>CM067476.1:10752102-11369088 GCA_034552555.1 Semaprochilodus insignis | reverse complement strand
TATATATATATATATATATATATATATATATATATATATTCTTTGCATGGCATTATTCCTTTTTCTGTATTTCCTCCTTGCTCTGTAAACAGCATTGCTAGTTTATTTCCCATGTGGCTTTTTAAAAAACAACATCCATACTCTCTGCACTGGGTCATCTCAAATTCAGTAAATAGAGTGGGATTGTTTAGTCTATTTATTTATGCAAATAAACACTGATAGTCAAGTACTATTGACATTTTACTCCATGAATATTTAAACTGGCAAATATTTGCAGTGTGATAACTCCTGCAATTCGTCTGTATGTACATGCCGTTGCTCCTAAATATGCTTATTGAAGAAGCAGGGGAAAGTGGGAGCGAAAATGTGTGTGTTAGAGTGAGAGAGCATGCGAGAGAGACACGCACATGGTGAGAGCACTTTTGTTAGAGTATTTTTCAGTCAAAAGTTCAAAGCAGCACTTATACATTAATGCAGAATGCTGCTTCATGAATGCAGATTTACATACAGTTAGCTGAACTGCAGAACAATGAGTATGTGTTATTTCCTCTCAGGCTCAGGGACTTTGATCCTGCTTTAAAGGGGAAGTCTCTGTCTGGCCTTGCACAGGTGGAGGAGGCATGAATACACAATCAGCTAACAGCTTGTTTTCATACATACTCAAAAACATCCTGACTGTAATAAAATCACAAAGAAATAGAGCTCGGTTGCAAAAATAATGGCTTTTTTGGAGTGACGCCATGGAAAGAGCACTTCTGGTTTGCTGAAAAACCTTCAAGAGATGATTCTTTACAGCATATGTTTATAAATTGTACTTTTCATGAATGTTAAAAGAAGCTGAATTTCATATTACGTTTTTCCCCCCCTAGAATTGTATGTTGAAGTCAAGAACCGTTTAGGAGGACAGTTCATAGCATACAAAGCCAACTGGTCCTGACTTTATAAAGTGCTTTTCTATCTTTTATTTCTATCCTTTCTTTCTATCTTTTAAATCAAACATAAATCTAATTCATTATGCAGCTATGTAATAATTCATGTGAGTATGCAATAGCGTTTAATACAATGACATACCAAAAGTCATGGGATAGCCATATGTAAACTGATTTTGAAGTGGTGTTACCTCAGGGAAAGGCTTGGGAATGACCACACCTGTATAAGCTGTAAAGTATTATCTTGAGAGTGGGGTTGAACACTGGCTAGCATGCTCATAGCAATGAATTATCAGAGTTTGAATGAAGTATGATAGTGGAATGCCTCAACTGGGCTCGTGTCAGGTGAACATGCAGGCCACACCATTCATCAGAACTCTTCAGGATGCTCCTCACACCAATTCTGGACAGCTTGGACCCAATAGCGTGATGCACCATCCTGCTGGAAACCTGCCGTTGTGGGAGTACACGAAGTACATTAACGGCTGCAAATGATCACCAAGCAGTGAAAAGTAACGGACACCAGTCAATGACCTGTTTAGGTGGAGCAGGTGACCTAACCAATGCCATGAGAACACAGTCCACACCGGCATTGTTGCCAACTGGGATCCATAGCTTGATTGTGGTCTGCACCACACACAAACCCTACCATCAGCCAGAAACAATTGATACGGCGAGTCATCAGACCATGCCACATGTTACCAGTCCTTTAGGGTCCAGTTAGCAATCTCACAAGCCCAGGATGGGGTCTGCATCTGATTATGTGGTGTTAACACAGCCACTGTACTGCTCCCATATCCCAAGAAAGCTGAAGAATGCTACGCTGACCTGCAGGATATGCGTGTGGGGCCTCCTGCATTGAATTTGGATGATAGATAGATAGATAGATAGATAGATAGATAGATAGATAGATAGATAGATAGATACTTTATTGATCCCAAAATTTGCTCCGCAAAAAATTAACTATTAACTATAAACTATAAATAATACAGTCTGTTATAACTATTAACTATAAACTATAAATAATACAGACTGTTATAACTATTAACTATAAACTATAAATAATACAGACTGTTATAACTATTAACTATAAACTATAAATAATACAGTCTGCTATAGAGATATATACAAGAAAGTCTATCTACAAGGATACAAAATTCACTGTAGATAACAAGTAGAAAATATGACAAATATATAAAAATATGCGTTAAGATCCCAGAAATAAAAAGGCAGTGCAATAATAAAATGTGCAAATGGGCGCAGGTATCAGCAGGTAATGACGATACTGAATAAACATAATGAACATGTGCATATACTGGTGTTTAAGTGTCTAAGTGTGGTTTCTGCCAGAGTTGCATGTCTGTTTACATAGATTATTCTAGCCAGCTGGCACTGGTCCCGATCATTAAGTACATGTGGGCAGCCACTGCACTGTCCACTTTGGATGGTAATCCTTTCTATGACATATTCCCGGTACACACGTGACACAGTGGATTGAGGAATGTTATATGCCCGCACAACTTTGGAATGGAATGTCCCATCCATCCACTTTCATATCTTATTCAAACTCTGACAAATCACGTCACCTTGCCATAAGCATGCTGCCCAGTGTTCAACCTCACCCACAAAATAACACCTCACAGCTTATACAGGTGAGGGCATTCCCAAGCCGTTCCCTGAGGTAACACGTCTTCATAGTCAATTTACAATTTATTGCTATCCTTTGACTTTTGGTACAGTATGTTGGTGTGGTATAGCAAAACAGTAGCACTGGATTTCAGCACCTTGGACAGCACACACAGCCCACAGTTATGTTTCTGCAATGTTCACGGGCAGAGATGCCATTGCAGAATTGGCCTTCAGGTAGTATCAGAATTGGAATCATAAGCCCAAAAATCAGAATTGTTCCTAGGAGTGTTCTGCATATTGGTTAAATGTCTTGCAAAAGGGGTGAACTAGAAAACAAATTGCTGCTTACACATTTGAATAATGTTGGATCCAAAGTAAACAAGTAAAAGTGGCAACAGCTGGAACTTTTTTGTTATATTGCTTTTTGTTTTGGTAATCCTTCTTACTCCACTGACCCTCACTGAATTTCATGAAGATAAAAAACTCTGGCTGTGAACTGTTCTGTTTTTATCTTTCAGATGGATGACCCGTTTCCCCTCTGGGTTACTGGGTTTGGCCACATGTCTTTATTCTTCTTCAGACTTTGTCCTCCTTAAATTTAGAGCAAACATCTGCCTTTCTGACTCCTCCACCTGCCACCTGGGGCCTGCAGATGACTTTCTGGATGTTTTTATTCTGTGGCAGTGTCCCCTTTACAGCCAGGACACTTTCTTCAGCCACTGCAGACACACGCTGCTCTGTTCGCAGTCCTTTGATTACAGTTTCCTTCAAATTCAGCCTGCACTGATTGATGGCCAGCCCGGCAGACTATTGTCCTTCCTACTAGACTAATGGAACTCCTTTGTATTTATCTATAATAAAAATGGAACAGAACAGAGGTTAATTGGAAGTGTGAATTTAGATTGATGAGAAATATTGCAAATTGTTGCTTTTTGCTCATGAACTGTTATTTGAACTGCTATAAAGATTTAACCTGAATAAAACCAATTATTGCTTGTTGCCACATGTCACATTGCTCAGTGAAACGAGGGGAGAGATGATATGGAAAGTACAGATTCTAAAAGCAGCCTATGACATATTTGTGTTTGTAAGCAGAGTGGAAATTAGAATTTGATTAAAGGTTGTTGTAAAAGCATTTAAAAAAGCAAGCAATGTAGGAATGGGCACTAAAATTTGATAATACATGTTAAAAAAGTAAATAAAATCATGATGTAACCATGTAATCAACTGTGTAAATATGCACTGATGTTTAAATAGTATGTGTTAACAGTAGTGTTAGCTCCAGACCTCTAGAACAGATTTCAGAACCATGGACAGCTTTCAAAACTTATACAGGTGTGGGCATTCCCAAACTGTCCCCTGAGGTAACACTACTTCATAGTCAGTTTACTTATTGCTATTCTTTGACTTTTGGTATGTCACTGTGGTATTACAGCAAAACAGTAGTACTGGATTTCAGCACCTTGGAGAGCACCCACACGCCAGAGTTTCTGTAGAGTTCATTTAGATAGTATCAAAATTGTTCATAAGCCCAAAAATCAGACTTGTTCCAGAGGAGTGTTCGGCACATTGATTAAATGTTTTGCAAAAGGAAAAGCATATTAAAAATGTAAATAAAATTATGATGTAACCATGCAATCAACTATGAAAGAATGCAATGACATTTAAATAGTGTAGGTAAACAGTAGTGTTAGCTCCAAACCTCTAAAATGGATTTCAGCACCACTGACAGCATTCACAGCCAACAACTCGGTTTATACAGAGTTCAGCACCACGGATAGAGGCACAACTACAGAATTAGCCTTCAGCAGCAGCAGCAGGATTTCTCAGTTAACTGGATGATTTAAACCTAAAATCAGGGTTATCCCTAGGGAATATTTCTGTGCCTAAGGAATATTCACTTCTTCTACTGGACAGGCTTGATCTTTTGCTTAATTGGCTAATTTAGAAGAAACCTGAAGCAAATGAAAACAATACCAACTCAGAGACATATCAACTATAAATGATATGCTGTCAGACAGGCAAAGTGCTTATTTTATCAAAATTATTTTTTTTTTTTACTTTTACTACTAAACAGAAGGCAACCTGCACAATAAAAGCATGGATATAAATAAGAAATATTTGCCAGTTCTACCCAGTCCTAGCATATTGTTGCTGTCCAACATGTATCTCCATTTTAGTCCATTTTTACTTTTATGCATGATTTAAATACAGCTGCCATTTACACTGTGTGACAATTCATAATGAACGGATCAACAGAAATGAGCCAAAATTACCTGGAAATAAAGTCTGGTTCCACTGACTTACATTAAAATTAAATAAGGTTTTTGACCTCTTTTGTAAAGTTGCCATTCTGGAGATACTTGTTTTTCTTTGGACAGCAACATTATGTTACAGTACACTCTGCCTCTTATCTTCCATTTTCAAACACTATAAACAGAAACAGAATAACCACATTCTATTATGCAGTACATGAAGGGGCAACCAGCGACCAACCTCATAAAGTACCTCATAAATCACAGTTAGAACTCAACCACTGTTTAACATGAAACCTTGAAATTGTGATGTCCTGTGTGCTGGTGTTTATTGCTGTGTGTATTCAGGAAGGCTTCAGTGTGTTGGTGTTTATCGATGTGTAGAATCAGGAAGGCTTCAGTGTGCTGGTGTTTAGAGCTGTGTATGTTCAGGAAGGCTTCAATGTGCTGATGTTAATAGCTGTGTAGAATCAGGAAGGTTTCAGTGTGCTGGTGTTTATTCCTGTGTAGATATCAGGAAGGCTTCAGTGTGTTGGTGTTTATAGCTGTGCATATTCAGGAAGGCTTCGGTGTGTTGGTGTTTATCGATGTGTAGAATCAGGAAGGTTTCAGTGTGCTGGTGTTTATAGCTGTGTAGATTCAGGAAGGCTTCAGTGTGTTGGTGTTTATAGCTGTGCATATTCAGGAAGGCTTCGGTGTGTTGATGTTTATCGATGTGTAGATTCAGGAAGGCTTCAATGTGCTGATGTTTATTGCTGTGTGTTTTCAGGAAGGCTACAGTGTGTTGGTGTTTATTGCTGTGTGTTTTCAGGAAAGCTACAGTGTGTTGGTGTTTATCGATGTGTAGGTTCAGGAAGGCTTCAGTGTGCTGGTGTTTATTGCTGTGTAGATTCAGGAAGGCTTCGTGTGCTGGTGGTTATGGGTGTGTAGATTCCAGAAGGCTTCAGTGTGCTGGTGTTTATTGCTGTGTAGATTCAGGAAGGCTTCAGTGTGTTGGTGTTTATTGCTGTGTAGATTCAGGAAGGCTTCAGTGTGTTGGTGTTTATAGCTGTGTAGATTCAGGAAGGCTTCAGTGTGTTGGTGTTTATAGCTGTGTAGATTCAGGAAGGCTTCAGTGTGCTCGTGTTTATAGCTGTGTAGATTCAGGAAGGCTTCAGTGTGCTGGTGTTTATAGCTGTGTAGATTCAGGAAGGCTTCAGTGTGCTCGTGTTTAAAACTGTGTAGATTCAGGAAGGCTTCAGTGTGTTGGTGTTTATTGCTGTGTAGATTCAGGAAGGCCTCAGTGTGTTGGTGTTTATAGCTGTGTAGATTCAGGAAGGCTTGAGTGTGCTCGTGTTTATAGCTGTGTAGATTCAGGAAGGCTTCAGTGTGTTGGTGTTTATAGCTGTGTAGATTCAGGAAGGCTTGAGTGTGCTCGTGTTTATAGCTGTGTAGATTCAGGAAGGCTTCAGTGTGCTGGTGTTTATAGCTGTGTAGATTCAGGAAGGCTTCAGTGTGCTCGTGTTTAAAACTGTGTAGATTCAGGAAGGCTTCAGTGTGCTGGTGTTTATAGCTGTATAGATTCAGGAAGCCTTCAGCATGTTGATGTTTATAGCTCTGTAGATTCAGGAAGGCTTGAGTGTGTTGGTGTTTATAGCTGTGTAGATTCAGGAAGGTTTCAGTGTGCTGGTGTTTATAGCTGTGTAGATTCAGGAAGGCTTGAGTGTGCTCGTGTTTATAGCTGTGTAGATTCAGGAAGGCTTCAGTGTGCTCGTGTTTAAAACTGTGTAGATTCAGGAAGCCTTCAGTGTGCTGGTGTTTATAGCTGTGTAGATTCAGGAAGCCTTCAGCATGTTGATGTTTATAGCTCTGTAGATTCAGGATGGCTCGTTTGACCTCCTGTCAGGCATTTTGGGTTTATCCTAGTTTCATAAATAAGCTTCATCTCAGTGTTACTGACTCCAAGCCTGCCTGGCATTTCCTTCAGGAGATGCTGAAGGAGCGGATCAGTGTGTATATCCTCTGCCTAAATCCATATTTAAGCAGTTAGCGATGATGGCCCTGTAATAACACACAGCCGTATAATCTGGGTAAGAGGCCACTCCAGACCTTTTTTTTCTGCTTGGTGAAGCACTAGCAGGATATGCTGGAGTGGACTGGATCAGTGGAGCTGCCTCAGAAACCCTATTGTCAGAGTTTCTCTGAATGCAGGAGCACTTTGACCTTACGTGCTATAATATGTACTGTATTGGGGTGTTATCAGAATAAGAAGTGTTTTGTGGAATGTAGTAGTTTAGAATATTGAATAATAAAATGAAGAAAAAATAAAACAATATGTAAAATGACTTCAATATTGCTTAATTTTCCATAAATGTATTATTTTAACTCTCTAGTGCTTTGTTATCTCTAAGTATAAAACACCTTGAGACTTTGAGATGTGGATAAATAAATGTATTATTTTTGCCCTTGTTGTTAAATATGCATGTAAATATGCATGAGTGGGAGCTTGCTAGTAGTGTGGATGTAGGAATGTCCATATTTTATACTTCCTGGACAATGTGGTCAAAACATACCAGTTTTCAGTGCCACAATTTGTTTTAAAAAAGCCATTTATCTAGCTTTGACCCAGACTTAGAACCTATTATACACATTTAAATTGCTCATAATTTTATTCTTGAGGTGTACTAGAATAGATTTACGTCCTTTAATGTTTCAAAAACAGAACATTTGTTTCATACTGTACATCTATATAAACCCTCTGTCTGAAATGCTGTTTGAGCTCTTCCGTCTTTAAGCCCCTCCTCCTGATGAATCCAGTGCACTCTAATTGGTCAGCTCACCCACTATGTTTTGACTGGTCAAATTCGAGAGCCATCCCACATAGCCTCCAGTAGTTGCTGGGCACTGTGTGAAGGTGTGCCAAGCTTACCAGTAGGTGGGGGATAAGGGTTGTGTTACATGATGACATCAGCTTGGAACATCCGAGGCATTTCAGGCAGCTGAGGATAGTGGTTTCTGTGTGATAGAGTTTCTCCCTTTGGCATTTGCTTTGTCTCTTTTACAATGTTTACATGCACAAAAATTGACATAAAACACTGAAGGAAGATGAAAAAACATAATAGGCCCCCTTTAATATGGTGCCAACTACAGAATTGATTATGACTTCAGAGATCCGTGGTCGGCTGTACTTCTTGTGTAACAAAAAAGCTGGATAAAACTGAGCACTGAAAAAAGTGGACATTGCGCAGATACGTATTCCATGGTACTGTGATTATAGCTTGGTGTTTAGCAACTTTGTATTTAACTTAGCTCTATTTATTTAACTTACTTTGCTTTGCTAACCTCAGCATTAGCAAGAAATGCTAGTGCTGTACTAAAGGAATAACTGGAAAGTCTGAACGAGTGTAGCTTGGCTAACCACCATGATAGATGGAGAATATATTTCTCTGTTCTTAATGTTACCTCAACATCCACATTATTAATTGAGCAGAATATAATTAACCTTATATAAGAACACAACAACTGCCTCTCACCTAATGTTAAACTGACTGAGTTGTGGTTTAGCCCACAGTGGCTAAAAGTTTTTCCTTTCACTCATGAATGACTGAGGCAGTTTGCTTAATGAAAGATCATACATGACTGACAAAGGAATGGTATAGCAATTCTTAGACTAAAATGATTGACAGTAGTTGCCATTGGGAATGTAAACAGTACTTAAAGGAATTAATTAAGTCTTTTTTTGTTCCATGTCACATGACTAAATTCTGTCAGTAGAATAACAAATTAATCTCCAGGCACAGCACGTTTAGGCATACTACTGCATAGGCGAGTGACAATGTTTTCTGCATGTTTAGTCATATGTGCACTGTGCAAACTTCTTTACATGCCTAGTTATGCTAAATGCATCGCCTTTACTAACTATTTTATTATACTGCCCTTCTGAAAAAGGACAACAGGAATTCATGCCGCTCTATTCTGGTCCGGTGCTGATTTAGCTGGTCAACAAGCATAGTCAAGTAGCAACCAAAACACAACATATGCTAGTTTTCCTGGTAACCTCCACTGCAGCTGATCCGTATACCAGCATCCAAGACACAACACACCATTGCTGCTGTAACCAAACCTTGTATAGTAACAGGAGAAGGAAAAATGTTCTTAATCTGTAATGGATTGTTTTATGAACTCTGGAACATTGTTATTCTATTCAAGGCTATGGGTAACTAGTTTTCAAATGATGCAGAAAAGGAAAAACAGCAAAAATCTAGAAAAGGGTTTTTGTGCAACAGCAACAATTTGCTGCTTGTATCAGCAGTACCAGTCTATGCTGCGAGTGGGGGTGGGGGGAGGGGGGGGTGGTAACTTGTATCCAGTCAATGTTAAATCAGCTCAATGTATGGCATGATTTAAAATAGATTCAATCATAACAGGAAAAATGTTGCCAATAGTGGTAAAATATTATTGTGTTTAAGGCTGTAATAACAAATGTACTCAAGTATGTAATGGATTTACTCACCTGCTTTCAAAAGCAGATAGAGCTGCAAGAAATAGTATTAATCTCAGCGAGGGCGATAACACAACAAAATGTGTTGTTTATTAGCAAATGCAGTGGAGCATAAAAGTTTAGAAATTCTCTATTTTTCTGCATAAATATGACCTAAAATGCAATCCTAAAAGTAGAAATAAACTAAATAAAATAAATAAAGTAGTAAATAAACAAATGAGACAAAAATATTGTACTTGTTAATTTATTTATTCATCGAGTGAAATTATTCTAATTCTAATATGACAGACCTTTGAGGGAAGAAGTATGTGAACCTTTGCTTTCAGCAGCCGGTGTGACCTTTTCATGCAGCAATAACTGCAACTAAACAGTTACTGCAACTAACAGTAACTGTTAATTGGCTTTGCTCATCAAAGATGGGGGAATTTTAGCTTGATGATGCTACCACCACCATGCTTCGCTTCAATGTTTTCCTACTCCCAGACATATGCTTCTCATTTACATGAAGAAGGTCTACTCCGTCCACAAAATATTTTTGCCAATAGTCTTCTGACTTGTCCAAATGATTTTTAGCAAAGATCTACCCTCCATTGTACTATGTTATAAAAGCAGTCCAGGCTGAAACATATAGTTCTCTCAAAATGGCCTGTTTTTCCAGTTAGGTTTCCATGAATGGGCAGGTATGTTTTGAAACCACATCAAACTCAACTAATGGTTGTGCACTTACAAGCATAATTTTATTCATGATAGCATCTTGCATTTCATTCAGATTCACACAAAGGCTTTTGTTAGCATGAAGATATTGTCTTCAAGGTTTTATTTTCCTTCTCCTTCTTTTTTTGATCACTATGCAGCACCTCTTTTTCCACACACATAATTAGACAAAGCAGCAGCCTGTGCACTTTACCAACTATTAGTTTAATATGATAGAGGAGCTGCTGTTGTTAGCTGAGGATGAAAGCTCAAACTGCTTCTGCTTTAGATACACTACCGGTCCGTATAATTCAACACCCAAATAAAAGGCTGAGGCCATGTTTTATTAATGTATTATTAATGCAGTACTTGCCTGATTTTGTGCTGGCGGTTTTAATGTCTTTCTTTAGCTGTGATAGGCTTTAATCTTCCCTACAATAGCACTTCAAATGGTCTTAATTTGTAGTCTGGGTTGAAAACGTGTGGATAAATAATGGATTACTAACACATCTGTCTCTGTGAAACTGACAGCTTTGTCTGTGCCCATTTACACACTTTAGCCTCAAACTGCCTCTACACTTGTTTGTGTGTGATTAGGCGGTGTGAGTAAAGCCCACAGGCCAAATGACCGGGCAGAAATTCAATATTTCTGTTTTCACCTTTGTACGAAGCAAAATTCCTCAAAGAACCTTCCTCAACTTTACTGCAGAATCAAAGTAAATGAGTCCAGCTTGTTCGGAGGGTTACACTTTCCTCTCTTCTTTTCTTTCTTTTTTTTTTTTTTTTAGGAAAGCCTTTGTAGTTTCGCCAGAAACTTTGAGCCTCCTGCTCTTGTCCAGCTCCCTGATGGCTGCTCCTTTTTTTTTCTACTGGAATAATAAGGTTATAATCTCTCACCATTAAACCACATTATTTCCATTCCTCACTGGCTCTAAACACTCTAATCCTGTTAAGGTTAAACTCATTAGCAGCTGACCGTAAACATCAGATGGATATAATGTAGGCTGCTTTGTATTTTCAGGTTTTAGTAGAATTTCAGCACCTCGGACAGCAACCCCAGCCCACTTTCTGTAGATTTTAGCACCATGGACAGAAACATAGAAACAGCTTTGACCTTTGGCAGAAATGGGTGTTATGCTGCTAACAAATGGTCTCCATTTTATCGGAAAAACGAGTCGCAGATCAGGAGGCAGGACATGAACACCCTTTGAAGTCAGATGATGAAACCAGGTATATTGAAATTTTGAAGTGCCTTTGCCACTTGCCAGGCTGCCGTTGTAAATAAGAATTTGTTCTTAACGACTTGCCTGGTTAAAGTAAAGATAAAAGATACAGTGTGAAATGCTCATGATGGAAATGGTCAGCAGCATTTCCCCATGGCTGATGGAAAGTAATCACTGTTAAAAACATATGGCAATAACAGCAGTTCTGCTAACCTACATTTCATTTCTGTTTGCATTCAAAAATACCCTTGAAATAAGCTAAAGAGTTTGACTGAGGTTAACTGGTGTGGGGTTTGGTTGCCTAAGTGTGGCCTATTAGTCCTAGCAGTTACAAGGTGTAGCCAGGTCCCGGACTTTTCTTCACAGTATTTCATTGTTTTATTTTTGTTGGGGTTTTTTTTTGTCAAAAATCATTCTTTTTCCAAATAATGTTTCCACCTTGGTGTTATACCAATTTATTTCCAAGTGACTGGCCATCTGCACTCAAAAGTAATAAAGCAGTTTATTTTCTTCTTAGTCTCTCGGATTTTACATCATTGCTCATACACAAGTGTGGAGCATTAGCCTGACCACAGAGATGAAGGAGGTGTCATCCGCTTTACTGTGTTCCTATGCTTAGCCATGTTAAAGGTTTGTCGTAAGTCCTTGTCTCAAATTCTGATGTCCAAAGCACATATCTTTGAGGGTACATGAGCCCCTGAGCTAATCCCATTGAAATTAATAGGCATTAATGCTGAGGCTAACGACTCTCTCCAGGGGTCTGTCTTATGAAGCTTGTTTAACTAAGTTTCTGAAGTTAATGCAATAGCAGTTAACTGTGTTTTTGACAGCTGCACAACTGCCAATAATACTTTACTGTGGCGCTGTGTTCATCAGGCTACATGACACCTACATAAGCTTGATAATTGGCATGCATATAAAAAAGACATTTGCAAAGAACTTTTTCAATAGGCATCATCTTTCATGAAGGTTACGTTTGACGGTGTTGATTAAAGTTAATGTCACCTACTGGAATAAGTCATCATAAATACAGCTCTACAGAATCCAGCCAGAACCCTGTAGCGTGTTACTCCCAAAACTCGCCCACATTTTTATTTCAGGCAGGAGTAAGCTCTACCATACAGACAGTACGTGTTTTTCAACATTGGCTCTTGCCTCCTGAGTTTCTCCCAAGCAGCCGGAATGAATAAATACGCTGTTCGCTTCCAGACAATACTGCTGTTAATAATTCAGACAAAACTTTCTGTGTGTATTTGTTTTAGCAAGGTCAGCTGCACTGTCCCATCTGGTCGGTGAACCTCCAGTATTATGGCAATTCATACATGCAGACTTTCAATTGAAGTAAAACATTTATTTTGATTGTTTATATATTTTTGGGAGACTACTGGGACTAAAGTCAGTTAGCTAACACTGGTACATTTAACTTAAGTTTAACTTAAGTTTAATTGATATAAACACACCAAAAAATAATTGATACTTTATATACTCATATGTGGTTAGAACACCCTTGGTCAAATTACATATTGTTAATTTTCTAAATGAAATGAAAGAATTAAACACAGAGCACACTTTTGCAATTACTGTTTATTATATATGTATTATATATATATATATATGTGTGTTTCCTTTAGCCAATAAGCAGCATTATAATGTGCAGAAGGGTGCAGAAGATGTGTTAACTTATTTTCACACAGAATATCAACAAGATGGACAGACACACACAGATGTTTGAATGCATATGATGAACTCACCTGAATCAAATATATTACATCAACATGGTTAATGCCAAAGGTAACCTAACAATACAGTTTTGTCCAAACACTAGACCATACTTTATCAAATTAATTTCCACTCAGCATGGCCATTAAGTACAAGCTGTTCATTTTTGAGAAGGTATGTTTGAAGAGATTGCATAATCCACATACATAAGTCAAAGAAAAATAAGGACTTTCCAAGGCAGGAGTTCAAAAATCACCATAAACTACAGGGAGATGGGGCTCCTAACAACTGTGCAAGACCTAGTAGGCCACCAAAACTGTCACCATCAGATAAACAATAGCTTAAAACTTTCATCTTTAAGAGGAAATCCATCTCCACTCCTGCTTCAGACACAAAAATCCACAGGTGTTTCTTTTTACTCTTCCACTATGAGAAAGTGTTGCTGTCAAATAGCTGTTACTGATGTAGTGTATTACCTTGTACATGAAGTTTGATACATAATATTAATATACCATGCCTCATAAATATTAATCAATCTCATAAAGTTAATCAGTTTCATAATTTAATGCTGTAGTTTCTTGGCAAGATAGGAGACATGAGAGACTCCATGATTTCGGCTATGACAAGTAGTCTTTCACTGACACCAGTACAACAGGCACATACACAGCAGCCCATTAGCAGGGAAGGTCACCTCTAGCAATGCATCTCTGCTTCATGATAGACACTTAATACATACTAACTAAACTTGGACCCTGACTTAACAGCATGCATATACACATGTTAAACCAATGAAAAACATTAAGAACCAGTGATGGGAGTTCATTCTCAGTTGCAACGCAGGGTTCTGGTGGGGTGTTGAGAGGGGCACACTGCAATGGTGGGAAGCAAGGCTCGCAGAGAATGAGAAGAAACAGTAAAAAATGTGCACTACCTCAGCCAAAGCAGCCAGCCACTCTGAAGCACTAGGGATTGAGTTATGACAGCAACTGTGAGGAAGAAAAGGCACAAGGGGCAGAGCTTGACCTTGGCATGTAAACACTACAGCTAGCAACAAAACGTGATGTGGCAGAGGAGCTCAAGGAGGAGATGACGTGCTGCGAGGGCTCTGAACAAGTAGCGACAGAACAACTGTTGTGGTACAGGAAGAGGAGACACTGCACTAGTCAAAGTCACAATGCTGAACTGACAAGCAAATAGAAAGCCAGCCAGGAAGATTGGCAGCTGCCACAGACTTTGGGTCAAGTGCGGCATAAACGGGAAACAGCTCACTGCGCTCATTCACGCCAGCTCATCGGTGGCGCTGCTGCACCTGCAGCCTGGGAAGCAATCAGTAGTGGTACGAGAGGCAAGAGGCAGCCTGTGGTCATGGGGGACACCTGAGCCTTGTGCGGAAGTTCTGGCTTGTGCCCAGGATGTGTGCATATTTGATCTGGACTTGCTTGTGATGAAAGGGGCCATACTCAGCACCAAGACAGAAATGCTGGGCTTGGAGATCATACAAGTGAAGTTGGTTACAGCAGCTAGTGACAGAGCTGTGGCAGAAAGTCAGGACTCCCTGGTAGTGTGACTTTCGGTGTAGGTGGTTATAGAGGAGACAAACATGCAGTGGTAGAACATGTTTTGGGATCTCTGAAGATCAGGTTGAGAGCATCATGACTTATTGCAGGTGAAGCTGCCAATGCTGCAGGAGCTGAACACACTGCGCCACCAGCGGTGGATGGATTTCTGAGGGTCGTGGGCTATGCACAAGAGCAGCGTCACTGATGTTGTCTATGACCGATGGGCCAAAAGTTTCAGCCGGCAGAGAGATCTGGCTGTTTAATCCATGCTGCCAGAAAGGTCGCTCTCCCAAGTGGTGCTGTGAGCAGATGGGGCTCTACCTCATGGAGGAAATACTGCCAGACATGGTGTATTAGGTGCATATCAAAATCCAGGACCACATGGTGTTGCCCATCAAGGCCCTCCAGAATGATGATCCCCAGGGGGTTTATTCTGTTCTGGACTCTTATTCTGAAAGGCAGGGCGAGGTACTGCAAGGGCTGTGTGTTGGTATAGCAGAGTAAGAGCTAGAGCCAGCTTACAGAAAGAGCCGAGAGCTAGCTTGGTTAATGTATAACATCACAGCTGACGTGAAAAATTAAGTGTTTCTCATCTTTGAATACATTGGCATGTTAACAGAGTATTTCAGCTTTTGTAGCTAGTTGAACAGCACTGTAGGTACCAAATATTCAGGTCACTAGCGACAATGCCATTATGAAAGTTTGACTTTGGAGGGGTAGAGATGCATCTTTTAACCACAGCTGGTGCTACAACTTCCAAAGATAACAGCTTGAACAGCGGAGAGCCTAATGATTGAACCGGCCATGCCGTAGTGATAGCACTCAAACAAAGCAAATCAAATTTTAAAATGCAGCTTAATAAACATTCTTTCCCCGTTGGATTGGGCGAGCCTGTGGTCAATCATTGCGGAGATGTGGTAGTCCATGCATCTCTAAATATGACCGGGTAATGAAGATAAACTCACATGTACTGATGCAGTACTGTAAATCATGGCTTGCATGGCTGGTTGGCTTGCTCATTGGGGACTTGAACCCAGATTCTAAGTAAAGCTGCTTTGTGACAACATCTGCTGTAAAAGACGCTATAGAAATAATCCTAACTTGACATAAATGATGAAGAAACGGATGCAAAGTGGTAGCAGGTGGGTCTATTGCTGTTTAGTTCTAACCTTTTTTGTTGTCTTACAGAAGGAATAAGAAATTATCCATGTTTAAACAGCTTACCAGAAATAATCCCCTGTGACAATCTCCTAAGAGTATTGAATATATATTTAGCAACTGACTTAAGATTTAATTAAGACTACTCTATCAGCAGTTTACTGTGCGCACTCAGTGAATGCTTGTGTACCGAAGTACACAAATTAATTATACATGCGTCCATATACCTTGTGGGCAGCAGAAAATATTTATGGTCTGGTAGTGTAATTAAATGTATATAATTAGTACAACAAAGGTCAATCAACATTTTCAGGAGTTTGGCATTGCTTGGATTGTGAGAAGAGGCAACTTTTAAAACTGAGCTTTGGAGGTGTGAAAAAATATTCTTACAGATTTCTTTGCTAAACTAAAGGGAAGTTTCCCAGAGATAATTAAAGCTATATTAAAGGCAAATGATGGACAAATGAAATACTTATTCAGTAATAGAATATATTTTATTAATGTGGAAATTATGTACACTTTTGAAATAAGTACATTCAGTATGTTACTGTTTTCAAAGTTCAACAAAAGACTAATTTCGTGTTTTAAAAATGCAGCTTTACTAACAAATATTCAGAATTTGTGATGGGTATAATTTTCAGAAGGGTGTATAATCGGAAAATTACAGTGCCTAAAAGGGTTCTTTGGAGAGATGCCATGGATGGACCATAATAGGTTCTGTGACAGACCTTTCAGGTAATCGTTCTTTAAAGAGCTTACCTAAAATGACTCAACTGAAAGGTCCTTTAGGCAACCAACAGTTGTTCTGTATGGCTTCTCTCCAAAGAAACCTTTTTGGCACCGTTATTATAAAGAGCGTATGTATTTGGCCTCTGATGTTTCTGTAATTTTCAGAGGACACACATTCCTACATACCTACTTTAGCTTCTGCTCCACAAACCCATATTAAACTCCCTAAAGCCTGGAGAGCGTACAGCAACTTCAAATAGTGTTTAAAAGAGTAAGCATGGAAGGGCGGGGGGGGGGGGGGGGGGGGAAAAAAAGACCCCCAATTGTTCTAATTTGCGTCATTAATTTTCTCCATGGGCCTCAAGATAATTACATGCCATTAGTGTCATGTATAATGCATGAGCAATTTTCACCTCCCACATTCTGTGGCCTGGTGACGGGGTGTGTGTGCATGAGAGTGTGTGTAAGTGTTATTTTATTTCCATTTTTATTTTTCATTTTGAAAACAGCATGTGTTTAATAAGAGAGAGGATAAAGGTTAGCATAATGTGCTAAACATGCACTCTTCACTTTTTACTCTGAAACAAAACAGTTTCATATTTTCTCCAGAATCTAGAGGATTTAAGAGACAGTTTGACATCTTATGTCATTCAGTTCAGTTTAATGCAGTGCAATTCAGTTGCAGTCAATGCAGTTCGCTTCAGTTTAGTTCAGATTAGCTCAGTTCAGTTCAATTCAGTTCAGTTCAGTTCAGGTTTCTATCAGTTCAGTTCAATGCAATGTACAATCGTCAGCATAACTATTCAGCATATTACATAACTATTTGTACTAACTTTGCAGTGCAGTGTGCATGGTAAATGAATCATTCATTTACTTCTTTTCAGTTCAATAAAATACAATCCAATGCAATTTTCTTTTTTTGGTTCCATTTAGTTTAGTTCAGCTCAGTTCACATTTAGGGTACCAGTGTTATTACTGGAGTTATATAGCTGCAATACATACATCATAAATAAGTAATTAAAACTCTGTTCAGTTAGATCTGATTCAGCTCAGTTCACTTCAATGCAATGTAACTTAGCTTTGCTCAGCTAGGTTCAATTAAGTTCTCTTCGGTTCAGTCTGGTTTAGATCAGCCCTGTGAAATTCAATTCAGTTCAATGTACTGTTGTCGTTACACCAGAGCAGCCTAACTAAAATATTTAGCTTGACATTTCTTACTGGTACGTGTAGATATAAATCAGTGTTAAATACAGAAATGCATCATAATGTTTTACTCCATGTTCACTAATGCCTCATTTTAGCTTTTGTTAAACTGCGGTCACAAAGTGCTGAACTTGTTTTTGCACGTTACTCATCCACTTAGCTCCAGGTCAGGGGCTGATAATTATAAAGTTTCTTTCCTGATGAGTAATAATATGCATATTAGCTCTCCAACATTGAAAGTTTAATGTTGAAACTATGGAAACGGAATGTGTAATGGGCTTCCACATTCCACTTCTTGCTGAAGCTGAATGCATGCATACAATACACACTCAAATGAGTTTCATGCAGCAGCACACCCTGTAACTTTTTTAAATTGTTTTTTGTGCTTGGATGCTTTAAATGAAATAGGACAATCATTATGACAGTATTCCTTAAGTTGAAGGAATCCACCTTTTCACCAGACGGTCTGTATATTTCAACACTGGAGCTGTGAAGCTAATTTGGCCAACAAGTAATGCAAGTGTAAAGCTAAACATGTTGGTAAGCATATAGCTACACATGTTGGTCACACTGTACTTGCCATTTACCACATACCACCAGTGGGGGACCATCAGGGACATCTAGGCCTAAAGAATGTGGAAACAAAACATGTCTGTATACATGCTGGGGTAGGTGATTTTGTAGAAACCAGGAAGTGTAAGCTAGTCTTGAAAAAATCCAACCGAAAAATGTCACACCCACTACATTTAGCCCTCCTTCTAAAGCCACTCCCCCAAAAACACAAGCCTGTAGGCGCAATGTATGTACAAGCCTGACTGCTCCTGGTAGAGAAGGTCAGAGAGAGGTGCACAATACGTTGTGAAAGTTAAGGACCCTTTTATGACTACAAATGAACTCATTACCTCATTTTTAAAACATCCAGTTCAAAGCCAGTATAGACTATCAGAAGATAAATACTGTGACAAGGGCAATTTCATCAAGAAACAGGTCTGAGCCATGCTCGGCTTTATTTCAAACTCACCAAAGAACACAGTTAAATAACAGGCTCGCTCAATGCTGCCCTCCCTAAATGCAAAATCCACCCATATTCAGCATAAAAGTCCTTGTAAGAATGAACAAGATACAGTCAGAAATTTATTTCCTTCTCAGATCGTAATACTTACATCGCAGCATGGTGACGCCATATTAAACTCAAAAGGCACGGCTCAAAACTACAATGTTGAACGATTATATACAAGACAAATCTAGCTAGCTTATGGACACTTACAGCAACATATGAGAGACTCCACAAAAACGATTACATGTGCAGACGTAGTGCGCAGACAGGTAGGCCATCCAGTCATTTCTTTTGATCTGGATGAAATGATTGGATGGAGTTTTTACAGTCTTGTGACCTCCACAGACCTGCACAGAACATCTGTTTTTCTTTTTTATTGTCAGCAAATTTGAAAAAAAAAAAAAAAGTAGAAAATTGGTAAGGAGATTTTTTGCCTTACTATTGCTTTAAAACCGAATGATGTAAAGTCTACATGCTATGCGCTGTAAGATCCTCTCTGTCCCGCATGGGCAGTGTGCTTTAAATGTAGCTCAGTGGGTTTTCCTGAGCAGGAGAGTAGATGGACGCTCTTTGATCTTCTCTATTTTTGGGCTGTAAGTAATTAGGCCGGTGCTGGTGTCAGCTCCACATGCTTATCTTCATTAAAGCGGTAATTTGCTTTTTAGCTGGTAATGGGACGAGGTCCTGGCGTCTGATCGCAGAGGAAAAGCCTCGGCCTCATCTAGATTCCACACATCAGAGTGAACTTCTCTCATCTGGCTTCTGCATCAGCGGCTCTCCGTACACAAACCAATTCATCTTTAATGGATGTGTGTCAGAGCCTGCATAATGCAAAGAATGATGCTGTGTTGTCTGCGTTGCCTTGTTGTCCTTTCTTAAGGAGGTTACGGTTCAAATGTATAAAACAGTAAAAGCAGTCACGTTAAAAATAAAGACGCAAATTGAATAAATAAACACGTATACACCACCTGTCTTGACTGCTGCAGAGTTTTTGTTTGCTTTCAGAAATGCACCTTTAGCCTTTCCCTCGCTGATCAAAGCCCTGTGCAGTCACCGAACTAAAGCTTTTAGCTTCAGTTTTGCTTGACTGCTACAGTTTCTTTGAAGTCTGTAGTTTCAAATTTACATAACAAAACAGTGTGTGTGTGTGTGTGTGTGTGTGTGTGTGTGTGTGTATGCTTGTCATTCTGTAGGGTCCAAATTCTTGGTTAGTTTGACTCTGTGGGGTCAGGTTTGCAGAGGATGTACTATTTACAAAAAAACTTGAACAAAGCATGTCTTTCGACCAAGGGCACCCAAACTTTTGCATATGACAAAATGACAAATACTACATGGGCTATGTACAACATTATATGGACTGTTTTAATGGGCTGCACTGTCAAAAACAATTTCACTGCCAAAGTACTGTAATGTAACGGTCAGTGGTGGACAGTAAAGAATTTTCTTTTCTTTACTGAAGTATTTCCATTCTGGGGGACTTCAACTCTACTACGTTTCAAAGTCAAGTATCTCACTTTTACTCCTCTGCATTATGGCCAAATATATTGTTCCTTTTGGCTTATGTGTGCATAAAAATGTCAGAACAAACGAAGTGTGAATTGAGGCCACCAATCAGGGTACAGTAGTCACTTTGTTTTGAGCTTGTTTTGACCTGTTGGGCAGAGCTTGGTTCTACCTAACGGACACTGTTTGCCTTCAGTGTTCTGTGCTTATGATCATTTTAATAGACATCAGTGTCAGACTAATCGATGACCTTCTATTAAACGATTGGTGGACCGAGAGTGACACTAGAGTCTCTTCACCTACAATGACTAGATTAAGAGTCTTGATAATAGGACATTAGAGCCATAATAAATCACGTTACTTTTACTTTCCATACACAAGTTTATTTGTAGGCAAATACTTTTGTACTTTTTCAAGTGGAGGTCTAAAGGGAGGGACTTTGTCCACCACTGGTAACCTGTTTTCTGAACAAAATCTGCTTGTAAATACACCCTACATATCATGTAACTACACCTTACACATCCTGTATTTGTATTTCACATAAATAGATTATAAATTTACAAATAAATAAATTATTAATAACAGATGTAGTTTTCTACACAGTGCTCATATACATTTTTAGAGGTTTTTTAGGAGTATTGACACATTGTGCTTAAGACAGTTTTATCATATTTTAGGGTCTGCGGAACTGGGGTAGTGCCAGCCACCCCTTGTTAACTCAAGCTGTAGATCCGCCTTAAAACAGGAGTATTTTCTCACACTACCACGACAGCGTACACATAGCAAAGACACTCATTCACTCACCTTGGAAACATCGCACACATGCAGATAGTCTCTAAAGTGTGTGTGTGTGTGTGTGTGTGTGTGTGTGTGTGTGTGTGTGTGTGTGTGTGTGTGTGCATGTGCTCTAAGGATTAATACTCTGGTGTCAGCTGACAAACTCAATCAGGTTTACAGCACCTAACTATTCAGGAGGCTAATAGAGGTCAGTTGTTACATACGGAACAGGAAGAGTACATTTACACCCGGCCCGAACGACACAAAGAACGTGTTCATCTGCTTTATATCTGCTGGACAGTATATCTATTATTTTTAAGGTGATACTTTGTCAAAATAAAAATACCCATTACCATTTGAAGTTTGTGCTAGTTCTGGTTTAAACCAAACAGAGATGGGGTTTCTTCCCACCCTGAGTGCAACCAAATGGTTAATTAGTCTTTGATTGATGCACAATTCCACAGATTTGCACAGCACATAGTTGAGATTTTTGTGATGTGCACTTCAGGAAGGGTACACCCAGTACTTTCCAGACTGATCACAGTCCTGTGTAATCTAATGTGTAAGGAATATTTATTAAGCTGAAATGTTTAAACAGAGCAAGGCAACATCAGAGGCAGATCCATAACAGCAATACCTGTCATTACCCAATTTGAACTGGAAACCCAAACACATGCACAGTAAGTAATTCCTGGCATCACTATCATTTTGTTTATAACATCCTCTTTTAATGCTGTGTATTGTGAAAAATGAAATCCTATGCATTTTACCGCCCCTTATCTCTCCCTCTATTGTATTATGGGTGTTCGTTCTTTCCACATTGTGAGTGAAATATGTAAATAAACAATCTTAGATATTGAATGAATTTATAACCTGCACAACCCCACCCCCAACACTGGTTTTGATTCAGATTATACCTACTTTATACCTCCTTTAGAATGCACTTGAATGGGCTCAGCATTACTTTGGTTTTGGGTGGAATATGTTACGATTGTTGCTATTTTAAGTAGATGGCTGTGATGTCTTTCTTTCCGTAAGAATAAATTCTCGGATGGCTGGGATAACTGTAACAAACTACCTTGATCACACATGCATTGTCTAAACCGACCAGTCAGGTAGCAGCCGTAAAACAGTTGCAGCAATGATCTGCACGCAGATTTTCATGCATGCAAGTTTTCAGTTCAAATTGGGTCATGACAATACAAGGAGACCAGGATGGGGCGACACATCACGGCATGGCTGTAGCCTTATGAGAATGTGAGTTTGGAAATTATATGTACCAAGTTGGCCTGTCCACTTTTTACACAGCTTCACAGAAATGTATTGGTGCCTAAGCCACTGGTGCATGTCTGCGACCTTTCCTACATTTACATGTATCCTTGTATGAATCATTCCTGATATTGTTCATCTATGAAAATTAAATAAAGGATGATGATTTAGGAAAGCAGTTTGCATAATACTAATAATCGTCTAGTATTTGTTGTTACATTAGCATTAAAAGCAAACTTTGGACAGGCTTTGCTAGGGCTAAACAAGAAAGCAGAGTAATCAGTAATATAATCCTTTTCATTTTTAACAGGATCAGTAGTCAACCTCAATGCCATCTGTCTATTGTTTGTTTGTTTGTTCTCTTTGTACTTGCTGGATGAATGCATTATCACATGACATGTCATCAGATGGAGTTTCGCTGTATCCAGAGAGTGCAAAAATAACTTCATTACATATAATAAGTGTGACAATAATGTGTTATATTAGTATTAGCTCTTAGGCTACAGCTGTTCTTCTGTTGAAAGACGCCTTAATGAAAGAAGTGTTAAAGCCAACAGATGAGGAGGATTATTGAGTTAGCAGTATAACAGCAGACTGTACATTTACAGCATATTAGCAGGCATTTACATTAATGTCATTAAGCTGATGCTTTTATTGAGAGCGACTAGCAAAAGTGCTTTGTTGTCCATTTAAACATTGTATTCTTAACTAATGCAAAGAGGCAAGGGTCTAAAGTTACCTTTGAGCTAAGATACTGCCAGAAACAAAAGTCAGTGCAGATACTAGGACACAATATTAAATGCCTACATATGAACAAATACACAATACAAAACATTACAAAATGTTTTAATAAGTGCACAATTACTGTTCATTTAAAAAAAACTTTCAGACAAAATGAATAGTGTAACCACTCTATAACCATCTTTTGTAATCATGCTACATCCTACAGTGGTGCTGCAGTATTCTCTGGGCAATTTCCCAGTTTAGGAAAAATAGGAAAAGTCCTTTATGATGAGGTGGGAGGTAGAAACTTTAAAAAAAACTACAACTGTATTGCAATAGTCTTTTTGTTGTTGTTGTTGTTTTTGTTTGTGGGTGGCGTTTGATTTATTTATTTATTTATTTATTTATTTATTATACAAGGGCAGTTTCTGTAGAGTGCATCCCAGTGCAGTTGGAACCCAGACAGGTTGGAATCCCAAAGCTGGATCCGAGAGACTGATTGTAGTGACCATGTTCAATACTTTTGAGAGGAAAGAAAGGAGATATACAGATAGCTGTTAGAGCTCTATAACCATGGGCTTCTTCATGATGGATACCACTATTTCCATGAGCTGCTGAGTGCAGAAGGAAGAAAAATATCTTACTGTACAGCTAGGAAGCTGAATAACTTACTCCAGGTGCATAACCGTGTTTAAGTTATCATTATAAAAAAAACGGGATTACTTAAAACCAACAAGCTAAGAGCTAAAGTTAAAAAGGTTGCTGTCTAGATAGCATACTTTAGTTTGGCTTCATGTCTCTGGCTTCCATTTTGTGCAGAATAAAGGTGGAATCCCTTTTTCCTTTTCTAAGGTAACAATTATACTAATGCTAGCTTGGTTGTATTAATTAGCCTATAGATCAGTGGTTACACTAGTTGGCAGGATTCGTTATGAAAAAGAGAAGAGCCAAGTTGTGTGGGACACCAGTGGAGAGTCTGCACTAATTTAGATGTTGATCAACTTACCCGATAAGAGCTACCCTCCAGGTAGGACAATCCCATGCAGAAAAAGTGACGTCAAGGTTGGCGAGGATTGACAGGAGTATTTTAGGGATGACTGTTATGAAGGCTGAAACGAGATCAAGAAGAATCAGGAGTGATGACAGTTTGGCTAATCTGGCAATGTATTTGGATCATCTCCATCACTGCTACAAGGGCAGCTTCTGTAGAGTGCATCAGTTGGAACCCAGACAGGTTGGGATTCCAGAACTTGCTCTGAGAAAATGAGAGACTGATTGTAGAGATCATGTTCAAGAAAGAGGAAAGAAAGGAGATATACAGATAGATGTTGCAGGTGTCTAAGGCAGATGACTATGGCAGTCTTGAAGGCAGGTGGTATATTACCTGATGATAAGGAGCTAATTGTGATCCAAATGATGAAGAGAAATAGGTGAGATCGTCATGGATGGAATGGGATCCCGTGTGTAAATCTTCGGAATACTAGATGTCATTATCTGAAGGAAGAGGAGAAAAACACGTCAGCATCTTTGTTTTATTGAGCTTAAGTGAGGCTGGTATAGAGCCTAAACAATAAAATCCCTTTAGCCTGTGTTTACTCTGGTCATTGGCCAAGCTGTTTCAGCATTTAGCCTCTATTCCAGTTTATTGTTATATAGCTCTCTGCTTGTGACATTTTAAAGCCTGAGTAATAAATAACCCATTTAAAAACTGATGGACCTAATGAGGGAGTGGAGCTGTGGGTTTGATTGGTTTTCGGTAACAGGTCAGTTCAGGTTATGGGAATAATTTAGCCAATCAGCTTGGTTTGGATTTCTAAAAAAGGACCTGTATGGGTCTCTACTCCACATACAGTTGCATGCGAAGAGTCTGGTCACTCCTGTTCAAATGACATATATGTATTTATTATTTAGTTCTAAGTGAAAATAACATTTGAATGCACTGGAAAGGTGCATTTACTGAAGAAAACGCAGAATGGGCATTAAATGGTTCCCACTTCCTGCTAGGCTATTCTTACTCTACTAGGTAGAGTGTGGGTGAGTAAGTACATGCAGTTTGGTAGCTGTAGGTTGAAGGAAACAGTAAGGTTTGGCTGTGGCCAAAAATATATGGGATGGAAAAAAAAGACAAACAAATGAGTGCAGGCTGAACCAACATTGCATTTGTGCTTGGGGGCCTGCCCTGAGATGGTGTATCAGAAACGGTGTCTCTCTGTCGAGCAGAAGGACAGTAGATGGGCGTGTACATTTCCTTCCAATTCATTCTTAAGCATGCGCAAAACAATGAGTGTCATAAAATGCCATATATAAGTGACAGTTTAGAGGGGAGCTGCCATGACCACTCTTCCCAGTATATGTGCAAGGTGCTCTTCTCACTGTTTAGGAACAGCTGTGGTGCACCAGGGGAGGAGCATGGGCACTCCAGCATAGTGAGAGAGTTCCATGGCTGGAGTCCAGTCAAATCAAGTCAAGAGGCTTTTATTGTCAATTCATCCATGTACAAGTAAGTACACAGTGGAGTGAAATTATGTTCCTCCAGGAACAAGGCTGGAGAGATATCCTGGTCTAAAGAGACACCAACTTAAAGGACTACTGAAAAAAAAGCCACAACTGACTTGAAAAGAGGTCAGATAAGTTTAGTTTGCTGATGTTTTGTTGCTGATGTTGTTTTATGTATGTGTGTCTCTTGGCATGCATGGGCACCTCTCCAGCCCACTGCTGCAGTGTGTCCCCTGAGCAGTGGTCACCAACCCTCATCCTGGAGATCTAAGCTGCGCCTAGAGGCCCTGAAACTTACTGCCTTTTCCTACTCGTCTTCTCGGTGACCCGGAAGCTGATTTTGTCATGCCATCCTGGCGGCTGTCTGAATACTGGAGGAGACGAGAAATGTCACTTAAAAAAGCTTCTGGCGGAAGATACAACAGTGTGTGCTACGCAGATAGACTTTCACAGATTTTAACATGCAGACACTCCCAGAGAGGACAAACACGTAGCAGTCTAGCTATACTTAAAACCCTGTCTCTTATTGGGTTTCTTTAATTATCTGTGCTTTCTATTTTGTATATGGAGCAGAAAACCACACAAATGTGTTTTTGTGTGTTCCTCCGGGGTAGGAAAGGAAGTGAGGACAAGAGCAGTGGCAAAGGTTTCTGGATGTAGCCCTACTTGCCTAAACAGTTTAGTTCCAATCAGCATGCCACTCCTCCTCTGTTACTTAACACTGACGCCAATTAAGGACTTCTGAGGGAGTTAATTAGCTGAAGCAGGTGTGGCAGATTAGGAACTAGATTCTGTAGGATGGTAGATCTCCAGGACCAGGATTGGTGTCCCATGGTGTAGACAATCACTTAGAAAATCAATCAAACATGTCTTTTGATAGGGGCTTCAAACTTTTGCATACAGTAGTATTTAACAGCTTCCAGCAGAGATTAGAAGAGTTTAGCCTAAACCCACTCTCAAGAAAAAGGGACTGTCACTTTGTTTTAGCACTGAGCGATAAGACCAAAATGTTATATCATTATTATTTCTTGCTGGTATTTCAGTATTTGAAGGTATTTTGTTCTCCAGTGCAACTGGAGGAATGTTGTAAACACAGCAACCGTGTTGCAGTATTTTTAATGTGGTATTTTTAAAAACAAATTACACATGTAAAGTTGTATACTTTCTTATTGTATTTTATTTTTTACATAACAATAGAGTTTTTTTTTAAAATAATTTCTTATATTTTGTATTTTTAATAACTTGGACTTTAGTCTACCTCTTGCTCTGTATCTGTTTATTGTATATTCTGCTGTACCGATGCAAATTTCCCCATGTGGGATAATAAAAGGCTATCTTATCTTAATAATAAATTGAACAGAAAAAATTACATGTGAAATGGCTAGAAGTAAAAAATATGGTTTCTTCTGGTCCTATGGATTTCCACATGCAAATGACTCCATCAGTTTTTTTTTTTTTTTATTTAAATAAGATTGGTGTTTTTTTCAGCTCATGTGAACAGCTTGCATATTTATGTTTTTGTGCATACATATGAAGAAATGTTTCATTATTCAAGAAAACACTTGAGGTAACTCTAGAGCTAACCAGTGCACAATGTCTACACCAGGCTCATCAGCAAACCAGACTGATAGCACAATGCAAAGGATGGCATGAATACTGCATTTATTTTTGCATGGAACATTTTAATTAGTGGGTTTTTTTTTCATGGTTCCATGTTTTTTTCTGCTGGAAGTACTTTTTTCAAGGTTACATAGCATCTGCTAAAACAACAACAATGATAATGATGAGCGAGTAGAGTTTGTACAGCTTAACCAAGTGTTCTAGTTCAAAGACAACCTTACCTCATTTTAGACGGCTCCTCAGCTGACGACGAGCAGAGGAAAAGTAAGTTTGTGTAATAAGGTGGGATGAAGGAATAAAGTTTAACATATGGAGAAAAAGTACCTTTGTGTCAGCATTTCACAGCTGCTGACTATTGTTACACTGGAGGCAGTTGGTGCTTTAAAGGTGCTGTTCCCGACCACTTTCACATGGAACCTTTTCCATGTTTCCCCCAAAAAACTGACAGCATTTGAGAGAACAAGGACTGAGAGGTGAGCAGTTCATTCACTGGAGCCCCACTGCCAGTATGTTTGCATGTTTACTATTTTGTCAGTTAGCTTAATGTTAGCAAGATGTTACAACATCTCCAGCTAACATTGCTAATCTAGCCTTCTGGGTATTGCTGTTTTCTCCCATGCATTCTTTGTAGTTGACATTGTCATACATGATTTCATGAGTGATAGACAAAGTGCAATAAAGTGACATGCTTTTTCTTGACGAGCTGATGTGATATGAACACCAGTATTTCTGAGGCAAATAATTATTTGCACAGCAATAGAGGAATTTTCTTTACCCAATGTTTATGTACTTATGCTTTTTGGGAAAAGTGTATAAGCTTGTTACACCACTTGGCCATTTAAAAAATTAATGCAGTGTACATTGCCAGTTTTCTTAGACATGCATCATCTAGCAGCATGTAAACTAAAGTTCATATTATTCCCACATTTTGAAATCAAATCAAATCAGCTTTATTGTCATGAACAATGATATGCTAAATGATATTAGATCAAGGATAGTGCAGAAGGGCTGGATTCCTGCACAGTCTGGTGATTTTCCTGCTCAAGCACACCTGATTCAACCCATCAGCTAATAACCAGGTTTAGCTGCTGTCTAGAAAAAGTCAATCACCAAACTGTGTTGGACTCCAGACCTCAGTTCCCCACCCCTGCTTTAGATGATGGCTAAGACAAATGGCTGTGCTGGCCTAAAGACTGGGGCTGGACACCCCTGGCATACAGCTAAATGTTCTTGTGCCTTCCTCTTGGCTCCAAAGGGCCTTCAGCGTAGACACTCTTTTTGGAGCACCACTCATACCCACCGATGACTCTGCAGCACTCATTGGATTGGTGCCAGTGAATTTTACTGCTGCAACATCATTTTGGCTAATGTACATGCTCCTGTACTTGATGCCAGTCTAAGAAAACTTAGCCAGCACTTTTAAAATTAGTTTTGATGTCAAATGGCTGCTGTCTCTAGGGAGGCTATTTTAACATGGCTTAAAAGAGAAACACCTGTAAGCAGACATCTCTATGAGTGTCTCACAGGATGAGACAAAACTCTTGGATACACAAAGTGAAAAGGGTCTAAACAAAAAGATTACATCAGAAAAATATTACATCAGAGTTCAGACAACGAGACGATTCGCGCCGCTCAAAGGCAATGCAAGATTGTGTGCTAACCTGGGAACTAGCATTAGAATATGTGAAAAAAAGGTCTCGACATTTATCTCTGGCCTCAATCAGTTGTCTGCAGTATGCATTTGTTATTGGCTTAGCTTCTAAGTACCAATTTTGCCCTTTGGAAAATTGGAAAAAAAGTTGAACTGATACCATGCAGTGAAGTAGCGGCTTTACAGTAAGCCTTACAAGGATACAAGTACACCGACTCACATGTTGCTGCTTTCTTAAATGTTTAACAATGCAATTCATAATGAAACACAAGCTATGCCAACAGCTAAGCCTGGTCAAACTGTCTCGCAACCCCAGCATGCACCAGCTGTCAAGGAAGTCCAGCAGCTGGACAAGTCTGTTGTAGAACTGGTTTGCTTGTGTAGACATATGAAACACCATTCTGTCTTTATTCTGGAAATAACAGTAGATTCATTTTGACATCTGATATTGTCATGTATGTTGGCGAGAACTGTCTGGCCTTAGACATGCCCTTAGTCTTAGCTTTAGGGAGCCCTGGATCATCAAATTATAGACCCAGGGGCTTCATAAATTTGGTGGGCCTCTACCCAGACTACTTTTGTTTTTTTACAATAGCATGGCAAGTTAAACGAGGCCTATGCAGCACCTTACCGCACCTTACCGCAGTGATGGCTATGTTCCTTTTGAGACAAAGTAATAGCAAGATTACTCACACAGTAGTGAGAGCACAGGTTGACATAAACCCGGTCACTGCAATCAATGCACCTATGCAATGTCTTCTTATGGCAAGCAAAACATTTACTCCAATGAAGATGAGAAATTAAAACTGGACAGCTGAAATTAAAACGGAGTAAAGTGGCAAACATGAAAACCCAAACGTCTTAGCTAAGCATGTAGCCATGGTGGGCATGGATTTTTTTTTTTTTTATTGTTTCCTATCTCTTATTACTTCTAGCAAGGACGTTACAACTTTCCATAACTAAGCTTACTGACGTTTTATACACTCATTGACAAAAAAAAAATGTTGATAGAAATGTTGGATGCAAAACTCGACATGCAGTTATATCTCATGCAGATACGTAAACGATTACAGGTGTGGACTGGTTACATGAGGGCATGCACACATGGTGAACATGCTCCAGGCGACCCAGACAGACCACCAGTAGAAAGGATTGTTTGGTCTGCCAACAAGCACGAGCAGCTCCCACAGCCTCCTTGTCCACCCTCCAGACACATGTGCTTAGCAGAAGGATATTTGGTACTGGTTTTCTGTTTGGGATCCGGCCTTGTGGTTGGCCTTGTGGTGAGAGCTTCAATCGTGGCCCCAACTGCTGGTGTGATGATCTGTGGAGCCATCGTATGCACCAGTCAGTCACCCCTAGTAGTGATATGAGGGACATCAACAGCTCAGCAATTTGTGCAGGTAATCCTTCGGCCACATGTGTTGCCTCTCATGGCAGGGCTTCAAACCAATCGCCAGATTTTATCACCAATCAAGCATCTACGTGGCCAGCTGGGATGGCAGCTTTGCAACCTATGAATGTGCAGGATCTACAGTCCCAGCTGCAACATCCCGTGTGCTGCAGGATGCTATATGAAACCTGTATGCCTCTATGCCCAACTGTATCTCACATGGTACTAGAGCCTACTTTCAATTGTACAGGTTTTGCCAATAAACTTATCCTCTAATAATGTAATCACTTACATATATCGTAATTACATTTGCACAAATAAAGTTTCATTTGATTCCAACAACTCCTTCTTGGTGTGTTATTTTTCTTTGTCAATGAGTATATTTAGGCATGTTCTACACTGCCAACATTCCAGGTCTTACTTTTACAGCTCCTTCAGACACATCTTTTGAATATCTGGAGCGTAAAGTTCAAAGTGCATTCACAAGAACACAAGATCAGTGCTAAAACACTGAAAGCCTGACTGAGGTAATGGTGATAACAGATACTAAACAGTGATTTTAGGAGAAAATGAAACATAAGTTTAGGAAAGGCACGGAGAGCATCAGGACAATGACACAATGACAAATCAGTACTGTTTTTCTTTTTCACTCTGACACTAGTAAGCTTTCTTCCACAAGTCTAAACAGCTGATTAGATCTTCTCATTATTGTTGGCAGGGACTTAGCTGAAGCCTTTGACTCAACTGTAGCTGCTGCAATCACTACAAGGGCTCTACAACGTGAGATACCTTCTACCAGGAAATGTGCAACAAACTCTAGCCTTCTTTAATGCACCAGATGAACATACAACTCCATGTAAACCCCCAGAGACAGTAACCCATACATTCACAGCCTTCATAGAACATTCCTATCATTACAGTTATTAGCAACCGCAGCAGTTATCCCAGTTTAGATTAATCAGTTTAGATTAATCATTTTGCACAGAAGAAGACAGTTTAACAGCTGAATGCTTTCTCACACACAGTTAAAGTGCAGAGTCAGCTGTATTCTATAATGTAAACCTAAAATGTAACAGAACAAAGGTCTGTACTGTCATCTGCAAGACACTGTATAAATACTTCTATATGTTATTCAAGCATGGGATCTGTGCCCTTGCACTCCCGTCTTTAATCTATATTATTGATCAGATTAAGTGCATAAAAAGAATATATTTGCAGTGGAACATGGCAATGTCAAAAGAACATATTGCTGTTAATTAACACTCCTCTGCTAATTGATCAGAAATACAGACTTGATAAATATAGTTTACCATGCAGCAGGATTTTATATGTATAACTTTGAAAAGACTGCTAATGATGTGGTTTAATGACTAGAGTGCCATTAACACTATTGATGGAATATAGGTGAATATGGTATGACATTTGATGTTATTACAATATACACCTGCTGGTCACTTCATTAGGTATGTCTCCTTGTATCTACACTCATTGTCCATTATATCATCTTCACTTACCCTAAAGGTGCTCACTGTAGTTCTACAATTACAATGCGCTTTGCTGCATACCGTGGTATGCAGGTACTCAGAGATGCTGCTGAAGCCTTTAAACACCTCAGTGTCAACTAACACTCTCCAGCCAACAGTGTTCTGTGGGCAGCATCCTCTGACCACAGTGTCGTGTTGGCAGCATCTTCTGACCACTGATGAAAGACTAGAGGATGGCCAGTGCAAACATCAGATGAACTATCATGTCTGACCTTATATCTGGACCTGCAAGGTAGAGTGGACAGTGAGTGGACACAGTGTTCATAAACCCACTGCACTATTAAAGCACCGCTGTGTCAATCCACTCATACCAGCATAACACACCCTAGCGCACCACCACCACATCAGTGGCACTGCACTGCTGAGAATGATCCACCACCCACATAATACTTGCTCTGTGGTGGTTTTGTGGGGTTCCTGACCTTTGAGGAACAGAATGAAAAGAGGCAAAGGATGCAGCAAATCAGATGGACTACAGTCTGTAATTATAGAACTACAACAAAGTGCACCCATGCGGTAAGTGGAGCTGATAAAATGGACAGTGAGCGTAGATACAAAGAGGTGGAAATTAAGGTTTTCCCAAACATTTGTGCTAGTTAGTTCCATAACTGCAGTTGGCTATAGCTGGCTGAGTAGAATGCTCCTGGCTGAGTGGAACACTCCTTTGAGGATCCATTTAGCATTTCAGCTCAATTTGGCTCAATTTGTTTCAGTTCATGCATGCCCAGTGGTTGCATTTAGTATCTCCCTATTAGACTAGATTTCCCATATCCCACATTTATGCGGCCGTAAACTAAGACACCTATGTGACTGTGCAATCTTTTCCATCAAGCAGATGTCAATTCTACATCTCTAACAGAATAAACTACCACTGATATTGCACTCAATACAGAGAACAAGGTCATGGTCATCCATTTAGGTCAAATGAGCTTGCTTTGTGTCTGAGAATGCTTTTGACAATATATGAAGAAGTGGAAGAAAAGACAGGGAAGTGTGGAACAACACAATGGTGAGACTCTTCCAGCAAACAAAGAAAAACAGGAACTATCCAGTACTAAAAACCATATGTCCTTGCAAAAGTACTTCATGAGGGCTTGCATTAATTTGACCGTGCCAAGATTTTTGAGCAGTTTTTTATTTCTAGACCATAGAGATTTTTATGGAAACAGCCACTTAATTTATTTAGTGTATTAAAAATGCACCCAGATTAGCTTAACTCCAGCTCAGTGTAGAGCAAACAGCTTGCTGCATTCCCACACAAACGCTGAGTGTGTGTTTTCATATGTGGAGTCATTAAAAGGAGGGCGGGAACAAGAACAGGAGCGCAAGAACGAGCGAGTGAGGGAGACTAACTTAAAACAAATATCATCAGAAATGAGAAAACAAGCCTCCTGCCAAGCCTGGCAGCGCTGCAGGGCAAGCGGCTGGCTTTTATTCGGTGGGTATTGAGCGCTACCCTGCTGAACATATTGCAGGTGCCCAGAAGCCCAACCAAACGAATATCTATTTAGTAATCATAAGAGCCACTTAAGCGGCTGAAGTTCCTCCCTCAGATTTCTGTGGGGGAGGCGATTTATTTACTGCATGAGCTGTTGTCTCAGAATGGCCTTGTAAACACTTTTTCGCAGAGTGTCTGGGGGCCCGCTGGTGCAAAAACAGATACTCAGCTGGGAAAATAGAGATAAGAATGGCAATTTACAGAACTTTACAGAATGAACCTGACTGATGGGATTGTAGTGCACCTCCAATGACAGCCTGCTGAAAAGCCATTATTAGACAACATTGTATTTGTCGTCTGTTGTGTTCCTTTATTGGATGAAGAAAAATGCAAGTAACTGTGGACCAAAAATGACTAAAAATGATCACCTGCAGGAAAGTCATTATGAGTACACTGCATGTGTACAGTAAGCTGTGAAGCCCAGTACACCTGATTGGAGACCTTGAAATTTGGGGTTAGTTGTACCTTAATGTCAGTGAAAGCTATAATATGTAAGATTTGGGGAATTTGGAGACCTCTCTGGCAGAAACGTGTCATTGCACACAACATGAGTAAGAACATTTTGTAACATCGGTTGTGTTTTTGTGTTTAGAAATGGATGACTGCGAGTGCGTTCAAAGAGAACTCCATGGATGTAACTGAATACTCTACTTTCATCATTACAACTTCATTAGTATCATATTGATTTTGCAAACGTAGCCAGATCTTTTTGAGCCTGTGTGTAATGTTGATATGTAAAGAAATGTCCAAAAAACACAAAATCTAAAACTCTGACCTGACAGTTCCAACATGTACATTATTAATTATTATTATTATTTCAGGACACCATATTTTAGCAGTTTTTAGTAGTTTTTATTCAGCTTATTTTATTTAATAACCCATTCAGGATATCTTGATGTTTTGCAGTTACACTAGTTTGTATTTACACTGATTAACACTGTTTCCAGTTTTTAACATCAGGTACAGACAAAATAGCTGCTGTTCAGGAGAGTTAACCAGCTTTTTCACAGCAATGAAACAGAAATGAAACCGACTGAGAGCAATTCATGCTGCTTTTATTTTCAGCCCATCTTATGTGCACAGGTGTTAGCCATTGCCAATATAAAACATCTGTGAATACACTTCTATTTACATCTTGAAGCGGATTTAAAAATAATGTTCACATTTTTAAACTCTACATCACAAACACCTTGGTTTTCATTGATTGTGTTTGATTTGCAGCTTCTTTGCTCAAGAGAGATCCCAAAACAGCTTGTCGGCATGAGGTCAATAAGAATCTAAGTATTTAATCACTCGGACACTTTTTATGGCTGTATCAGCTTCCTTATTTAAATTTGGAGAGGTCTTGTGTAGCCACCTGTTGGGACACATCACAAATGCAGCACCATGTAAATCATATGTTTAAAAGATCAGCAACTTGCAGCATGTCTGTGGCACCTATGTGGAGGGAATTGGTTCAGTAATAAGCAATTTATGACTGTTAAATCACGAAAACTCGACATATCTCAAAACACGTGATTGCAAAAGGATCCTTACCACTCCAAAATGGCGAACACACAGCCACAGATTGAGAACAACAGACAAGACAGCATTTATCCATATCTGTGGTCTGAGTGCCCATAAACTGGGCTGCGTCCAGAAATATTTGCTATAGCTCCCGTCCTCCTGTACCCTAGATAAACGCAAAAGCACGGAGGAGAGGAAAGAAGCAGAAATTGGGGAAATGTGACAGCTGATTAAATTTGATGTTGACTATGATGAACTGAGCCTATTACAATATTAGCTTGAAAGCACGCCCCTCATACTCCCGTATCCAATCACAGCTGCTACACAGGGCCAGCCAGCTCACATTTTTGTGGTTTCACAAAACAAACCCTGAATTTAAAGCAAACTTGCTTCATTTTTGTTCAGGCCCCCAGCGTTTGCCTGTCAAGGCGTATCACTAGAAGTGAGCTGATGAGGCATGAGAGGACCATTTGAGAGAAGCTCTCCATTTACTTCCATTCATTCCAGACCGTCTTCAGTCCAAAAACAAAGGCACACCTGAGCAGTTTCAGATTACTTTATGGGCCTGTCCTCTTCTAGAAAGACTGGACTCTCTCTGACCATCACTTAATGGCTTCAAAATAAACATGAAAATGACATGCTAAAGCTGCAGTAATAATAATAATAATAATAATAATAATAATACATTTATATTTTATTCTACAATGATCTCTTTTATAACACGTTTAGTTGACTTGAGCTGTATGCTTTCATTTCACTTCTTCTTGCTCTGTTGTTCTCATTTCTTATTCGGTATTATAGCAGTCGTAAATAAAATGCATAATTTATAAAATTCCTCAAGTGCAATGTTGAATGGTTATGATGATTCATTCACAGCCAGTACTGAAAAGCCAGTAAAATGGCATCACAAAACTGGTTTCCAGGTCACAGAGAGGAGAGGCGTAGAATCAGAAAAGAAAGTAGTCAATCAATCAATCAATCAATATTGCCAGAGGCAACAGTGGCAAGGAAAAACTCCCTTGTTCCTGGTAGTAACTTTTCAGGATTTCAGGATGCACCAGGAAACCAGAAATTGTGTATTGTATTGTGTATATGGGTGGGGCACTGACCTTTGTCTGTTGTATCTGGTTGTGATGTTGCAAATCTACAGGTGTAAACAGCCTTCTCCCTAGAGATCTTCTTTTCTGCAGAGCTTTGTCCTAACTTACATGTAACACTACTGCATGCAGTAGTGAGCAGCTCTGCATTACTTCTTATGTACTCACTGAGCACTTTATCAGCTAGACCTCCTTGTTTCTACACTCACTGTATTAGTCTACTTACCATATAGGTGCAATCTATAGTTCTACAATTACAGACTGTAGTTGATCTGTTGCTCTGCATACTTTGTCAGCCCCTTTTCACTTTGTCTGCCCCTTTCACTCTGTTCTTCCTGGTCAGGACCCCCAGAAGGACCACACCAGAGCATGTATTATTTGGGTGGTGGACTATTATTAGCATTACAGTGACGCTGATATGATGGTGGCATGTTAGTATGTGTTTTCCATTCACTGTCCGCTCTATTAGACACTCCTACTGTGCAGGTCATCCTCTTGTTCTTCTGTTTCCCATTGGATGACAAAGTGTAAACTGTTGGGTAATTGTGAACTGCAAAGTGCACCTATATAGCAAGTGGAGCTGGCACACGATAGGTGTACCTAAAAAAGTGTTCAGTAAGTGTAACTTTTGTGTAAAGGGGCGGGACTAAACTGCTGTATGTGGAGCAGACAGATGTTTAGAAACACATTTTAATGGTGTTGCAAAAAACAGCAAGTTCCAAAACACACTGTTTCCATATATGGACAGGGAGGTTTCTTAAAAATGTAACAGTTTTTCGTGATATAGGACCTTCAGTGGAATGTATGATGCTTGTATTTTATTATGTATTGCTGTAAACAGTATAATAGTCATGCAGGTTTATCATGCTGGTTGATTTGTCCTAGAGAAACAAGGTGGACACTGCAAAGTTTGTATGTCACCAATTATGCACTGCTCACCATTTGGTGGGTCTGTTCTGCAGAAGCTAAATTCCAGGCCATTTCTGCAGGGTACAGTTTACACAGAAAGACATCATTAGGGTGGTACAGTGGTCATTTGAACATTATTCAGTGGTCATTGGAACTTAATGACCTTTCACTGAACAATCAAATTGAAATATTAACGGCAACGTGAGGTAATGTGGAGTAATGCACAGTCTGGCTTTTGCTACCTATTACGATAAAGTAGGCCAGGCGTGCTCCTGGAAGCCTCCCTAATCTAACACATCTGCTCCAGCTAATCAACTTCTTCAGGCCATGTGAATATTAGAGCAATGTGTGTTAGATTAGAGCTGGAACTAATCTCTGCAGGAGGGAGCTTTCCAAGAAGAGAACCGGGCTACGTTAAACAGGGTCAGCGAGCAGCTACTGCTGCCATTAGCCTGAACTTGAGAGAACATAGTTTGCACTAAAACTGAAGCTGCGGCAGAGAAGTTTGAGGACACATTTTCACCTTGAAGTAATAGTTTGGTAAACAAAAAAAAATCGCTAACACTCATTAGCATCTTGGAGATTGCATTTCTAATTATGCAGAATATTGTCGCATGGAAAATCTGCAGATAAAATACATATATTTTGTTCAGTTTTGATAGAAAACAGCAGGTCGTACAGCCTCGGAAACTTCAGAGATATCTTTCTTGGTAGCTTCATTAACCTCAAGGCTAGGGTTGCCACCCATCCAGAATTTTTTTGTCATGGATTTCGTTCTGGGGAAATGATGGACACAAAATGTATCGGAATCCAAGAATTTTCATGTTAGCTTGAAATGTTTTATCCAATCAAAACGTTTAGATACAAGAAATAGTTCCTATTGGTTAAGCTTTCCTTTAGTTTAGGCACAAATTGGCCCTTGTTCATTAAAATTGAGTATAATTTGACAGCCTGGAGTAATGTACAAACTAATTTCAGCCTGATACATGGAACTTTTATGTTTTTAATTGATGTGGAAAATTTGAGTGCAAACACTGAATCTGCTTCGGTGTATAAAATCAAGCCCCAGCATATCAGTAAATTATGAACATATAATTTTCATTGAAGGTTTCAATAGGGAGCCTCCTTTTGGATGAACTGTATACTGTTATTAGTAGTGAATTATTAGTATTAATCATAGGATTAATTAGTATTATTTATTAGTGTATTTTTCTATTTTATTCTTATTATTACTATTAAAGTTGTTGACAGATAGTTTTGGTTAGTTAGCCATGAGTTAAACATTTTTGGTAGCACTTTACATTAAGTATTGCCTAGCTAACATGAAGTAATGTATTAGTTAACATGGAGAAATACATTAACAACGCTTAACTAATGTAAAGTAAACATTTAGCAACTGTTATATATTTACTTAACGTGCAAACACGTTCCTGTTACATGTTTACTTAACATTATTTAAGCATTGTAACCATTTGTTACCATTGTATTACTTCATGTTAATTAATGTATTACTTCATGCTAGTTAGTCAACACTTAACGTAACCTGTTACCAAATTATACAACTGTGAGTTAAATTTTATGCGCCCTCATTTTACAATCAGATTTGAATGCATTCATCTGTGATTAATAAGGGCCGTTGTCCCCTTATTGGAAAGGTGCACTGTTGGTGCCTTGCTTAGACACCAGGGCAGCACAGCAGCATGGTAACAGAGATTAGGCCATCAACTGAATTCAGTAAAAGATCAAGCCACTGTCCCAGTGTCCAGGGATTTTATACGGCTGATGTGGCAACCCTACGGTTCGTAACTCCAGTGCAAAACTAAAGGAAACTTTAAGAACCCAAAATGCTATATCTTGGCCGACTGAATGCATTTGGAATAAGGCCTGGACAATTTATAGATTTGATTTATTGCTGAACCATCACTGGAAGGTTAAAACTAGCAAGGACTATTTAGAATATAAAAGTGTTAAGACAGTGTTCAAGAGAACTCAGAACTTTGCCCTTTTCTGTATTTGTCTCTTTGCATTAGAAAGTCAGTAAATTGCTAAGGGAGAAAGTGGAGTAGCAGCCTCCGCCTTCGAGGTCTCTTTAGATCTGTCTCTGTCTTTTTTCTGTCTGTTTCTGTCTTTTTTCATCCTGCTTTTGCTCTCTGTAGCCGTTCCCCTTACTCCCTCATCACATAATCTGAGCAAAATCAATTTCTGCCCGGCTGAGTTGTAGGCTAGGCTACATAGATTCTCTCTGTCATACGGCTCTCTAGCTTTGGCTGTACCGCTGTTAGCCGCCTCCCTGTACAAGCCAGGTTGTTTTGTTTGCTCTGCATGGTGGATTTTCTTGTTTAGAAGTCACTATAGACTTGCGATGGAAAAACACGGCTTTACGTGTGATTTTATTCACAGCTCTGTGGCCAAAGACACAGCTGGACTCATTAATCCGAGAGTACACACACCATCAGGGCCGCTAACACTCGCACGCTATCATTCATTTTCTCTCATAGGGCCTTGCGGTTCTGAGTTATTTGTAGTTATGACTGAACCGTGTCAATGTGCTTTACGCTTCTATTAAATTTGAGTGCTCCTGCTCAGAAAATACTTATGAGTATTGAACTGAGTTTGTATTCTGTATTTTTCATGATTGGCTTGCTTGGTACTCTCTTTTCAGACACAGCTTGTGGTGTTTTTCCTCTGCACTCCAGCACATTGAATTGGAAGTGAAACAATGACTATGATCGAGATTACAGTACAAAATGTTCAGCCTTAAATTGAGGCCCTTTGTAATTACAGTAGACAGTCTTGCCAACTACACCTGACAGCAATGCACAGTATTTCGGCTGGCACTTTAATTAATGAAATATGTATTTTAGTGGGATTGCTAATTAGCTCCTCCATTACAGTCTTGTTTGCAGTTCATAGCTAGCTTAGATAGCTTGCCGTGGCTCACAAAGCAAGTGATAGTGGAAGTGGTAGCAGTAACCAATTGCAGGCTAACCAATCATAGATTAACCAACCACAGGCTAATCACAGGCCAACAAAATACAGGCTATCCAGTCACAAGTTAATCAGCCAACTTGTCAACAGTACAAGGTGATTTTTGCCAGACCCACTGCTGTGTCACAATTCCATTCGAATCATCTCATGGGTACAAGGCGCTGCTGTTCCCCTCCACCTGCCTGAGTAAGCTGATATGCAGCTTGATGATCCTCTTAATTGGTCATAAGCTAAACCAATTTAGTAAACAGTACAGCATGTAGCATATTAAAATGCATAGTGTTTGTGGTAAATTTTTATGTATGGCAAAATGCATGACTGACATAACTTTATATACACAGCAAACCCTCAATGATGAAAGTTCACACACCCTTCTTTCTGAGGTAGAGGCCATTTGGAATAGCAGATTTGCAAAATGTTGGGAACCCCTGCTTTAGACTAACTAATCCGAGACTAACCAATCCCAAACTATAATCACAAGAAACAGGCTAACTATTCATAGACTAAACCAATCACAAGCTAACCAATCAAAGGTGAACCAATCAAATATTACTGAATCATACATTAACTAACTATACCCATTCATTGACCAACCAACCTCAGGCTAATTAGTCAAGTGTTACCGAAACACAGGCTAGCCAAATCACAGGCTGATCAGTCCACGATTACGCAAACACAAGCTAAGCAATCACAGGCTAATCAGTCCAGTCTTACTTGAAAACAGGGTAACGAATCACCGGCTAATCGCTCCAGTGTTCCCCAAACAGAGGCTAACCAATCACAGGCTAATTAGTTAATGGTTACCCAAACACATTCTAACAAATCACAGGCTGTTAAGTGTAGCATGTTTTAAATTGTTATTCCTTACAGTTATTTTATCCACAAAGAGATCTATACATGCATTTTATTCATTCCCAGTTCCCCATTCCAATTTCATTCCCAGTCTTATTTTTTACATAATTTAGGAAGACCTTGGACAGTTCCTTGAGAGTTGGCGCCCCTAAACCTGGATGAACTACATAGCATTCATAGCCCTTTATATTTCTTTTGCTTTTACCACATATTTAGCCATTGTTGTCATGAAGCATGGGGTTAGAAAATAATTAGCTGACCTACACACCATCTACTCCATCATTTATTATATTATAACATTAACAAATAGTAGGTTTATGAAACTGGATGCTGCAGGCGTTTTGGCAATGGCACACACACACACACACACCTGTTTCTGCTCATTAACCTACATACAGAGAGCATCTGAATATTAGACACAGGTGTGTTAGATTATGATATAGGAAAACAGTGCAGACCCGCTTTCCCCAGCCTTTAGCCATATTTATACACTCTCCAGACATGCTGTAAAATACCAGAGTAGGCTATTTGTTAACATATCTGTGTGACTAGTTAGGGACAACATATTTTATGTTACTGTTAACACGAATAAAAACAGGTAATGGGTTCAGAATTTAATGCAAAGAGTGATCTACTTTAAGAAATGTACTGTGCTGATTTGCCTTGAATATTCTAAAGGGTCCATATCTTACACTTATCTTAGATTTAATGTTTCCCTAGAGGTCATTTGAGTGTTTTTCTAAACTATAAACATTCCTTCTCACATGACCATTTTCAAACCTCACTTTATTCTTTAGGATGAACAGCTTTCTCTGTTCTGAACATGTCGACTCACCTATTCCAGTGGAGAGTTATTACCAATGGTTTTAAGGATACACTATATGGGCAATAGTCCGTGGACCTTAAAGACATGGTTTGACGATTTTGGTGTGGAGGAACCCCAGTAGCCTGCACAGAGCCCTGACCTCAAACCTACTTTAAACCTTTGGGATGAATTGGCCAGACAGATCTTCTTGTCCAACATCAGTGCCTGACCTTACAAATGTTCTTTTTCACAGAATGGGCAGAAATTCCCACAGGCACACTCCAAAATCATGTGGGAAGCCTTCGCATAAGCATGGACACAGCTATTGTCACAGAACAAGGGTTTGGGGCATAACTTCACATGAATACCAATGGTTATGGAATGAGATCTTCAACAAGCTTATGCAGGTATGATGGTGGGGTGTGCACATGCATGTGACACTATAATGTATTTTTCATACTTTGTATCAAACCATGCTCTATCATCAAAGCAAAAGGTGACTACTTTGAAGGACTAGAGAATGACCAACACAAACTGTGAAGCAGCAGATGAGCTATTGTCGCTGACTTTACATCTACGGTGGATCAACAAGGTAGGAGTGTTTAACAGAGTGGACAGTGAGTGGACACAGTGTTTAAACACTCCAGCAGCACTGCTGTGTCTGATCCACTCACACCAGCACAACACACACTAACACACCAGCACCACATCAGTGTCACTGTAGTGTTGAGAATGATCCACCACCCACATAATACCTGTTCTCTGGTGGTCCTGTGGGAGCTCTGACCATGTGATGGGGGGCTAACAAGTAATTATACAGAGTATCCGATGGACTATCGTCTGTAATTGGAGAACTACCACGCAGTCCCATATAGTAATAGTGGAGCTGATAAAATGGACAGTGAGTGTAGATCCAAGGAGGATTCATTGGTCGTCTCCTCCAAGACAAAGGCAGGGCTCATCACTGAAGATGACCTGCTGCTATTCTGGGTCACTCCATGACTGTCTGGCGTGACACCATTGCAGACTTTGGCGACGCTGACATGATGTTAAAGGCCGTTGTGTTTTTTTTGTTGGGGGCGGAGCAAGAGATGTCAGAATTGTGCTAGATAATTTTTACCTGAGATTACGACCACTCTTTACGTAGAGAGTAAAGAAATATGGTGAAATATATTGGTGTTTATATTTTACATTTTTACTGTTCACAGGCCAGAATGAAATTAGGCTTCCTGTGTCCTTAAAACAGATTATGTAAACTGTTAAGTTTCAGATACGTGGTTCCTTGGAAGGCTGCAATGATCCACTTGTTGGCTAAAAGACAGGGACAGCACAACAATTAAATATTTTCCCAGATCTTCCTTTCCAATAACTTAGTTACAGACTGTCTGCAAGTACCATTCTCCAATGTATGGGGTGGTGCCAAACCGCTGTAGAATGGATGGGTGGAGCAAAACTGCTGTAAGATGAGTGGGTGGGGCTTAATTGCTGGCTGGTCATAGTTAAATGTCTTTTTCTCTAAAGTACTGGTAACACAAAAATGTAAAGGAAATGATTAAGAATGCACCATTGGTTACGGCAGGAAACTCTGTTCGAATTTTGTGTACTGGTCAAAGTTCAAGAGAGATGGCGTTCTTCACGCAGAAATTTGCGCATGCACTCTGTGTCCATGGAAGAATGACCTCATCCATTGTGTCTGAAGGTCCAGGCAGTGAAAGGAAATCAGCTTCATCAACCTTTCACAAGGTGAAAGGCTTCCCCTCATCTCCACAAAGCCGGAGAACAGCGCCGGCGTGCCATTTCAAACCTCCTTATCTCATCTGACCATCCAGATAGTATTTTCTCTCCTCCACTTCCTCTCCTCCTCTCCTCCTTCCCTTTCTCCTCCGCTCTTTCGCTCTAATTCATTTCCCTCAGTGCTGCCACTCCGGGCCCTCCGCACAGGGCCTTCCGATCAATATTTGCCGAGTTTAAACTACAGGATTATCCGTCTGTCAAAGAGAACAGAACACAAGCCTTCCACGCTAGACACACACATACCCCTCCCTTACTAGTTTAGAGGTCACTTTGTGTTTATCCAAAACATAACAGCCGTCATGTTTCTTTCATTTAAATCTTTTTTTATTGCCGATGTATTTTTTCATGTGCTAATGTATTTGTTTATACCCAATTAATGTGAAACATCAGCCCACAAAAAAAATTCGATTTGCTAATTACTTTCATGAAGTAATATTAAGTAAAGTTTTGAACTATTGATGAACGTTAACTTTTTAGAGATTACTTTTTGGTTGTTGCGTCTTTACTCAATAAAGTCTAGAAAATGCATCCTTGCTTGTGTACCCTTTTATATCATGTTAAAAACATGGATAGAGAAAAGAATAGAGTTATTTTTGCTACTTTCTATCCCCATACTAAAAATGCAGAATTTTATATTTCCATGTTTTGTAAAATCATCTGTATTTGATGCATTTGGTTTCCTTCCAATGCTATGAATTATTATAGAATAATCCTTGTTCAACATATAATATGCACTTGATATATATATATATATATATATATATNCTTCAGGTTTTTTAAAGTCAACAGTCATGTGATTAAAGCTGAGCCAACCTTCACTAACTGCTAAAGACATCAGGAATAAAATCACAGGAGAAGGCAATGCTTTGCAACAAGTGACTTTAAAAATCAGACTTTAAAAACCTACGACAAAGTCATGGACTTCCATCAAGCCCTGGATTGATTGCATTGCTAGCCTTCAGAGAACCAGAGATTTGCAAATTGTATCCAACCAATTCACACTATAGATGGCCCTGAAAAGCTGTTTGGTCCGGAGAGCCAGAAATTTAGAGCATCATAACAAGATTAAGCATCTTCAAACAAAACCTTCTACAATGTGTCACGCCTCTGGGTCTCCCTGACACCGCTGATCTCCCGGACTACATTCCCCAGAGTGCACTACCTGATGACGTCACACCCACATGTCCCCAGTCATCCAATCAGTCACGGTCTGGGTCGCCTGAGTTTTGATTAGCTTCACCTGTCATCATTTACACACACCTGTATACACACACACACGTTGCAAAGTTTTGCCAAACGCTGTTTGCAATTCCAAATGTTGTCCCTGTGACTTTCCTATCTACTTTCCCAGTTCTGACTTCCCTTCGTCTCTGGCTTTATCTCTCTCAATTCTCCCTTTGGCTTTGTCTGCTCTTTTCTCCTTGGTTCTGACCATCCTTTTGTGTTCTGACTATTCTCTTGGATTTCCCTTTGGATTCGGTTGTTGGCTTGTTTGATCTCGTGGCTCTGTCCCCTGCTTGTCTCTTGTTCTGGACCCGGCATTGCCCTGTTTATGTGTGCTTGTTTTTTGCTGTTGTGCTCAGCTACCTGTTTGTTAAATAAAACTCCTCTGGCTTTTAGCTCTGCTTGCGTCGTGCCAAGTTCTTTGTGCCTGACACAATGACACATCGCTTTTTGTTGTAGCCTTTGAGAAACCGAAGATAGCATTCAGTACCTGATCTTTGATGCACTGTAGATCACCAGAGAAAAGTTAGAATGAAGCCAGACTCAGGATTCGTAAAGTGTGACATGCCCTTTCCAATCTGTCCCGGATTGCATTGTTAAGTTTCAGGAACCTGGGGATATAGACCAGAAAGTAGTGCTAGGCTAGTCTAATTAGCATTAGCTAGTACCAGAAACAATGAGAACGTATTTGTCTGTTCTCTCCTCTGAGACAGATGTAGACCTCATGTAGATTTCCACACGTTATCATCATCTAATGCTGTAGCAGTTAGCTCTAGTGTTACGGTGCGTTCACATGTTGGTGGTAGACAAATGGTAACAAACATCCCATATTTTTCCATGGCACCATGTTGAAAAAATCCTGCTACTGCTAGTGGAAATAGTGAGTGTGCGTCTGTCAAGAGAATCAGAAGAGAATCTGCATCTAGTGCAGTGGTGAAATAACCTGGATGTTGAGTTTTTGGGAGCCATGGATGCCAAACCTCTCTACACTATACACATGTGCAGTGCTAAAGCTCTGCTCTGATAACCATTCAGCCCTTTTTGATGGTAATGCTGGCATCATGGGAACCTTCCACTATACAAACTTAATCAGACACAGAAACCTAACAGTGAACGTGCAGTGAGCAAAACCTTTTCCTTGACTACGTTATGAACAAGAACTGTGGTATGGTTTTATCACCCAAAGCCTTTTTTTGTTCTACTTCTTCCCCGCAATTAACTGTATATTCTTTCTCTAACTCTGACGCGGTTAGTCAAATTAAATCGAATTAACCAAATGGCACATCCCTAGTCTATTGCTGATGTGTCTCAATATACCGATGGATGCATTTGCTTAGGAATATGATGAGTAATCAAAACATCACGATAATGAAGCTCCCATAAAAAGCTGCTGCAATGATAAACATATGTTTCCCTCCATAGACCAATTAAAATAACCCACTCACACTCATATCAGTGTATCAAGTGCATGCTGGAGAGAAAAAGAGGAACAGTGAGATATTTGTTCTTTCTTTTCTTCTCTCTCTTTCACTTTCTCCCTCTCTCTGTCTGTCATTCAGGGTCACCTCCAAAGATCAGAGAGGGCTAAACATTTTAGCTCTCTTTTGCTTGTTCACTTGGCAGCACATTAGATGTGTTGTTGGTTCTCCTTTTGTTTGTTTGTTGTATGCTAAATTTGCGTTTTTCCTAAATAAATAAATAAATAAATAAATAACACCTCTTTTTAATGTTGGCTGTTGACAGGTGTTGGTCCTTGGCTTTGTCAATGAGGCTGAGGGCTAAGGATGCACTTAGACAGTTTGATTCAGTGAGACAAGAAACAAAAAGGCATGTAAATGAAAGGCATTAGTGCATACATACTGGCAGTGCGCGTCCTTGCTGGATGAATGGAGCACAGTATTGAAAAGCAGGCCATGTTTCTGGATGAAAAGTGGATTTTTTAAGTGTGTCTAAATGCATGCAGCAGTTTAGAATTGGCCCCATGAATACACTGATTATGTACATGTCAGACTGCGTCTTAGCAATTAGATGTCTGATATTAATGTTCTTTCTCAGATGTAAAGTTATTAGGCAGACGCTAAATATCAGTGACACTATGTTTCCTCAGCTACCACTGCTATAACTGCAATACAGAAATGATTAGGATAAAATACAATATTAGATATTCAACATGCGCTGCTGGATCAGTGGAAATCTTCAGCATACTCATGTAAGCAACTTTGAAGGCTAATCTTTCCAAATTTAATATTAATTTTATTGAGCACCGTTTCATATCATGCTAAGGAATAATTGTCTTTTTTTGGGACACAATACAGTGCCACCACTTAGATCAGCGACCGTTTTTTGGGGGTTCAGTTTGGTTTGATTTTGTTTGCTTTTTTGTTCAGTTTGATTTAATATATCTTCATGTAGTTCAGCTTTGTTTTGTGTTGTTTCACTTTTGTCCAAATTGGTTTGATTTTTGTGTGTTTGGGCTTCAGTTTGATTTAATTTGATTTGTGTTTGGTTTGGCTTTGGTTTGATTTGTGTTTGGTTTGACTTCAGTTTAGTTTGATTTGTGTTTGGTTTTGCTTTGGTTTGGTTTGATTTGTGTTTGGTTTGGCTTTGGTTTGATTTGCGTTTGGTTTGGATTTGGTTTAATTTGTGTTTGGTTTGGCTTTGGTTTGATTTGTGTTTGGTTTGGATTTGGTTTAATTTGTTTTTGGTTTGGCTTTGGTTTGATTTGTGTTTGGTTTGATTTGATTTGTGTTTGGTTTAACTTCAGTTTGGTTTGATTTGTGTTTGTTTTTGCTTTGGTTTGGTTTGATTGTGTTTGGTTTGGCTTTGGTTTGATTTAATTTGTGTTCAGTTTGGTTTTAGTTTGGCTTGATTTGATTCAGCTTGTTTTGGTGACCACATGAGTAATGCATGTCCCTGAACAGTCACTCAAATTACCCTCTTCCTTTAAACAGTGTAGTGCCCTTTGCGGTCACCAGCCTTGTGAAGGTAGAAAAATGTTAACATCAATATAGAACTCTTGGGACTTGAGACAGTTGAGCTCTAAAGGCTTTGTAAATTTGAGATCTTTACATTCTCTGTGCTTGAGGTCACTTCCTCAAAAGCTCTAATGACAAATTAAAACGTTAACTTATTTGCTTATGTCGATTGCCCCCTGGGACTGTCCCATACTTCTCTCTCTTGCTCTTTTTCCCTCTTCTCTTTTTTCTCCCTGACTACATTTCTTTAATCCTCATAAATCCTCAATGCTCGGAGGATGAGCTCCAAGGGCGACGTCGCCATAGGAACGGGGTTGTTCAAGGCCGTGGAACAGTGCCGCCGGACAGGCAAGGTTGCTTTGTTCATAAATGTTTAATAAAAGAATACACATAACAATTGAACTTCTCTGACACAGAGCAAAGCACGCATGTCCCACGACCTGTTGAGAGAAATTCCATTTATTTGTAATACTCTCCAATGCGCGGCACAGTTATGGCCATTGCTCTGCTGGGCTATGACACAAATTCATACACCTTAGCCTTGCAGAATTGGATCAATTTAAACAATATTACCACAGAAAGTAGATCTCAGGCAAAATGGATGTGGATTGGTATGTGTGTTTGGTGGAAGAAGCAGATGCTCCTAGACTCAGCAGTGTGTTTCACTGCTTTATGCATTTACATCCCCCCGTTTTGGCCCGCAGCTTCTTGCACTCCACTCTGTGTGGCCTGCTGTGGGTAAAACTCATATAGCTACAGCAGCACAGATAAACTGCATTCTAAGTTGCTTCCAGTAACATTGGCCTCAACTAAAATTTTGAAGGTGATGAAGGCCTTGACAGTGAGCAGGGAAGAACGTTCCCTGCTTAAAAAAATTAATATAAGCCATTAAAAGTTTTTTTTGGTTCCTGGTGGCATCCAATAAGAACTAATGGTATTTTGTTTTTTTCAAATGGGTGAAAAAAGTATTGTGATGGTTCAACAGAGGTTCTGGGCTTATTTAAGATGCATCTGATGGTTTCCTAATGGGAATTTATAGGTGTCCTACAAGAAAACTAGTTGTCTCTAATTGTAACTATTAAACCAGTTCCCATTAAGAAGCAAAATTGTCAGGTGTTAACCTTAATGGTTCTAATAGTCATGTTCAGCAGGGTTATGAATTCCTATAAATGCTCCTACCACAAATGCAATCTTTCATAGCTTCTGTTGTAAAGTTGGACAAACTGTAAGACCACTGCTAGAAATATGAACTTATTAATTTCAAATTACTTTTATTTTGCATGTTTTGTTAAATGGATCACGTTTAACTTTCCTGTGGAGAAATTGTGTTTTTCTTACTTGAGTACTTTACCGCGGTGGTCCTTTCCAACCTGCATTAGCCACAATAACATAGTTCGGTAGCGTAGCATTTTTATTTTCATGACATTCAACGTCACGAGACAGCTACTCAGGGCTGAATAGAATTCTTGTCAGCCTTCCGTAAAGCTTGGGAAGGAATTCACCCATGAGAAAGCAAACCTCAGCCACTTCCCTAAACAAGCAGCCAGCAGCTTTGTGGACTTTATGCCTTTAGCCTAACAGTGTCTTTAACTAGCTCGCAAGCTACTTACATCATGAACACTACACAAAAATTTGTTAGTATAAAATGGCAGATTAGTGCCATTCATTTTTCTTGTGTGTCTTTTGACACCAACCAATTATCACTTATGTCTTTAAACTCAACCATGGCTACAAACATGTTATATGTGAAATGGTGGTTTCTTGTTCCAAAAAGAAAAGAAAATCGGTTAGTGTGATCCTGACTCAAATGACTTTAGGCACAAATTAAGTTTAGGCACACCCAACTAAATGGATGTTTTTGGTTATCTTAAGGACTCCACACGCTTACACTTATCCTGATATACCACATATACTCTTGAGGTATCACAGTATGCTGAAATACCTTGTTGTTGCACTTTTTGCCTTCTGTCAAGCCTTCCTTGCACACGCCGCAATATATTTTGTTGCACAAAAACATTTTCTCTTTTTTGCATAGTATAAAGGTTGTGGTTGCCCTTTAATTTAGTGAATATTCATGATGGACAGACCAATAGAATTATTCCAAAATTGCTTAGAAAAAATTGTTATGTCAGCCTCCATTGCAAGTTAAGAAAGCTGTTTTATCCTCCTGTAAAGTTCCGTTTTGGTGGTTTTTAGGGTGGTCTGCATAATTCCATGAGTGCTTTTTTATAGTTTGGTGTCTTTATTCTTAAGCAAAGCATTAAGCTAAAACCTTCTATGAGTAAACCTGGTATTGTATATGGCCCTTATTTTATTCCCTGAAACATACTTGGCTTTAATTTATTCAGTGAAATATAACTGGCTTTTACTATTTCTGTGAAATATGATAAGCCCTGTATTGTTCCTCTTTCATGTTCCATTTTTACTCTGAAACATAACAGGCACCTTTTGTCCTATGAAATGTGCACATGCTTTAAATTTTACACTGAAATTTGATTGGTCCTTATTTTTGCTGGAACATGGTAAATATGGTTCAGCTCGGTCATGTTGCAGATAAAACCAGATAACATGCTACTTGTTGGTCAGGTTTTTCCTTTTGGAGTTACCTCTACAAGGTAACTCAATTTAACCCCTTATTGTAATTGCCCTAGTTGTGTGTGACCTAGATGTCTTTGAACCCTGCAATCTATAAATGGGATAAAGTGGATGTGTTTATACCTCCCACAAACACACACACTTCTCTCCACAGCCTTTACTCTTCCCCCCTAATGATCCGGCCTGGTCCAGGAGAGCCGCTGTCCAGCTCTCAGCAGGAAATCGGCCTGTGGAGAGATTTCTCTGGGCTAGAGATCAACTCTAATGTGACCACTGACAGTCCTTAAGAAGATGGAGAGCTCTGTGTGTGTGTGTGTGTGTGTGCAGGCACAAAGAGAGTGGCCCTCAGACAGTTTAGATCATTCAACTGGTACTGTCAAGCTAATAGGGATTTTTTTGTGCTAACACTTCACATTAAAGGTGCAATGTGAAAGATTTTTAGTTTAAAACATTCTAAAATTAACTACAATTATTAACAGAATGTGAAAAAATAACCATTTTGACCATATCTCTGAGATATCTATGTATTTTGTTGCAGGGATATCTACAAAGTTACCATGTTAACCTCTACTGCCTCCCCTTAAGCAACCACATTCAGCAGTAAAGAAGCGATATAAATAGAAGGAGAACAAGAGTTAACAATGGTGCGGCTTTCTTAGTTGGGCTTAGCTGCTCTTAGTAAAAAAAAAAAATAATGTTGAACTTACAAGTTATATGCAAAAAGCTGTTAATGCTAACACCCCAATGCTAATGCTCTTGTTTTCCCTTGTTTCTTACAATGGGAGTGGGCATCATAACTTTCTGGTCTTTGTTTGGAGTATGAATGCGAGAGATTGTGTCATCTTACAAATTGCTCCTAAGGGTTGCAAATGATTTGAAAACTACAGCTGTGTCCCAATTTGGGGGCTGAATCCTTCGGAGGCTACATCTGAAGACTGATTGCTTCATAGAGCCTTGACTAGGCCGTCCCATTTTGAAGGCTCCTTCATATGCGCCTGATAAATGCATCCTTCTTTTCCATGGCAACAAAAGGATCCAACAGGTGAATCCTTCGCCAGCCAACATATCTCAAAGTTCATTGCGAACTGGTGCTAAGTGACAGGATCAGCATTCTGAGAGCGTTTAGAGTGGACCATCTCATTTCAGTTCAGCCTTTGCAGTCTACACAGCCTTCGAAGGACACAGTCTACAAAGGCATGTCCTTCAAAGGCTGCGTAGACTATGAAGGTTAAACCGAAATGAGATGATGGCAGCCTCTGAATTGGAACACAGCTTTTATGCTAATAAGTAATTAAATACTCATTATTTGCATGTTAATTAAATGCATTAAAACACATTAGTTACTGATTAAGTACTTTGTAGTTATTAAGTACACTCTTTTCACCATTGACTAAAGAACACAAGAACTAACAAGTACTTATTTGTTAATCCCATTCATTCAATCATCATTTAATTAATTTACTGATCTTACTGATTGTTCAGTGTTGTATGGAACACACAGCTTTACTGGGCATTTTCCTTCACTCCTGCTTTACATTTTTATCATATTACTTGATCATTACAGTCCATATCTGAAAACTAAGCTGCAAGAACAGCCCATTTAAACTCATGGTTGTGACATCACATGTTACATATAAGGCCATCCATTTCACCCAACAGCAGTTATAAGGAGTATTTCGACTGACCTGCTTTTTGAAGAGCCAAAACAGGGCAGCCAATCAGAACAGAGCTCCCTCAAATCTCTCTTCAAGCCTTAAAGTCTTAAAGACACAGTAACAAAACAGCCTGTTCAATTCTTAGGCATAAAGAGAAGGAAAATTGTCATGTTAACATCATTAATTATGTATGAGTTTGGTATTTTTGGGGGATAATCATTTATATAAGTGGAAAGAAATGTGTAAATTAAACTGTTCTATTCCCTTTTACTGTTGAAACATGCTTAAAATCCTTATAATATTATAACTGGAAGCAGATTTCTTATTGCAAATCCTAATGCTTTCAGCCACAGAAGTGTTTGTACAACTGATTCAACTACATGGTTGTTCTGTGTTTTTCTGCTGACTGTTAACATTATGTTCCTTTGTCATACAAGTAAAATTGAGCTGCTTTCATTCTGTGTTGTTTTCTTTATTGTAAGTAATAAATACAGAGCACTCTGTGGAGGGTTATATCTTTATTTATTTGTTTGTTTACTTGCAATGACCAAATAAAACCAGCGTACCCAAAGGCCTCAGTGGGAATTTTCTGGGCAGTGAGAGTGATTGTTAATATTAAACTTTCAAGTTCTGCACCACAGTAACCATTCTAACACCGCAAAGCATGCAACAGTAATGAAAACACACACATACAGCGTCTACGGAGGTCCTTATCTGCTTTACTGTGTGTACTGTGGAACTTTTACCTCTCTGAAATCCACATTATTCATACACAGCACTGTTATTCATACACAGCACATGTTTTGAGAACATGATTTTTTTTGGTTAATGCACTGTTTTGAATGCCTGTGTTGTAAGATCGAAAATCTTGTAAGCTGACGGCGTTCGCTTCACCTGTTTCTACCGACAGCCATATTAATGACCACCTTCAGCTGCTTCTCAGGAGGACAGCAGTGGTAGGTAATTATTAATGAATCATAGTTCTGAGCACATCAATGTTCAAAAAACAAAAATAATTGGGTTCCACATGCAGCTTACAAGCATAGTTAATAACATAGCTCCACATATGGGGTTCAATTCCCCATTCAGGCAGGAACCTCACTGCCAAAATCCAAGTGCTACACAAAAACAAAGCAAATGTGACAGAAAAGTCCATCAGCTCTTTAACAGAGATCAAAAGTCTCTACGGCAGCACTTATAGGCTTATAGAATTTACAGGAAAATCACAAAGCTAAGCAAGTTCCTGCGGCTGTTTTGTCTAATTTTGAACCTATATTTTAAATCATATGAGCACCGAGCCTGAACACACTGGCAAATACAATGGTTCAGAAGTATTAGCAATAAATGTACCCCTTACCTGCAGCATTTCTCCGTCCTGCTCGTGGTGACCCACACAACCGGAGATTCAGCTCATGAAGTGCTTGATAATTAGCTGATGAGTTGGACCAGGTGTGTCGAGTCAAGAAATAATTAAACCGTGTAGCACTTTTGGTCATAAGGAGCATGATTAAGAAACACAGCTTCATTGCATAAATTACACATGAAAAATATATATTTTTTTAAATGTAAATTGTATTGTTAATATAAATTGTATTTATTTACTTCCGTACATTGACTCCCATCGTATGTATTCATGTACTGTCACTGGCTCATGCCCGTGCCATATGGCAAANCATAAATTACACATGAAAAATATATATTTTTTTTAATGTAAACTGTATTGTTAATATCAATTTTATTTATTTACTTCCGTACATTGACTCCCATCGTATGTATTCATGTACTGTCACTGGTTCATGCTCGTGCCATATGGCAAAAGTTATATTTTATCATCTTGTATAAATTCTATAATATCAATAAGATTGCATTTTTTTTTTTTGCAAACAAATATTGCAGTATACACAGAGTTTGACAGAGATTAAGTTGCCCACCATGCCATATACAGTAAAGTACTGTGCAAGGTAAATAGGTCTGGAGAAGAAGTATGTTTTTTGCCCCGTACATCATTAAAACAACTACAAATAAACATTAATAAAAAGAAAATAAGAAGTGTTACAAAAAGTGTTCAGTGTTTTCAAAAACAAAGTAATTGATATAATGTGAGCTGGCCACTTTAGTTCCAGATTACGGCTCCCAGACATCGCATGGATTTGTTTAGATCTACAACCAGCTCAAATGATTTCATTTAATGAAGGAATGTTCAAATCAGTGGGGTCTAATCTTATCCACAAAGGGCCAATGTTGCTGCAGGTTTTCTATTCCAACAAAGCAGAAGCACACCTGATCAGCTGGTTGACTGAGACCAACTCATTAAGCAAGTGGAATTAGGTGTGCCTCAGCTACATTGGAATCAAAACCTGCTGACACATAAGACTGGACACCCCTGGTTTCGATAAATTAGGTGATGGATGTTATTTGATGATAACAAATAACACAGGGTGGCCACAGTAAGAGGTTTGGAAATTAGGTTGAACAAACACACTGACTTACATAAAATCAGCGCTCGTGTTCTTAACGTTATTTGTATTTATTCTTAAAACAATATTGTTCTACATTGTCTAGTGCCTAAACTTATGCGCAGTGCTGCAAAGAGAAGGCATGTGTTCAGAAAATGTATACCACGTAGCATATAAAAGGCTTCAGTCACCCCCCCCCCCCCCCGCCCACCCCATAAAAGAAAGAACTGACCTTTACATTGTAGTCAAAGGGGTTAAATAATTTGTTACATTTATGAATAAATCAAAGCCTGAGCTATATAGCATCTCAAGTGGAATCCACTATAACAAGCATGATGCTAGTTAATGCAATTAGTGTATGCATCAGTGAGAAGCTTCTTGTATTGAGAAACTGAGCTGCTCAGTGAGAAACAGCAGCATGAGAAGAAGTCACTTTGCCACTCATAAAGAATAGCAAATTCATGCCAATAGAAATGTTCTACATGTACATTTTTGCTGTAGACCGGCTTTCCAGACGCCTTCCTTAAATATTGCATTATTGCATTTCATTTAAACTTAGTTTATCATCCTGAAAATCGGTTCTGTAATAGTCTCTGTCTGCTTCTGAATCAGATGCATTGAACAGCCGGTGAAATTAGGTTAAGGTGAAATTTGGAATGTTCCTCCTGTTTCCTTAAACAGTTTTGAGTGCCCTATTGTACCACTTCACATTTTGCTGTGATTTCTCGCTTTTTACTTTGTAACACCGGGTTCAGCCAGGCTTTTAGCCTTTGATAAGTTCTGTCTGTACTTTTCCAAAGTCATCATCAAACTCTTTCTGCATATTTGAATGAGCTTCCTCTTGGCAATGTCCTGAAGTTTTGTTGCATGTGCACCATCTGTATTAGCAACTGGCATGCGGTATTTCAACAAAAACCACACACTCTTCTGGCACGGAGGAAAAAGCTTTCATCTTCATCTTCCGAAGTGATTGCCTTAAACCTTCAGAGACTACAGTTTAAGGACATGAAAGAGATCCTTTTGATTTTGAGACTTAAACTTATCCGCACTGCTGTATATTACGGTTTACCCACTAATAATACTCAATGTATTCCTCTACAAGGAGAAAAGAATGCACAGGTTTAACACAATGTTCTTTTCTTTTCTTTTCTTTTCTTTTCTTTTCTTTTCTTTTCTTTTCTTTTCTTTTCTTTTTTCATAAACCATCGATGATGAAATCTGTTTTGACCCACCCATATCATTCAAATGGATAAATGAATCGTTTACCATTAGCATCATTAGCGTTTGGCTAAAATCTACCCTGCTTTCAACCTTTTTGGCCTTTGGGTGTCGTGATTGATAACGTTTCCTCATTCGGTCTGTCTTCCAGAAGCCGACCCAAAGACAGAAACAAACATTTGTGGCAACAGCTGAGATGTATTAGTGGACACAGGCCATATGCAAATGCGTGTAGCTGCAGGACTTGTTGGCTTAGTGAGAAACGGGCCGAACAAACGGCCAGAGAAAACGGTCAGCAGCGACAGGCCTGCTGACAGTGATCAAGCAGCCGGAGCGGCGGGCCTGCGGAGAGCGCCGAAGTCATTAGTTCTCTGCTCCACTTCTGCCATGAGGTGTTTTCTTCAGGCTGCTTAGGGACTTCCCAAACACACACACACTCTCTCTGTTGAGAGTCTTCGTCCATTCACAGTACTGCGGAAGGAAGGACAGATATACAAAGACTGTCGAAAGTTTGGGAACACCTAGCTTTGTAAAAGGTTTTTAACACAAATTAACATGTTTTCTTTGTCCATTTGCAAGTGCTTAACTTTTATTAAATAGAAAGCAAAACCGAAGGAACAAACTGATAAATGTGTTATCTTGGCTAATAATGCTCAATACCGCCCATTTTATTCCCTAGTTGTGATGTGAGTGCTTATGTTTCCCAAAACCTTTACATGTTTACACCACCTTAAACCACAATCATGGGTTTCAATATCTTTTTATATCAACAATATCAACAATTGACTGTTTACTAATTTCACTGAAAAGTAACAGAGAAAATCAAGACCCAGTTGTCCCCAAACTTTTGATGGGCAGCTTTAACCTGCAGTGATTGGTTTTTAATCTACTCTTTGATGGCTCTTTATCTGACTGATGAGGTGATAATTTACGTCTGAAAGAAAAATCCAAACTGCATCCATCCATCAAACCATCATCCAAGTCAACTCCAGAAACATTGACACCCCTCAAGAAAGTGAGTACAATCCAATATAGATAATACACTTATCATCAAAAGAATAGTTCCACAAATAGTTGTACCCAGAAAGAATCAACCAAAAGAAATGAAATTTGGTGGGTAGGTTTGACATTGTGAAACATGTGAATGACGCAATTGACATTGTGAAACATGCGAATGACGCAAGTTTCACGTCATGGTGCTGGCACTGTCATCTTGACGGCTGCATTGGTGTTACGACAACACAAGTCCTGCTTTTACCTTGGTAGAGAAGTCCAATGAATTTGTGTGTGGAGGCACCGTGGTCAGCACGAAGATGAACAGTTTGTTGTCACGCGTCACAAGTTCAAAAGGCCTGTTGTTACTCCACCTCCACGCCTACTGCAAAATCTGCAGGAACTGCGTGAGAATATTCAAGCTGCATGGGATGGATTAGACACCATTAGGAACCTCTACAGCTCCATGCCGAGATATCTGATATGTTGCGTTAGCAAACATCGCAGCCTGAGACCATAATGAGAGACACTACTTCTGTATGTGTAGCTCAATAAATATTGCCCATAAATTTATTATCATTTATTGCTCCTGCTAACCTTTATCTTCCTTCCAAATAGCATTGCAATCTGACACTTCCTTCTGGGTGTTACTATTCTTGTGATGATCAGTGTATATGAAGAGCAAACCGGTTTAAAGAGACATAAGGTGGAAAAAATGCAAGGACGGAGCCATAAGATGATGAAATTAAGGTTACAGACAGGAAAGGAGTGGAGTTAAAATAGTTACAAACAGAGAATGTGTGGAAATGGAAGACTACCACCATAAAAAGCATGGAATCTATAAGGTTACAAACAGGAAAACAGTGGAATTAAAAAAGATTACAAACCAAAAATGGGTGGAGACAGAACACTACAGGGTACTTTTTGTCAATATCAGAGTTTTAGTGTTAAACGTTTCCTGTATCTTAATCTCTTAATTTGATTGAACTGTTGCATTACATACATGAGAACTACATATATACTACTACTTTGTTTTCTGCATTTTGGCATTTTGGTGTTGCAACTTCACACTGTGATCAGCAGACCAGTTCTTTTACTTTTTAACTTTTTTTTACATGCACACACACTGCACTGTCTCTTTCCATCTCTGTGATGCCAGGCTGGCATAAGCTGGCGCTGACTGGCACAGGAGGTTTCATGCCACTTCACAAAGAGTGCCAGTCTGTGCCAGTGTGTGCCCAATGCGCCAGGACGGCCATTCAGACCCTCCAACTCAGACCATCCAACAAACACACACACACACATGCATGCACACACACACTTTGTTTGTTCTGGTCTCATCTGTCTCTGCCTAGAGCCGGCTCTCTGGCTGTCCATCTCTCAAGCCCCAAAACTTCCTCTCTTCACTGCACCTTTTTCCCTCTGTCGTATTCTCTTCTTCCCTCCCTCTCTCTCTTTGTCTTTCTGCTCTCGCTGGCTCTCCATAGCTGTACCTATGAGTACCACCTGTGTTGTCCACCAGTTTCAGCCCCTGAGAAAAAAGAAGCCCACTTGCTTCACACTTGCTTTGCCCAACCCCAAAACCCACTTTTCACTCTCTGTCTTTCTTTCTTTCTCTCTCTCTCTCTCTCTCTCTCTTTGAATTTTCATTCCTGTTTACTTTAAGCAGTAGTTCTTAATTTCAAATTCTGAAGTTGTCTTAATTTTGCTCTTAGAGTTAGAGCCTGGCAAGGCCTGACAAAATATTGCAGACCAATTTTACACATACGATGTTGGGCCTGGATTTGTTTTTATTTAATGTAGTAGTTTTTGTTTGAATGTATTTGCCTAGGTTAATTTCATACACTGTCAGCCATTTCTCTCTTACATTTTTTCTCTTGATCATTACAACTCCATGCCAAGACGTATGCATTAGCAAACATGGTGGCCTGATGCCATCCTGAGACATACTACTTCAGTATGTGTAGCTCAATAAATATTGATAAATAAATTTAATAAAAATAATCTTAGCTGTAAACAAATAAATAAAAAATATCTGTAATTTAGGGTCTAAAATAATGGAATTATAATAAAACAAACATCTTCGGACCGTTTTTGCTTCACCGCAAACAGCCATTAAGTCTAAAACGAAAGTCAACTCACTTGTTTGAAGCAGTGCTCGATGTCTGACTACATGACGAGCAGAATTAGCTTTAATTTGTTCGGATTCTCTTCTTCAAAAGCTCCTCCAGACTTTTTCTGAGACATCGTTCCACCCATGTTTCTCAGCTTCACAGCTTTAGCTTCCTTCAACGGTGAACCGCCAACGCGCGTCACGTGGATTTAATTTTTTAGCAAGCATGCGTCATAGCCCAGTTAGAACTTAAATATATATTTATTATTCCCCTTTTAATAATTATTAAAATGTCTTTTTAAATTCTTAAAGTTCTTGTGCATTTTGTAAGCTTTTGTCTGCTTTGCGAAAGAAAAAAAAAACTTGTCACTGTTGTCAGTTGACTTGAAGGTTCTCAGTCGACTTAAAGGGTCTCCGACTGGCGATTCGACAACCCTACTTTCCAGTAGCATTGCTATCCGACACATCCTTCCTTTATTGTTTTGATGACAAGGTTAACAAGGCTAATAAATAACAACAAAATACCCAAACAATTAGCACTGTGTAAACTGTAGGCTAAATCATCACACACATTCCTGAAACTGTGTTAATTTGTTAGGTAATCTTAAACAGACTTGTTTATGTGTTTTCTGACTCTGAATGTGTTTACGAGCACTTGAGCACTCGATAACTGGTAAAATCAGATTTTGTCAGTAATCCGTTCAATGCGTTTACATGCACTTGATCACATAATGGGAAACTCCGGTCTACATGAGTCAGGCAGTAATCAGATTTCTGCTTTGCAGCCAGCCAAGTTACTGCTGTATTTTGTGAGTGCCCATTAAGCACTCACAGAATAAGATGTGACGTGAAATAACAGAACTCAAACTTCATGCCATGGCTTTTTTTAAATATTAAGTCATTCTAGCAGCAGAGGGTGAATCTTAGAGGTTGAATATTTAAATCCTTAATTTCAACAAGCATGCAGTTGGTTTCAGCGTCGCTGCCATATTGCAGGTGCTCTGTTAAATGCTGATTGCTTATTGCTTGTCACTGCCTGTTTTTGCACAGGTGCAGACTGAGTAAATTTATACATGCACTGTAAAACTAAATCACTGACCAAAAATTCAGCTTGTTTTACTGGATTTTCCATGGGTTTGGAAATCGGAGTATAGTTGTATGGTGTTTACAAATAATGAAGTGCATGTACGTTCACTCAGTCACATGTATAAAATGAACAAAATTACACTACTTAGCTAATAACAGTAGTAGCAACCGTTTTGAAACCTGAATTGTGTGCATTTCTAAAACAGTACGCCTTACAGTGTCAGAAACCACAAAAGGAAGTCTTAGACTACATTTAAAGTAAAAAATTGTTTCAAATAGTTCTTTAACTAGAACTGTTTCTAGACTTCTTGATGTGCTCAGGCACACTTTAAATTACATGGGGGCACAGCCCAAACTCTTTGCTTGTCAGTTGTAATAGCATATAATAGTCTTATTCTCTTCCTCCCTCCCTCCCTCTCTTTGTCTTTCTGCTTTCGCTGGCTCTCCATAGCTGTACTTATGAGTACCACCTGTGCTGTCCACCCCTGAGAAAAAAGAAGCCCACTTGCTTCTCACTTGCTTTGCCCAACCCCAAACCCCACTTTTCACTCTCTGTCTTTCTTTCTCTCTTTCTCTTTCTCTCTCTCTCTCTCTTTCTCTCTCTCTTTGAATTTTCATTCCTGATTACTTTAAGCAGTAGTCCTTAACTTCAAATTCTGAAGTTGTCTTAATTTTGCTCTTAGACTTTTTCACTGGCCTGCTACCCAACCGAGCCTGGTGAGGCCTGACAAAATATTGCAGACCAATTCTACACATACGATATTGGGCCTGGATTTGTTCAATTAGATCGTTGACTAGAGGTGTTTCTAGAGGTGCTTCTAGACTTCTTGATGTGCTGAGGCACCCTCTAAACGATATGGGGGCACAGCCCAAACTCTTAGCTTGTCAGTTGTAATAGCAGTACGGTCTGTCTTAGGAACAGGAAGCATTCACTTCTGAATTAATACTCTAATCAGGAAACCAGCTAAACTCAATTAAAAACTCTCTTTTGTGTCAGAGTACTGATTGAGGATTTAGACAGTCTCATTTGCCTTTCATTGTCCTACGTATGGATTGTTCTACTTAAAGCCATTCATTTGAAGGCTACAATATTATTGGCATATTCATTTCAGTACAATTTTGTTGGTAAATAACACTTTCTGCTGTCAAAAATATTTTTTGCTAGGCTGCAAGTAGTTTGGGTTAACATTGCCAGGGCTGGCGGTTGTAAATGGACTAGTGCAGTTAAGCCATCCTTCTCTTTCAAAGAAAGAAAGCATCAAATAGCACCACCAAAAGGTTGTTATAAAAATATGAATGGGCTCAGGTAAGGGCTGATATACATCTAGCCCAAGCTGTAGATTCAAACAGCCTGTGAATCTATGATTTTGTGGCAATCTTGATGATGTATAACACAAAGTGAAGTGCCTCCTAGAGTCATTTAACCATTTGTGCTCATTTTTTAAGCCCATAATGCCCAGCAATATGACCTAACAACACCATAGCAACCATTTGGAATACCATATCAACCACCTAGCAGCATCCATCTTACCAATCTCCTGGGATGGCAAAGCAACTGCTTAGATACGGGATATTCTGCATTTTCTCCAGGAAATGCACTTTTCTAGTGCTCCACTTTTTCCTCCAGCATCGTTCCGTGATGATCTCAACTTACTTCTTGTCATGTTCTGCTCATGTTGTATTTGAGGGTGTAACACTGCTGTGAAACATACTGTGGTTGTTAGCTTGCTGCAGCATCAGGTAATAGTGTACATCAACTTTTAAACATTTAAAGGCACAGTTAGCGATTCTGGAGAACAACACAAATCAAACAGACCTTCAGCGCTCCTTTAGAAGCTCCGCTGCCCAACTTAATGGACATGCCATGCCAAGGCAAACAACACTAAACTAGTGAGCATGTTTTTCTACATGTCTGAAGCTGTAAAACCCTTCACAAAACCCTTTGTCTGTTATAGAGACAAATACAATAATATAACATTAGAGTGAACGACAACACAGCAAGTAATGTCACTAATGTTAGCTAAATTGTGGGTTACCAAACTGTCACTACAAGTTCTCCCATTCCACCTTCAATGGTGCAGCAGTTAAGCTATATTCAGGCACCTCAGATTCTTGTTAGAATTTTCCCATTACACATTAAATGGTGCAGCAATTACATGTTGACACTTCTGTCTACCTGACCAGCTTCTTGTTCAAAATTTCCTATTCCACCTTAACTGGTGCAGGAGTTATGTACCTCCAGCACCATGTAAGGTGGAACAGGAAAATTCAAACAAGAAGCTGGTGAATAGGAAGCCAACTTCAGCTTTGTCAGATCTCTGAAGTCTCTCAACCACTGAAATGCCTCACTGATGCAATTCTTCTTCTCTCTTGCCTGATCTAAGAACTACTTTCTCAGTCTTTGTTCTTCAGATCTTTTCCTCTTTGGCTATTTGTCTTGTATGTTGGCCATCTCTCCTTCTAGACAATGTATGAAACCCCCTGTTTATGGCTGGCAGGGATATTTGTATGGCTTGGACCAAGCCACTTTGTTTATTTCCCATTTCCAGAGACAGGGCTGTGTATGAACACCAGATTTTGATTTTCAGTGTGCACACATAATAGACAGATAGGAAACCATGAGGAGATATTTGCTGGTTTTGTTACGTGTATTGGATTAACATTACTAGTAACTCACTTTAAGTGTGAACTATAGTTAGCTATACAGCTTGTTTTACTGTCTTATTGCAGTAGTTGGAAAGGGATCTTAATTGTAATGCTACCGAAATTGGGCTATTTTTATGTTCATATACACCTAAGTTGTTTTCAAGAACAGTTGTTGATTCATGGAACAATTGTCTATTTATGGAAACTGACAGCGTTCTAACAAAAGATGCTGGGGCATTATGGGAAATGTAGTTTTTTGCATTGAATTTGCAGTTATGTGGTTTGCCCCAACAGTCATGGTTAAAACAGGAGCTTTTACAGCTTTACAGTTTACTTAATGACGTTTACCTCATGACTGTAGTGGGACAAGGCAACATTTTACTAGGTCACATGCACCAGTGAACTGGGGCACCCCTGTTTTTAAGCATTGTCTCAATTCCTATGGACTTCCTGTGTGTCGTGACTTCAAATATTGTGGGGGGAAAACACTTCACCTTCTGTCACGACGATATCTGTCATTTTCATCTCAAATGCGTGTGTGTTATTGAGGATTAACCTTTTCACACACACACAAACACAAGGTGACAATGACTCACATTTTCAATCTTGTTCCATTTTGCTGCCAGCATCGTCCTCCTACTTGTTTGTTTGTTTGTTTGTTTGTTCTTGTATTTGCAGGGAGGGGCTGAATATGCCAGACCTCCAGAAGGTCACACTCATTCATTACAGTTAAGTGTGTGTGGGAGATGAGTGTGAAGTGTGTGTGTAAAGCTGTGTTGATGTCGGGGATGTAGGTCACAGCAGATTAAGACAAACGACCAAAATCTTCCGAAATGTGGTCCGGACTGCAATTACAGCACATAAACAGAGCAGGGCAAGGGGTCAGCAACCATGTTTACTGTTGACACTTTAAAACTCATTTTTATAATTACAGCGCCCAGTCTCTTTCACAAGATTAAAAAGAAAACACTCGCAATCTTTCATTCAGGATGAGGAGAGTGTGTCTTGACATTCATTATTGGGGACGACTGGCTTTGACCTTTTCCGGTTATTTATTTATTTTTTATTTACTTATTTTTTTTATAATCTGTTCTATTTCAAACTGCATCTAAGCTTTAACCAAAATGTTGATATCATTCACCCGTGTGTTGTATGAAGCAAAAGTGTCCTGACACTTATTCAGAATAACTAAAACATTTCTGACATTTCACTTTATTTATTTTACTTACTGATATGTATAATTATGGAATCAGATCTAGTTCACAAAGCTTCTGTGATTAATCAGAAGGCGTTCATGAAATTCATTCAGCTGTTGTAAGATAACAGAAAAGGTCTTGACATTCATTTAGTGGAATGAATATGTATTTATTTATTGTATTATTTATTTATTTATTACTGATTTTTGTAATTACATATTTTCATGTTTCAAAAAGAATCTGTGATTAAGTGTCTCGGTAGAGGTTCCTAATGGTGTCCTGCGATAATCCATGCCATGAATATTCTCCCACAGTTCCTGCAGATTTTAGGGGGTAGGGATGGAGGTGGAGTGACACCAGGCCCGGACATCACTGCTTGTTAAATGTCCGCAATCATGGTTGTTGGGTTAGTCAGGTACAGGAATAAGGCCCATCCTTGCTTACATTACATGTATTGCTGAGTGTGAATCTTGAATCATTTGCATGTCTCACAATGTCAAACCTACCCACAAGTTTCGTTCCTGTCGGTTGATTCATTCTGGGTGCAACTACTTGTGCAACTATGTGAGTGTACATTGAGTGCATGTATATAAGGCTTCTTGACAGCTACACAACCTTTTAGACCCATAGCCTTGAATTGTCCTCCTATAGTAGTAGGATGGACAGCAGGATTGGAAATTGTTTTTTTCCAAATTAAGTTCTATATCCTGTCAAAATTAGTAATAATAATAATAATTTGGGATTTATATATAAAAAAAATAATAATAATAGTAAATAAATGAATATGTATATATAATTTTTGAATGAGTGAAATGAATATATATATATAATTTTTTTCCTTGTGATGTTCCCATTCTTGTACTTGTCTGCTTGACTGTTTTGACTGAACATGAAAGATTACAGTTTTTAAAACAGTTAATGAATCTGCTCTCGATCGAAAGGCATCTAAAATTAAAAATGTAACGCACACATTTATTTTTAATTTTTATTTTGAAATTTAATAACTACAAAATCAATTACAAAAGACATCTAACATTAAGTAGAAGTATGATTTCTAAGATTTCATCTGTATTTTAAAAACATTTTGCCATTCATTTCATGAGACAAAAGAACTAATCATGTAATCATGTTTTACTAATAAGGCTTACACTGCAATGTCATACGGTTGTTCTGGGAAATGATTGTGACAGTGGTAAATGACCGGAAATTTCTCAAGGATCTCTCCAAACAGACTGGCCCTGAGAGAGAGAGAGAGATAGAGAGAGAGAGAGAGAGAGAGAGAGAGAGAGAGAGAGAGAGAAAAGAACAAGAGAGGAAGACAGAATGGACTGACCCACTGAGGCTCTTTAAAGCTGTACAAACACAGATCACTTTCTTTTTCTCTCCACTTCCTGCTCTCTCTTCCCCAGCTCTCTGATTTTGTATCAGATCGGAATATTTTTTTGTACATTATATTTGCATAAAATGGAAATTTATATTTGGCCCTGGCATATAAAACACTATACCATATGCATGTGGTTGTTCTGCAGGTTATTAGGCGGCAGTACAGTCAGAAATGCACAAACTAGAAGGCCATGTATCACACATAAGTATCTCACATAAGCCAAAGTGTTCAAAGGCGGTTTATAAAGTTATATATTTTATATACTAGTCCTGAAGTTATATATAGTCATATGGTTTGTTCCACTAAATTTCAGACTGACTTCATCTGACTTGAACATTAGACTACAATCCTTTCTTCTAATGACATAACCAGTACATGACTAGCAAATACTAGTACTAGCCAGTATATGACTAGCAAACCCAGGTTTCAACAGTTGTACACCCAGTCTTTCATAACAAACCAGAAAGTTTACTTTATTGCAGCAGAAAAATAATTGTTTTTCAGTAGTGACAGTTTTTTTACGTTACACAGTGATTTTCAAACTTACTTTAAACATTTACTTTAAACATTGAGATCCAAGTGCTCACTATGTGGCCATGAGGAACAAGGATGCACTTCCTGTTCTAAAATTAAGGGGTGTGGCTAAAATAAGGCTCCACCCACGAATTTCTGAATCAATCTCTTTCACTCTCTCTCCATATATATATATATATATACACACAAATGTGAGGTTGTGAGGTTGACCAAGAGGTTGAGTTTGAATTTATTTTACTCAAAGTATCTTAACTTAGAGGGTGTAGTTTTCATTTCTATTTCATTTGCTATCTATGTTGTATATGTGCTACATCTCTGTTAGGAAAGATCAGGTATAATTCATTCATTCATTAGTTACTTTATCTATTTATCTATTTATTTATTTATCTGTCTACTTATTATTTTTTAATCAAGAACATCAGCATGGTAGCAAGTTTGTCACTGCTGTGACAAAAATGTGTAGATATGATTTGCTATGATAATGGAGTCCAGCTCCATAGCATTACATTCTAAACTAGAAAATTAGTGTTATGTAGTGATCTAAACAAAATGTGCTACAGTTTCACATTAAATTAAAAGCCAGCACATTAAATTCACCAGCACAGGTTCAAAGCTAATTGTAAGTTGAGAATAATTAATGAATGACATATACTGTATGTCTGGGGCCTAGTATCCGTATACAAGTCTTAAAAAATAAATGTATTAAAAAGGTTATTTTTTTGGTTATGCTATGGAAGAATCACTTTTACTTTCTCAAAGAAAGTTTCAGAGTTTGAGGACTCTCTATGTGATGTGAAGCTCCTATACTTTATATATTAATGAAAGGTTCTGCATTATTGTAGTGTCATAAATAAAACAAAAAGCAGCAGCAGAAGTTTTGGACCACTCGTGTTGTGCATATTAACTACACAACAAAAATAAAAAAGCAGAACTGAACAGACGTATTGCGGATATATACTGAGGATATCGCAAAGCCATTGTCCCGGGCCCCTCTGTCTCTCTGAAGGTTGCAGAGGTCAGGCCGTTTAGTCTCATTGATCCAGTCACTACAGCAGTGACTTTGAATACCAGAGCGACATGACCGATATGCAATTTCTGTTTATTTTTAGTACTGATTAAACATTCACAGATCCTGAAGGTGCTTACTTTGACTTTGTGCAACATCCCTCTATTTCCCCATCATCTATGTGACCACTCGGCCTCTGCTGTAAGGACATAAGCAAGGGTGACACATAGGCGGCCTCAAATCAAAGTTTGGGAAGCACAGATTTTCTAAACCTTTTTAATAATAACAAGCATGTTGTATTTGCCTCTTTTAGATGACTGTTTGGATATTGCCAGTTTTCTTTGCCAAAAACCATGGAAAAAATCCAAAAGACCACATTCCCTTACTCTGATATTAGCAATCGTTTAATCTACACTCAACATCAAAAGAATAGTGTCAGACTGCAATGCTATTGGGAAGGAAGATAAAGGCTATCAGGAGCAATAAATAATGATCAATTTAAACTGATATGATCAATATTTATTGAGCTACACATACAGAAGTAGTGTCTCTCAGAATGGCGTTAAGCTGCCATATTTGCTAATGCGACATGCAGATGTCTTGGCATGGAGTTGTAGAGGTTCCTAATGGTGTTCTATGATAATCCATCCCATGCAGCTTGATCATTCTCACACAGTTCCTGCAGATTGTGTGGTAGGGGTGAACGTGGATTGACACCAGGCCTTCTGGACGTCTGATATGTGACAACTAACTGTTTATCTTGGCACTGACCACGGTGGCTTCACACACAGATTCATTGGTCATCTCCACCAAGACGAAAGCGAGACTCGTCACTGAAGATGACCTGCTGCCATTATGTGTCACTTCATAACAGTCTGGCAAGACATCATTGCAGTCTTTGGTGATGTTGACATGGTGTTAGGGACAGTCGTCGTTACAGTCTGTGTGCATCTAGTCCTGCGTTGTGCAGCCACCTGCCAATGTTGCTGGCACTAACAGGATGACTCATAGAGGGCATCACTGCTCGCTGAATGTACACAATCATCCCTGTTGGGTCAGCCAGGTACAGCGATAAGGCCTGTCCTCACTGAGGTAGCATGTATGGCTGAGTGTGAAACTTGAATCATTCGCATGTCTTATGGCGTCAGACCTACCCACCAAGTTTTCTTCCTGTCGGTTGATTCCTTCTGGATACAACTATTTGTGCAACTACTCTTTTTGATGATAAGTGTAACTATTTTCAAACAGTCTTTTGGGTTTCATCACTTAACGCAAACAAGAACTGCCTATTTTGACAGCATAGGACTAACATGCAGGACGACCAACCCCAGAGCATTATTTTCTGTCATGCTGTGTAGGAATGACATTCAAAATGTTGCTAGACCGAAAACAGACCCATGGGAAAAAGTGGTATGCATCAAAAAACATGCAAGGATCTCTTAAGTACCAGCTACAAACTACTTCAAAGAGAATGGAAGAGTCAAATAAGCTGTTGAACACAGAGGACGTCACAAACATTTTCAGTCCAGCAATTATATCCATTTTGAAAGACCTACAGTATGCAGAACCAGTGCAAACAACAGTGTGGAGCCTAAATATATATGTATTCTACAACATTAATATAATGGACACAACTTAAAAAGCACTGGGGACTATAATGAGGATTTTTATGAGACATTTCCAGAGTCTGACGCAACCAGTAAATCATTAACTGAATCTGTCCTGTGATGTTTGCAAAAGCCAGAGTGAAATAATTTAAGCTCATTATGCATAAAAACAAAGCACAGTTGTTGGGTCTTTCTCCAATAACGTAGTGTTGAAATAGTGCGACAATTGGAGAGATCAGAGGAATCAAGGTGCAGTTTCTTAAAGAGCGCATTGAAAACAGCAAACAGGATATAGGGATATGGCCCAGGCTGAGAAAATTGTGTTTAGAAAAGGCTCTCCATTCACTGGCAATAAATCAGGAAGTAATCTAGAGGCTACAGAGTCAAGTAGCATTTGGTTAATCTTGATGGCAACATCAAGCCATAAAGACCTCTGAACAAAGACCTCTGGACTGTTTATTGTCAGAAGATGTAGTGGATTGCCGGTAGCCTGCTGTTTAGGGTACATTTACTCTTGTTTGCCTTGGTCTGGACAAAAGCAGAAATTATAAACTGTTGCATTTTAGTTCTGGTTCTGGTGATTTGGCCCACACTTGGTAAAGAAAACATATGTGGTGCAATTCACTAAACATCGGATACTACTGGGTGAGCATCAGATATTGTATACACACCAGATATATTAGGTGAGCATATGCACTCTAGATTTTATTAGCTGAGCACCTGATCTAATTATGTACATAGCACATACTAATAGATATTACAAGATACCTGATAGCTGGTGCTCACATAATAGTATCTTGGGCTCTCCAAAAAGTATTTGACTCACCTTGTAGTATCCGGTACTCTGCAAATAATATCTATTATTCACCTAATGGTATTTTGTGCACACCAGATTTTTATCATAAATAAACACGTAATTTCAGGGACTTACATGACAGCATTCTTGTTGTAACAAACTATACAGACAAAGCAACCACAGTTCATTTAACCAGTGCTTTTAATCGAACCAAACCTGCCAAGAATTAATGCACACAATTTTTGCCATTATATGGTTACCAAGAACAAGTCTGAGAACTTACTGCTACTAAAGACTGGAAGTACCAGGGGTGTGGCCAGGGCCTACCTAGCATGAAACCCTTCTGGCCACCCAGTTATGCAAAGTGAGACAGTAATCAGTAAAGCAGCTACCATAGAAATATTCTCCTACCTACTCTGTGTAAATGTTTACACTATACTGTGAAAAACAGCGAGAGAGTGGTGAGAAATCAATGTTGCTGCCCTCAGTAATTAGTCTGTCATTGTGATGATAGGCTATGCAGATAGGAAAATTGTTCTGGCCAAAATCTGGCCCAAATTACCCGTTTTCATCTGGCCCACTTGTCGCATGGTTTGGCAGAACTTGGGTTAACCACTCCAAATGTGGTCCAAATGTATGTTTTAAATGTGTGGGCCATTTTTGGGTCACTGGAGGTTGCCAGTGCTGACAGCAGGCCAGCAGTGCCATAGCTTTGCCAGATGTGGCCCACACCTGTATGCTATTTGGTTACACTGGAAAAAAAAAAAAATCAACCGTTACTGTTTAAAGTTGAATGGGAAATTTCAAACAAAAAAGCTGGTGAATAAGAAGCTGACTCGTAAAAACACTGAGAGACATTCAACAAAACCCCATCCTTCTTCATCCTACACCATACACTATCCTACACTATAGCTGAGCGAAAGCTTAAAGCAGAGTAATCAGCGCTTTGGCTGATATTGTAACATTTACAGCTATTAAAGAAGGATACACAGCTTCTGCAGAAACTGTAGGCTTTATTAAAGGCTGTTTCTGCTTTGGCCTTTCCTTGCACGTGGATGGAATACATTAACAACATCCTAAGTTAGTCAAGCTCATTGGCTGTCAGCCATAGACTCACACTGCTCTCCCTGAATTCAGCATAAACACTGAAAAAAGGCTTCCTAATAAGAGTATTGAGCAAGCTCAACAAAAGTCCAGAATTTGCACATACTGAGACATATTTACAGCCAAGATATTAAAACGTCACACCTAGAAAGTGGAGATGTTGAGTTGTTGATATTAAGTTGCTGATGCCTGCAATAGGCCAAATGTGGTGTTCCCTATTTCCGATGTTCATTTCAAGCATTTAAAGCACAACACAGATACCAATAAAGAAGCAGGAGCTCTTATTTACAGCAGTTAGAGAGACATTTTCACAGCAGACCTTGTGCTAAATATACAGCCGTTTTTGCTGTTCATGTGACTGGGAGAAGAGATGTCTTTAATTAAGTCATTAATTAGCAGGTATAACTGACATCCCACTGATCTACTTTTTAACTGTGGACTGGATTCGAAGTGAGACTGAGTTAATTATAGTTTGTGGCTCCTGACATTACAGTGGTAAATGAGAAACGGCAAGTGAATATGGACCTCTGGTGTAAAATAAAACTTGTGAAGAGAAAACTCTCCATATTAAAGGCACGAATTTTCATAGCATGGTGCACCGCTACAAGGAAATATTTGAAGGCTGGATATAAAAACAGGTCTGAGAGCATTACAGATTCAGGAGTGGACGTGTAGCTCATGGTCGGCTGTTTGGACAGCCAGAATGAAAATATAACACAAATCCGCGAGTAAACAAAGGGCTTAGGGCTCGCGCAGCCCATCATTCTACAGCTACCTGCACCTTAAGACCAGCAAACAATCAACAAAACAGAGCACATCAAAGTTTCTCGGTGTAAATGCATCCCCCCCCGCCATGCCAAAGCTTCGGCCAAACACTGTTTCAGTTTCCATTCTCTGACCAACTTCAGTGGAGTCTTAGGTACAAAGTAGAAGTGAGAAAGGTTGTAACTATTCATTTATGACTGGAGAGGGAATGAATGGGACAATGTTAGCATGCATGCTAATGCCATTACCCTAACAAACTCTTTACAAAGTGATATCTAAGGAAGAAAAATAGCAAATCAATCAGTGGTGGCGTGTTACTTAAAATGTATTTTCTTACAGATTACAGATTACCTGTTTAAAAATTGTAGTCTAATCCACAGGATTACCAAATCAAAGTAATGTAATCTGATTACTTGTCATAAAAATGATACCTTTTAGTATCATTATTATGAGAAAATATGTTGTAAAAACGGCATGATATACCATAATTACAAGTTATCACGGGATGTCAAAGACCTATTTATTGTAAAATAAGTTAACACCGTAATCACTTAGGAATAGCACAATGTCTAAAGGGTTTTTACATCTGTATAAACACAGCTGAGAATCCTTTGCAGTGTGAATATTAATATAGTTTTGCTGTGATTAAAAACAATTGTACAATAACAAAATAATTTCTCATAACTATGATATAAGCTCACTGGACATAAAATTAGTCACCTTGCATGTTTAAGGTGGTAGCAACTTCAGGCTCCTGCAAATGGTGCTGCACAAGGATGATTGGGCAATAAATACCTGTAGGATGTGTAATGGGATTCATAGATTGAGAAGAGGTGCTGCAGTGCAGTGAATGTCTGGTTTGATGTGTGGAAAATAGGTCTCAATGCAGATGTTAATGACTGGCTAAAAGGAGTGATTGCATTTGGACGTGTCAAAGGCCATAGTGTGAAGGAAGTAGCTGAATGTGCAAGTGTATAGTCATACGGGTCTACCAGCAGTGGCAAAAATCCCAGTCTACAGGAAATTCTCCTCAGAATTGTGCCAGGGAAGGCCTCCACCAAATGTGGCCCAACTTTGCAATTCTTTAATGCAAGAGTGGCTGAACAATGATGTGGCCTACATTCAGAAACTTGTCCAGTCCATTGCAAAATTGAATCACAGCTGTTATGCGTGCACGCTATTAGGTACATTTCATTCACAGGTGACTCATTTTTTTGTCCGGTGAGCTTATTGTGTCCTTTTTACAACATATTTTCTCATAATAACCAGATACTTTCCTGCATTCTTGGCATATGTCTTATTCAACATAAGGCTAACCTAACACAAGGCAAACACAAATTGTACCCTGTTTTATGAAACAAAATGATAGATTATAGGTGACTGAGTAGTGTGCTATCACTTTATTCAGTGCTTTATGTATGCTATTTGTACTGCCATTCAAAAATCAGCTATTCAAAAAAAGTGTGGGCAAGCTCAAATTGTGCCATGAACCAAAAGTCATTGATTAACAATCACTGAATTAGTGAAATGGCCAAATCTAACATGATGACAAATTTGTAGAGTATAACCTGTTTGAGTATACAGTACTACATAGGCCATTCTACGGTGATACTGAAAACACTGATTGGGCATCATTTGTGTCTGCTAAGAGGCCTGTACTGGCTTACAGGGGTTCATATTGATGCATCACACTTAAGCTATGTAGACACTCCCTCAGTACTTCACGGCTTCAGCAACCCACACAAAAATCTCCTATGAGTATTAAAAGGCATGATTCCACATGAAAACTAGGTGGGTGCTGATTGTCAAAATTACCAAATTACCAAAATGATGGTAATTTAATCTGGAGCATTTAATGATCATGTTATAGTGCTTGATGACTGTATCCTTAACTGGAGCAGTAAATAATTTTATGTGTCTCATCAAACTGCAAGAACTGCAAGTGTAAGCAAAAGCAGAGAAGAATGTTCAAGTGAACAGAAGTGACATAATGACATAAAGATTAAGCACAAATAAACAAACTTTACGCGACACTGCCATCTACATTTGGAGTACAATGAGTAGTGAATAATGCCTAGCTCACACTACAGCATAATCAAGCTGATGTTTAGCCAGATTTGCTCATCCTGACTTTCATGAAAGGTCTCCTTATATCATGGTGATCTTAAACAATGATCTTCCCAGATCATCCTGTGGTGTGGAACGTCTATAATCCAGTCCTTACAGTCGGCCCCACCCCATTTGTGAATTGCAGATATTGAACATAGTCAAAATGCTGATGTGGACCATCAACCAGCGAAAGCAGATCTGAATGGAACTTATTAGTATGTATGGAAGAAGATGTTTCGGCTAACTCAAAAACTAAGTGGAATAGAGAGAAAGAAGATAAACTTTTTGAGTGGTGGTAAAAACAGCATGCATGTCTGCCTACCATGCGCTATAGAACACAACATAACAGAACCAACTGCTTGGCCATTTCTGTGCTGAAAGCACACACCACCAGGATAGCAATAGCCTTGCTGTCATCTAAAATGCTTGTTTAGATCTAAATTCATGGTAGTTGGTAAGAAATCCTGTAAAATCCCTTTACATTACTTGCTCGGTTATATCTTCTAAAGCTTATACAGGGTCTTGTTTAACTGAACTGTTGTTTCATTGCAAGGGGTTTAATTTTACCACATGCAGTGTGTTCTCTGCACACGTGATAGATATTTACATGCAGGAGGGTGTGACTTTTCAGCAATAATAATATGCTTCTTGGCTGTCGGACAATGTTGCAGAGTGCACCATTACCTTCTACCTTCAACTCCGCTCTCACAAGGTATAGAATTGGTTTAGTTATAACCCCACCCACAATTAGCTTTTAACTTTCTCATGGTTGTCCCCAGGTGTTTGTTTTTGGTACGTCTGGCTCCACAAGACTATAATTGCTTTTTTCAACATGGGTTCCCCTATCCTACACTTAATTACACCCCTAGAAGGGAGGAAGAGAGGAAGAGAGGGAGAGGGGGGAATAGAAATAGAGCTTCTGGGCTTGGGATACAAACAGAGGTATGTTAATGAGCGGGGTCCCTGTTGGCTATACGCTGTCGAAAAACGCTGCAAGAAGTGTGACAGCTGCCCGGCGCTGTGCAGCACCTCATTCTCCAGCAATAGAAGAGTCTTAGGGATGATACGGCAAGAATAGGACCAGAACACTCCCCTCCTCCCCACCCAAAAACCCCTCCTGATCCTGGCAATGAGGCCTTGGGGCTTTGTTTGTGCAGCTAATTAGCAGGAGACACCCAACTGCCTCTAGCCACATGAGGACACTGCTGAAAAAGCCTGAAAGCTGGGGGGTAATCTAAGGGGAGGATGAGAGATGCCCCCTTCAGTAATGTTCAGTTTACTAAATAAAACAGAGATGGCTGCCTTGTTAAATGAATGATTTGGTGAAAAATGATATTTACGTCTTCTCCAACATATGAAATGTGACATATCAAAACAAGACGTGTCTGAAGTTTGTTACTTTAAAAGGCTATCATATTTATTTATTTATTTGTTTGTTTTTCAATGTCATAGACTTCTATTAGCTATATTATGTATTACTTGCATTACTTTGCATTAATTAATGGCAATGCTTGTGCATTAATGTTGTAGTATTGTTTCAAAACTAAATAAGAAAGCTTCAGGCGCCAAGCATGTATTGGCTGGTCGACTACATTTAGGATAAAAGGAGAATTGTGCACATTACATATATCTGCATCTTAGTCAGCATATGGTGGGTGTCAACATGTGGAATCAGACTTTTTACATGGTACCATGTTTATAAAAGAAGCCCCATGCTACCTTTTTTTTGTTGGATGCACTCACTGATAGCTTCTGAACCAGAGTTTGCACACTCTCAGAATGCAACTGAAATGGAAAAGCTTATTTGCATGTTTTATCAGAAAATATGCAATAGAAATAAAAAGCCATTGAAGTTATTTCTATTTATGCACTTTGATAAAAATCTAAGAATTTTCAGCTATATATATATAATCGGAACATCAGTGCTAACACCTTATGATGTTAGCAGACAAAAAGTGGTTGTGTTTTTGCATCAACTTTAAAGGACAATTCCACATTTTTCAATCCAAATTTAATATGAAATGCTTAATTCTACATAAATTTACTGTTCACAGCACTCTGCACAGTGGTGGGGATAGGAACCAGACGTCTGAAGATGTTTAACAACCCTAAAAGCTACATAACAGAAATAATTATATGAAATAGTTATGAATACACTGTTAAAACAGAGTCCAAAACACTGTTTTATGGTAAAGTAAATTATGGTAAAGACTAAAATGTCTTGTTAATTCGTTTATTTTAATGCATCCATGGTGAAGGGGTATATGCAGGGTGTTGAAAGACAAATTAGTCCCCCAGAAAAACTTCCCACAATTTTAAACCATCATAAACGAGTCAGAAACCTTTGTAGGTTCATTGGTAGTTTTGGATGCAAATAAAATGGCTATAATTGTGTTGTAGGCTGTCACGTCCTGTCTTGTCTTGCCCCTGTTTGTCTCTGTTTTCTCTGGTTTTCTGTTTCTGACTTTCTTTTCTCTTGTCACTTCCATGTGCCTTTTGTTGTCCTGTTCCATGTGCTTCTGTTTGTTTTGGTTGTTGCTCCTCCTGTCTCTGCCCTCTTGTCAGACCCCTCACCTGTCCTTAGTTTGTAGCTCCGCCCCTTCACAGTTGTTCCTTGTTAGTCCTTGTTCATTTATACTCCCTGTTGTTCTCTTTGTTCTTGCTTGGTGTTTTGTCTCCATGTCTGTTGTTTTTGTAACCCTGTTTGTTTTGTAGTTTACTAGTGTCTTTGGTTTCTTTGTTTTAATTTGAGTCCATTAAAGACTTGCATTTGCGTCCTGCCTCCTCGACTTGTTCCACGTGACATAGGCATTGTCACTCCTGGTTCCTATCACCACCACTGTAAAGAAATTTAAGTCTGTACGTTTCTCTGTGACAAACCATTTTACATCAAATCACCCTGAATGACTTTGTTTACATCACAATGATGGAAACATCAGTGGAGTTCCTCTTTATAAGGGGTTATGGTGGCCTGTAAAGTAAGGCCAACAGCAGACCAAGGCCATTAGGAACTGTTCTGACCATGCAAAGTGAATGTAAGGTTAATATGTTTAAAGTCCGTATTAACAGGACAAACTAATTTAGAATCTTTTGTTCGCAATTAGAATGATCTTTGCACATATACCCTTGTGCTAAAGCACTCTATTTACACTCTGGCTGTTAGAATTAGAAAGCCATTACCTGTGAGCATGCTCATCTCATCTGTTAATGATGTCTCACACACTGTTAGAATGTTTTACATGTTTTATTTTTCATATTTAATGTGCTTGGCTGAACGCAAACTTCCTCCTTGAGGGATCTAAAGTTTGGCACTGAAAAGAACAGATTTAGTACTCCCAAAATACCCAATGTAAGAAAGCAAAAGGCATGTTTATTGTGGGCCTTGCAACAACAACAAAGCTTGTAACTTCTTACAGTGCAAATTCTTCTCTTTGCTAACACTTGCAGTTGAAGTTAATGTTACAGTGAAACTGCCAGTCCTACAGAAGCATAACGTAGCAATTCTTTGCTCTACCAGTTGAAGATAAAGCCATCAAGCACTTTTACCTCACCATTAAGTGCACCAGAATGGAAATGGCATGCCCCAGAATGGTATGCTGATGTGTGGGTTGCTATATGTGGATATATTAGCTAGCTAGGCTGCTAATGGTAGTGTAACATGCAATCTAGCACTGTCCCATTTCTGTCCCTCCAAATCATAAATTAACAATTACAACCTTGTCTGAGAGTACACATGGGGAAAAGGGCTCAAAGGGGTCAATCAGATCTCATAAGAGAGTGGCAGACCCACCAGAGTGGATCGTACAGCACATTAAGAGACTGGAGAGAGTCAACGCTGCATGACATCACTCATCATCTCCGATCAAACTCCAACGAGTTGATACGGCTGTCAGCAGGCTGAAGGTACATGAACAGGAGGGACGCTGAGGAAGAGAATCTGAGACACAAAAGAAAGGAGAGAAATATAGACAGAATAGAGANAAAGAAGGAGAGAAATTGAAAAAGAAAAGAGGAAAGAGCGAGATAAACAGAGAAAGAATGAGTGGGAGAAAGAAAGTGAAGAAGAAGAAAATGGAAGAGAAAGCTAATGGGGAAGAAAATAATAGATGCCTAGAAAAAGACTAGAGAGAGAGAGCAACAGAAGAGAGAGAGAGAAGAAGATAATGAAAGAGCATAAGAGAAAAGGAGAAGGACACTAAATAAGTAGAAAATGAAGAGGAAAGAAGGTGAGAAACAGAGAAAAGATGGGAGAGAGAGAGAGATTGAGAAAGGGACACTAAGAGAAAGAGAGCAACTGCCATACAGTCTGGGTGTAATGCTGCTGCAAATGGTTGTCCAGGATTAGAGTGCTGACAAGCTGGATGACATTTTGCCTACAAGAGTGGTGCGACAGCGAGTGACAGGCAGAGTGACAGGTTCCTCTGCAGGAATTCTGCGTCCTTTTCCAAAGGAGAAGGGAAAAAGTGCCAGACTAGCAATGTTCCAGCTTCGACATACTGTACTTCATAGAGTATTCCATTAGAAATCCCATGTGACCTTTGGTGCCAAAAAAAACCTCCCACATCAACAAAAACGATCCTTTATGTGTACATGCATCTGCGGTGAGAGGAAATAAATAAATAAATAAACACATTTAAAGTGCAAGTTTGTTTCAGAACTGTCAAATCTGTCCTTCATCGTGTTCCTGACATGCTGTCGTCTGTTCATCATGCAGAAGCATGCCAGCTTTCTGTCTGTTCTGGAGGACTTGTCTGGTCCTGTAGTGAATAATTACAGTAAATCTGAGTAGAAATGTGGTTTGTGTTTGCTGTTTTGTTTTGGGAACTGTGCTGTTATCTCCTTGGTGTGCAGCAGGCAGTATCAGTGCTGATTAATCTCCAAACACAGAATCTCTGACAGTCTTGTAGTTCCGCGATCCAGAGCATTTCCGTGGAAACTGCCGGAGTTACCGTGCAATCACTTCTCCTGAAATGGCAAGGCTGCTGAGTGAAATGAATTCTGCAAATAGTATGCAATTAAACAACATGCTCATTTCGATGGTTATTATTAGCAGCATGGTGTATTTGCGAACATTCAAGGAACTGGAATCAGTGTATATTTCAGTATTTCAGTAATATACAACTGAAACATGTGTAAAATTATTCTATTATAATTTGTAGGAAGCTGTTTAAGGGGACCTGTGTTATTTTAGGAAATCTACTAGAATTGATTTACATGCTTAAATTTTTCTCATACTGTACATCTATATTCACTCTTGGTCTGAAACATTCCATTTAAGTTCCAGTGTCATTAAGCCCCACCTCCTGATGAGTCCATTGTGCTCCAATTCTCCCCAGTGCTCTCCCACTCTGTTCTGATCGATCGACTACTACAGCAGCATCAAGCTACAAGTTCTGCCCCCATACTGTTGTGGCTATACTTACAGTGGAGTTGATCAGTTTGAGGCATAGTCCCATCCTGAAGATCAGGTAGAACAAGCTGGTAGACCCAATTCACCTTTGCAAGCTACACTGGAGCAGCATGTTTCAGAGGGGTCAGTATTTATTGTTTTAGCTCTCTCTGCTTTTGCTGGTGGGCGGCCAATACGATTTTGTTAGAAGATGACCTTGTAACAGATAATAAAAGGGCTGGAATTCCAATGAGGTGTTTCAGGCAGCTGAGAAATGTGGCTTATTTGGGAGTGGGTTTCTTCCTCTGGTGCGTACGTTGGGTTTTATAACTTTGCAGACCATCTACATATACAAAAAGCTACATTACATCTGTTCAGAGCTGTAGACGGAACAACACTGAGAATTACTAAACTAAATGATTAAAATTAACATTCTGTATGCCTCGTATTTAAAATGTAATGATCAAACTCAAAAAGCTATATAATGTAGTTATAAGTACTTCTAAGTAATCTAAGGGGAAGATGGGAGAGCACCCCTCAGTAATGTTCAGTTTACTAAATAAAACAGAGATGGCTGGCTTGTTAAAGGAATGATTTGGTGAAAAATCATATTTACACAAACATATCAAATGTGGCTGATCAGCCAATACATGCTTGGTGTCTGATGTTTGTTTCTTTAAAAGGGTATTATGTTTGTTTGTTTATTTATTTATCTTTTTGTTTTTTCGTTCTTCAATGTCATATACTTATATTACCTATAATATTTAATACTTGCATTACTCAGCATTAGCACTGCAATGATGTTGTAGCATTATTTCAAAGCTAAAGTTTTATAACTTTGCATGACCATTTACATGTACAAAAAGCTACATTACATCTGTTCAGAGACGGTTCTACAATGACTGAGCTGAACAGCACTAAGAATTACTAAACTAAATGATTAAAATTAACATTCTGAATGTATATCACATATTTCAAATGTGATGATCAAACTCAAAAAGGTATACAATGTATCAAAAAATCTTTTTAAGTAGTTTATGCAGTATAGCCTATAGTATTTCAATCTAAGCTATACACTAAAAGGGTATTACTGAATCAATAACAGCAATTAGATACACTATTCGCCACTTCATTAGGTGCGCCTCCTTGTATCTACACTCTTTTTTTCATTTTATCAGCTCTACTTACCATACAGATGCACTTTGTAGCTCTACAGTTACAGACTGTAGTCCATCTGCTTTGTTAGCCCGCTTTTAACCTGTTCTTCAATGGTCAGGACCCCCACAGGACCACCACAGGAGGCATTATTTGATTGGTGAATCGTTCTTGGCACTGCATTGACAATGAAGTGGTGGTTATGGATAGGAATCAACTATGGCCAATTGAGAACTGGTTCCAAATTGTCCGAATAATGAAACTGCATGCGTCTGAGGTTATCAATTCCTGTTATCAATCATTGCATCAACTCATGCATATGAAACTGTGCATCTACACTGCTAGAATATTGCAACAAGGAGTCACAATGGAGAAGCTGTCCAAAGCGTGGCTTAATCTTACAAAGAACAACAGTGCTATTTGCAATATCTGCAAAATGATTATTTCAATTAAAGGTGGAAACACCAGCAATATGGAGAAAAATAAAACATTTCAGGAACACCATGTAATTGACATTCTGTGCATGAGTGCCACTGTTTCCCAATGAAGCAATATGTACAGAGGGTAAATATCCTATAGCCCAATTATTTCAAAAGTTACGTGCCTATTTTTTAAAAAGAACTATCTACGTTGTGTCAGAGATGATAGATGAATTGAAGTGGTGCTGAAAACCTGTGGGACGCCTACTTTTGTCCACAAAGAAAGCTGATCAGGAATGAATAAGGGAATGGATAAAGAATCGGACCGATAAGCAAAACTGATAATGGTATTGGTATCAATAGAATTTCATTATTACCCAGGTACAAGTGGATCAGACATGGCAGCACTGCTGGGATATTTAAAAACTGCGTCCACTCTCTGTCCACTGTATTAGACACTCCTATCATGTTGGTCCACATTGTAGATGTAGAGGATAGGATTATAGCTCACCTGTTAGTGCACAGTTTGTATTAGTCATTCTCTAGTCCTTCATCATGACAGCATCAAACCATCAAAATCTCCAACAGCACTGCTGAGTCTGATCCACTCGTACAGTGCAACACGCACAAACACACCACCACCACGTCAGTGTCAATGCATTATTAGTGCTTTCCTGGTCTGCTGTAGGCGGAATGGTGTCTGCGGAGAGTCAACGCTGATGATTAATAAGGGAAAGCTTGCAGAGAGTGAGATATATATATATATNAGAACAACAGTGCTATTTGCAATATCTGCAAAATGATTATTTCAATTAAAGGTGGAAACACCAGCAATATGGAGAAAAATAAAACATTTCAGGAACACCATGTAATTGACATTCTGTGCATGAGTGCCACTGTTTCCCAATGAAGCAGTATGTACAGAGGGTAAATATCCTATAGCCCAATTATTTCAAAAGTTACGTGCTTATTTTTTAAAAAGAACTATCTACGTTGTGTCAGAGATGATAGATGAATTGAAGTGGTGCTGAAAACCTGTGGGACGCCTACTTTTGTCCACAAAGAAAGCTGATCAGGAATGAATAAGGGAATGGATAAAGAATCGGACCGATAAGCAAAACTGATAATGGTATTGGTATCAATAGAATTTCATTATTACCCAGGTACAAGTGGATCAGACATGGCAGCACTGCTGGGATATTTAAAAACTGCGTCCACTCTCTGTCCACTGTATTAGACACTCCTATCATGTTGGTCCACATTGTAGATGTAGAGGATAGGATTATAGCTCACCTGTTAGTGCACAGTTTGTATTAGTCATTCTCTAGTCCTTCATCATGACANATATATATATATATATATATATATATAAGTGCTAAATAATTTAGCTTCATTAAGGCTAAAAAGCAAAGGTGAGTGATAGAGTGAATCATAACTTATTAATATTTGGAGTGACTGGAAATGAAATCATATCGACTGTATCTTTTTTAAGTTATTAATCAGTTATAAGTTATTTATTATCACCTTCAAGCTTGTGGTTTAGTATTGACACACAAAAATCTGCTGAGACGTAAAACATACTGTTCTACATCCACCTACGCAAACCCGTATGAATCACTACCTCTATTTCAGGGTTTTAGGAACAGGCCCAGAGGGTCTAGCTACTACTGCTAGCAGAGATGTCCTGGTAAAGTTTTATATTTAACACTGACTATCTGTCAATCTGGACCAAAATAATAATAATAATAATAAAAACAACCATTTGAATGCATCACATCTGTGATCTCATGAACACATTTATTATTAACAAAACCAGACGGTTTCTTTTAACGAGTTAAAGAAGGATTGGAATATATTCAGGAAGAATAAATGATGATTGTTTTGGACACAAAACAACATACATTTTAAATGGACATAAAAGGGAATTATTTAAAAGGGCATAATTCAATCATTGAGTATGTGCACTTAATAATCTCATCATAATCAGATTTCTGCAGATATTAGATTATTCAAGTGGTGACGTAAACAGCATACTCTGATTTCTTAGATTGGATTAAGGCCCAGAAATCCAATAGAGAAGCTGGATTTTAGATCAGTAACCAGGTTTCTCAGTGCATGTATATACTCACTCAGATTTCTTTCATCTTTCTCACTCTGTGCATAAGCAGAAAAAGACCACAGTACAGAAAAAAAAAAACAAGCAGCATTTAATGTAGTGACTGCAAGATGGCAATAAAACCCATTTGGAGTGAAGCTATAAAAAAATATGTGGTTTAAATATTATTCATTTTCTATATGATGTAAGTTCATAGACTGTGTATCATGTGACTCAGGGTTTAAAAAAAAAGGCCACAGCTTGAGTTTGAGTTTTATGTTACATTTACGTCACATCTTATTGATTTTACTGGCTGGTTGCAAAACAGAAATTTAATTATTGTCTGACTCATCTACATCCAGAGCTTTCCTATGATCTGATTGCTCAAGTGCATGTAAAGTTATTATTGCTATTATTATGAACGGATTATTAATAAAATCTGATTTTCTGCACTTATTGGATGATTACGTGCATGTAATTTCTCACTGAGAAGTAAACAAAGCCATCCAGAGTGTCATTTAATTTCACGTCAAAAGGCTCATTGTAGAAAAATATACAGTCTTTACAGCTGGGGTGATAGGAACCAGAGGTCGCAGTATCATTTTATTTACTATCCAAAACCACCAGTAAACCTACACAAGGTTTTATATGCAATGTTGATAATGGTAAAACATGTTGTCTGTTTGGGGACTATTTTGTCTTATAATGCTCTGCATGTACCCCTCCACCTTAAAAGTGTTTTTTGGCATTTTAGGCCAAAAACACATCTAAAACTATCAAAAACAATAAATGATGCATCATGTCATAATGAAATAGCTTTTGGTATTGAACTCTTCAGAATTCTGGGTTCTATCATTAACAGTGTGAACAGTCATTCATTTCATTAAACCATTTTCAATTACTTTGTAATCTTTGAAAAATAGAATTCTAACTGAAAAAAAAACAATAACAAAAAAGAGAATATGTGTCTATTATTATGCAGTACTGACTGAATAGCTTAAATTGTTCTTATACTAATAATTCCAACCAGATTATCCATAACTGATAGTTTTTTTTTTTTCTTTCCTCTGATTCTGCTTTTTATGTCGGAGGAAGTGATTTTAGAGCCTTCCGCTAGATCACACTGGGAGTCCAGTAGCTGAGACTGGGCTAATCTTTAGCTTTAGCTTCTCGTGTGCTAATTCAACAGGGGCCACAAGGCCCCAAGGGGTGGCTGCTGTCAGTGTACATGGGAGGTTAAGACTCAATTTGATTCTCTCTCTCTTTCTTTCCCTTACTCCCCTTCTAAAATGCTTATTTCCCTGAGGGCAATTATAATAGGAGAATCAATGCTTGAGTGAATTTTAATTTGTCATATGGAGAACAGGAGAGATATTTCAATCTACAGTGTAAGTCTCGTCATTAGCTGTGGGGAGAGTACAGCACTGATGGAGACAGTGTGATTGTTGGAGATTATTGATTGCAGACAAATTATAAAACCTCAACAACCCTCAATCTGAGCCCTAGTATTAAATTGGAAACTCTGCAGGTCAGACTATGGCGCTGAAATGTGGCACATTAGCCAACCATGCATGGGCTAAAACAACGCAAAAGAGCACTTGTGTGTTCAGGCACAGATGTTGAATGAGTAAAACATTAAATATATTAATATGAATATTAATATAATTGATAATATATATTGAAAAGAGTTATTTAAATAATTAAATAATAATTGAATAATAATTTACTAATCAATGCTTTCTGTTTTTAGTGGAACTTTTCCCACTTGTAACTTTGGATTTGTATAAAAATGGCTCTTCAAAAAGAGTATTCTTCTTCTTGGCCATTTTTTAGGGTGCAAAGAAAACTATAAGTTAAAGAAATTATGCTGTATTTAGTACAACACATGTGTAAAACAAATAAATCTAAATTAGAGTATAACTGTTTGAGCTCAGCTATTTGTTTCTTCTTACTACACAGAAAACACATCAATGTAAAAAAGTACAGTGTTAAATGGTATTCACTTCAATACAGTTGGGCAGTTAGTAGTGTAGGGGTACCAGATTTAAACCAGATTTAAATCCTATAGAATTTTTTAAAACTAACTTGGAAGCCTTCAGTGTTGGGTGGAACAAAATTGTCCCTTCTTTCTGTAAAAGGTTGTCTTACAGCACTTCACTATTTAAAGTAATTAAAGGGGGGAAAGCTTTCTGTGCTAAGTCACATTATCTGTTGGTTAAATGAATTCTAGAGTTAATCTACATCATTTTCTGTATGACTTTCATTCAGATGAAGATGACCTGCTGACATTCTGAGACACACCGTGACGGTCTGGGTTGACAACATTGCTGTCTTTTGCGACACTGACACGGTGTTACGGTCTGCGTGCATGTAGTCCTGTGTCGTACAGCAATCTGCCAGAGGTGCTGGTACTAACAGGATAACTAATGGAGAACATCACTGCTCACTGAATGTCCGCAATCGTGGCTGTTGGGTCAGTCAGATACAGCGTTAAAGCCCGTCCTTGCTTACGTCACATGCATAGCCAAGCATCAAACTTGGATCATTTGCATGTCTCTCGATGTCAGACTCACCCAGCCAGGTTTCATTCCTGTTGGTTGATTCTCTCTGGGTGCAACCGTTTGTGCAACTATTCTGTTGATGATGAGTGTATTTAAATAATAAGAGTTGGAAAAATGGTCATGTAAATATAATTTATAGTTATCTTTGGCCTATAAACCCATACAAACTTCATAAGTGTACTTAATGGAGGCCAAAAAAAATACAAACAAAAATTTAAGCTATGATAAGGTATGAGCTTGGTAATTAAAGGTAAGTAGTGTTATTATTCAGTTACAAAACCACCTGACATCATACAATTAAGATTTCTGTTTTTAAACCTTACACTCACCACCCACTTTATTAAACACATGTACACTATATGAGTTCCACCGGCCCTATAGGATCCGAAGATCCTGCTTATTTAATCACAGGCTTTCCTCTTCTGCACCACAAACTAATCACTCCCTCACAAAGCACTGAACGCTTCTCATATTCTTACGAATAGATTATCACGGTAGGCTTCTAAAAGCAGTTACTCATATTCTAGGTTTTTCACTGTGATAAACTGCTTACAGTAGTCACTGGTTTCTCTGGTACTAGTGACTGAGCTTCATTCAGACTTTCAAGTCTGTTTCTCATTACTACTATCATAGGAATCTAACAGTTATCAGTTGTTCTATATTCAATATTGCATATGATATTCTTATCCTTTTATATTGTTTACCAGAGGAAGATTCCCCCTTTGAGTCTTGGTTCCTCACGAGGTTTCTTCCTCTTGCTCCGAGGGAGCTTTTTTTTCTTGTCACTGTCGCCCTTGGCTTGCTCACTGGGGGCTTGGACCCAGATTCCCTGTAAAGCTGTTTAGTGAGAACATCTGTTATAAATGGCGCTATATAAATAAACCTTGATTTGACTTGACTCTAGATCCAACATGCATTCATATGAGCATACAGTGTCTATGTCCAATGACGAATGTCAACTAGACAGTATAAAGCCCCCAACATTGGGCTGTGGAGCAGTGGGCACTGTGAGGTAATACTTATATATATGTATAGCTCAATAAATATTGCTCATATCAGTCTAAATTTATCATCATTTATTGTTCCTGGTAACCTTTATCTTCCTTCTAAACAGCATTGCAATGCAATACTTCCTTCTGAGCGCAACTATTCTTTTGATGTTGAGTGTATTTGCAGTACTATATTATAAATGTCCATTATAAAGGACTGCAATAAATAATGATAGGCGATTGCATGTTCTTTGTATGTCCTCTCCCAGCAGTCTATGATTGCAACAACAGAATTACATTTTGTAGAATAATTGCTTAGCTGGGTTACGTATGGTGGGGGTTTTGATCCGCTTCACATTGTGCCTAACAATACACTTACCTGTCATATAATCACTGTAATGTACAGCCTCTCATGCCGTTTGCTTCATTTTGTGGCACTAATGATTTTTTACATTGCTTGTGCTTGTAAAGGAGAAGGGTCTTCTTTTCAAGTGCAAAGAATAATATATTAGCCAGGGAACTGTGTCAGGAAAGAAATCATCAAAGGTGGCTGTATGTGTTGGCCTCATATTGTTGGTGATACACTATATTGACAAAAGTATTCACTCACCCATCCATATCATTGAATTCAGGTGTTCCAATCACTTCCATACACACAAATGGGCTTCTGGAAGAATGGTCAAAAATTTGCATAAACACATTCCTAAACCTTGTGGAAAGCCTTACCAGAAGAGTTGAAGCTGTTATAGCTGCAAAGGGTCGGCCTACGTCATATTAAACCCTATGGATTAAGAATGGGATGTTCATATGCGTGTGAAGGCAGACGAGCGAATATTTTTGGCAATGTAGTGTACAGTCAGAAGAAATGCCATATGTGTGATTAGAAGAGTCATATACTCCCAGGGATGGTGCGCCATAGCTTTAATGTCCAGTGGCATCAGAGGCTCTTAATCATAGCGTGTTGTGCAACAGAGCTGTATATAAGTAATACTTCTATAAATACAAAATGAAATGCAGTTAACAACCATGTGCTTTGCAGTATCAGTAGTGTAAATCACTATACATGTCCATTCTGTATGCAGAACATATAATGAGAGAAGCAGGTATGGAGGAAGATGATCAAGGATTCAATAAATTATTAACGACAAAAGATCCAACACTGATTGGCATTAGGCAGTACCAGGGTAAGAAGAGCTTGGAAATATCTTTAGATGAAACAATTTGTCTCCACAAAGAATGATCAGAATTATCCTGGCCATAGTCTTCTATTGTGGTGGGAAAAAAAATAAAATACTGATTTCTTTGAACTCTGAGAAATCAACTGGTGTTGGTAAAGAAAGAAGGAGCTCCTATTTTGGATAGATTCTGAGCACCAGTTCATTGGAAAGCCTATTATTCTTGGAACAGAGAAAGGGAACAGGTAGGGGCTGGGGGGGAGTGACTAAGTGAAAATGTGATTCATGGTAAACGGCAAGATTAACTAACAACATAGCCGCTACCATTCCATCTTGTTAGTGTGCTGCCTGCACAAACCATCTACTGTCTGCCTGAGGGAAACATTTATTGACATCGTCTAGTTAGCTAGCCAGTGTTAGAAATGTTTCCTTTAGTCATTAACTGAAGTAAGCCTTTGGATTTTCATTCTCAATTAATTCAGTGCATATACACATTGATATGTACAGCAAACAGTATGCATCATGTGAGAGACGGGCTCACTGAATACATGCCCTGTGCATGAATGCTAGGTGTAATATGCTCTTGTTTGTGTTTAGAATGTTATAGGCTATAATGTGGGTTACATGCTGCTATTACCTGGGTTTCACCGACCAAGGGAGAACCAGCCAAAATCTTGCCTAGGGGCAATACAGGGAGAGACACTGTCCATAGGGTCACCAGGAGTCGTAATCGTCTTGTCAGCACATAAAAAATGAAAATTACAGTAATGAATGGCATTGTAGAAATGTTGGATAAGCAGGTGTCTGCAAGCTTTTGGATATTTAATGTACATAAATTGCTCCACTAGTTCACGTGTGAAATGCTTCAGGGTTCTGAGCATGAAGGGTTGATTGATAATTTGGGGCCCAGCCGCAGATATCTAGCGCACCTGTCAATTCCAACAGACAGCGAGTCATCTGAAACTAGTCCACTTTCTGAAGAAGCTGAAAATAGCCCAGCTGGGGCTGGTGTAGAGCAGATGGTTCGGAGCGAATGAGCTTTTCCTTTATATGTTTCCACTTCTCTCATTGCGCCTCTCCCCTGACACTGCCTGACATGAATTTGTGCTTGGCAACCACTCAGCTTATTTTTTTCCATGTTTAGGACTGACATCTGCACAAAGGTCAGTCTGCAGAACACATACTGTGGTGAGAATTCACTTTCTGAACTAATGTCAGATCACTGTATAAAGAAGCAGCAATTACGTCCAGCAGTTTATCTGTCCTTTCTTCCTTCCTCCTGCCACCGAGGATGACGAACACAAACAGAAACACTCCAGAGAGAGATTAATGCCGCCTGTGTTGGCTTTTTATTCGCGCTTCATTACTCGCCTGCAAGCCACACAGTGATAAAGTAGCCTTAGCTACACTATTAATTACACTGCTTGTGCAATTGATCCAGTCCTGTGTAATTCCAAGCCATTGCACCAACTTCTTCATTTATAAAAATACTGAACTGGTCCGTGTTATTTTTTGACACATTGAACAGAAACTTCTTGGGTTGGAAAATCTACTACAACTCACACGCTGTCCAATTATAGGCTAAAACTGCTGCTACATATTCATCCTAATAGCGCCAGTCATATTTCCTGAGAGGGAATAATCTGATGATTTTTCAACTGTCACATTAGCGTAGTACTTTATTATTGCATTCTGCCAGCCATTGGCAATAATACATATTCCTACAGACCTTTTACAACTTACAGTACTATTCTGTATGAATAATAACTTATGGTCTGCCATCCTCAGTGTTCCACAGTCTCCAACCCCCTGCCACTTTATTAGAAACTTCTACCGTGTAGCTCCACCTTACTGCTGTACAGTTGGAGACTGTAGCCTGTCAGATGATACACAATTTATGCCATCCTAAAAACCTTTAGCAATGGCCAGTTTTTGACTGAGCTATGAAGCTTTCATGTGTCATGAAACCTACACTGAGCCAAATTGCACTCAAGGTGCATTATGTAAACCCGCAATTCACTTGAAACTCAGCCATGACAATTGCCAGCATTTCAGCTTTGGAGAACAAGCTTCTACGATAAAACAACAGCCAATCAAAACATTGATGATATGGTCACATCAAGTTACCCAAGTTGCCCTTTCATACAAAACCAGCATCCTCCAGATTCATTTCATAGAAGGTTGGTAGTGTTTCATCTTGTTGGTTACCTGAGCCATGACAACAAAGAATGATTTACTCAAAGCTAACATTTCCATCATAGACACACATACAGTTGACCAACCTTGCCAATAACAGGTGTTTTAAAAACTGCTGGTGCCAGTGTTTATTCTTCCTCAGGACAAGACATCAGGACAAGAGTTGTGAGTTAATCTCCAATTCATTGAAGAATTAACCTACAGTGCATTTAAAAGTGAAACTCTACTGCATTTGAGCTAATCTTTAGTGGGAGCTTGCTCCAATGCGTTTGCTATATGCCCATGCATTTAAGAATTAAATTCCAGTGTGTTTGAGTTAAACTCAATGCCTTTACAAGTTATGCTCCCATGCATTTATGTCCAATGCATTTAGGAATTACCATCCCATGCATTTAAGCGATAAACTCTACTGCATTTGAGTTAATCTCCAGCACATTTGACAGTTAATTAGTTAATTTAAGTTAAATTAAACTCCAATGCATTTAAAGGTTTATGTCCTATGCATTTAAAAAGTCTCCTATGCTGTTTTAACTCCATTTGAGTTATTCGACATTGAATTTGAGTTAAACTCCTATGTGTTTAAGTATTATACTGCCATGCATTTAGAGATTAAACTGTGAGATTGAGCTAATCTCCAATATTTTAAAAGAATGCATTTAAGAATTACCATCCCAAGCATTTAAGAGGTAAACTTTACTGCATTTGAGTAAATCTCCAATGCATTTCACAGTTAAACTCCAATGCGCTAGAGATTTATACTGGCATGCATTTAAGAAATAAACTCCAGCAAGATTGAACTAATCTTCAGCTGTTTAAAAGTTAACCTCACATGCATTAGAGTTAACCTCTCATGCCTTTTAGAGTAAATCTGCAGTGCATTTGAGTTAATCTCCACTCCATTTGAGTTAAACTCCAATGCGTTTAGGAGTTAACCTCCAATGCGTTTAGGAGTTAACCTCCCATGCATTTAAGAACTAAATCACAATGCATTTATTTTAATCTCTAAATCATTTAAGAGTTGAATTTGAATACTTTAAAGAATTAACCACTAATGCATTTAAGAGTTAAACTCTAGTTTTGCTTGACTCAGAACTTCAGAACGTTCATTTGGGATTTAGATTTGGTGCAACAAAAAATAAGATCATCACACATAAATACGCTCACATGTTTTTATATCACAACATCAGTGCAGAACCTTAAGTGCATAACACTGAATTACTCAGTAGTCCTGTGTAGGTAAACAACAACCAAAGTGAAGGACAAAACACCTTTTGTTTGTAGATTCAATGCAAGCCAGACATGGAAACAAGCCGATTATCCCTGCAGGCAATGGAGGATTGAGGATGAGTGGTAGTTAAAAGCACATATTCTCTCCCCATCAGCTATTGATTGGTGATGAAGTGAGTGAACTCATTACAGCCAGGTAGAAAGTGTCACTCTCAGGATTATTATTAGAGTTGCCCTTTAACAGGAACCGCTCTTTAACTAGCAGAATTCTGGAAAACCTGATTACTCCTACGTCTCCAAATCTGCCTCATTTGTTCTGCTTAGCCATTGATTGGTGGCTCACGCAGGTGTGTTTGATCGGCAACACTGACAATTAAAGAAATGTTCAAAGACAGCGCCCCCTATCTCAGATAAACTACCCATAATGCACTTCTCAGAATCTAATAAATGTCACAGAGAGTTCTTTCTTTCTCTCTCTCTCTCTCACACACAAACTTTGGTGTCTGAAGCTTCTTTACTTTTAGAGCTATAAAGGCTAAAGTAGCTAACAAGCAATGGGAAACCCTTAGGGCTTTCGAGGCCTTCAGAGAAGGCCTAGTGATTACTGGGAACCAAAAAAAAATACATCTGTAATTTGTATTATTAACATTTCCATTTAGGAATATGATCATGTATATTCTAGTTTAAGCTCTGCAACTACTGCAGTGAAACATTACCTGTCCAATCACACTTTTTTTTCTGTGGGATTTAGGCATAGATGTACATGCACGGATGTTGCATTGTCTTTTGTTCTCTGTCTGAGGCAATATGTCTGCAGTGGTTTTCACCAAATTTGTTTTGTTATAGTCTTCAGACTATATAGGCTGCATAGAGCACTTTCATTAGCTTTTATTTCTGTTTCACAACTGTGATCGTGCTGGTTAGCTGGTGAGCAGCAGGAAAAGTATTGCGACGCCTGACGTTAAAGACAAAGTGTATTGTGCGAGCTCTGGTGGAAATGCAATCTAACACATCAGCAAATCCATAAATGTTGAAATCACTTTTTATAACGCAGTTAACAGTCAGCTTCCTATTTACCAGCTTCTTGTTCAAATGTTCCTGTTCCACCTTAAATGGTTACATTCTGGTGCCTGAGACTACACCATTTAAGGTGGAACAAGAAAATTCAAACAAGAAGCAGGTGAATAGGAAGCTGAATTCAGCTTTGTGGAAGAATGTGCTAATGTCACGGGAACATCTAGACAGATTAAGAAATGTAGTACCTACAATGCTTACTCAGCATTAAAGATCACTGCAACACAATCACACCAGTAAGTTATCTGTGCTCCACCAAGCATATGCTCAAATCTATACATAAACATCACAAAAAGATGGATATCAATCACAGCACTGTCTCCATTTTATAATCCTATTACACTGTAATTTAGGACAGTAAACCCTTTCAGTTATTCTGGTTCTAAACTGTGGAACTCAATTCCAGCTTCTATTAGAGTCGATTTGTGTCTTTGGTTCATTAAAACATATAGATAATTTCCGTTATCATTGATGTCAACTGTCTGTAAAGCACTTTGAGCTGTCAATGGTATGAATAGTGCTCTATAAATTAAAATTATTATTATTGTTATTATTATTATTATTATTATTATTATTATTATTATTATAGACAGTTGTATCACTAATTACAAAATGGCCTGTCTTTCAGCTAGAACCCTAGAATCACTAATTCCAACCTTGGCCTAAATCATCAAAACCTTGCTGCAAACCACGCTTTTAAATAATCTCAAATAGACTTGTTTATGTGAGTTGTGACACTGTATCCCGTACTATCCTATAATCCCTAAAAATAGACAAAAAACATTTTGAATGACTAAAAAACGTGGTCGCCTGAACGGGGTCTGTATTTTTAGCATTTTTATTTCAGTCATGCAGGTTCTTAGTCAGGTTCCTGCTGCTCTGTGGAGCAAAAAAAATCTGAATCAAAATGAGGTAAGAAAGTGTTACCCAGCAAAAGAAAGAGAACAAAAACAGCAAAAATGTGGGTTTTTTTAAATTCATGAATAAATACATTTAGCAAAAAACAAAAAAATATATAGCAAAAATGAACAAATAAAAAAAGCACATAATTAGAAAATTGATAGCTTTGTGACCTAAAGTTTGACGCAAATGTAATTAACCCTGACGCTGACTTCTGGTCATTTGCAGTCCGCTCCCTACGCAGTGTCACCATGTAAATTTATGAACGTTCTCCAGTGGCAGCGCTGCCGTTTTTACGAGACCTGAAAGGTGTGTGTGTGCCATTTTTGCTGTCAGAACGAAGTTATTTATACACACATTTCTCTGTGCACATATTTTTATGCCATTTTTATGCCTTCTGGTGTGACTCTAAAAAAGCTGACCCGTGTTTATTGGGAAACGTCTCACTTGACTCATCCTTCAGTTTTTAACCGCAGGAGAACGAGGCACGGGAGTGTCCAGGCAATTTCACCATCAGGTTGAAGGGAAACTATTCACTATTTAAAACCATCTGTCAAATTCTCAGAGTAGAACATTTTCAGAATAAAAATGAAGTGAATGTGTGTCTTTCTGAATAACTCTCTTGGTCATAGTGGGTATTACAGTACTATCAAAGATTGATTGCCATATCGCACTTCTTTAAATGCCTATATCCTGGAAGGCTGCTTTATTGTTCAAGTATCATGCAGTATATGTCCATACAGTCCATATATGGAAAGTACACTGAACAAGATTCAAACTGAACTCAATATGGTTGTAGGGTCATAATCATGAGCGCATTTTAGCTCCACACATTCACCCTACAGCATTTTAACTACACACATTTACCCTACAGCTGTTTAGCCCCACAAATTTACCCTACAGCAGTTTACTGCCACACATTCACCCTACAGCAGTATAGCCCCCCCACACATTTACCCTACAGCAATTTAGCCCCCCACAAATTCACCCTACAGCAGTTTAGGCCCACCTATTCAGCCTACAGCAATTTAGCCCTGTCCATTCAGCCTAAAGCAGTCAGGACCCACTAAATCAGCTTCAGCGGTGTGACTCCTAGATTTAACCTACAACAGTTTAGCCCCTCCCATTCAGCCTACAACAATTTAGGCACACCCTTTCAACTTACAGAAAATCTGGAATTAAAAAAAAAGTGGTGATCCAGCATTGATACTGCAGATTAATCCAAGACTAGGCTTAATCAGTGTCTGAGAAACCAGGCCAAAACCACACAAATTATATACGATAACTTCAGGAGGGAAAGATGTAGGAATACTGGTCTTTTAAAATAAGCTTTCATGGAGTGCATATATGTGACAAACAAGAGTCTGAGGTCACAAGAATATTTGAAGCTAGTGTAGCTGCTGTTTGGATGTATATAATGAGTTACATAGGCTAAGTAAGGTAACCAGTCTACTACAACTGAATGGGATTCCTACAGATTCACAGTGTATGAACAGATTAAAGTTTTTCACCTTCTTTAAACAAAAGTAACAGGAACTTGTTATTGTGCATGGGCGTTGCGGTGGGTAGTGCTGTTGCCTCCCAGCGAGAAAGACCTGGGTTTGATTCCCGAGCAGGGCATCCGGGGTTTTCATGTTCTCCCTGTGTCAGTGTGGGTTTCTTCCAAGTGTTTTGCATGACTTGCACTCAGGTGAATTGGAGATGCTAAATTGCCTCTAGGTGTGTGTGCGTGTGACCTGGCAAGGATGTTTCCTGCCTTCTGCCCATTGAATGGTGGGATAGGCTTCAGCAACCCCCCTGACAACCCAGAAGGATAAAGTGGTGCAGAATATGAGTGTGTGAGTGAGTTATTGTGCATTTAACAACACTGACAAAAGTTAGCTGAACAGAACAAATCTTTTTGAGGAAGTGATTCGGTGATTCGATTCAAACAATTCAGGTCATTTAATCAGTTCAAAAAGAATGATTCATCTGAGGAAGTGATTCAGCACGGTACTGTCACAGATTTGAAATGAATTATTTGTGAGCAACACATCAGTAGTGGAGGAAGGCAGTTAAGGGTAATGACAGATAGAGAGCAGAGATGTTAAACGCTCCAAACACTCTGCAAGCTTTATGTCAGCAAGCCTTACCAGTTTTCCGTGCAGACTGGGCCACATATGATTTGTAGAGTGCAAGTTTTTGCTACTTTTCCATTCTGCTTCCTTAGATATGCTGCAGATTTCCATGGAGGAGATTTGGAAAGTGAGGCCTGAAGTGAATTAGATACCTTACAGACAAATGTGGCACTTATGACTGAGGCACTGTCGGAGATTCGGAAGGAAGAGAGCTGCAGTCGTTCTGCTTTATTTCTCTCATATTCTGTATATCTGTGGCCTTTTCATATCCATACCTGCCTCACCTGTCAGAGAGAGAGAGGGCAGATTGGAGAAAGGTAAAGAGAGAGAGAGCATTGTTAAGACTCAAGATGGGAGAGGAAGAGGAGGAGTAGAAGATGAAGGAAAGAACGGGGTCGACCTCTCTCTCTCTCTCTCTCTCTCTTTCTCTCTTTCACTCTCATAGTGGAGAGAGGTAGAGATTTCTCTTTTCTTTTTTTTTTGACTGAGGCCTCCATCTGGTTTGAGGAGCGACTCTAATGAGCACAGGACATCACTGTGGATGCCAGCTGCCTCACTCAAACGCTCTCTCTCTCTCTCTCTCTCTCTCTCTCTCTCTCTCTCCCTCTTGCTTGCTGTGTCTGTCCGTCACTCCTCCTTGTCGACACACACACTCCTCCGCTCTCGGGCCTGTCCTCCATTACTGTCCTCTTGCTGCCAAAGGGGTGTCACTGAGCCCCCGCAGCCAGAAGCGAGACGGAGAGAGTTAGCAAGAAAGCGAGACAGAGAGGAAGAGAGGAGTCAAGGGGTGCTGGAGGAGGAGAGTCAAACCACCCTTTCTTATATTAGCGGGTTAGATATGAAGAGTCATTTCTGTCACTCAAATCATTCATGCTACACCATAATTATAATTTGGGGAGAGTTTGCAAAGTTATGATTAGTTAAGTATTATCATTAAAACATCTTTCTAGAATTTACCCCCTTTCTTAAAGGTATGTCATCATGTAATACTGCCATATACTCAAAACAGAAACTCTTTAAACAAACTTAGTTTAATGAAAATATTTTGTTGGAACTACACAAAACCCCTGTCTGACTCAAACACAACTAATAAATATGGCCAATCTATCTCACCTAAATTAAATTACTTCAAAATAACTTATACATGTACACACACCCACACAATGTATATTGACATTTTATCCAACTACATTTAACTATGTTTATCCAGTTCTTGTCACAGTCTTTTAAGGTCTGACATACTAACTAAGCACCATCTTCAGAGACAGCATAATTCTGCACTGAGTGCATTAGTAGTCATTGTAGCATCCAGCTGCCATAATGCCACACCCAGCAGCATAAAAACGTTAATTTGCTTTTACAACCTTTAACACTTAAGTCAATACATCTACAACTGAACACCTAGAGGAAGGTAGCCTGGGAGGAATGATGGTAAGGGGGAAAGATGCAAATTGATGGTGCCAGGATGCAAATTGATGGTGCCAGGAGCCAATGGGAAAGGTGTGAGTTTTACTCATCAAATTTGCACTGGCCATGTAAATTCATCACCAAACCGTCAGTAGCCAATGAAATGAAGCTTTGAACGCAAACAATTTACGTGTCTGCAAGAAATAAGATAGTATCATGAAAAGCTCATTTATTTGGGTTAAAACAACACAATGCATTTATGTTTAGATGAAAATCGTAACTGATATGCATCATATCCATATATTGTCTTTATGTAAAACTAACAGCTGCTCAAAACCCTTTTTTGAGCGTACAGTACTTTGCAAACGAGACATACCTTTAATTCATTTCACATTCACTTAAAATGTCCATTAAATCAAGCTACTCATTGTTTATAAGGGGGGTTTTCCCAGAATTCAAAGCAGGACATTTTGCTGTAGATGGTACTGCTGTAATATATCTACTCTCCTGCTTTGAATTCTGGTGAAACCCTCCTTCTAAAAAATGAATAGCTGGATTTAATGGCCGTTTTAAATGAAAATGAAAGTAATTAAAGAAAGGTCTCTAACTTTTTCTCAGTACCGTATGTCAGTATTAAATGATCAATCTTATGTCATATACGATGCATTAATACAGCCCTGGGCTACCTCTATCCTAACTCTGCTACCTTTCCAGGAGACATAAATTAGATAATTTAATATTGACTTACATTACTGTGCAAAAGATAGAGACCTCCTTTCATTTATTTCATTTCCATTAAAACAGCCATTAAGCCATCAAGTCATTCATTTTTCAGCATCCAGAAAAAATTAAATACATTGTCAAAAAAATCTTCTTTTAGTAATTTGTGTCCATCCTTTGCCATTACTACTTGCTTTCACATGACCAAATAAATCCACAGGGAAGTTTTCCACACTTTTAAATTTCAGTCTTCGAAATTGGTTGCATTTTCTGCTCCTCATTATTCAGTTAATACCAAACACATCCACTGCGCTGAGACCAGCTACTTTTTGACCCATAGCATTGAGCTCTCTTCTCACAGTGGAAGGACAGACAGAAACATGTGTGCAACTTTTCAGCACAGGCTTGGAGCTTGATTTGCTTTCCAAGATAATAGCTTTACTGACAGTTTTGGTAATCTACTAATCTGCTAGGTCTTGAATGCTTGTTAGGACTCTCATTTTCTATATATACTTTTATAATTTTTTAGAATTCCAATTTGGGAACTCCAGCTTTTTCTACACATTAGTTCCAGAGATCCACTGAATAATTCAATAGTTTATAATAGGTTATGATTCACAGATGTTATGATATAGTTCATAGTAGTTCCTGAATACTGCATAACAGATGCTTGATTATTTACAATTGCAATAATTTTCTGGGAGATATACTTAATTTTCTAGAAACAGTTCAGGGGTGCCAACACTTTCAGCCATGACTGTACAGTAGATAGAGCTGTGTATTGGCAAGAACCTGGTGATCCAACACATGTCATGATACAAGGTGAATTCCAACTGAATATATTACAGTATATATTAAATTTTAGCTATATAATGTTAACTAGTCTACTAGTTTGCTGCTACTAATGTTAGCGATGCCTCCTTACACTACTTTGTTTGCATTGGAGTGGAAGAATCTAATGGCTGAAGATCCCTGCTGTCTAGCAGTCAGGCATTTAGGCACAACACAAGAGGACCCACAAATCTTTGCATGTAAGCTATTTGTTAAAAATCAATACTGTGTTTTTGAGAATCAATACAATATCTCAGAGCATAATACTGCAATGCCCAAGGGTGTTGATATTGTCGTACACCCCTAATAGTAGATACAGAATTTTTCATAGTAGTTACTAAATAATTATAAGCATGAAGAGAAATGAATATTAGTCAGTGCATAAATTCATAGTACACATTAAATAATCCATAGTAGCTACTGAGTAGTGTATAGTAGTTACAGAATAAGACGATTAGTAGCATTACTTGCTTCAACTTAAGTGTTCACAGTAACACAAAAATGAGCAGTATGCTTAACTGCACACCGAAATGTGCAAAAGGTAAGAGTCAAATTCAAAATATTTCCGGATCCATTGATGTAAATGTTCATTGTATTCATACTAGCTGTCATTACTCTCAGCTTGTGTTCTGAGCTCACTCACAGCCTACACAGCTCTCTCTCTCTCTCTCTCTCTCTCTCTCTCTCTCTGTATCAGTGGCAGGACCCAGTCTTATAAAATCTTAATGAAGTGTCTTTGGTAAAGGCGCGGGGGCATGGCTGTGAGGGTGGGGGGTGCGAGTGAGGTTTAGTGAGATGTGCATGTGCGTGTGTAAGGTGTAGTGAAGGTGAGGTGATACCTGACATCCCCCTGCAATCAGGTGCAACTCCAGCCGCTGGTGTGCAGAAGTAAACGGAAGAAAACTGAGGCCTTATCACTGTGCAATGCTGTAAAAGTGCTAAAGTGAAGTGCGTGTTCAGTTAAAGGGCCCATATGCAACATTTTATCTTTTTACTTAGTTTGACTTTTGTTGTGGCATTATATTAAATAAATTGCCATAATTCACAATAAGACTGATGGACTTAGTAAATGATCTCTGATGTTCTCTGATGTCATCCTGTATTGTGCATCATTCGGAAAGCAATTAGGGCCAAAACACTCCTCATAAATAATAGTTAGGAGTGTTCCAAATGATTCTTTGCCAAACTGCTTTGGAACACTTCTAACTACAACTATCAGATACAGGTAGTGTTTCAGCCTGGATTGTTATACAAACTGTCATACAATTTTATATGGTTATAAATAGGCATTTGCCCTTCAGTTACCATGATAACACACCAGTGATAATTACCACTTGTTTAAAAACCACTGTTCATTTATAGATCTATTCATGCAAACCATAACAAACCATAGCAACTCACTAGTAATCTCACACGTGAACATAACTGTTTTTTTATAAATGTTGAATGATGTGATATCATACACCAAGGGCCGTTTAAAAAGAAAATCAAAAGAAAATAAAAAGTCCCTAACAAAATGGACAAATGAAATGGCAGTTAACGCCTCCGGGATTAAAATGAAAAACCTCTTAGTTCCTGATTCTGAAATCCTAAACTTACTCTGGAGCAGTAGTTTATGTATGCAATAATATGCCATCTTGATATAGCCTGGTAAAAAGTGATCCGCTGAAAATCTGGAGTTAGATCAAAGTAAGCTTAAAGTGAGCTTAAAGAAATCCTGCTTTGTGATCAACTACATTCTGTTCTCCAACTAAAAGCCAGAACATTAACTTCAACCTTTACCTTTCAGCTCCTCATTTTCTCTTTTTCTTTTCCATGGTTGTGGCTCCAGGTGCTTCCATTCTTTCTGAGACAATATGTTTCCCCTTCAATCGAGCATCTTAAGCCCTATACGGGATTACTTTTACAGGAGGTGGGGTAATGTCATTTGTAGCAGTGTTTCTCATTGATTTTAGCCCCATCCAAATGTGCCATATCAGTCAAGTTGACCATTTGTTAGGAATTCCCAAGTTAATGGCAAGGCTAATGATGCACTGCCTTCACTTAAGACAGCAAGGTAAATGGTTAGAGTAAATGAAACAACTGCTAATTTAAACGTTTTATTTGTTTATTTATTTATTTATTTATTTATTTATTTATTTAGTTACTTTTTCTGGGGTAAACGTGAGACTAAATTCAGTAGCTACTACCATTTCTGTCATTTGTACTGCTTTTTACATACATCATATGATGCTCTTGGGCACATCAGTGATAGGATAGTTTCTGTGGTCACTGGGTGTTTCAGATCTTTCAACTATCAGACACCCTCTCCCAGGCGAAACAACCGGGGTTGATCAAATTCCAGCCTGTGCTCACATAGCATGCCACAGATCGTCCCTCTTAATCCGGAGCCATCTTGAGGCTTTCTCAGCAGCCTCAGTTGTCTCTCTGATGGCTCTTCTTTTGTGCTGCCCTGCAATGCCCAGGAGGCTGCAGGCTTTGCAGAATGAGTAGCCAACAAAACCTCTGCAGCCGAGTTCTGTGGACATGCATGCAGCACACCATCCCCCTTTGTGGCACTGTTCCACTAGATCTGTGTCTTTGGCTTTACTCCTTTCACTGGCCTCCTCCATTCTCTCCTCGTATGGTGTTCTAGAACTGAGAAGAGAACAATTTCATGATACAGAGTGGTTTCTGCAATGTTCTCAGGTAAATGGAGCTGTCTTCCAAAATCCATCTTCAGCTGCCAATCATTTGCTGTGGTTAGTATCCCTTACTAACCCAGTTGTTGGTGTCTGGCTTCTCTCCCACTGGGACAAATGAAATGGCCTTTCTGGGTGGTTGTAATTTATTGGACTGTTCAAGGGCATTACTGAAGGTTCCAGCTATCCCCTTCCAGCCTTCCCCTAGTGCTGTAGGTCAGCAGCTTAGGATGTGTTCCTAATGTTCATCTTTTTTAGCATCACTGGAAAAGTGGCTTTTTGGTCCAACAGAAGAGGTTGGATGGATTGGGCAACACATTGTGTACTGACTAGGCAAGGAACATTATCCTGGAGAGTTCTGTCTGCCAGAGATCAGACCGAGAGATCTTATGGTCTGTAGCTTGTTCCCACTGAGTCCACATATTATGTTGCCACATCCTGACTCAGCTCTCACCTTTTCCTGAACCAGTTGTTGTCTGTCCTTTCCCTTGGCCTTTTTTGTTGCAAATGGTTGAAATGCTAACCATTCCTGCTCAACCAGACCCAGTGTTCCAACCAGCATGCTGTGGCGTAATTGTAATTGTGGTAATTGTGTAATTGTGTAATTGTGGAAATTGAAGCTTGTTCTTGCTTCCATACAGAGCGATGATGGTCAGACTTTGTGGCAGTTTTAGCCTCCTGCGGAGGTGACGGCTTATCCTGAGGGAGAACGCCATGTTAACAAATCCAAGTTTTGAACTTGCCTGGCAGCTCACAGCCTTTAGGCACGCCTCCAAATCTTGATTTGTGCCCTTAATCGATACTTTTTGTGAGCAGTAAAAATTCTTATCAAGGTTCACTGGCTAGAAAGGAACCCCACCCCAAGTGATGAATGAAATCTTGCAAGACCCAACTTGTGACTGGAACAGACAGCGTCATTACAGTTAGGTCATCCACGAAGGCTCTGATGGGGGCTGCCTATGTGAAATGTGAAATAGTCATAAACATTACAGACATCCTGCAGTAGTATGGAATGACCTCACCGCTCTATGTAAAACTAATACCACATGACTACGGGTTTTGATAACAAAATAGTACAGAAATAACACTGACGTTGTTAGGGGCCCCCTGGTGACTGTGGGTCCCTAAGCAGCTGATTATGTTCCTTATTAGGTCTGCATTGGGCAAAAAGGACTGTTTCAAACAACCCCAGGCCTCAGAGAAGAAGGCATCAGGCTAGGCATTACCGAGCGTTCTCTCTACCTGTTTCATTGCTTACTCTGGTTCTGACTCTCCTTCGTACTCGATTCTCCCTCTTTGGATCTCCCCTTTTGTCTTGGTAGCCTGTTGTATGCCTCGATTTGTTTTCGACCCTGTTTCCGTCCTCCTGACTATTCCTTGGTTATCTCCCTCTTATTCCGTTTGCTGATCTGTTTGACTTTCTGGCTCTCGACCTCCGCTTGTCTCCTCTACTTATGACCTGGCATTATCCCTTTGTCCTTTGTCGTTGGGTAAAGCTTCTGGTTTGTTCAATAAAACATCTCTGACTTTTAGCTCTGCTTGCATCGTGCTGAGTTCTTTGTTCCTGACAAACTTGTAGGTAACATTAGCCAAAGGTCCTGGAATACAGTTCTATCCATTTCTACTAGAAGTTTTGTGGCTAAATTTAGGGTGAAATATAACCACAACCACAACCTTTGTGCTTGTTCTTTTATGACTTCAATATCACTTTTGACTTCAGTTCATGTGCTATTATTATTATGTAAAATTACATAAAATCAATAAAAGGTAAAGTACAGGAGAAAAAATCCACGAGTGTGTGTTTCCATAGATAGACTACATTGACTGTGGAGTGAACGCTAGGCTTTGAAGCTTTAATGTTACATACTACATAATCTATCATTTAAAAGAAGAACATGACACAGGCCCTATAACGCTGATATAATGTGTTTCACCCTCTATGTTCCCACACTGTGTTGTTACAGCAGCTGAGACTGGTGTATTATACGGCTCGCTGCACACACAGTGAAAGGTAAACACACGCTATGTCTCGCGTCAAACGCCATCAAATGTGAGTGTGTATCCTCGAGCGAGAGACAGCGTTTATAAAAGCCGTCTGAAATGCGATTTAAACCGAGCTGTGGAAAAAACCTGCTGTGGATCGAGTTTACCAAACTCATCGTGGCATAACGAGACACGGTTATACAGCCGTGTCAGAGCTATTCTGTCTGTGATATTTACTGTTCTAGACCGGCTTCAGAGGATGTGAGGCAGGACCTTAAACTGTCAAAGAAACAAATAGATTGATTAGTTATCATAATCACAGGGTAATACTAATATCCACACTTATGATAGAAAAAGTTTAGAAATTCTAATTGGCTCCTTATGTAAGAAACAAAGAACTCGGAATGACGTGAGCAGAGCTAAAAGTCAATTTGGTTTTATTGGTTTGGTCCAACAAAGCAGCAACACACGAATCAACATGAAGGGCAAGGCAAAAAACGAAGTCAGGAACAGGCAAAGGTCAGAACCAGGATAAACAAGCAGCGAGGGTAACCAAGTTAGAAGGGCTAGGCGAGAGGAAGAATCAATGAACGAAAATGGAGGTCGAAAGCCAGAGAGTAACAGTAGACAAAGCCAGTAAGGGAATAGCAAAAGGGGTAGTGAGGGACAAAGAAGATCGAAACCAGAATGGAAAATACTAATAGAGAAACGCTCAGAAATGCAAAACAATGTTTGGCAAAACTTCGCAATGATGAAGTGACAGTGAGGGGTTTATATACTGGAGTAAAGTGGGTTAAACTAGGGACAGCTGGGGCTAGAACTCTAGAACCTAGAGCGGATCTGGTTGGACGGCTGGGGACATGTGGGTGTTACATCATCGAGCGATGCCCTCTGGGAAGTTGAGTCCGGGAAAGCACAGGAGGTGGGAAAACCCAGAAGCGTGACAGCTTACCTCAACTGTAGTTGATCAGACAAGAAATGTTTGGTTTCTGAAATGTGCTGCTTTAGTTTTGCACTGGAGCTAATACAGATAACAAGAAATGGAAGCTTATACCGGACCTATTAGCAGTGTTGGTTTCTAAAGTGCCAGTAAGCAAGCTAGCCTTCATGCATCCATGCTGCATTCGCCATTCTTACATTTGACAGCAAATGCTGAGTAGAAATAGAACCATAAGGTTATCAAATCGGTTTGCCAGTCTAACTACCCCGGGCGAGTTGAGCCCCCATCATCAGCGGACCCTCCATGCAGCACGGCAGAATGCAGTTACTACAAGATTCGCGGTAACATGAATAAAGATCGTCACCATAAATGGCCTGTAGTATCTGACAAAGTGAACATTTTATTGGCCAGACATCCTGAACATCCTTTGAAAGCTCTTGCTAAGTAGACAGCAGTTTAAATATAGGCCAATTGTATGGTCTCAACTGTCTTTAAAGATGTCTTTTCGGCTTGTAGTGGCTACCAAAAAGCAGCTGAACTTAAACAATGGAGTGACTGGTGATGAAAAGTGACATGAACGCAACCTGTGGTGGCCAGTCACTGCTTGAGAGTGTGTTTGCTTTGTGGAACATTTAAAAAAAATAATAAAATAAAATAAAAAATCACTTTATCTTGCAAACGTCTGTTACAGAGCCAGACGTGATCTTGTACTGAGAACACATGTCTGGGGATGACCCTTTTGGGCTTAACGTGGATGGGATCTTAGACTTATTTGTAAAGGCGAAACTGAAAGTATGTAATATGTACTACGTATATGTACTCGTCAACATCATCCAACAGACAACAACTATGTCACCATCCCCATGATTGTAAAGCATCGCTGAAAAAGTATGGAATAAAAGCTGGAATAAAAGTCGTGTGGAAAGAATTGGCACCTGTGTATTAAGAACCTGAGATCTCAGATTTATAATCGAGCTAAACAATGTTGTACCCAGCCAACAAAAGTACTGTTAAAAATGTATAAATGCATGTCCTCATCACTGAGCAATGGTATAAACTTCGGCCACAGCCATTCCAACAAGCTGCTGTCTGTCTGAAATTGCCTGAAGCTATTTTCTCATCAGTTTCTGCGCTGTGGCCTGTGTATGCAGGCCTTCCTCTTCTGTTATGGACAGTTATGAACATGTAACCAAGAACATTGATTCTTGTGTTTCAACCATCATGTTGTGGCCAGGCTTGGTAGACTACACTTTCACCATGTCCTGTTGGCAAACATGTTGAATCTCTTTTCTCTAAGGTTGATGTCTTCAGACAAAGTACATGAAGAGCTTTCATTGAATGGATTTGTGCATTGAGCACATTGATTGCATTCCACTAGTCTGGTTGCTTTGCTTGTGCTTATTGGTTGTATTGGTTAACACTTAAAAAGCATACACCTGAGCCATTTGCGGTGGGTTTTTCAAGACATAGCAAAAATATGCCATGATGCAGTTTTACAACCAACCCAAAAATCCGAAAACTGAAAGTGAGAGAGTAAATCAAGTGACGAGAGAGGTGTTTTTTGCTCAGTGGTTAGTGGAGTTGAGGGGAGGGAGAAGACATAATAAGATATTAGTGTTTAGTATATGTTTTCTTTGCTCAGTGTAGGCAAAAGTCACTATACTTCGACCAAAGATTATTGGGAAAAACAGTTTAGTCTTTAGAATGATTAGACACAATAGATTGTGCTTAACATGACCAAGGACATGAACTAACAAGATGTAACAGGTCCATTCTGATTACAGTTTGACTTCACAGGGTGCATTATTAAATATGTAGCTCATTCTTAATCAGTCTCATTGCTTTGCCATTGTCCTAATTTATCTGTACAATTTGGACTGATTAGATTAATTAAAGGTGAATCATGAGTTTGGAGGTGTGTTGAGTTGGAACAGTCACAACAGGTCAACATAAATGCAACCGCAGTCAGCAAATCAAATTATCTGTTATTATATGTGATAATCTAGGCCTGTTTTAAACTTAAAGATTGGAAGAGGTCTTTATATGACTGCATTTTTTAACTAAATAAATGAAAATAAAAGGGAAAAGAGGGAAAATAATACTTTTAAAAGATAAAAAAAAGAGGTGTGAACTACTACTAACTACAGCCATTGTGTAATGTTGGGTATAGGCAGTTTGCGTACTTCCATGTACTTCAGTGTTTCCACACTGGTGTAACTGTATGTCAGTGGTGATTTTGGAAGATTACAGGCTTCCATTTGTGTCCTGTAAAGCAAACTAATGCATGCTTCTGAAATAATCGGTTGTTTATTTGTCTCGGCAGTAAGTGGAGGTTGATAAAATGATTTTTTAAAATATTTTGGATTGTATTGGTCTGTCCATCATGAATATTCACAAGATTAAAAGGCTAATTAGACTTTTCAAAATTGTGCCAAGAAAAAGATAAACATTTTTGCGCCACAAATTTATAATGAAGCTGAAAATGTAGCAATAATAACATTCAAATCTGCTGTCAGGGGATGCCAATGAACATCAACAAACAACTGATGAAATCAACCAACAGATTGTATTTTAGGCCTGTAGAACAGTGTTTTTCAACCCAAGGGCTGCAGCCTTCCATTGGGCTGTGGTGGTAATTTTGTTATAATGCAAAATTAAAAAAAAAAAAACATTGAATTTCGGTAGTTATACTGTAGTTATACTGTAGTTCTGTAGTTCTTGCTTTTCAGACTTTGGGACACATTTACTTCAAAACTAGGATCTAGCTGCTCACCACTGTCTAATTGTTTCACTTCTGCTCTAAAATGCATTGGTGTTGCCAAAATGAGGCTGTGTCTATGTGTTTAGTAGCGCCATGAAACAATGGACAGCATTCTAAAATCTTTGAACTTTGCTTTGAGAGAAATCAAAACATCTTTTTATTTTACGTATTATTACGTAAAAATTTAGGGCTTAGGGTTTGGGACAGACACATCCCAATAGAAAGCTATATAAATTGTATCTGCAAAATGGCAACTTTACAGGAGAGGGCAACAACCTCATTTAATTTTAATGTAAGTCAAAGGTTTTTCCAAGCAATTTTGGGGCATTTCTGTTGGCCCAATCCATCATGAAATTCTCCCCCAATAACAAACGGCAGCTGCTGTGTTCACATGATGTATATAAGTAACAATCGACAAAAAAAGATACTTGTTTTTCTTTGGACAGCAACAAAATAATGATATTATTAATGCTTTAAGTTTAAATAAATTATACCATCATCCTTGTAACTATCAAAGACTAAATGCTTCATTACAATAGTGCTAGCTTTAAGTACTAGCTAACGTGTTTTCGATCACTGGTGTTTTGTTTAGCAGTGATTAAGCCGTTAAAACAAATGTGCACGCTGGTACTTCAAAATGGTAGTTTATGACACAAACTGAATAAAAGCAACCTTCAAAACTTTTGCCTTTGTTGGATTATATTATTTACATATGTAATTTTATGTTATAAATAGAAAGTAACACTGAAAACAGCAAAATTAGCCTCATTTTGGGTCAGCCTAAAAAAAGTTAAATACAGGGTCAATATATGTACACGTGTTACATGTCCTCTTCAGTCTTTTCCCACCCAGTAAGCACATAGTGGCATGAATCAAACCTGAATCTGAATGATACAGGCAATCCGGCACTTTCAGAAGCAATTCAGCTTCCCAGGAGTTTTTGTAATTCTGTAATAAATGCCTGTACGGTTCATGCCATTCCTCTGGATGCCACCTCACCTAAACCCTAATGGCTGTTAGTGTCCAAAGGCCCAGTGACGAGTTTGTAGAGTAGATGTATCTAACACACTCCTGACAGGCCTGCTGTTAGTGTAGAGCCACTGTCCTCCCAAATGGTTTCAAATGAAACTGTCTGCAGTGTCTTATTGCCCCATACGTAACACAAGGGCAGCTGGAGCCTGCTGTGGTTTCGGAAGTGGACACTACCAACACTATCTACAGCTTCTGTTATGGTTCATTAGAGATCATCCGCCAGGATACAGGGAGGACGGACCAAAACCAACAGCTCCAGTGTCCAGCATTGCATTGCTATGCCATTTAAATGCAACTGTATTATATAAGTGCATTGTTATCTCTTACTGACCTAGGATAATTTTGCGGTATTGTTTTTGTAAGCTCATTGGACAAACAAAGTGTCACCTGTTTCTGAAACCTACCTAATAGCATGTACCTCCGCATGAATAACAGCTGCAATGTTTTTTGGCATGGATGTATGGCCACATCAATGTTTAGCCACTCCTGCATCAAAGAATTGCTCAGTAGGGCCAGATTTGGTGGATGCCTTCCCTGGTACAATTCTGAAGAGAATTTCCTGTAGACTGGGATTTTTGCCACTGCTGGTAGACACGTATGACCATACGCTTCCATACATCTGTAAATTCAGCTACTTCCTTCACACTATGGCCTTGGTTACACCTAAAAGCAGTCACTCCTGGCTCTTTTGACAAACATTAACATCTGCTTTGCAACCCATTTTCCACATTTCGAATGAGTCATTCACTGAACTGTACCACCTCTACTCAGTCTACGAATCCCATCACACACCCCGCAGGTATTTTGAGCCCCATCACCCTTGTGCAACGCCATCTGCAGGAGCCTAAAGTTACTACCTAGTATTTACATGACACAGTCAAACGTGTCAGGCATTGTTATTTTTTAGGAGGTCATAGACTCCTCAGATATGTAATTATTTGACATGTAAATGCTAGCAGGGTTTTGCTATTGTTTTCAATTTGGCCATTTTTTTATCAAATACGGACTTATAATTTGCCTAGAATTTGTTTTTATTTATCCATGACTATCAACCACCTTCCTAACAGCATGTGTTCTGCATGTGTGTCATCTCTCTCCAGTATCAGCCCCCTGAAAAGGAGTGGTGGAGACTAAAACAAGACCGAAACCAGGTTAAGACTCTTTTTCAAATGTAACAATAAATACGATATAACCTCAAACATTGTTAATTATTTTTACAGCCTTAGTCAAACTATGCATTGTAACTGGAAGCAATGGTGAGGTAATTTTCTGTGTTTCTTCTCTAAAACTTAGAACTCAAAATCCCCATCTAAAGTCAAATGAACATAAACTAAACTACATCCATAATTTATAATGAAGCTGGAAATGTAGTAAGGATGCCAGTGATCATCAACAAACAAATGATGAATCATCCAACACACTGTATTTTATGCCCATAGAACAGTGTTTTTCAACCCGAGGGCTGCGGCTTCCCATTAGGCTGTGGTGGTAAATTTGTTATAATGCATATTTAACCAAACACAATGTTTAAAAATGTCCAATAATGCAGATAGTTGGCAAAAGTAAAACATTAAAATTATATCAAGCTTATTGATTGTTCTGGCAAACTTCTAGTTGCATATGTTCATCTTTTCAGGGCAAGCATAACCGAGACAGAGGAAATACAGTGCTGAATTTGTGTACGTGAGAATTGAAAACAAATAACTATCATTCTGTGTTGTGTTTGCTCAGGGCCTTTCTGAAATGAAGCTTTGAAACCCAACAATTTACACCATCACTTGGAGACTAAATATATAGTGAATAAGCATCTAAATCTGTCGAATTGAGCCAGAACTCCTCAGCTTCCCTCTCCTCGGCCTGACAGCCAGCGCTTGGTAGTTGCCAACCATCAGCCATCATATTAGCTAGGCGAGTCAGACAAGGATGATCTGACCACTGAAATCCACTGAAGCTTTTGTGGTCATTTGTGTGGGCTGATAGTTGATAGAAGTTTGGAAACCCTTGATGGAGTGCAAGGACTGTTTATTCTGGTTCTGTTTGTATTCAGTAGTAATTCTGTTCCCAGTTACCTCAGACTCCTAAGGCAATGCTGGCTTGGCTGGTCACAATGACAATTTCCAAGGCCACCTTACCCTGAGACTGAGACAGTCTTGAGACCAGCCTAGAATGCTACAGCACTGGAAGTTGAGGCACAACTACGAAAGACAGTTTAATGTGCACCAGGAACACAGCCATCTACTGGAGATACAGAATATCAGTAGTTCATCAGTAGTTTGGCAAACATCTGTTAGCCCTGCGATCAGTCATTGGCATGCTTTGCAATTTAAAATAAGGAGGAAATAATTAAAACTAAACTAAAACTAACCTAAATCAACAGCCACATCCCTTTTCAACATGAATTGTGCTGTAGTTGACTGTACTAAATTTGCTTTGAATCACAGATTGGTATTTTTGACAAGCAAAGCAAGATATTAGTTTTATCTGTGACATAAGCAGGGTTATATCTGTGAATTCAAGATTTGAGGTGGCAGTGCTAGCATCCATGCTAATAGCATCAGTGCTAGCTGCTTATGTATGAAACCTTATGCTTATGTATGTAACCATAGCAAACCCTTACCTAACTGACACATGCCATCATAGAGTCCATTCTGGTGCACTTGGTAGTAGTGACATGATGGCGGACTTGGTGGTGGTGACGTGATGGTGCACTTGGTTGCAAGTGTTTGACAAAGGAGAAGAAGGCAGACACAGCTTGAGCTCAAATAAACAAATATTACTCACCGCTGCCCTCTACAGATGTTACTGCACCTGTTTTGGATGTTACAACTTCTGCTCTTTTTTCTAAGATCTATCATATGGCTCTGTGCCTCATATTTGGGGGGAGGGTGACATTGTTTCTTTTCACAGCGGGGGGCCACTCTGCTCCTTCATCTCTCCTTATGTCCGATGACATCACCTGGCCAGCTACAGCACCGAAAGCTGATTGGCTGAGCATGGAGTGAAGAGACTAATGACCTCTAGCTGCTCTGGTTCTGCCGCCACTGGATATTTTACACCAAAGGTCTCCTGAATGACAATTTATTATTGCTCTGGCTCCCTCCCTCTCTTTCTTTCTTTCCCTTCTCTCTCTCCTCTGCGACCCCCTCTCTCCTGTGCTCTCTTCTGGGATGACATTGCCATCCTTCTTGAGCGAATGCCAGCGATCTGCTCCGGGGCCTAAAAATAGCTGCCTGAGGCACGGGCGGATGCTCAATCTCTCTCTCTCTCTCTCTCTCTCTTTCTCTCTCTCTCTTTTTCTCTCCTCCTTTCCCTCCAGCAACCTGATCCACCCAGTCTACCACGCAGTGTGCTCCAGGGCCTCCGCGAAACACACACACATGCAAAAGCATCCTTCGTTAAAACCTACCTGCAGCTAGCCTTGAATACTTCACTCCCATTTCCTTTCTTTTGTTCCTCTTCAGCAACTTGTTTTCATCATTCTTTCTCTTTATTCCCAGACTGCCACAGACTGGTGATGACATTATGGCGTCTGCGATGAGATGTCTTTCTGATATACACTGAATTCCAGAGGTCGAACAGTAAGAGGCTGTGTTTTTTGACTGTGTTTTGCACTAATATGGTCTAATACGGCATTTCTTGTAAGGGCAAGAGCGGCTGGCACGCTGCCAGTTAATTTCGGGTGTGGCACAGAAATGAGAACAGCCAGGTCGATAGCTTCTCCACATTGTGCGTGCGCGCGCGTGTGTGTGTGTGTGCGTGTGTGTGTTTGGGCATCTGAAGAAGTAGAGCACCTGAATCCCCACTTTTATTTGTTATTGTTGGTGGTTGGGGTAGACATTTATTTTAGTTCCTCAAGTTCTTGTTTAGAAAAGGGACTCATAGTTTAAGTAACTATATGCTGCCCTCCCTTAAAACAAAATTGTTATGCTGAGTCAAAGCCAAACTGGATATTCAGTCATTTTCAATGGGACAAAGATTTCGTGGGCAGAAACGGCAGCATACCCAGATTGATTCAATTCGAAAAGCATAGTAAATTCAGCTCAGTACTTACAAAATACAGCACAACTAACTCTCATGTTAGACATTTTACAGACACTCAAATTAAGGGCAATTTACATTGGTAGGCAAAAAGCAGCATTTCTGCCTGGATGCATAAGAACTTGTGTTGTCAAGCACTAATTCTACCAACTTCTGTCATCACAAGTTTCCAGAATTTTATGGCTGATGTGCAAAGATGTAAAATACGGCTAGGTCGGTTTTGCATGCAGAAGATTGTAGAACTGATCCCAATTCAGACAGCTCATGCAGAAATGAGAAACGTAGAATTGTAAATCTCCATATGCTGCACATGCCGACTAAAACTATAAATTGCTCTGAACCAAACTGTACATATACAAATTCTACCAAGTTTTGGAAGCACCGTTGGATCAGTGTTCAGCATGGTTGGTTTTCCACCCTTGAATTACTGGCCCATACAAAAACCAAGATCAATACAAATTCAGCATTGATGATTTACATTGATTCAAAATCGGATCAGCATAACAAACTTTGCTATTGGGCTAATGCAGCAGTCAGCATAACATACCGTCAACAGTTCACTTTTCCCAACTTTTGCCATTAACCGTGGCAGCAGAACAAACCAATTACTGATTTTTTTAGAAGACATCAACCATCACACTGCTGTCCATGCACACTCAGTATTATACAACAAAACATTGAAGAGCATAGGTCACCCAGCTACCTATTTCCACCTTGACACTACTATAATCATCCATTTTTGTCAGTGATGCTTGCCACCTTCAATCGCATCCCTCTAGAAGGCATGAAATTATATTTTTTCAATGTCAACATGTAAATGCTGTATTACTCGAGAGCACTGTAGATTCTCTTTGCTGTGAGATTTGATTCAGAGCAAATCACTCAATGTCTATAACACCAAAGTACATGCATCCACAGGACACAGGACAAATAGCAAATAACTTTGAAACACTCAACAGAATTTATATATATATATATATATATATATATATATATAAGCAATCATTTACATATCATGTGTACATGTATACATTATATTATAGTTCAACGTGTGGTAACACTCACTTTATTCATTGTTCATTTTCTTAGGAAGAAGAAAGCAGTCAGTGTTTGAACAGCTAATAAGGCAGTGGAAATGCTTCGCAAACTGGTAGACTAGCTACACTTATGCAAGAGAAAATCTAAATAAGCCAGTTTTTGCAAGGGTGTTAGTGGCTGTATTAAATGTAGCCCATAGTACCACCTTAGTGCCTGGTACAAATAATAATTTCTTAGGTCCACATACTTAAGGGGCCTGCATGAAGAGGCTATGCTGAATCTCAGACTTCTGTGCATTCTTCTCACAACAGACATTGCAGCATTTCCAGCCATTTTACCCAGCAGCTTATTACAATGTATTGCATTGCACATTATCAACAGGGGTGACATCATGAGCTTTCCAAAAGTCCACTCGCCAAACACCTTCCATTGAAAGCAGGATTCAGTTGACATTAAAAAGTTTTCATAAAACTTGCAATTCTGTCAACAAACATTCATAAAACACACACACACAGACAGACACACATGCTGAGACCTTGTTGTTACTGTAAACAACTTGTTGGGAGACATCATATTAGGACAGGCCAAATGCTTTTTTACTGGTTCTGAATGCTCATTGGTGTTTCCAAACGAGTACTCAAATATTAATTCTCAGTACCACCCTTACAAATAATAGCAGTTATTAGAATAAGTTAGTACTTCAAGTAGGTTTGTTTGATTTATAGTATTATATAGTTTGGTTTTAACCAAAATGTTCCTTGTATTATTTAAATATTTAAATTTATTCCTTATTAGTTTTAGTAACAAGTTGCTTTACACATTTAAACTGAGGTGCTCTAGAATTCTGTTTGGTTCTAATGGTTTTACAAAAGACTAAACTTTTGAATAGTAAAATTATTATTATNTATATAGTTTGGTTTTAACCAAAATGTTCCTTGTATTATTTAAATATTTAAATTTATTCCTTATTAGTTTTAGTAACAAGTTGCTTTACACATTTAAACTGAGGTGCTCTAGAATTCTGTTTGGTTCTAATGGTTTTACAAAAGACTAAACTTTTGAATAGTAAAATTATTATTATTATTATTATTATTATTATTATTATTATTATATTTATTTTGTTTCATTTAAGATTTCAATACATTTTTGTCAATACATTTTTGCATAAAAGCATATTTCCTTCATGCCATATGATACCGCTGTATGCAAACGTCTGAGCACCTCTACTTAAAAAGCTTGTTAATTTATTCAAAAGCAAGTTAACACATCCTCTACAGAGAATATACTTCTGCACATTTTAATGCACAGCCGCTGTTTATTGAATGATGAATTTAACGTACTGGAGGAAAAATAAAAGATAAAATCTGGCTGTGCAAAAGTTATGGCACATTGGCCTCAAATTAACAAAATGTTATGTATTTCAGTGTGCTTCCTGTACAGGATGTGTTAACTTAGAAAATCAACAAAATGTGTAATTAATATGTGGGTGCTGCAACTGAGAGCAGACTGAGTTTCCGGATGCATGTTTCTGTGTCATGGCATCTAAAAAGCGAGTAGAGTGCAAGCTACTTTCTGTAGATCTAAACTTTCAGAGGGATTGCATTATGTTAATATAAATGTATGCAAAAATGTGTTTGTATTTAGTAACATCCCTACATACAGAAAAATGAGACATGTTGTTGGTTTTAATCGGTTTCCTCTTGTTGATATTACTTAACAAATGCATGTAATTCACTGCCATAGAGTGTTGTTCTAGTGAAACTGAAGTTGTCAGGTTTACTTCAAAGTGTGTGTTTGGTCAGTGTAGTCTTGTGGGGTGAAAACTTTTCTTCTTATTGGCTGCAGGTGGAGCATTTGCATCTTGTTTTGCTTGTTTTCTTCCTTAATTGTGTGTGCATAGGAAAAAAACAAGTTATGTATTAGATGTTCTCTTCCTGCTTGAATTAGTAAAAATTAGCCTTATTAAGCTAAATGTTGGAGTAATGCATATAAATAGAGTACTCAAGAGAGCATCTTAAAAGCTACAGGGGCATGGAATCATGGTTCTAACAATGTCAGAACTGGTTTGTATGTATGGTGATGTAATCAGATATTGTTGATGATGGCGATGATGGCGGAGTGAGTAAAAGTTGTAATAGTAATAGTCCATTTCAGCTATAAAACTGAATGTGAACTACATTTAAGAAGTGTGTATGTGTACCCTAACAGTCTGTTTTATTCTGTTAGAGAGAAAGAGAGGGAGAAAGAGGTTTGTTAAGAAGCTGCCTGGTAGTTCTCTCTGCTATCTGTTGTAATGGTAGCTTTACCACAGGGCTTTTCCTTCTGCTTATTTTACTTTATGTTAAGTTTTGCTTGAGTGAAATTAAACATAAATGCCATTGTGCTTTTGAGCTTCAGCTCGCTTCAGTGTGACTTGCTGCAGTAAAAAATAAGCTAAAGTGACTGTTATAGAAAATCTACTGTTAGCTCTAACCTGGAGAAAAAGTTCCCCATCTATGACTGGTGTTCTCACAAAAAAGGCAGTGAATAATATTGAATAATATGTTTTATTCACTTTTATTGTCAATACATTGAGTTATAATGGGGGCTTTAAAAAGCAACAGTAGAGTAACCCCACCCCACTGTCTCTGCTGCGTGTGATTTAGTGAATAAAATGTGCAGTATTTTCAGTACAGTCGGACTTTCCTGGTGGTTAACTGAATTATGAAAATTCCACATTATTAACAGAAAATGCACATGGACATTTCTTTGGAAATCACTTGCAGTCTGAAGTTTCTCCGGCAGGGAATGCTGTTAGAATACAAGTTGCCCTAACCAGAAGAAGCTCACGAACAAATGTTTGCAGTAATATATATTATAATGACAGATATATTTTCAGAATTTGCTGGGTCACTTTGTATTATACAATCATTGTCAAAAAAATTGTTGCTCTCAGAAGGAAGTGTGGGATTGCAATGCTATTTGGGAAGGAAGATAAAGGTTACCAGCAACAATAAGTGATGATACATTATACAATATTTTGATACAATATTTATTGAGCTACACATACAGAAGTAGTGTCTCTCAGTATGGTGTTGGGCCGTCATGTTTGCTTACTCAACATGCCAGACGTCTTGGCATGGAGTTGTAGAGGTTCCTAATGGTGTCCTGCGATAATCCATCCCATGCAGCTTGAATATTCTCACAGAGTTCCTGCAGATTTTGCTGTAGGGGGGGAAGTGGAGTGACATCAGGCCTTCTGGACATGTTGTTGGTCGTCACCACCAAGACAAAAGCGGGACTTGTCACTGAAGATGATCCCCTGCCATTCTGAATCACTCCATGTCAATCTGGCACGACACCATTGCAGTCTTTGGCGACATTGATGTTGTGTTAAGGGCAGTCATTGTAACGGTCTGCGTGCATGTAGTCTGGCTGGCACCAACAGGATGACTCAAAGATGGTTCAATGTCTGCAGTTGTGATTGTGATTGTGATTGTTGGCTCAGGTACAGCAATAAGACTTATGTCACATGCGTGGCCAAGCATGAAACTTAAATCATTCACATGTCTAACAGTGTCAAACCTACCAACCAAGTTTAATTTCTGTTGGTTGATTGCAACTACTTGTGCAAAAAAAAAACAACAATTTGACAATGAGTGCATGGAAACCATAGAAAGTAGGTCAACTGCAACATCGATAATCACAAATTTTTGAACTAGAAAATAACATGCTAGTTTTCTTAGATATCCACCAGGCCTAAAGCCCAGGCTTGCTTGTTTGCTAGCCCCAGCCTTAAAGAACTTCTGTATTAAGTTCCCTGTTGGAGGCTCTAAAAGTGTTCGGTATTTAGAATTTATTTTTGCCTCATGATGCTTCAGTGCGGTGATTGGTGATTGAGAGTGTGATTACAGCTAGCGATGAGATTATGATGCTACACATCATGATTAGCGCATTTTGCACTGGCGTTCCACACAAGTGGGTCATGAAGCTCAGATCCATATCTCTCTGTATGGAGAGCATGGCATGATGCTGTAATACACTGACACACATACTCATACACACACTTGAAATCTGAGTTCCCTAAGGAAATCACAAGCTCTCTACTGTTATAATGTGAAATTGAAAAACTAGGTTTGGTTCTCTGGAGCTTTCTTTTATCGTCTTCCTTGTTGGGACTTAAACCGGCAGCAGGGATTAAGTGGGACCAAATAAGCCAACTGTTACCACACAGCCAATACAAACTATTTATTTATGCATTAATAAGTAATATTATAAGTAAAAGCACAAATTAATAAGCATGTAGCCTGTAGAATCCTCAGCTATGGCCATCCTTAGCAAAAGTGTGTTGTGTGATATGAATCCTAGTTGAAGTCATCAAATTACATGTTTTGTGAGCCTTAGATGGCCAGGACCCTCCGATGTGTCTAAAGCATTGTTAAATACTATTATAACCTCAGAGTAGCTCAGCTAGTTTGCACTATAGTTCATAATAACTGGATAATAAATCTCAGTATGTAATAAACCCAGATTTTTAAGGGGTTAAATATTAGCATCAGCCCTGATTTCATTATTGGTGCATCTCTTACACACAATACACATGATACATGACATATAACAATACAGAATTCATACTTACAGGGCCATGTCAAAGCATTCTGGAGCCCTCACCTAACTCTTGGGCCCCTTCCACCCATCTATCAACTCACCTACAGTACCAGTCAAAAGTTTAGACAGTTACCCTTTCTTTTTCGGTGACTATTCATGACAGACAGGCCAATAGAATTAGTCCAAAACAGCTTAGGAAAAAATCTTGTTATATCAACCTCCACTGCAGGGTAAGAAAGCTGTTTTAGCCTCCATTTTGGAGTTTTAAGGTGGACTTCCATGAGTGCTATTTTATATATATTTTATATTTTTTATTCTAAAGTAAAGCATTAAGCTAAAAATAAGGAAGACCTTCTATATGTAGCCATGTCTAAACTTTGACTGGTACTGTATAAATCCACTACACGAGAGATATGGTGATTTCCCCAGTGAAATTCATAAGCTTATTTAAAAATTACATATAGTCATATGCAAAAGTCCCCAGTAAAACTACATTTTTGGATTTGGATTTTTGCACAGACCACATTTTATATATTTTTTCCCCCTCAGTATGGTAAATTCTGCAAATAAGCAGGAGCTGCATTAAAATACAGTCTATTCTGTGTAGGGATTGCGTTAACCTTATATTCACTGAAAATCTGAAAATAAGTCATTTGACCAGGTGCACCTGAGCTTTTGCATATAAGTGGAGATGTTATTGTTGTGTGCATAGCCTTCATTTGAAGAAATGATAAAGGTTCTTTACTTTTTTGGTCATTTTTTAAAATAAGAAAAACTATTTCAAACATACTGGTATGTAATGTAAATCAGATGTAAATGAATTATGACTTATGAAAACAGTATAGTAAAATTGCAGTGCCTGACAGAAGTTACTCCAGTCTTTCTCCTTCTGAGTTTCTTTCTCATTCTCTTTGTGAGTTTCTCCTTTTAAGTCTAGGTTGCTCTCAACATTTCTTGCTCATGTTCTTAGGGAAGTTTTCCTGACTCAGTGTGGTGCTGTACCTGTATTTCTGGACAAGCTGTTTTGTATCAATGACTGTTGAAGAAAGTGCCATGCAAATAAACATACAATCCCTGAACATAAAAATTTGGGACAGTATGGAAAATGTAAAAAAACTTTATTCATAACTTTAATTATTTCACTGTAGACAGTATGAAGATATTTTATGGTTTGTTTGGTCAACTTCATTTCATTTGTTCATACATCAATACCTGCATTTCTGGGATGCAACCAATTCCTAAAGTTGGGACGGTAAACCATTTACCACTTTGTAATATTGCCATACCACTGGTCACAACACTTCTAAGACATTTCGGCACGAGGACACCAAGCGATGAAATGTTTCAGGTGTTATTTTGTCCCATTCTTCCTGCAAGCAAGTATTAAGATTCTCCACACATTTTCTACTGGGGACAGGTCAGGACAGCAGGCAGGCCAGTTCAGTATCCGCACACTCTCCTTTCGCAGCCATGCCTGTCTAATCTGTGCATCATGTGGTTTTGCATTGCATGGACATCTCTGTAAAAGATGTCTTCTTGAAGGCAGCATATGTTGCTCTAAGATCTCAATGTACTTTCCAGCCTTAATGCTGCCTCACAGAAATGTAATTGACCTTTGCCAAGGGCCCTAACACACTGACCCCATACCATGACAGTCCCTGGCTTTTAGACTTGTTGATGATAACAGTCTGGATGATGCTTTTCGTCTTTGCTCCAGAGCACACAGCGTCCATTTCTTCCAAAACAATGTCTGGAATACTGATTCATCTGACCACAATACATGTTTCCACTGTGTTCCAACACAGTTACTAACCAGGCCTGTGAAAAGGGACCTGAAGGCCTCTCTGGAATTCAGTGATTAACACACACATGGGTTGTATTGTGCTGAGGGAACTGGGCCTGATGTCAGTGGGGTTACAGGTCATACTCTGCTGTGGCTGGTGGATTAATGTTGAATGGAGACACTGTGGGAGTGTAACCCTACTGGCCTAAATGGCCTGATGGGAATTACATGTGCATGTGCACATGTGTAAGCATGGAAAAAAACTAAGAGAGAGAACATTACAACAGCTATTGAATCAGTGCCCTGGCTGTCTGTTTTCTCTCTTATATTTGTTAAGCCTTAAATGTTTGGGGACCTTCAACTGATATGCTTCCATGTGGATCATGAACTCCATACATTTTGGATATTCTTGCAACAGAACATAAGAAAACTGGTATACTCAGCTTTGTGTGGAGTTCTTTTCATAGTTAGATCTGTCAGGCACCTTCTGTGAAACTTCACTGGCATCAACGTGTGTACTGTATCAGTCAGTATGCTGTATCTGTGTGTATACTGTATCAGTGTGTATGCTATATCAGTGAGCATGCTCAGGTACAAAGTGCTATTACAAGACTAGCTGGTTAGCAAGCTAACTTCTGTAGATATCTTTGCAACACTATATAGATGTCTTTGACATAGTCTACTGCCAATAGAGTATCATAACGTCAAATGAACAAATGGATGGACAAACCAAAGCGTGAATGAAAGAACTGACAAATTGACCATTTTGGTGATGTTGGATGGATAAATGAATGAACAGGCAAGAGGTACCTACAGACATGTGATCTAGCTTGCTAGCTTTTGCCAATGTTGAGCTAACTAAAACTTCTCTGGCTCTAAAACTGTTTTGTGTGGGCAGGGCAAGATGTGTGTGGTTAGGAAGTGCTGATCCGAAGGAGAAATACTGTATATCAGACATTAATTACACCTTGGGAAGATTTTCATAAGACATAACTTAACTTAATTAGAGGGGAAAGCACATATATAGGTTTCCTGGGAATTTAAACTGACCCTGTTCCATCTTTTTTGGAATTTGTTGCAGGAATCATGTCCGAATTACATATTTACAAAAGATGAACTTGTGAACCTGTTTTTTTTTTTTTTTTTTTTTTTTTTTTTTTTGGCGGCTACACAATATAAGACCCCCCAGGGGTCTGCATTTCCCCTGCAAAACCCTCTTCCTGGAGTTTAGTCTTATATTCTAACCCACTCCTGCAGGCATACAGATGCAGCATTTTTAAATTAGCTGCCCCGTTATCACTTCCAAATATTCTGATACAATAAAAACATCATCAAAACAACAAATATTACTTTGAAATCTAAATCTAATCATCTGTCTGACGATATTTTTAAGTCAACATCTGCTGATACAGATATAATATCAACATGCATCCCTATTCTCTGTGTACAATGGTAGTGAACTGTTCTGGAGGAGGGACTGTTTAGTGTAAAAAGCTGTGGATGAGGTGAGAGGATTCCCTCTCCCGTACACACACACACATACAGTGCATACACAGGTCTGTCACACCACGATTGTCATATGTGTTCTTTGTATTTGTCTGCATGTCTGCGTGTGTATGTCCATATCTGTGTGCAGTCATGTGAAAAACAAAGCTCACTTTCCAGTCTGCTTAGCACTGAGAGAGAGTAAGAGTGAAAGAGAGAGAGAGAGAGAGAGAGAGAGAGAGAGGAAGAAGTCATGATGCTTGTTGCTAATGATGCTGAATTAGTGATTCTGCTGGAGTGTGGGAGTAAAAGCAGTAGAGTGGTAACAGAGGAAGAGAGTGAGAGAAAGAGAGAGAGTTACTCACAGTTTCTGCCTTTACAGTTTAAGAAGTCACATCCAGTACTGGGCAGTGGGTGCCCAGCAGTGGAGCTGAACTCTCCTCAACTGCATTATAGCACAGAAATGGACACAGAAGTGGACTGGTGCACAGGGTCAGCAGCTTCTCATTGAGGCTTTCGATTAGAGGCCACATTTTCAATAACACTACAGGCTAAAATAAGGCAAGCAAGCAGCCACACTGCTAGCTCAGTCCACACTTTCACCACCATGCTGCTGTAGAATGGTAAGAGACTATATAACTGTAGGAGAAGAAAACACTTGGACTGAGCTAATTGATTTCAATGCTTGAATGCTTAAATTAAGAATTTCCCAAAATGTCTGCATGATTTAAGATATATTGAGATATTGAGATACAAAGTAATTCTAAGTGGTTTGATGTGAAATGGTGATGATGATGGTGATGGGAACCAGGGGTCACAGTATCTACTATGTAAATCTTTGCATATTTTCTATTTTATTTGCTATCCAAAGCCACCAGAGATCATACACATGTGTTCTGAGTTTTTAAATGTGCTGTTGATGATAATAAAATAATGGTAGTAATAAATGGTAATTTGTAAAAAAAATGAGTTCTCCTTGTGGACTATTTTGCTTTGCAACACCTTACATGTACCTCTCTGGTATTAATGGATGTCATGACATCAGGCGGCATATTCATAATAATTTCATGGAATAACTTTCTGTGATGTAGCTTTAAGATACATTAAGATGCCTGGTTCCTATCACCACCACTGTAAAGAATTCAGACTCATTAAGTTTCTGTAGAACAGAGAATTCTACATCAAACCACTCTGAATTAATTTGCTCACATTTAATTATGCAGAAATGTAGAGTTGGTGCCCTTTTTTGTGATAAACGTTTTATTACAGTTTACAACAGGGGAAGGTGAGGGGAAAGTATGACGGTAGCATATACTGATAAGAACATACAGATCAAAACTCCTAAAATTCCTGAATAGAGCCATATAAATTCTCCCAATTTCTAACGCTTCTGAATTAACCTTAGCTGTAAGGCATTCCATTAGTCCTATATTCCAAAAGTTAGATATACAGTTATAACTTCATAACTGGAAGCTGTGGGTGGGTTTACCCATTCACTGCTATAATACCTGCTGTCCACTGAAGAAATGGTTTATTGTATGGAAACTTAACAGACTCTGATCTCTCTACAGTGGTGGTAATAGGAACCAGGGGTGACAATGCCTTCAATGTAAATATAGTCATTTTATTTTCAACCCAAAACAACCAGTAATTGTCTTCTCAGCTTTTGTATGTTATGTTCATAACAATAATAAATCTGAAAAAACGTCTTTTTTTCTGTGTACCATTTGCCTTACAACAGCCTGGTTGCACTTGTTTGCCACAAGTGCTTTTAAAAGGGTTTTATCATATTGCAAAAATATCATATTACAATGTCTCAGACATCAGGCAATGTATTTATACCCACTTAATATGATGTTTTCTGTGAGGGAGGTAAAAACTTTGAATATCTTGTTCCTGTCAGCACCACTGTGAACACGTCTGACTGCTTAGGTTATTCTGGAATGAAGCATCTCACATTAAACCTTTCTTAATAACTCTGTTTACATGAGAGGAGTTTAGTTGCACAAGCAATCAGATGAACCTCAGTTCATTTTCAATAGTCTTAGGGTTAGGATTGGACCAGGGTATGGGTTAGGATGGCTGAGCTCATTAAAACAATGTTATTGTGTTTCAGTAGAGTCAAATTATTGGCCTACATCAAGCGAAGGAAGCAACTAAGGAGAAGCTGAAATGACTGGAACTGAGTTAAGAACTGTCCAATGCAGTATTAAAACCAGGAGAGTGGAAAGTGTCAACTTTGCAGAAGAAATGTGGTCAGATGAAAATCTTGAATGACCATGCTCGGAGATCACATGGTGATCATAACAAATGGACAGTAGAACTCGCGGCTATGTTTAATAGTGAAAGTAAGAGCATTTTGGTGTGAACAGAACCGGCTGTATGACCATAAGAAAATCACTTGTTACTGAAGCTAATTTAGGGAAAAAGGCTTCAGTTTGGCGCGGCACAGAGCCGAAGTTGGCAAGCGCTGTTACCTCACAGCAAGAAGGACCTGGGTTTGATTCCCTGCCAGCACCTCCAAGGTACTTTCTGTGTGGAGTTTGCATGCTTGCATGAGTCCTGCATAGGTTTCCTCAGGTGCTCCGGTTTCCTCCCAAAGTCTAAAGACATGCAGTGAATTGTAGATACTAAATTGCCCCCAAGGTGTGAGTCTGTGAGTATGCCCTGCAATGGACTGGCAGCCTGTCCAGGGTGTTTCTTGCTGTTCGTCCACTGAATGCTGGGATAGGCTCCAGCACCCCCCTGCAGGCTAGAAGGGTAAAGCAGATAAGATAAGTGAGTGAGAGTGAGGTTTCAGTTTGCTAGGAAGCATAAAGATTAGACTCATGTGGTCTGATGAGTCCAGATTTACCCTATTCCAGAGCATTAGACACATCAGGGTAAGAAGGGAAGTGCATGAGGTAATGCACTAATCATGCATAGCTCCCACTTACAAGCAATAAAATGAAGTCAGCTGACCACCTGAATGCACTAAATGACCAGGTTGTACTATCAATGGATTTTTTCATCATCAGTGACGTGGATATATTTCAGGAGGACAATGCCAAAATTAATCGGTTCTATAGTTGTAAAATAGGGGTGCAGGGAACATGTGGTATCATTTTCACACATGAGTTGGCCACCACAGAGTTCTTAACCCCATTGACAATTTAGAATTAGAAGACTGAATTTGTGTGACTCTTCCACTGTCAATATGAGATCTCATCCAAATATTAATGGAACTCTGAACAAAAAAAAAGTGTTGTGACATTGCATAAGGTTGTCAAAACAATGACACTGCGAATGCACACCATGGTCAAAGCTAAAGATCGGTCCAATGAAATAGTGTGTGACCTTTTTAGCGTGTGACACTTGAAGGGTGTCTACATAACACATTCATACTTACTTCATAACGTATTCAGAAAGGTTTAAGTCGACATTCATAAAGTATACATGCTTTACATGACATTAATATTGAGTTAATATTGCCATTTTAGTGAGAAACATTTTTCAAAATAAAAGTCCAAAAACTGTATTATTTTTAATGAAATGCCTATTCTGGTCAGGCAAAATAAAAATGACTTTAGGGTGGTCTCATAAATAATATATAGGCTGTTGAGTGAATCTTCTGGAACATTACAAATTTGAAGAAGACAAAGAGTAGGAAAGACAGTCTGAAAGTCTAGACTAAAAATGTGTTAAAGCACTTTCTGTCCAAAGGGTCATGTCCTTTAATTGTTTTAGTCCAGAAATGAGACATTCTATGTATGTCAGTAAATGACATAGTACTCAATATTAATATTGTGCAAATGTGAATGAATGTATATTTAAACATTCATGAATACATTATGAAGTGTTTATGTAAGATGTTATGAATGTGTTATGTAGACACCCTTTAAGAAAAGTGTTACCCTTTTTTTTGGTCAGGCAGTGTAAATTCAAAAATAGATGAATTAAAAATAATGTTATTTGGACCAGATGATATTTTCTGTATGGGTAGTTATCAAAATAAACACTAAAAAGCATTTGTAATAATGTAATAATGCAGTCACTTACGTTGATTGCTTTTTAATTCTTTACAAGCTCCTATTGTAACACAGCTAACTGAGCTGATCAGGTCTTCAGGATCATCAGAATGAGGGAATCAGGTGGATCTGATTAGAGCTGCAATAAAACTCTGCCGGAGAATCAGCAAGAGGTAAACTCATGAACAATCAGCTACTGCACACATTTAGGAAGAAACCCATCTGTTTTGTGTTAAAGAGGAATTTACTGGGTTTTTCTTTTGTTAATTCTGACTTAATAAATCATTAAGAAGTCATTCAGGGCAGTTTCAGGTGAAATGTTTCACTGTAGAGAAACTTCCCGAGTCACAATTGTTGGAGGTGTTAGGAACCAGACATACAAAGTTAGAATGCCTCTGAATGGTACCTCACCTCAAAGAGGCTGTGATGCTGCCAGCTGCCTGAGGCACTGCTGTACGAAGGCTTTAGGATAGGCTTTTGGTCTAAAAAGTATTTTTATCTACATTCAAAGGGAGAGGTACATGCAGGTCATTGTAAAAAAAAAAAGTTTAGAATTTACTTGTTTTGCCGTCGTTAATACAACTCATTTTTCAAGTTCCTTGGTCATTTGGACAGTAATAAACTTTCTTTCTTTTCATTTCAACCCCTAGTTTCTATCTCCATTATGTAATCGCGTCATCATGTTAAGAAATCGGAGTCTGTTCTCTGTAGTTGATGTGTCACGCATCTGGGTTTCCCCTCTATCTCCAATCTCCCGAAATCCATCTCCCAGAATCCACCACCCGATGACCACAACCATCCAATCATGTCCCGTTTTCCCGTTCCTCATCTCCCGAGTTCTGATTTCACACACCTGTTTGTCATTGCATCTGTTTGCTTATATTCCCCTTGGTTTGTTAGTCACATTGCGAAGTATTGCCAACCCTGTTGCATACTAAGTGTTTCACTCCTGTTACCTATGTTTGCTGTTTCTGGTTTCGACTCTCTTTGTATTTTGGTTTACTCTCCTGGATTCTCCTTTTTTGAGGAGAAAATGGATTCTCCATTAGTTTGCTGGTCTGCTGGTTTATTTGGTTTTTGACTTCTGCCTGTCTCTCTAGTTATGACGCTGTCTTGCTCCTTTGTTATGACTGCCTGGTTTGCATTGTTGAGCTTTACTACTAGTCTGTACAATAAACCTTATTCTACTTTTAGCTCAATGCGTGTCGAATTATGTTTGTTGATTCTGACATGATCATTTCAGAATAAAGCACTCTGAATGACTTTGTTCACATTCGTGACTGAATTATGCATGTATATGAACTCTATCAGAATATTTACTGTTTATAAACTATATACAGGAAAAAAAACAAGAATCAGTAATAATTACTTTTAAAACACAAGACACATACACAGGAAACCATGACATGGACAGTGGATGCATAGCTGGAGTCTGTGACCTCAGATGGCCCATTGTACTAAGACTTGCCACGTTCTGAGTAAATGTGGTGAATTCTGCCCACATCTAATGTACGCAACTGGTCCACAATCCTAAACATGCAGCTTATGTGCGCATGTAATAATTCAGAATGTGCTAGAATTTTTGCTATGCATAAAGTGGACAAAGATATTGCATGTGCAGTTTGTCATGATCCATTTACCAAAACTTAAGCAACTCTTCTCCTCCAAGTACTACTTGACATTCATCCATTTCAGAAGAGCTCTAGCAAGTCCTACCATGCTCCTATGAGGATACCCAACAGTTTTTTTAATTTAGACTGAAGGTCATGGACATTAATGTGTGGTTTTGGCCTTTTCTTTTATGCAGAGAAATTCCTTAAATGTTATTTATGATCAAACTCTTGTATTTTTTTCGGATGGATTTTTGGCAAGCATTGACCCCTCCTGGATGCTCTTGCATTGCATCACTTGTTTAAACTTTGTTACATGTTACATGCATTAACCTCCAAAAAAGTTGAGAAGATAAAACACTAGGTATCTTTTCTTTGTACGGTTTGTGTCCAAACACCTAGTGTCATACATCTGTACATACATCTGTACATACATCTGTCCTTCACGCATGAACCTGATTAATATTCCTCATTCTGTGTCCCTGGCTTCTTCCTAGCTTAAAATTTTAGAATGAAAGACAGACACACTCATACACACACACATACATACACACACACACACTGAGACACTTGGACGCATGCAGAGAGTGAAAGAGGGTGTTTCTGATTCAGTGGTGCAAATAATATATGATCAGGCCATTAGAAGCGTTACCTCTGAAGTGGAGAAATTACGCCCTTAATGGCGATTAAAAGTCCAATAGATGCATGAATCATGCATTAGTACCACAGAAGAAAGAAGAAAGGGTATTTTTAAAGCCGGCACTGAAGGAAAATGACCAAGACTATAATTCCTCCCTTTCCTTTAGATTTGACTTCCCAACGATTCATCTGCAAACGAATCTTTCTTGGGACCGGCTCATAAAACGTTAATATTCTATTTCAAGTGACATTATTGATTTAGATATTTAAGATATGCACAAGGGCAGAAGTTAGTTAAAAGAAATTGTATGAATAAAACACATGCACTTTTGAACGAGCGCGGAATAAAACATGAAAAGGTTTTGGTCATTCATTATAAACGCTTATGCAATATGACACACATTTAATTTCTTGTCACTGAATGTTAAGGTGTTTGGAAATGGGTGTTTGTAACATCTGACCCCTGTTCTCTTTAACGGTGCACACTGCTGGCATTACCGTTTGACTCGTGATAAATGAAGCTGTGTATACATTCTGAAAGGTCATTAATATTTGATATATTGTTAGCGATGGCCAATGAGCACATTCCACACATTTAGGCCAGTATGTTAGTGCTGTGGCTGATAAATCCCTATAAATTAGTTGTGTGACCTCATTTGCACAGGAAACACAGAGAATTCCCTTAACGTTGCTGAAGCAAATATCAAGACAAGGAATTTGAGTCAAATCAAGTGAGAGCATAATGCTAAATATGAGGCTCAGTCAAACAGAAAATAAATGAAACCAGGTGTAATAATTGGAAGGGTTCATTATGGGCTGACAGTGTCATGCTGATGTGTTTAATGTGTGTGATATTGAATCTGAGGCAAACGCATTAGGGCATTTCAATGGGTTGTGAAAGAAAAAGACAGGCAAATCACACAGACACACACACACACACACACATTTAATTTTTATATACATGTCATGATTTGAGGTTGTACATACAATAGATGGCCAAAAGTTTGTGGAAACATTACCATCACACCTATATTTGTTTGTTGGACGTTATATTCCCAAACATGAATCTGGCCCCCACTTTGTTGCTATCCAAGAAGACTTTCTACAAAATGCTGAAGTGTGTCTGTAGATATGTGTACCCATTTAATCAAAACAGCATTTATGAGGTCAGATACTGATGTTGGACAAGAAGAACGGCTCTCAATCAGCATTCCACTTCATCCCAAAGGTATTTAGTGGGGTCAAGGTTCTGTACAGGCCACTGGAGTTCCTCTACACCAATCTCTTCAAACCATGTCTTGATGGCCCTTCCTGTCTGTACAGGGGCACAGTCGTGCTAGAACAGTAAATGGCCTTCCCCAAACCGTTGCTGCGAATTTGAAATCATAATTGTTTAAAATGTCTTTGTATTGTGTAGCATTAACATGACCCTTTACTCTTGGAACTGTGTATTCCGGTAGGTAGCGTTCTCCTGGCGTCTGCCAAACCCAGAATCATCTATCAGACTGCCAGATAGTGAAGGGTAATTCATCTCTTCAGAGAACAAGTTCCTACTGCACCAGAGTCCAGTTTTGGTGTGCCTTACACCACTCCACCCAATTGGCTTGGCATTAGGCTTGTGTAGCTGCTTAACTATGGAAATGATTAAATTAAACTCCCAAAGCGTATTTTTTTCTGCTGATGTTCCTTCCAGAGGCAGTTTGGAACTTAGCACAGTTTTTGATTTTACAGTAATTGTCCCCCCTGCTGTAGTAAATGATGCAGTAAAGAATAGTTCATATTTACATGTGTGGTTTTGTTCCAAGTGTTTACATGGTCTGGGCTGGTGTTGGTCATAGACACTTCCATGTCACAATAACAGCATCTACAGTTGACCAAGGCAGATCTACTGTAATATACAAACTGACTTGTGGCAGAATCCTATGACACTGCCATGTTTAAAATCACTAGGCGCTTTACTACCACCTATTCTGCATCAATTTTTTTATTATGGAAACTGCATGACTATGTGGTGTATGTAATATATAATATGTAATATGTATGAAGTATATAATACTATGCACAATATATGTAGAATTATATGTAATTATTTTGTTGTCTGTGTTTGTCTATAGAAATACAATTATTTGAGAAAATTATATCGGGTACATAAAAAAAAAATGTACAAGCATAAATACATGTTGAAAAAAATGCACTGGTGAGAGAGCTCAGGTGTGTATGTTACAAAGCCTCCGTTTTGGATAAAGCCTGTTAGAAACAGACAGATGTGTCCAGGTGCTTTGGGTTTAGCATTAACTCTGGAATTAGCAAGAACAAAATCAACAGCTAAAGATCTACAAACCAGAACTTGACTTAAATTATGATATGAAATGATCGGAAATATCTAAAACAAACAATCTTAAAATAACTAAAACCAGCAGCACCAGACTAAAGTTTACCAAAATATCTCGTCTTGTTATTTATAAGAAAACACATTTCATCTACTTAAAAACAGGCTTCATACATAACACCCACAAAACAAACCTGAAACAAAACTGAAATAGGCTTTAAGATGACACTAGCTTGTGCTTATGATTTAGCTTCATTTGTCACAGTGAACAAGCAGAAATATGCCAGGATCAGAAACAGATCACAAAAATATTCAAACATGTAAATAAATAATTAAATAAACAATTACCCTAAACTTTAAATCCAAACGCTCTAAACTCATCTGAGTGGTGCTTATGAGACACATCACAATGTGTAGTTAAACTGTTCCCCTAATTGAAAACAGATTGGGGAATGCGTGACTGCATCAAGTTAACTAGAATTGGAGATATTAGTACTTAAACAACCTCATTAAACACTTGTGTATTAGTATATAAATAAACTCCTTAAATACTCCCATAACCTGGAATAGGAGATATTAGGCCATAAACAACCTCACTAAAGATTCCTATAGTCAAGTCAAGGTTTGTTTATATAACGCCTTTTACAACAGATGTCACAAAGCAGCTCTACAAAGAAACCAGGTCCAAGCCGCCAACACATTAGCATATGAAGTATTAGCCCATAACCAACCAGTGTTCAGCCCAGTAAACACTCATAGAGTAGAATATAAGAAACTAGTCTATAAATAATCTCAATAAACACTCCTATACACTAGAACAGGAGATACAAACAAAGTCCATAAACAGCCTCAATAAACATTTTCATACATTGTAATGTGAAATATTACTATATAACTAACCTTAGTGAATGTAGAATGGAATATAAGAAACTAGTCAATGAATAGCCTCAATGAGCACTATTAAACACTAGAACAGGATGTATCAGTCCATGTATAATCTCAATAGACACTTCTATACATCTAAATCTTAAATGATCACATGGCACCCAGTCTTGTTATGCTATGGTCACCCCACACTAATTTCGAGTCCCACCTAGGCCACCCCAATCACAATGTGCTGTGATTCTCTACTGGTGCTGGGGAGCTTTATGTATCTATTTGATGCTTGGTATTGGACTTTGAACTTATGTCCATTAGCTGCTGTTTAATTAGCAATGCTTTTCTTTAGAGATTATACAAACTGTAAACTGAATGCCTGTGTAAGCAATGGGTGCACCCTAAAGTAGTTGAATATCTAAATAGAAGGGATGTTTGGATACTTCAGGGATGGACAGACAGACAGACAGACAGAGTAAACTGTAAGCTGTAAGCACGTAAGCTGAAAAAGTGCCACAATATAACAAATGAAACCACCATAAGCCACTAGATAAAGCTACTATGCATAATGTAGGACTGAAACGGCTGGAGAATGAAAAAGTTAAGATCGGGTAAGATATGCTGTATAAGACCTGAACATAATAAGGACAACCATAAAAGACAGAAATGACAGGAAAAGGACAGACTATACACTTTAAAATATTAATAATAGAGCTGAAGCCCTTATTCTCAGGAAGCGAAGAGTATCTCTCATTCTCTCTCTTGCTCTTGTTCTCGCTCTCTCTTTCTCCCGCTGCCTGGAGTTGATCTGTAATTCGCTGACCTTTTCTCCCTCCTGTTTCTTACAAGCACCTTTCTTTCTCTTTTTTCAGAAAATGAAAGCTGATCTTGCAGTCGTTGAGGGAATTCCCTCTGAGGCGTAAATGGGTTGGGATTGGGAATATTGATCCAGATCCTGCAATTGGGTTGGGACATGTGATACGCATCCCGTACACAGTTTGGTCCATTCATGGCAGTTTCTCTTTCATTTGTGGGCAACATGTCTGCTCTATAAGCACCAGGATCAATCTGTTTAATTGCCCTCTCTATGCTCCACCCTCAGATATCTTCTTTCATAGCTGCTGTGACTGTGAGGTTGGACAAGCTTTAGAGAACAAGGCAAACGCTCATACTTTTCGGTTTTGCTGTAATGCCTTCAGTATACATGGCAGTATGGCCTGAAACATTATGGTCAAATCCCTTAGAATGACCTCAGTCATTTTATTGTAGCTAGTGGTGTAAGCCAGGGTTTCACAAGCACTGGGCTTGTGGAGCACAAGTGGGCTGCAAAGCACCCTTTGGTGGGCCTCAAGGCAGTGCTGGGAGGGGAGCATGGTCTGTAGTGGGGACTTTATCTTAAAAATAGATTAAAAATAATACACTTGAAATTGGCATGAAATCAAAAAAGCAATTTTAAATGTTTTCAAACTGTTAAAAATGTTAATTGTGAATACAAGTGCACACACCAATGCACACTCCCTGACATTCTCCTGAATTTGACACCATTCTGCATGATTTCTGGTATAAAACAAGTTTATCTTAACATTTTATGTTCCATGATTTGCGCCACATATTGCAGCATAGGCATCCAGATCCTGTGGGCCTTTTGTACTCTCAAAGACTAAAAGGTAGGCCCTGAAGTGGAAAAGAATGAGAACCACTGGTGTAAACTATGATCTCAGCTAGCAATGTTAAAACAGGTGAAGCTAGGTAATTGCCTGTTTTGCATTACATGCATTACTGTATAAATGAATGTTTCTGTGGGGGTGTACAGTGTAATCTCAGCATGTGTTTTTAAGTACTTGTTGGTACTAATTTTAATACCATACTTAGTGTAGCCTATTTAGAATTAAGTAATTGTGTAAAAGAGTGCATGGTGCCTTACAGTTAAATCATTCAAATCCAGCTGATGCATTAGCTAGCTATGCTCCATTATTTACCATTATTTACCTTTAGCATTGCATTAGGAAGCTATGTGTTCCCTGTCTGAAATGCACTTCTGTACAGCTGCAAGTACTTTTCATAGTTTTGAGCCTCATCTGTGTCTTTCAACAGCAGTCTCTTCCTGTACAATGACAACAGGAATCACAACAAAAAGCTCACCATTTGTATGTCACGTTGAGGTATTGCAGTTGAGGTATCTCAATTACATGGCAAGGTATATAAATATGAATATGAATACAGGATATCCATTGATCAGCTGGGTCACTCAGCAGCAGGGTCTCACAGAAGGTCTCTCCCACTTATGAGATAAATGATTTGAGAAATTTGGATGTGAAACAGCATTCAGTGCAGTTTTTGCTGAGCCAAAGAAGCTATATACATATAAAAAACATATATCCAATATTTAGTGAAGTGGAGTATGTTTTATTTGTGACATGGAGTACACATTTTAACAAAACAAAATATTAGAAAATTATATAAATATTAGGATTTAGATTAGATTTAGTAAATGTATTGTTAATGGGCCTATATCGGTATCAGCCAATAATTATGGATCAGGTTTTGGAAGGGAAAAAGTAGTATTAGTGCGTTCCTGAAAAATAGTAACGTGTAAACATGAAGTGATGTGTAATTACAAATAGAAGTGTTAATAGTAAAATGAAGTTTAAATAGTGAAGTTTAAAATAATTAATGAAGTGGAAATACTCCAGTGGAAATAGTAATGTGTTGAAAGCAAATTGGAAATAGTAAAGTGAAAATGAAGTGAAGTGCAAAATAATGAAGTATGAATAGTGAAGAGTATAAATAATCATGTACTGATAGTGAAGTGTGTAATGAAGTATGAATAGTGAAGGGTAAAAATGTAAAAAATGTAAACTATGAAGTGTAAACTAAGAATTGTGAAAATAGTGAAGTGAAATGCAAATACTATAAATAGTGTGTAAATAGTAAACTCTAAACAGGGAAGTGCAAATAAACTGAAGTGTGCACGTAGTGAGCTGTAAATAAGCAAGTGCAAATAGACTTGAGAATGAGGGGTTGAAAGAGGTGGATGGATCACTTTGGGACCACCGTCTGGAGTTAAAAATGTAGCTTGTGTATAGTTAATGACACAAAAACACATTGAAACTTAAAGCCTCATTAGCCAGCTGGTCATCACTGTCAATATTTCATTACTGATACTCTCCGCAGCGCTTTCTCACCGAGACTCCAGCTTCTGTTATCTTTCATGTGAGCTTTAGGTTTAATGACTCTTACAGACATCAATATGAAAAAAACGAGGAACAGATATCATGCATTAATAAGCAATGAGAGGAACTCTTTTAAGGCCAAATCTGTTTGTGTTGTGGGGCTGTAATAGAGAGACAGTCTGAGCGCATCAGTAAATTTGGTTTGAATATTTCACACTGGCTGCAGCATCTTCATTGATGAGGCACTACGGGAGACTCAAACTCATTCCAGCTTTTTTCCTTTTTTTCGAGGCTGTATTTGCCTGGCTGTGATCTTTTCCTGAATTTGTTTTTTATTCTAATGAAGCTCTGTTATGGCTGGTCTTCAGGGCTCCCTCCGCAGCTATAATCCTACATTCATGTATGGGTTTGGACGGTGGGTATGGGGTCCCTGGACAGTGGATGATTGTGTAGAGATGCTGGTTTTGTGTAATTTGGAGTTTGAAGGATTTTTGACATGCACGGGTCATGAACATTGCCTAAGGCTTTCTGCTTTGAGCTTATTAGCAGGTTACAAGCTGCATTAGCGTAATTGCTATGATCCTGTCTAATAAACTCAGATTATTGTCTTTGCTTTATGCGTTTTCCACATAGTGTGGGAAAATCTCTGGGAAAGTAATGTTATTAAGAGATTAGTGAGTCTGGAAATCTGAATAGGAGCTTGCTAGCAGAGTTAAAGCAATTATTTGGGGGAAACAAATCTCTGTTTTCTCCCCCTTTACCCCAAATATTGTCACCTAACCAAGTCTTATTTGGTGTCTAAAGTTGGTTCCTTAGTTTTGCATTGGGGCTGTGACATTAGTACAGCTAAGTAATGGAAGTTTATAGCCAACCAATTAGTACAGTATTTTGCTAGCTGCATGCCTAAGACCCTGTTTACACCTGGTCACTTCATGTGACTAGTATCTGGATTGTATTGTATATCAGCCACATTCATTTACACAGTCAAATGCATCTCAGATCGCCTGCAGTTTATTTTCCACAGTAATGTCTGTGTGTGTTGCTATTAGGCATTTTGTTTCACCTGGTGCCCAGCCATGTGTGTCCTTATCTTCCTTGCATGCTCAGATCACATGCCGAGTGATGCACTCCACAAGTTTCAGTTGTAGTGGGAGGGGTTTTGGTTGCTGAATGTATCTTGGAGATACAAATGTGTTTACACTGCTATGTGTCTCGAATATGACCTTCTTAAGAAGTCTGAATGATTGGATTTGTACCTGTTTTTCTACACTTGCATTTTTATGTGGCTTATGCGGATATAATCCTGATGCTCAATTGCATAAAGTGTAAATGGGATGTAAGGCTATGTTCACACAGCAGATAAATATGTATGTTTTTCTTCATGTGTGGTACAGATGTGTTACATGTACAATAATGTAAACAGGAAAACACATTGAATCTTATATTTATACTTCCAATTCGAGGCACTTTAATATGTGATACTGAAATCTGATATGTATTCGATATACTACAATGCGACTGACTCTAAATAGGCAAATCACAACTGTGCGTCTTTAAAGAGACTTCAGATGAACATGGCAGTAGGAGAAGTCAAAGTAGTCTAAGTGCAGCCCTGCTGAAGTACTCCAGGCTTTCTTTAAAATGAGTCTACCATCCATTGGATGTTGTGAAGATGCCATATAAGGGAAATAAAACGTATTTATATTGTTATAGTTGAAAAAGCATATGGTACATAGACTAATAATAATAATCTTTATTTATGGAACACTTTTTATACCGTTGGTAGCTCAAGGTGCTTTACAGACAGTTGTCATTACTGAGGTTGACTAAGGTGTCTAATAGTCGGTGGAATTTCTCAGCTCAGAAGCATGTGGAGGTCTCGCCACATTTTCTCTATTTCACAGAAGGTATTTGCAGAAAGCCAGTGTCTACAGATTTAAGGTCACAAGTTACATTCTATGATGTAAGCGTGTGCTAGATTATTAAGAGCTTTATAGACTAGTAGTAGAACTATCCTAAAAGACACTAGCAGCTACTTTTTTAAAACAGGAGTAATATCAGCTCTCATACTGACATACTGTGAACCTCATACACTCCTTCTTCAAATATAAATCCCATTTTGTAAAACAAAAGGGGTAATAAATCTGGCTAATTCAAAAGTCTAGACTGTTAAATAGCAGTTCTGACATTCCCATAATGTACATACAGCAGCTCAAGTTCCAGCCCAGCAGGAAACAGTCTTTCCAGTCTGTGAAGGCTTTTAAACCCTTCCCAAGAAAATGTCAGCAAGCATGGTTGATGTTTAATCAAGGCTGAAGTTGGTGTTCCGTTCCACCTTAAATACTACAGCTAGTACATGCAACAGAATCGTGGAACGGAAAATTTGGTCAATAGGAAGCCAACTTTAGATCCCACATCTTCTAGAAAATCCTGGACAACTTCAATTCCAGTTTGATGTGCACATTTCACTTTGGACAGTTTCTGATGTGTAGAGGCTTCGTGAACAGGGGTCAAGAGAGGGCAGTTCCACCGCTGATAGCAACCCCAACCTATAAGTAGCAGCCATGCTGTGAAATCATCTTAAACTAAAAGTTTCATAGTGAGTAAAACCTTTAATTTCCTTGAGTTACTGTCGAGGTTCATCAAATTTTTCTGTCTGTGTCTGTTTGACATGTTGCTTCTCTGTAATCATCGCAGTGCCTCACTGTAAACCACCAAATTCAGAGCAGAGCTATCAAATTATGCATGCGCTCACCAAAAAGGACAAAATGGCTTGTTTCAGTCTAGGGCCATGTCAGAGGTTCATAAATGGGCATGTAAAGATGCATCCTCAATAAGTCAAATATCCTCTATATAGAACATCAGAGAACAATTTAAAATGCTGGATTCTATGGCATTTTAATTGGTTAAGGTGTTGAACACCCTTATGAACTACTTTATATGGTTGCTGACTGTGTATGACATGCTGTTATCTAGGGTTTGCAAATATGATGATGTTCTATCGTGATCATGATAAACTATGTCAGAGTATGCCTTTCTCCGCATGCCAGGGATATCATTGATCACCTACAAGCTGTGCTACAAAGAGAACATAATTAGGGAAACTTTAATATTGAGTTTTTCAAACTGTAGCTTTAAAGTGATGAATTGTAATGTGCTCTTGCTGTGAAATGTTTGGTGCTGTTTGCTAAAAATCATATATCTTCTGTGAGAAGAATCTGGTGGGCTTTTTATAGGAACTGTCAAAGTGTGTGATGTGTGCTGATGTATCCTTCCCAGAAACACTCATTATAAAAAAAGGTGAACACTTCCCTCACACACACGCACACACACACACACACACACACACACGCCCGCACACACACGCGCGCGACGGGACACACACGCCCGCACACACACACACTCTGATGACTTGCCAAAAAACCTGTGTGTCAGGTGTTTGGTTCAAAATGAATTCGGAATGATGCTCGGATTTCCAGCCGGAGCTGAAGAGTGCGTGACGGCGTAGGGGGAATGAAATATTCAACGCAGTTCGGCTTTTCCAACTTTACGCTGTCGTTAGGGCTAATATATGACTGTAAGTCTGCCACAAATCATGTAAGTTTGGCTAATGAGCCTCTGCTGCTGCTCTTCAGTGTGATCTTTGGGCTCCTGCCTTTTTCCCCTGCAGTTTTGCACTCCATGTTTTGCCAGGTAAGAGTTTTCTCCCGCCACTAACAGCACACGCATCAATATTGCATTGCAAGGCCTGGTTTAGCCTTAAAGAAAGTGAAGCTAAAGCTGGAGTGACACTTTGGACACTTTACTCTGGCTGAGCTGAACCTTTAGAGCTGTTGAACACAGAAAGGCCTTTGCTGAGCTTTAACTGCTCAGATTAAACAGGATTATCCTGCCCACCGCATAACACACTGGATTTGAAAGGCAGTGTGTAAAAGGTCTCAGGGAGTGTGTGTGTGTGTGTGTGTGTGTGTGTGTGTTAGAGTGAATATGCGGTGGTGTTACTGATAGCAGGACGCGTTAGCTAAGCTAAACTTGCAATTTAAAACCCCTGTAAATGTTCTACAGTAGTGCACATGCATTCTACACATGCATATACTAGTATGTGGTACAATACAGTGGGGAACTCTTAGGGCAGTGATCACCAACGGTGCCCCTGGAGATCTACTTCCCTGAAGAATCTGGCTCCAACCTGCATCAAACAGATTACCACACCCACAATGCATTTGACCTAGCCTGTCAAAAACTTCTGATGGACCGAATTTGATGGCACATCTAACAGGCTACCACCCCCCTTACCTAATACTAATGCATTTGACCCAGCCAGTCAAGAACTTCTGATGGACCTCATATGATGGCACATCTAACAGGCTACCACTCCCTTATCTAATACTAGTGCATTTGACCCAGCCCAATGAGAACTTCTGAACAAGTTAATTAACCGGAGCAGGTGTGGCAGATTATGGTGGAACTAAACTCTGGTCTAGGATACATCTCCAGGACAAGGGCTGGTGCCCACTGCTTTAGGGACTTCCCGACCTTCAGAGAAGGCCTAATGATTCCTATGAAGTACACGTAAATTTTTAGATTATGTAACCCCTCCTATGAATCAGGTATCTATAACATGTTATAACTGCATTTATAAAGATATATAAATCATTCATAATGCTTCATAATACTTGACATAAACCTTTATAACTGTACATAAATGCTCATAAGCACACACACAGACTGTTATAACACCATAGTATAAAGCTTCATAGCACAAAGTGACATAATGCATTATAATTTATATATTTTTCCTATTCTTAACATTATTGGTATCATAAAGTATCATATTGTGTTCATTCACATAATGCTTTACAAAGAGTAACAGTGATGTCTCCACTCTAACTTGCGTACTCTCTAATGTTCATCAGTATCTTCAAAGTGAAAATGAGTTTGTTAGTGCGCATAACATCTGATAAACACTTAAAAGCTTAATTTCCAGACTTTTGCTAAAATGATAATATCTGTTCTATGAATTAATCGACATTATAAATGACCTGTTGCTTTTTATGGAGGTTTTTTATTTGCATTTATATATTCAGTATTTTATTATTTGTAATTATATATATATCTATATATAAGATTGTATAGTAAAAAAAAAGAAAGTATATTCTTATTTAAGGCAGTCTTACTTACATTCCCACACTTACAGTTGTAGGTGTAATGTGTTTATATTATTGTAGAGCTGATATCAATAACATTGCTTTATCTACAGTCTGTAAAGAGAGCTTATAAGTGTTCAGATCTGGCCGACACCGTGTAAAGTGAGTAGAACTAATGGATGTGGCCCAAATAGGGCCCACCTACATTGTTAGTCCACAACATTCACAACAAAATTGGCCCACAAATATAGACATGAGGCGAAACCGTATGAAGCTGTCTGGCATCTGGCCCTATTCAGGCCCACATGCCTAATATCTGCCCAGTAGTCAACAAACAATCGTGCAGAAAAGCCAGAATATACACAAAAGTGCTTTCTGGGAATGTGTCAAAACAAATCTATTACAGACTGCTTAACAAATCAGCACTGTTTGGGGTAACTGGAATGACTGAGGCATCCTGTTTGCACAATGCTAATTGATGGAGCACATGCTCATATAGACTTATAGCGCCATTGCAAAAGCAAAGAGACAGATTTTTGGACACCCAGCAAGTCTACATTTGATATAGAAGGGACAATGCAGAATTTTAATTATCTATTTGTTTATTTTTTAATTTATAATCTTTTGTCTCCATCACAATTTCACTATTATCTGTTGTTTCTTTGTCATGCTTAGCAATATGTATTCATCAGCTACTCATGTTCCTTTACCCTCACATAAAGTGACTGCTCTCCCAATGCTCTCCCAGCCAAAACTCAGAACAAGTAGATTATTTAAGCTTTTCTAAATTCATTAACGGTGCTTGTCACGCAGGTTTATTACACTGTTGTCTGTAGCATAGCTACCTGTTTAACTAATCTAGCAGCCCACCTTAACTGTAGGTATAAAATAATTAGCTTAGTGTTACCCACAGCTGTACTGTACATGCATGATGCACAATAATGCACATGAGGAATTTCTCCACGGTATCTGGAAATATGACCATGCCAACTCATGATGAAAGCTTGTGTCATCTCAGTTGCAACAGCATGATCAAGCAGTAAGCTTCAGATATGATGTTAGTTTTACTAATAAACTACATTAATTTATATACATTTATTTAATGTAACATTGGTTTTTACATGGAATATCTTCAATTAATATTAAAATTAAAAATTTTCATTTTAAAACCATGTTGACAGGGGCTTTAAGCTCTAATTATAGCTGCATTTTTTTTCTAAGAAAAAAAAAAGTTTTTTCTTCATGAGAAGCAGCAAAATGTCCCCAGAACAACATGTTCTTGCTTTCATCCACAAAGAGATAAACACACACACACACACTAAACCCCAGAATTGTGTCATATTATTTAATATGTTTTTTTTTTTTTTTTTCGTCTATCTCAAGCGTATACCGCAAATGGATTCGGATCAAATCCTGCTCAGAATTGAAGAACACAAACAGAAATCAACATTTCATTCTTGGATGTAGCAGTTGTTTCATCAGGCGCTGGTATACATTACTTTAGATGGCATTCGCCCAGTGAGAGAGTGTAATATCCTGCAGTTTGATGGGTTTTCACCCTCATGAGTATGGGAATGTTGCCGTTATTGGGGCGTTTCGCAGCTGACTGGTCCGAGCTGGGCGGCTAATTGGCATTCTCTGTCCATCACCCATCATTTCAGTCAAGAATATATTTTTGGAGTGCGTTTGTTTTTTGGATTGTGCCTGAAGCCGCTGTCCCCGTGGTGATGTGAATTCTATTAGATTGGACTGAAACTTGCACCGCAGCACTGATAAACTCCTCAGTATGCAAATGTCAAGCAATTAAAGTAAGAGAACAGCCTCTAGACTCCGAGGCATTGGAGTAGACGGACAGTTTACGATGCTCTGCCCCGTGTGTGTTTAGGCTGCCACAACTGCATAATATAGCAGCTGATTATAAGCCAGTAATGCTGTGGCATCAGCTAAAGTCAGTTTCTCCTTAATGTTCACCCACTATTTACTTCTAAATTCGGTGCCAACAAAAGCATGCTGTAAATTTCATGTTATTATATTATTATTTTTAGATCTAATTATTTATCACTCATAGCTCATGCAGAGCCAGGAAGCTGGAAATTTTTATGGAAGGTGCTGATTGTATGCTTTCAATTCGTGCCACATTTGTGTTTGTACACTTTAAGACACTCAGTGTCAGGTCAACCTGTTCTGCATAACATTTTGACATTTTCCTAACTTTCTTTGATCAAACTCTCTTTTTGTTTTTAATACACAAATGTCAAGTATCAATATTTTATTTTATAAATTGTAAATTCAAATGAAACTTCTGGTGCTATAAATAAAATCTATTTCTTTCAGTAGAGCAGAATGTATTGCATTAACCAGTGATGCTTTGGATGTCAGTGGAGGTGAATTCCTATGTGTCGATAACAGGTTTTCCTTTGGAGGCACAATTAGCAGTTTAACAAAGGTAACACTGATAACACATTTGGTGATTTCCACCACTACTTACCATATATTTGCACTTTGTCATTCAGCAACTGGAGAATGTAGTCCACCTGTTTCTCTGCATACTTTTTAGCCCCCTTTTAGAGTTAAAATGAGGCTGGTAATGCTACCTCCATATTTGTACTGGCTCAAAACATCTTACTATTTTAGACATTTAGACATGCCCCAAACTAAGACATCCTTCCAGACATCCCAGCCGCAGTGTTTGATTGAGAGGAAGCCTCATTGAATGTAATAATGCATTTGCAAATAGGTTGTGAAATACTTTTTTGATTTTGACAAAGCTGGAGAGCGACGATGAGGAAATGCAATTACTAGTTGACAACTGTTTGTCTGTTTTTAATATATCAGTCGTAGCATTAAGACAAGAGAAAATCAAATGTCCGAATGAGCATTTTTCAATGTTAAATTTAGAATTTTTGAATTTGTATTATGTCTTAAATAATGCACACTCACACTCAGGAAATGCAATTGAAAATACACAATGTATTTAGCATGACCAAATGTGCATTTGAATTTTTAAAAAATGACTGGAATCTGCTGTCATACATTTAACTACAAGTGAGAGATAGTTAAACAAAATACAAGAAGACATGTTATAAAATGTAAACACCTTTAGGGAATTAGGAAGGTTTATGCATGCTAGTAATGAGGGACATTAACAGCCAGTAAGATAGGGTGACCACATGTCCTCTTTTAGGGACCCTATAAATGCATTCGGCTGGGATTTCTTGGTTGCCTGAAATATCTTGGATTTAATTTTGCCATTTCTTTCTACCTGCCTTGTGCTGGCCATCTGCCCCCAGTGTCTATTGTCCAAGTACATTCACCCCTAAATAAGAACATTGGCCATTACACCCTGTATTCATATAATGACAGTGAAATTGAATTGAATTGAACTGAATTTACTGGCTCAGTAACACAAACTGTGCATTTGAATAGAAGAGGTAAGAAGTAAAAAGATCATGTAAAAAATGAATTATGACTTTATGACCACACAAATGCCAGAAGTGGACCTCAGGTGAAAAAAATAAAATATAGGATATGAGCCCTTTAAATGGTATAGCAAAATCTAGACTTTTAAGGACAAAATAAACATGTGTTGTAATTCAAAGTTGTTTTGTTGTTGTTGTTTTTTATTAAAATGCCACAAAAAAACCCTACTAAACCCATTTGGCATTTAAAAGGGCATTACTTGAACAAAACATTTCACTTACTGCAAAAAGTCTCCTTTAACTTCTGTGGATAAATTAAAACCCTGACAGAGTGGCTTATTAAATAATTATCATTTACAAGAACAAGGTGCAGGTTAACTGCTGGCACACCAGCAGTGCTAGAAATAGTATTTTGTGAATACACTGAATATTACAATCACTGCTCACATCCCGGGATATGCACATATATGGCATTAACCACATGGCAGTTTTCAGCTTTGAGTCAAAACTCAGAAATGCATGAAATAGTTTTGATGAAATAAACCCACAATCCCGCGAATATCTATTTCATTTTCTCTGCTCGGTTTCTTGTCAAATCCTTTGCATCACTGATAAATCTTCTACTGTATAGTAATTGCTTTGACACAGCAGTAGTCCATTAGCTTGCTGTGGTGCTGCTTATTAAACCTATGTAAGAGCAGAGCACAGTCGGAGCGGCTTTGTAATGTAATTGCTTCTTCTCTGTGCCAAATATGGAATTACTCAGTGACACGAGTCATTACAAGGCCAAAAATTCCACATCCACCTGCCGAATGCTATTCGGAACTTATGCCATTGTTATACAGAAACCTTTTAACGCTTCTTTTCCTTTTTTTATATCCTTCTATATTCTCAGAAAACACCTGCTGCCCTTTGTATTAGTGAGTCTTCCATGATGACTGGACCAAAGTGACTTTGAAAAACAAACCTTTCAAGTTTTTTTTTTATTGTCATACATTTACTGTTTTAATTAGCTTTCATACAGGTAGTCTGTTACAGAGCTTCAGCCTTTTACTGTTCACCATAGCATCAAAAAGGATGGGTTCATGGGCTGCGTCCAGAGATTTTTGCTACCCCTCATGTCTTTTCCCTATTTCGCTACTGTTTTTCTCATACCCTGGAAGGATGTGGAGGAGTGGAGGGGAAGACATACAAAGGAGGAATGGAGTGAACAACAGCATGCAGTAACTGTGAAAACAGGACAGTTGATCCACTTCAACAGCATCACATTTGTTGTTAATTATTGATAAGCTAAGCTTAGAATTTTTATACACATCTCAAGCATGATTTATATTTCAACATAAATATAGATTAGAAATATGACCTGCCCCATGCACCACCACACTGATTTGAAATGAAAAATCAATGTGATTAACTTTCTGCTTAAATTCAAGGGCTTTAACAGAAATATTGCATTGAACTTGTGCCATGTTTACATAGTCCATCGATTTTCACAGGCTCAAATACACTGTCACTGGACAGACTAACATACAGTGATTATAAGTGAAACAATAATTTTTAATAATTGGATGCAAATCCATGGACATTAGTGAATGCTATTGAGAAGCTTTGCCAGGCTGCTTGTTTGCAATTCTTTCTGCCCTCGGTTTTGTCTTCAGTGAGTGAAACGAATGCTCAGGTGGGTTGACGTCAAGTGATTGAACCAATAGTTTGCATCGTGAGGTAAACCATCTGTATTTACATTCATGAAGGCGTCTCCTAGCTGTAGTCTTTCACAGGGATATGCCAACCTTGTCTAGAATGTCCTTGACCTGACTGGATGTTGTGAAGGAGTTTTCTTCACCATGGAAAAAGAATTCTGCTGTCATCCACTTTAATTGTCTTTAGTGATCTTCGAGGCCTTTTCTAGTATCGCTGAGCTCACCCGTATGTATCTTCTTTTTAAGAATGTGCCACATTATTGATTTGCCCACTTCAAAAGTTTCTACTAGCTCTCTGATAGGTCTGTTTTGTTTTTACAGCCTAATCATGCCCCCTTCATGTCCATTATTCAAGCATATTGAGAGTTCCATTAACAACTATGAAATGCATATTCAACACTACAAACCTGTTATCTTCTTCATTTGTCATGAAATTACAACGGAACAGGCTACACCTGATCACAGAACTGCTTAACTGCCCAATTACCAAAGTGATTCAAAGTCAGAGTTAAAAACATGTCGGATATATTCTGTAGTGACAGTTCTTAATGTTACACATTGATTTCCAGAATTTGGAACACATTTACTTCAAAATATTAACTACTCACCATGAGCACTTTTCCAACCAACTTGCAACCAGATCTGTTTCGCTTCAAGGACCTAACTTTGAATCATTTGACGCAATTGCAGCTAAAATAAGTAGGTTCCCGAAAAGTTTGTTTTCAGCTGGAACTAAAGAATAGGATGTTCTTCAGCACGAGCTGTGATAAGTGTTAGGAAGGAGAAGGCAACAATGACGACACCCAGTGGTCTGCATGTCACGCTTCCAGGTTTCCTCTCTCCCTCCGATCTCCTGAACCCCATCTCCAATTTTTTTTCTCCTATTTGAGGTTGAAAAGCCTACATATGGCCATGAGGGACAAGAATGCAGTCTCCCTTTCTGCTCTAAAATGTACATTTATGGTATTTAACTGATGTTCTAATCCAAAGCAATTTACAAGGTTAAGCATATTACAGATAGACCCATGTAGTGTTAGGAGTCTTGCCCAAGGACTCTTATTGGCGTAGCACAGCATAGTCACCCAGACCAGGAATCAAACCCCAGTCTCCCACATGGGGTGGTAGCTCACTGGCAGGTAGTGGCGTTATCTGTTGTGCTACACCAACCAAGCAGAGGTGTGGCTATGTAATGCTGGATGGACGAACTAGACACACAACTGTTAAACAGTTAAAATGGGTTTAATGAGAGAGAGCGAAAGAGTAGATGGAGAGTCAGTCCATAACCAAACAGCAAACACAAAGGCAACCACAACAGACTTAGGCAAAGCTAGGGCAAAAACCAGGAAACTGGCAAGGGTCAAAAACCAGAGCAAACAACCAGGTGACCAAACCCAGAAAAACAAACGAGATAAAACCAAGATGACAAAGCTGGAGTAATACCTGAAATAAGTAACACAGGAAAAACGCTTAGTATGCAAACTAGAAAAGTGTGCAATATTTCACAAAGCAAGATAAAAACTGAACAGGAATTCACCTGCTTCTCTGCATACTTTGTTATCCCACATCACCTTTTTTTCAGTGGTCAAAGGACCATCTCAGAGCAGGTATTATGTGGGTGGTAGATCATTCTCAGCCCAGCAGTGAAACTGAGATGGTGGTGGTGTGCTAGTGTGTGCTGTGCTGGTATGAGTGGATCAGACACAGCAGTGCTGCTGGAGGTTTAAACACCTCAGTGTCACTCACTGAGAAAACTCCACCAACCAAAACTATCCATCTAACAGCATCCTGTGGGCAACGTCCTGTGATCACTGAGGAAGGACTAGAGGATGACCAACACAAACTGTGCAGCAGCAGATGAGCTATCGTCCCTTACTCTACATCTACAAGGCAGAGCAACAAAGTAGTAGTGTCTAATAATAAGACTCTGTCTACAGACTAAAACTGTGATCTCATGAAAAGACTGAACAGTGTTTTTATTATTTAAATAATTAACAGACGATAAACCCACATTTTTCCACTTAATAAAGACAAAAATATCTTAAAGTACAAGTATTATTTTTAAGTTACAATTTAGGGGCTGGGGTTTGCAACAGCCAGCTCCCAGTATTGAGCACCCTATAAATAGTGCTTTTATATGGAGAGCTTAATATTTGAATTAATGTATTGGATTTAAATAGATCAGAAAATAATTCTTCTAATATCTTAGTTTAAAAATGTCTTACTTTTTTTTTACTTTGGGACTGCAGCTTGAACTAAATCAGTAGTTATTTATTACAGTCAGTATTAGTTATTTTAGTTTCCAAACGTTGACTGTATGGACTGTCGAATGTCGACTGTCTGTTTTAAACATTTGAGATTATTTCTCTCATGTTTATTTTGTCATAACCGTTATTACCGGCGTGACACAGACAAGCAAAGATAGCATGACGTACAAAAGGTGCAAACTGTGCTGACGTTTGGAGTGGCTGAGTCATGAGTGTTTTAGTCATGTTTTAAATTAGAGGAATATGAAGTAGTCTACTTTATTTTCAGGGCAGTCAGCAGGTGCGGTCAGGGCCTTGTGCGGAAAACAAGTTGTGGACAAGCTGATACTGAAATGTGAATCTTAGAGGCACAAGTTTACTTGATGCACACATGATAAAAGACTTTCCGAACACAACTCGCACACAAATGTTGCAGCAGTTTCATATTACATTTAAAGTGAAATGGAAAATTCAAGCAAAAAGCTGCCGGAGTTACTTGTAGGAATTCTGACGTAAACCTATTTAGTGTCGTTTCTGCCGGGTCTCACACAGTGTACGCCTGCTGGCAGGAATCTGCCAAGGCGGAATGTTTAAAGTGACTGTCTTTGAGGCCGACTGCCATGGCATCCGCAACAGTTCTCTGTGTGAGCAGACCTTGCTCACTACCAGCTAGAGTCATTTTCTCATTAGCGTGGCAGTGTGGACTACCTTATGTTTCTGTTACTATGTTGGTATTGGTGTCATTCTTGGTTTTTGGGTAAACGGGCATGGTATCAGGCAAATGCTGGAATCGGAACTGCTGCATCCCTACTACTGTGATATGATCTTTTCCCCGAATCCACACACTATTAATGTTTACATACTACATTGAACTTGTTTACTGGAGGGAAATGTGGTTTTCCGTGATATGGGCCCTTTAACAAGAGGACACACACTGCAGATAAATATATTTGCATAAATAAATAAGCAGTGTATTGCTGCTATATTGGCATGTGTTTCCCACTGCTGTGGGTGAACAGGATTACCAAGATCTGGAGCAGATGTTGTGATATTTTCCTTTTGTTGGGCTCAGAATGATCCACCCAGCTGGCTGGAGGAGAGAGAGAGCATGTCAGTGTGTGTGTGTGGATTTGCTTTGAGGTTTCTGGCACAAGTTTGACCTGGCCAGCAGAAATCTGTGTTGCTGTGTATGTGTGAATCTGAGAGCATCCAGATAAGACCTATTTCACTGTGACAATAAAACAGCAACATGAGAAGCCACCTGTGTGGCTACCATCAAACACAAACCACCAGAAATATCTAATTATAGAGTCTCTTCAGTTGCTAAGCCATTTTTCAAGCTTAACCCCCGCCACTTTACCCCGAAAGTATCCATCAGCCAGGATATGTATGTACTCTGAGGTCTACTTCTTTAGTTTTATGCTGAAGCTACACAAATGTAGCTAACAGGTTACAAGCATTGCTGCAGTCGATAGTAGAGATGGGACGATCAGTGTTTCTGGGCCCAATACCGATCGCCTTTCAGCACCATCGGTCTATAGCCAATGCTGACTGAGGCCAGAGCTGGATTGTCAATGCTGTGTTCACATGCTTGCACTGAGAAAAAGCCTTCTGCATGAATTTGTTCTAAAACTTAATCAGATTTCTAAAAAGTCCTACAGGAGTCCTAAAAGTAGATCATGATGACCACATTAAACAAACGAGACAAAAATATTAGATGGAAAATGATCCAGTATTACAGATCTGTGAGTAGCAAAAGTATGTGAACATTTTCTTTCAGTATCTGGTGTAACCTCCTTGTGCAGCAATAACTGCAAATAAATGTTTCTGGTAACAGAATTCTACTTTTAGTACTTTGTCAGTGTGAAAATCTGATGAAGTTTTAGGTTAAATTTATGCAAAAATATAGATAATTCTAAAGGGTTCACAAACTTTCAAGCACAACTGTAGCTATAACAGCCTTCATTCTTCAGGGAAATCTTTGCAGAACATCTTTCAGTATGTCTGTGGGAATTCATGAAGATTCACTCAAAAGAGCACATGTGTACATGTACAGACCATTATCTCTCCTCCAGCAGACTTTTTACTGTTGCCACTGGGAATATCTGGGAATATCTGGGAAGAACTGATACTTCAGTGCCAAATTGATGCCTAAATTCTAAAAATGTGACCCTTCCCATTTTTCTGTAGTACCATACGTACCAGGGATGCAATTCTTCTGGACCTGATTATCTAATGGTGGATTATCACAGATTAATAAGAGATTGGTAAAAACCTGTATCAAAATGATACTATTGAACTGCTCAGATGAACGGAGGAAACACTTAGGACTTTAGCAGAGCACGTCCAAACAGACATGAAGATTATTGCAAGTATTCAATGTTACATTCAGAACATTCCCAAAATGTTATCCTTGTTATTCTTATCCTGAAATGCATGTTACCCTTATTTTTGTTTGAGACAGCTGTCATTGCTCTGTAGCCAGATATGTTGCATGCAGTGTTTGCAGCGGCTAAATGCTAATGGTACTACTAGGCCCTTACCATTCAGACTGTGTCATCTTTCATTACAATACAGCATTATTGTTTTAAATAAATATATCCAGACTAATGGTCTGTCACTGTGTCAATGCAGTTAAACTACTGTTTGCACTCTGGGTATATGGCGGTACATGTGTGCAGCCTCGCACAGTAATATGTTGTTTTCTTTAAATCCCATAATTCTCCTTTCACAGTATCAAGACTCATCGATTCTACGCTCATCATCAAAAGAATAGTTGCACCCAGAAGGAAGTGTGGGATTGCAAGGCTATTGGGAAGGAAGATAAAGGTTACCAGGAACAATAAATGATGATAAATTTAGACTGATATGGGCAATATTTATTGAGCTACACATACAGTATCTCTGATTATGGTTTTGAGCTACCATGTTTACTAACGCAACATGCCAGACGTCTCAAGATGGAGTTGTAGTGGCTCCTCCTGTGATTATCCATCCCATGCAGCTTGAATATTCTCTCACAGTTCCTGCAGATTTTGCAGTAGGGGTGGAGGTGGCTGACCACAGTCCTTCTATACATGAATTCATTGGTCGTCTTGTCCAAGACTCATCACGGGACTTGTCACTGAGTTACTTCATGACAGTCTGGCACAACACCAATGCAGTCTTTGGCAATGTTGACATGATGTTAAGGGAAGTAGGTGTAACGGTCTGCATGCATGTAGTCCTGCGTTATGCAGCCATCTGCCAGTAATGCTGGCACTAACACCACTGCTCGCTGAATGTTCGCAATCGTGGGGGTTGGGTTAGTCAGGTACAGCAAAAAGGCCTGTCCTTGCTTATGTCACATGCACAGCCGAATCATTCACATGTCTCACAGTGTCAAACCTACCCATCAAGTTTTAGTCTTGTCAGTTTATTCCTTCTGGGTGTCTACTATTTGTGCAGCCCTAATCTTTTGATAATGAGTGTAGTTTCAAGTTTCAATTTCAATAATTTATTGCTACATCAGTTGCAAACAGTATACAATCATACAAACACATTTATAACTACAATAGAAACTAATGTTAATATAAATCAAAATTACGGAAAGGTGTCCACATACATTTAGCCATGTAGTGTATTTGCAAAATGACATCCACATTCAACTGTACGAACAAATATTTGTAGATCCAATCATTTAAAGACACATGCGGCCATAAGAATTCTGTTTTTGCAGGTTAGTTTCTGGGGATAGTATGTTATGACGTGCCGCGTTTACACGTTGCATACACATTTTCAATTAAAACATGCAGAAGAAGACTCATTAGAATAAAAAAGCACTGATCTGTCTGATTAAGACACGACAGGCTTTCATCTGATAAGTATGTTGTATGTTTCACATAACACATGCTCTCATCATTTTAAATACATGTGAAATGTACATACCGCAGACGCAGATGCTTGCTGTAAGTGAAGATGTCTTGCCAGCTGAACTTGTTTATGTCTTTTCCAGATACTAAGTAACAGCTTTGAAGCAGAAGATCTGATGAAGAAGAAAATCTTGGCAGCAAAATGTTCCTGACTACTTTTTATAATCCATAGTAGCTCAGTTTCAAGAAAAAGCATCTCTGAGCAGTATGCAGAGAAGATCTGAAGGTTGTTTACTCGCTGCCTCACTCTGTTTGTGTCAACGCTTTCAATCAAACGCACAAACACGCAGGAGCATGCAGGGACAGCGGAGAGAATCGACTGCGGTGTTTAACATGACCTCCGAAAGGTCACCGACGTTTTCTCCTGTTCTCCTTGCTCCTCAGGTGGGACCATTATGACACTTTGTTTCTTCAAAGGCATCAATCAAAGGCGTCGCTAAGCGATTGATTGATTGGCTGGGCTCGTTAAGCCCCTTTGCTCTGGGTTCTTATCAGCTCTAAGCTCCATCCACCTTGGCATAAAAGCCATGGAGAAAAAGTTTGGTGAAAGCTGGAGGTCATGAGCTTCCTTTATTTACCAAAGGAGACTTGATAAAGCACGTACGGACATGGCTTTCATCTTTGAGCCTTAGAAGTATGAAGTTATTGCTCCCTTTTTGCTTTACTATTTAAATGCAGCATAATTAGCCAGTTGGCGTGTACATGCATATCATCTGCTGTCCTTTAGATTGTGTGAATTTAATTTCATGAGGAATTACTTGGAATAAAATCTCTTTGCATTAAAACTTTATTGCCTTTTTCTGTTAAGTTACCGGTTCAGAGATGTGATTAGGTCTGCACGATACTGAATACAAACTGACATTGCAATTTTTTTCTTCTGAGATTATATAGTGATCATCAAAAAGATGGAATCAACTGTCAGGAATGACGGTTCCTTTGCAACAATGCAACCTGACACTTCCGTCTGGGAGCAACTATTTTTTCGAAGGGATATATATTGCGATATGACAACATATTCAGGAATTTTCACCAGATGAAGTCATGGGACCAGAGGGTCACCGGTTAAATTCCCTGTACCGACAGTAATGACTGAAGTGCCTCTGAGTAAGGCACATAACCCCAACTGCTCCCTGGTTGACGTGGCTAGGGCTGCTCACCACTCTGGGCAAGTGTGCTCTAGGCCCCCTAGTGTGTGTGTGTGTACATGGGTGTTTCCCTTCACTGGTGGGTTAAATGCAGAGGACAAATTCCTGTGTGTGCAAGCAAATTTAATTTGTCTTACTTAATATTGCATTTCCTGCAATGTGAATATTTAGCATGCACACATAGCGATGACGATGTTGAAACGCTATATTGTGTGGCCATACATGTGATGCCAAAAAATAATAAAAACCTCAGTGTAATAATTAGACACATAGCTCAAGGCTAACAAGGCTAATCCTGCAGAGTTTTGTTTTATTTTGCTTTCAAATATTGAGACAGAAGCCGTTCTGCTCCTGCAGCACCACTGTATTTACAGTTGGGTGCATCTGTTAGATGTAACTCGTATGTGTATTCAGAGGTAGTTTCATTTTGCTCAAATGATAATTACATAAATCTGCTTGTTTTTGACTGCAAGTCCTCCAACTGTGTTTTCAAAGAGAAATCATTCATAGTTATGCTGTTGACGTATGCTTATGTATGATTGCTGTCCAAAACATGCCTATGATGAATGGCCCCATAGAAATGCTCCAAAATTACTTGGAATAAAATCTCTTTGCATTAATAGTTTTGTTGCCTTCCTCTGTGAAATTGCTGTTTCTGAGACACATGTGATGCCACAAAAATGACAAAAGCAAGGTAATAATGTAAAAGACAAACACAAAGTGGTATGGCATGAATGATTACAATCTGCACACAATTCCCACAGGTTTTTATTTTTCTGTGTATTTCACTGAGTTGCAAGAATTCATGTAGATGAAAGAAGTGGCATTTCAAGGTATAAAGGCCATGCAGTACATACATTTTCTGTGAAGTCTCCACAGAGAGAACAAATACAATACTCTGCAGAAGTATTAGCAAAGTAGTATTAATAAATGGTCTTTGGTGTGCATCAGTGTGACCTTATAATGGAAATCTTGGGCAGGAGGCTGGGTGGTGGTACGGCTCCGTCATTTATTGCCACATCTAGAAGTTGAGCAAGACACAAATTGACTTTATGACCTTATCATACCATTATAACTTCATTATTTTACTGCTGCTGTCCTTTATGTTGTGTGAACATTCATCACATTAAATGGAGGAATACAAATGGACTTTGCATGTACATTAAAGGTGCATCAAATATACAATCATCTCCTGTACAGTTGCCATTTGAGACATTTTAGGTTTTGTTATCACAGTGACAATATAAATACATTCTTATCAGAGGTGCTAATTATTTTGAATGCCATTTTATGTGGGAAGGGTCTTCAAGGATTATGTCACTAAACATTATTATCTATAGTATAGGCTATAATAATAATCTGCTTTGGGCTTTATGGGTATAAAGGCTGTTCCATACTGTGCTTTTGATAATTAGACCATTATTATACTAATTTAACACTAATTTAACACTAATGACACTTCAGCACATTGCATAATGTAGTATTTCATACATTTTTATGCAGTGAGGATCTCTTCATGATCCATTAGCTGTCTGTTATTTGTGTACACTAGGAAAAAACTCTGCTGGTTGTACACAGCTCTGCATCTATAAATGGGAATTTACCCATTCCACCTTAAATGGTGCTACGTTCTGGGTACTACAGTTTAGTGCTACATTCTGAATTTCATTTCTGCACCATTTAAGGTGGACCTGGAAATTACCATAATGAGGCATTAGCATGGAACTAATGCACCATTTAACGTAGAATGGGAAAACTCAAACAAGAAGCTGAAGGCCTGGAATGTAATGTACACCATTTAAGGTGGATCGGAAATACTCAATCATGAAACTAGTGAAAAAGAAGTTGACTTCAACTTCATCAAGAGTTAAAAGGCATGCAAAGGGATGAAGAGGTTGCTGTAGCTCTCTTTTTGTTTGACAGATGGGCAACATTAACTTATTTTTGCTGTTTCACAGAGGCAATATGTCAGTAGTGTTTGTAATAGCAACTTCTTAGCATTACAGCAGCGATTAACCCACACTCTTGCTAGCGTTAGTTACTTTACTTGCTGTGTTGTTATACGCACTAAAGTTATATCATGGTATTTAACTGTAGAGTGGATGCTTGAGTTTTATGACCAGAAAGATATTCGCCTTGGGAAAGAATGTCCATGAATTTGGGGGCAGGGCTTCTGAAGGACCACTGAAAGGAAGGGTCTGTTTGTTTTACGGTTCAGTTCAAATATCAATAATAATTTTTTCAGAATCGGATTCTTTTAAATCAAAGAAACAACCAAGCTGGAATTCAGTGTGCATAGAATTTAAATGCTCCATCATTCTGCAGTTTACTCCGAAAATGTTGTGCATCTGAAAGCTCCCTCAGTGTCCATTTTTGGCTGGAGATTTGGGTCCCCATTTGCATACCTGCCCTGAAGATGTTGGTGGGGATGCTAAGGCAGAAATGGAGGACATAAAACTAATTAAAACGCTTTAATGGCTTCCTCATTATCCACACAAGTGATGGCCTAGCTATCTCTGCCAGGAGTGAAATTACAGCACAGCATAAGGAGTCTGTGTGTGTGTGTGTGGGTGCATGCATGTGCGTACACACATACACACTATCATGTTTACCTGAATATAACAACTAACTGCGTACAAAACCTTAGTGTAACAATTAGACACATAGCTCAAGGCTTACAACTGTAAAGCCTGCAGAGTTTTTGTTTTAGTTTTGTTTTAAATGTTGGGCCAGAAGCCATTCTGCTCCTGCAGCACCATTGTATTTACAGGTGGGTGCATTTGTTGGAAGTAGCTCTTACTTAATTCGCTATGCTTGAATGATAATTATATAAAAATAACTTAACTGCAAATCCTCCAACTGTGTTTGCAAAGAGACATTATTCTTGTAACAGTTCTGCCAAGTAGCCTCTAATTTACATGATTCTCTCGCTTTTGCCAAATGTTGATGATCAGCCAAGACATGTTTGTTGTCTTAAGTCTGCTTGCACGTTTGCTTCTACTTGCACACATTTGAGTCATGTATAAACTATCATTTTAATATAGTGTGAGAGTTGGGAGTAGCCCTGGAGATGGATCTGGAACAGACACTTGACCTCCAGCCTTCTGCGCTGTGACTGTGGATTCCTGATGTTGGCATTTGTCCTTGCCAGAACACTAAAGCCTCGGTCCAGGTCATTTTCCACAATTCCTCTGGCTGACCAGCAGTAACAGTTCTGGGGTCGTATGAAGATTCTGTCACTGAACTGTTCAGCTTCATCCTTTCTGTTCAGAGATTTTCTCCACCCTTTTAGCATGTTCATGCCTTCTTTTCCCACCCTCGCTCTTTCCTCTTGTGATTAAATGCATCTGTGTCTTGTCTGTCTTTTTATGTACAAGAGCGTGAACACAATTTTTCCTGATAAAAGCACTGAATTGCTGTGTGGGTTAAAACAGATGTACTGTAACAATTCAGCGCCCTTATGATGGATTTGTAGGGAAAGCCGGGCTTTGTGTGTTTTAAAACAATCTCTTCTTTTGCTTTACTGTTTTGTGCTTTAATTTTTCCATGGTTCCTAAGACTGCATGGATGGGGAGAAAACACAGTGACGCTTTCTTCTGTGAAGCCATTTCACTTGAGGCTGTTTAAAATGACCTGCTAAACGAGAGCTGAGACGTGTCATTTTTCAACTGTGAGATGTGAGGATGTTGTAAAATGTACACTGTACAATAGAGTTGGCTTTTTGAACAGTGATACTGTCACGATATAACAGGTTGTTATTAAAATATTTTTTAAGTATAGAACTAGAAAGATGCTCTAAGCCGCTTAAATTCCTCTTTAGGTTAAATGTGATATTTGCCAGTATTTGGTCAAGCATGACCTATAGATCAGAGCCATCACATGTCACTTCCCTGTCGTCCGAATGACCACGCCTCTTTTTGGGTGTAAACAAACCATAATACTGGCTCCACATAGGAAACACTAGAGGCAACATGCCTAAAAGCTGCTACATCGCATTTTTCATGACTAACAATAAAAAATAACAAATAAAAGTTTATGATTTTCTTTATTTCCCCAAAAAGCGATGGACAGCAAGACAAGAGATCTGTGCTTCAGGGGTTTGCAGAAAGGATAAAAATAGTAAACTGTGAGACCCAGTCAGTCAGTACATCTGGGGCACACACTTCAACACGGGTCAGTTAATGATGTTGAAGTGGACAGTTAGTGTTAAAGTCAAAGTATGTTGAATGTTGAAGTGTTGAAAGGGCAGAATGTAGAACATCCAAGGAAATCTGAATCTCAGGTTTGCCTGTAACAACAGGGTTAATTTGGCTAATGGGATGGAATTGTACTTGCAGGGTGCTAGTTAGCTTGATAAACCATTAAGTATGTTAATGCTAGCGATGTAATTAGTTTACAGTAATGTCATGTTGGACAGATGATCAAAACAGCTAAATAAAGACGAAGTCGGCTTCTTATTTTTTTTTTTAATTTTTCCATTCCTCATTAAATGGTGCAGCAGTTACCTGTACATTCTCGCACCTCAGGTGAATAAGAAGACAACTTCAGCCTCATTAATGACAGAAAAAGTGACATATGTCTAAAATATTGTTCAAGGTAGTTATATATGTCAGGATATGGCACCTCCGGTCACTGAGTAGAGTCTATCGTGCACTTTGATGGAGATCGTTGATCGGCAATGACATGATATGACTGTTTGCCTGACTGGCCACATGATTTGAGCTCCTAATAGCTATAAATCAGTAGGGTATTCTTATTTTAGGCTATTAAATAGTATTGGAATTTGTATTTAGCAAATACAATTTGTATTTAGCAAATACAGTTTAAGTCAAATTAGAGCGGCGGTTTTCACCCAAAAAAGTGTGGGGGCATAGGGGCATACCCGGATGTGTTACTCTCCTCCATCTCAACACAGTAGCTACTAAAGTAGCATGTAGGTGGAGCATGGATGGGCCAATTATGATGATTTCGGGAGAAGCCAAATACACAAATGACTCATGCTGTCCCGAGTTACAGTGTTTTGTCTATGAATGACAGTAATGGTCAGACGCTCTTCTCTCTTCTCGTCTCGGCTGCAGCCTGCGGCCTGATGGGTCACATTATCTCCTATTAGCTAATCACCCAATCAGAGACAGAAACACTCCGCAGGCGGATTCTGGCTGATGTGTATCAGCGGCGACAGAGCAGCCGTTACGCACCCCGCACCAACAGTGGCCCTGCAGAGACTCCATCACACTTTATTCCATCTGACTGCGCGTCAGGAGCGGGATTAAGCGGATGTTTAGTGCACCACTAGCCTCCAGCGGGACACACATTAAAGCGGGACACTTATGGAACGGTGGGGACCAACATAAGACTCTGAGTCTGACCTTCACTCCCTCACTGCAGCCTTCTCAGCATGGAGTTACTGCTGCATTACAAAACCAGCACGCTCTCTTTCGTCCCTCAGGGAAATCATTAACCCTTTGTTTCATTATCATCTCTTCTGGCTTTGCTGTTTAAAGCGTTTCTGCTTTTTCCACCAAACATTTGTCGATGGACCAACTACACATGGGCTCAAAGTAGTTGATCAGCCAAGACATGTTCGATTTCTGAGGTTTGGTTCTTTAGTGTTGCACTGGATGTAGGCTAATGTAGCTAACAAGTAAGTCAAGATTTCACTCTCTAACTGGCAAACTGTGTACTTAAAGCATCACATGCAGTGCTCAAAAATCTTCAGTTGTTACATAATATGGGTGTCAGTGGTTGGTATAGTGTAGCGGGCAGCACCTGTGCCTCCCGCGCTGTAGACTGGTGTTTAATCCATACCTTACACCACTACACCCATAAGACTCCTTGGCTGAGACTCCTAATGCTACTTTTGCCTACCTCTGTAAGAAATGATCAAATTGTGAGTCACTCTGGATAAGAGCGTCTGCCAAATACCATCAATGTCATGTTATTTTTTCATTACAGCATTTTGGGGCAATACGCACTTTGAATCAAATACAGTTGTATTTCAGATTATTAAATGTGTGAACAGAGCGGTTTTTATAGTTGTATTTAGCAAAATCCAGTGTATTCATAAATATTCATTATAGGAAAAAAAATTGCCTACCTTGGGTGAAGCTGAAGTTCGCTTCCACTTTAAATGGTGCAGCAGTTACACTCTGAAAGTCAGCTTTGGATTGTTGATTAGCCAAGCTGTTTGAAATGGTAGAAGGACAAAGCAAACTTGAGTTGGAACAAGCAAAGGGAACTGGCATTCATTTCCTGCTTGGGAACACTTTGGTTTCAAAAGTCGAGACCAATTATGACTGGCAGAGACTGTTAGGCTTAACGGTGACAGTGTGCTGACATTGCATGAGTACTGGTGCTAATACCTCAACTATGCTAACACATTTGTAAAGACGTCACCCTAAATGTGTCAGTCACCGGAGAGAAGGAGTCACAACTGCTACCTCCAACAGGATTCAAGGAGCCGCCACCTTCGAAAATCCTCTCACATTCATTCATCTGGCAGAAGGTAAGAGCCACACTACACATAAGACTTGTAAAGCTCAGTTTAGCTTACTTGTATTTTTAAGACCTGTATTAACACACATGTTTACCAAACACATATGTTCAACATCTTGCACTTTCCTTTATGAAATTTCTTATTTACACGCACCATCAAAAGAATAGTTGCACCCAGAAGGAAAGGTTGGATTAAAATCCTATAGCAATAAAAGATGATAAATTTAGACTGATATGAGCAATGTTTATTGAGCTACACATACAGAACTAGTGTCTCTCAGTATGGCATTGAGCCGCTTTGATTGCTAATGTAAAATGTCAGACATCTCAGCACAGAGTAGTGGAGGTTACTAATGGTGTCATCCATGCATGCAGCTTGAATATTCTCACACAGTTTTTGCAGATTTTGCGGTAGGGGTGGAGGTGGAGTGACACCAGGCTCTCTGGAACTGTGATGTGTGACAACAAACCATTCATCATCAACCATTCATTGGTGCTGACCACGGTGCCTCCACACACAGATTCATTGGTCGTCTCCACCAAGACAAAAGTGGGACTCATCACTGAAGATGACCTGCTGCCATTCTGAGTCACTCCATGACAGTCTGGCACAACAACATTGCAGTCATCAGTTGATGTGATGTTGGTGGCAGTCATCATAACAGTCTGCATGCATGTAGTCCTGCGTCGTGCAGCCATCTGCCAATGGTGCTGGCACTATCAGGATGACTCATGGAGGGCATCACTGCTCGCTGATTGTCTGCAATCGTGACTGTTGGGTCAGTCAGGTACAGTGATAAGGCCCGTCCTTGCTTACATTATATGCGCAACTGAGCGTGAACTTTAAATCATTCGCATGTTTCACAATGTCAAACCTACCCTCCAGTTTCATTCCTGTTGACGGATTCAGTCTGGGAAACCCCTGTTAAGCAATCTCAAGTAGACTTACTATATTCTGTATCTAAGAACATGGACAAAAATACATCACATAAGTAAAAACACTAGTTTTTGTCCAAATTAGTTGCTAAACTACATTTGGCCTGAAGTAAAACCGTAAATTTGATTCTATAGCAAACTATTCCTTTATGTACATGCCTTAAAAGAGAATTCCATGTTTTGTTTTTTTTTTTCATTTTTGCATTGCATTTCTCATTGTAGAGAAATTTCCAGACTTTGATTTCTACACAGTGGTGGTGACAGGACCCGGGAGTCACAATGTTTACACCACAAATATAGACATTTTATTTACCATTTCTTTAAAAGCCACCAGTGCACATCTGAGCCTTTATATATAATGTTTATAATGGTCAAGTAGTTGTAAATGTAAGTTTTTTTTGGGAGCTAAGAATATCTCACACTACCCCGAATGTCACATAAATACACTGTAAAACATGTTTCAGACTAAAAATCCCAACACGTAAAACAAAGGCAGTGCATTCATAACCATTTAATGAAATACCTTTCTCTGAGGGAGATTTTAGAGGCATTAAACTCTTCCAGTGTCTGGTTCCCATCATCACAACTGTGAACTATCATATAGGAACTTGTTAAGTTTCTCCAGAATGGAGAGCTTTACATCAAAGCCGGTCTGAATGACTGTTTGCACGCCTTTACGTATATAATCAACCAGAACTACAGAAGAACCTGGTGGAATTTTCCTGTGTAGGTTGATATTGTGCTTTCAGAAAATTTTCCGAGGCTGTTTACTACTTAGTTCACTGCTTTTGTGTTTGAGCCAGGCTAAAAATACAAAACAAATTTGTCCAAATCTAGCATAATAACAGTAATTTACACACTTAAAATCACTTTGCCTAAGTGGCCGTTTCAATCAGCCTCCTACAGCTTTGCAGGCGAAAAAGGAAAAAAAGAGGGAAGGGATGAACTACATGAGTCCCTTTCATCTGGATTCTGGTGTATTGTTATAGTTGTTTTTTATTCCGGTCATTCTCTATTTACTTTGGGGCCTATTTAAGTAATGCAGGCCATAAACATACATAGTGGCTCTAGAGAGATAGAGAGAGAGAGAGAGAGAGAAAGAGAAAGACTGGAGGTGAATTACAGCAAAGAAAATGCAGCAGAGAGATGGACGTTAGCCCGTTGCTTTCTCTAATGAGTCTCTCACCAACTCGCGCTAAAGACACGGTGCGTTTACCCATGCATCTGATAAGGGCGACGCTTCCCTTTGTAAACAGCCGTGTGTCTTTGTGCTGCAGAAACAATGCGGAGTGATTACGCAGCGCGCAGAGAGAGGACGGCGTGAATAATGCGATTAGCAATGTGACAATAGCTGGAGCAGCAGGACTCTGGCAGAACTGACATGTAATCCACGGGCTGGTGCTGCGACCACGGGCAGGACACACGCCACCCAGACTGAGCAAAAACCCTGCGCAGTCTGCCCTGGAGGTAGAAAACACCAGCTTTACACAACTATCAACATCTTCTGTTTATTCTAAGTGTAATTAAGTAGTATTGAAGACGCATTTATACCCATACAGGTTGGTTTCATAGTAGTTAACAGTCACTAAGTAACTCTTAATGATTCATATTTCACAGTACTAAGTTATTAATTCATAGTAGCAGCTACAAATTATTGTAGTTAGTAGTATTATTTATTCTCTGGGTTGGACAGAATACTGAAAAAGTACTGATGGCTAAATACGGAATACGCTGTGTTCAGTAATGTGTTCCATTTCTGTGGAAGAGTCGTGGGCTAGACTGCCTTGTGATCCCCTGAACTGACAGGACATGACTGAGGTGCACAGATCAACGCACCTAACCTCCAACTGCTCCCCGTGTCCCATGTGTAGGGCTGCCCAGCACTCTGGCCAAGAGTGCTTATTGCCCACTAGTTAGTGTGTTTTCACTTGTGTGTCAGTATGTGTATCACTGTACTGGTGGGTGTTTCTTTTCATTTGTCATATGCCAAGTTGATAAATGTGCATGACAAATTACTCTGAATGCAAGCACAAAAGGGTTCTAAATTCTTTCTGCTTAAAACATAATATTCAGATTACATTTAATGGGAAACAACTCTATGCTATTCCTTGCTATTACTCACTATAACTTCAGTTCAAACCAGCCGCCCCCACACTCAGCTGCACGACACTGGAAAATTTATCATATCCATTAAGGGAGTAATAATAAGTTGCTTATCACATTGACTTATCAGTCTACTCAGGCTTTAGCAGGAACTTCAGGATTTGTAAAGAGGTCCCTCTTCAGTGTTCATCTAACCAGCATATTTGTTACATGACAAGCAATGTTTTTGCAATAGTTACTAATCAAGCATAGCTGGTGTTTCTTTTCATTTGTCATATGCCAAGTTAATACTCCAGATAAATAAGGGCCAATATATGAGCAGAAACTTGTGGTGTCCAGCCCTATTGTAAGAAACAAGGGAATGCACAGTCCCACTGTTTCCCAGTCTAGAAGAAACTTTATCACATTACTCGCCAACGTGTCTCAAACGATGGTAAGTTGCTTCTATTTATATCACAAATTAGCCAGATTGACATCAGACTTAAAGTCCTCATCTTTCAAATGCCTCGCCAATATTTATTCACATGTTGCTACGTCTCTGATCTTGGAGGTTTGCAGAGGGAGGGATGCAAAGGCTTTTTAGGTCAGGTAGACTCTAACCTTATCTCCACTAATCCAGTTTGTTTGCTTGCTTCCATGGCTGCAGCACCCTGTGTTTGCCTGCCAATTTGTTTCATATCTGGCAACCTGGGGTGTTGAAGCAGTACTGGGGAATAGGCAGTGGGCAGAATCACAGGCCAAAACACAAACAGACTTTCTGCTCCAGAACAGAAATTCAAAGGAAAACAATCCTGACTGTAGCATTGTTGTTGGTATATAAAAGCGAGTATTTCAGCTCAGCATGTTTCCTTAATCTCTGTTGCCATATCATTATTTAGTACATTTGAATTAGTACATATTGCACATTGTTCCTTTAATTAAGATCAATAAATCACTGTTAAGCCTATGATGTGTAAATGTAATTGTGAACAATACATTACATTACATTTACATTCACTACATATGGTCATTCTTCTATTTGTTTCAATGTCCAAAAATGACGGGTACATCAAAATGTAAGGGCTGTTTTTTCTTCCCTCATAACGAGGCTGTAGACACAACAATAACTTTTCAATGAATTAAATTCATAATAAATGATGCCCTCTTCTACTTAGAAACAGAAATATGGTATGGATTGTAAGTGGGCACTTTCAAAGCATGTCTCTCCTTGTTTCGGAGAGCTACAAGGCAGAGATCGTCTCTAGCCGTATCTATGTCTTCTAAGGGCTGACACAGAAAACACTGTTCTGAACAATTTGAGCGAGGGAGCAACTTTGGTGGCCTTGACTTTTCTTCGAAAGTGGAGCTAGAGGGGACGCCTCCTATTTTTGCAATTCATCACTTTAGTGCTGACACAGATGGCACCATGACACGCTTCTCCGTTTAAAGCAGTCGTTTCTTTCTAATCCTTTGAAAAGGCAAAATGCTGCTGCCTCCTACAGTGCTGGACTGCAGAAGGACATCCAGCCTATTATACACTGTGTATAAAAAAGGACAGGATTAAAATCATACATGCTGCATCTGCCTGAAGACAGATTTTTTTTTTCGTCTTCTTATACAGTGAATTTTCTAAAAACTGCATCACCAGCCACCCCAACATAACAACCAGTTTATTCAGTTTGTGGCTGGACAAATGCACCAAGACAAAATGCCTTATGCTTGTACCTTGTGAACACATTCAAATATAGTATCTCATTGTGTGGGAAAGCCTTTACGATGTCTACACTGGAAACATAGTCTGTGCATCAAGTCAACATATAAAAAAATCTAACCAATTAACTTCACCTGGACATTTTACCTGAATATTAAGAGGATAGCTGGATAACGTAGATAAACAGTGGTCTCAACATTCACAGCTCACTCATCCACTCATCTTCTAAACCGCTTATCCTTCTGGGTTGGAGGGGGTGCTGGAGCCTATCCCAGCTCCCATTGAGCTGAGGGCAGGAAACACCTTGGACAGGCTGTCAATCCATCCTAGAGCAGACACAAAGACATGCACACACATTCACACCTATTGCCAATGTAGCATCTCCAATTCACCTTATCGCATATCGTTTGACTGTGGAAGGAAACCGGAGCACCCAGAGGAAAACCACACAGGCACAGGGAGAACATGCAAATTCCACAAAGAAAGGACCCTGGATGCCCCATCCAGGAATCTAACCCAGGCCCTTCTTCCGGTGAGGCAACAGCGCTACCCACCATGCCACCGTACCACATCTGCAAAGCATTAATAATAATGAATAATAATTAATAATAATTAATAATAATAACAACTTAGCCATATGTACATTACAAGGCACCTACACTGCACCAAAACAAAACACATCTAACCTACTTTAACAACAAAATAAACATAATTATCATCTAACTGTCTACTGTAATGCCTGTTTATTAATAATTATCATAATAACGGTCAGTCCTCACCAATGGAGTATTCAGATAATTGCTGTTACATTTGTTCCCTCCTGTTATTCTGAAGGTGGAATCCAGTAGGACAACGTAGAAAGTTGTGACTGAGGAAACTTTAAGCTCATCTGATCTCGTCTTTCCAGGGATGAGAGGAAACTACTTTCTGAGAAATCCCTGCCTATTATGTTCACCTTGCCTGTGCATCATTAGAGACTGTAGCCCATCTATTGATGTACAGTTTTGTTAGCCATCCCCCAGGCCTTTTCTGACCAAAGAGCCACTCTAGGCTGGATTTTAGAGAGGCAGACCATTCTCAACCAGCACTGACACTCAAGAGTGTATATACCCCAGCAACACCCCAGCTGTGTCCGATACACCTGCACCAGCACCACATACACATTCACATGCTACTACCATGTCATTATCACTGCTATTCTGAGAATCAAATGATATCTTTTACCTCCAGTTCCTTCAAGCATGATGGTATTTTCATGGGTTTTTCTCATAACTTGTTCAAAATACAAAAGTTCCAGTTTGGTTATCTGTCTTGGTGAGGCTGGCTCTGGTCGAGGAACCATTCCTTTGCTGTCTTTGTCATCCCAGGTACTCTCAGAAAGCAACAATATTTTTCCTGCCTCACTCGCTTACTGGCCGGCTTTCACCTGCATAGAGAACCACAAAATGGCATAGCCTGGACAATTCTGGTCTCTGTTTGTAGAGATAAATGGTTGCATTTGAAGGTTTTTTCAAGCTCCTTCATCTTCATTCTGCTGAGTGCCAATCTATGTCATATTTCATGAGTGTTGGATTCTTTGTTGTTAATAATTTATGCAAGTAGGCAAAAGCTGTCCACCATTTCCACATCTTCTCCATCAGTGGTAAAACTAGCTGTCCTTTCTGTCCTCATAACTACTCCTTCATACTGAAATCCCTATAGAGTGGACCGATAAGGTGGGTGGAGTTCATTAAGTGGACAGGACATTTTGGCATTTTGGATTCAATTAGATTTAGATTGAATAAACTGAATATGTAAATGTGATTGTAGGGACTACTTACACAATAGTGAAAAATATAGAACAAGAACAGGATACTAAGCTCACGTGTGTTATGTTTTAAGTATTCCAGGACTTTTATGTTGTCCAAGAACTTACTGCACACTCCACTGCAGGTTAAACAGTTGGACGGATTGGAATCAGCTGTAACTTTGCAAATCGATGCAGTTGAATCATCTCCTTCCACACATCACGATCAGTTTTTCACACTCCTTGTGGCCAGTGGGTGGAAGTACAAGGGAGGAATTTCTAATAAACACCACGGGGAGTGTAGATGTTTCATCAGTCTGTTTTGGACCTGCATGTTTTTTCCATGATCATTGCAATCGTTGCACCACTGAACATTCCACATATCTCCAGGGCCTCAGATATACACTCCAGTCATAAATTATTTATAGCGTACATCATCATTAAGCAAATAGTCATGTATGTGTATTTACATTTGTTACACTTGCTTGCCCACGACACTGTAGCAACAAAGCAGAGTAAGTGCCCTTGATCCTCTGTAGAGAAAACTGTCTGATCTGCTGTTATTGAGCACGAGCACTTTAACCTATTGATCGTCACTCTTCATGAAAGATCTTCTGCTGGGTTTACGAAGAGCGAGCACAGACAGCATAACAATATAGGCTGGAATAATTTGAAAGGTTTACTGTAATGCCACACGAGTGTAAAAGTGAATAAATGTGTTGATTAATCAATAAGTAAATGTGATGTATTCAGAGCCTGTGCATGCGTGCTGGAATGAGTTATAAGGTTTGTTAAGTTCGGTAAAGTTCAGAAGCTGCTTACCAGTGTAAATACAACACAAACAAACATATTGATTGGTTATAGCGACACTAGGCTAAAGCAACACCGGTATAAAACTTTATGTGAAGCACCACACACACACACACACACACACACACACACACACACACACACACATATATATATATATATATATATATATATATATATATATATATAATGTACTTGACAATCTGCCAGATCATACCACAATGCATTTTTTGTACATTATTTTTTGGGGGGTAATTTGTCCCCAATTTTGTCATTTCCAACTCCACTAGTGAGCTAGATGTACCCCAGTCACATAATAGTGCTAGGAGAGTGAAGGCTAGCATGAGCTTCCTCCGAGTCATATGAAGACAACCACCGGATCTTTTCAAACTGCCACTGAAGCCCTTATTAAACTGGAGCTTGTTATATTGGATCATTTTTCCATGGGGACGTGCTGTAATTTGAATGATTACTGTGATTTTAATCCAGTACACATCTGCCATATCCGTAGACATAATTCTGGAGCGACTTTACTTCTATAATTTGCCAAACTCAGACCTCCGTTATTAATGGTATTCCTGTTCAAATCGACATGTAATAAAATCAGGTAATAGAACAGGATGTGAAGTAATGAATTTGATGTAATTCCTTAATCCACAAATTCTTGACGACGCTAGATGGGCAGCGTTTGGTAAACAGAATGAACCTTTCTTTACTAGCCTATTGCTAGTCTATACGGCATTTAGCTGCACAGCGTGTTATTGTTCAGAAGTGTGGCACCTGTCGCATAGTGTTGATGTAAACATCTTGCGCGATGATGTTTTGATCTGTCGTGTTCTTGGTTCTTTATATGTGCGTGGGTAAATTACTTGCAAGACAACTTGAGGTTACTTTCGACAAGGCAATGCTTTTATTAATGAACTTGTGCTCACCATACCGGAGCTCCTCTCCATAACTTCCCTTTTTCCCCCAGCATACTTTGCGCCCCGTAAAACATTACTTAATCAGGTGGGAGGGGCTATAATATCACCTAATACCACATGATCCTGGCTATTTGGGCGGAATTTTGAGATTACAGAGATCCTTTATTTATCCTGTATGAACCAGCCAGTCAATTAACATTACCAGACCTCCTCTTGTACTAATGAAATCTTATGAAAACAGTTTGATTAGGGCTTAACACACTAACCAGCAATTCTATTACGTCAGTAAATGAACATCCACACTGACTAGCATCAGTTGTGCTCTCAGTTACGGTTGGCTGTGGCATCATCTCAAACTTGCAATCTCCTGATGGTAGCACCATCGCTTTAACACTCTGGAGCTTATTCTGATTATTCTGATTTTTATAAGTACACTCATCAACAAAAAAAGTGTTGCACAAATAGTTCCACCCAGAACTTTTGACAACTGACAGGAATGAAACTTGGTGAGTGGGTTTGATATGCAAATGATTCAAGTTTAATGCTCCGCCCCACTTGTGATGAAAGCAAGGATGGGCCTTATCGCTGTACCTGACTGACCCTACAGTCACAATTGAGGACATTGAGCGAGCAGTGAAGCCCTCCATGAGTCATCCTTTTAGTGGCAGTACCACTGGCAGATGGCTGCACAACGCAGACAGTTACGACGACTGCCCTTAACACCACGTCAAAATATCATGGTTCAGTGGTGTCATGCCAGACTGTTATGGAGTGACTCAGAATGGCAGCAGGTCATCTTCAGTGTTGAGTCCCGCTGTTGTCTTGGTGAAGACAACCAACGAATCTGTGTGTGTAAGCACCGTGGTCAGGTCACTCCACCTCCACCCCTACCACAAAATCTGCAGGAACTGTGTGAGAATATTCAAGCTGCATGGGATGGATTATTGCATGCCTACAACTCCATGCCAAGATGTCTGGCATGTTGCGTTAGCAAACATGGTGGCCCAATGCCATAATGAGAGACATTACATCTTTCATAAGTTATTGTTCCTGGTAACGTTTAACTTCCTTCTGAACAGCATTGCAATCTGACACTTCTTTCTGGGTGCAACTATTCCTTTGATGACGAGTGTAATTCAGAAGAGAACACTTAATGATACAGACTATGAATCGAATTTAAATGTAATTGTTATTTAACTAACTATATATGCATACATAATTACTATACTTCAACTATAATTACTATACTTTATTACATATTACTATAATTACTATAAATAAGCATACATTATGAAGCAATGACAGTAATAACTGTAGACCTGTAAAGGTTAACTGCTGTATATTGGTTTAAGTCCACGGTGGAGTTTAATTCCGGGTGTTTACTTAAAATCCTCTGGCGAGCTGTGAGTGACTGAGCATGTGTGTTTAAAGCCAGTGTTGATAGATGCGTGTGTGTCAATGTGTGTTTAGCGCTGAGTGCAGGTGGGCCGTCAGGTCCTTCAGGACGGTCCAGGTTTTTAATGTTCCAGCAGTAGCCAACAGAGGTCAAAGGTCAAACCAATACAAACAGACTTAATTAATTCTATACAAAGTCACCTTGGCCAAGTGCGAGGAGAACGCCTCGTAATACAGTGCACAATAGAGAACCCCAGACTTTTTTGACAGAAGTATTCCTCTTACTTCTAGCTTTGTAGAGTTTGACCACTCTGCTGATACAAGAAGAAGGTATGGCTTCTAACATATGAATAGGCTGCAAGTGGCAATATGAGGGGTCCAATCATCTTAATGAGGTCAGCTAATTGATAGTTACTAGCTTCCATTCACTGTTAGTAGCGTTAGCCACATTAGCTCATTTAAGTCCAAGGCCAGTGCTTCCCCGCTAAACCAATCACAATTTATTTGACTGGGTGAAATTTTATAGCTTCCCATTTCCTGCTTTTGTGTGTGTCCATCTCTACACTAAAATGTTTATTACCAAAGAAAAAAAACTAACGACTAAAAAAACATTTAAAGCAGTGTAATTTAAAACTGTAAGACTAGCTCATTTTTACCACATGGTGTATTTATTTTAGGTTGAATGGAAGAACACTATTTGTACATTGCATATAAAAGTAGACATTTCAACAAATTAATAAACAGTTTTCTTTGTTTAGTGGCATGTGCTGTACTATATAACAGGAGATTTGGGAGAATTCTTGGTAAACCTGGTGGTCCAGTTAGGTTACTGTGAGCTAATATGCAATCTCATGTCTATAAGCACAAGGACACTCAAACTAGAAATGTTACGGCCAAGTTTATATCTGTAGTAATTAAAACCTGTGGCCTTGTTTTCAGTGGTACAGCCTCAGTTTGCTAGCTGTAACTATAGGATTGTGCAGTGGATAGAGATTAGATGAAGCTGAAGCTCAGAAGCCTGTACGGGCGCTAGTGTATAACTGCTGTACTAATTAAGCTGGAATGGAAATTTGAATACGAAGCCTTGAGAGATTACTGCATTCACAGTCAGTATTTGAAACTGGCCTCAATATCACCCAGTGTGGTACTAACTGACACAACAGGCAGAGTGTATTACATATTGCTACATTACTGCAGGAGCATAGTCAGGTCGATCCTTTCTTCTTCCTTGATAGGTTTACCAGAAATATATTTTAGTCCAATGTACAGCCTCTCCAAGAACCATTTTCAAAGCAATTTTGGTTTTTGTCCATACTTTAGAAAGACAGGAGAGAAGGGTGGAGAGCAACTCTGCCCCAGATGGTGCCATCCCTAATCATAAGTAGTTTCCAGCAGAGGGGCAGACTGTGTCAGAGGAGCAGAGGACAGAAGGCTTTGGCCTACATACCATACTGACCTGAAATTTCCCATGAGATTCAGACAAAACTTTATTTAAACTATAGACTGTGTCATCGTTCAAGGCTTGTACTAATCTAATGGCAACTTACTGCTGAGTTAACAATCATGCGATTATGTCATTCACACAGGTGCTTAATGTAGATATAACTATAAGAGTATTTTCTATGAGCAGTACCTCCATGTTTTCCTTTACATAGCTGTACAGTGAACTACTGCCTGATCCGTGTTAACTGCTTTGAAAAGGTCCATGAAAGATGAGTGAAGGTGTTAACACACATGCAAAAAGACAATGCTGCATTACCAAGAGAGTGAGAGTGAAGATTAAGTCAACCCCAGCCTAACACAGAAATACAGAAAATGAAAAAGTAAATTGAATCTTGACCACAAAATGGAAAATCAACCCATTACCTACGAAGGGAAGTTTGCCTTCAAGACTTCTGGGATGCAGCTGTTCCAGGCTCCTCAGAATAGGTATCGATTCATTATGAACATTCTTCATAACACTCCTAAATCCGAAGGGGAATTCAGACTGAAAAAAGTCACTGTTTCTGCCGCTTTCCTCAATGCTGAGCTTTACAATGAGACAGAATGAGTAATATCCAGGGAATGGCGTAATGAAAAGGTGCAGATTAGGGTCATGGCGTAATAGAATCTCACTGAAGAGAATCCACTTGTCTCATTCATCTTCTGCCTTTGTGTCGGCTGTTCTGTCATTAATATTTCTCAATAAACAGCATTTAAGGACCCGTAGCCCATTCTATATTTATTTATTTCCTTTATATTCTAAACCTTTTGGGTGATTAATCTGCATTACGATGCTCAAGACGCATTATCTGCTTAATTAATTCAATATATGAGACATTAATACTTTTTTTTCCAGCACCTTCTGTGATCAAAGCGGAACAGACTTATGTGATTCAGTACGTGCCTGAGATATGTCTTTGGTAATTACACATAAATGGAATAATAAAAGGTTTGATATGAGGAAACTAGTGATGCGTCACATGACTTTTTACTAAAGTCTCATAACACCTTAAAAGAAGAGTCAGAATTCAATGGAACCTCACCAATAATATTATTATTACTGCTATGCCCAAGAACCTACTAAACATGACATATAGTACCAGTCAAAGGTCTAGAAACACCCAACTAAATGGCTCATTTTTGGTCAGTTTTAAAGACTGACAAGATGTCTGAAAAATAAATACTGTGATATAACACATGTACTCTTGATGTATCACGATATTATAGTTTTGCCATATCGCCACCTCTAATCAAAAGTTCTAGTTCCCCTTTCCCCTTTCAGTTTAGTAAATATTCTTGATGGACAGACCAATAGAATTAATCCAAAACTTCTTAGAGAAAAATCTTATATCAACCTCCACTGCAGGTTAAGAAAGTTGTTTTATCCTCCTGTAAAGGTTTTTAAGGTGGACTGCATAATTCCATGAGTGCTGTTTTATAGTTTGATGTCTTCACCTTTATTTTAAAGTAAAGCATTAAGCTAAAAATAAGGAGAACCTATATGAGTAGCCATGTCTAAACTTTTGACTGGTATTGTAGGAGCATCCCTAAACCTCAACACTTGTTGAAGGTTTGTGAAGATGGCTGTGAATATGCAAGATTCTTTCTTTCTGTCACTCTGGCACCAGTCATTTCATTCGTTTAGATTTGAGTCTTTATCCTCTAAAATGCCTCAGTGTGTTTATATACACTTAATAATCCAATAACTGCTGGAAATCAGATTTTTGCCAGTAATTCATTCATAAAGTTTACATAATAATAAGACTTCTGCTTTGCAACCAGCCAATAAATTCACAGGATAAGACTTGACATAAACATTATGTAAAACTCAAACGTCATGCTGTGGCTTTGTTTCAATCTTACAGAAATCTATGAGCCATGAACCAATAAATCTAGATCATGATTAATAATTACATCCTTTATTTAAACAAGCATACAGTTGGTTTCGGTGTTGCTCCAAAAGTGTTTTGTTGCCATCTTTTGGGTGCTGCGTTAAATGCTGCTTGCTTTTTCCGGAACTGCGCTCTGTTCGCTCATGAGTGCATATTGAGAAAACCGAAAGAAATGCATATGCACTGAGATATCTGATTACTAAGCCTTACTCTGAGTTCTACGCTTTACTCCGGTCTAAGAAATCTGAGTATGCTGACCACTTGTGTAATCAGATAACAGGAGAAATCAGGTTATACGTGCGCATAGGCGCACTCACTTAACATCAGTGAGCTGGAATTGCTACCAGTTTAGTCTTTCAGGTAAACATTACCATCTGTTGCTAACACAAATGTAAATTAAAAACAGATTAAGCTAACAGCCTCACACATACATCCTCTCATTAGCATATTTTAGTATATGGGCCATGATGGGTTCAAGGTTTTTTCAGATTCAGATACAGAAGTACTATTTTTTCAACAGAAAATTGTGAACTCATTTGACACATTTGACACAAATATTGCAGCATTATAATCCTTATAATAATACACCATCCATTTGAAAGTGCAGTATAGTATGTAATTATGGTAAATGAGGAATGTAGCATAAATGCTAGTTGTAATTAACAAAAACCAGTTGAACAGTAATGAAGTTTTATGTGTATCTGTACTGAAGTATTTCCATTCTGGGGGACTATTTACTTTAAGTCCATTACATTTCAGTGTCGAATATCTTACTTTTACTCCACTACACTAAATCTGTCATTCCTTTTGGTTTATGTATACATAAAAATGTAACATGTGAAACCTAAAGAAGTGTGAAGTAAGCCCACCAATCAGGGTGCAGCACGCATTTGTTTTGAGATTGTTTTGACATGTTGGACAGAGCTTGGTTCTACCTAAAGGAAACTGTTCTCCTTCAGTGTTTTGTACTTATGATCATTTGAATAGACATCAGAGTCAAACTAATTAATGCTATTCTATCAAAAGATTGGAGTCTCTTCACCTAAATTAGTTTAAGCAAGAGTCTTGTTGCAGAAATAATAGGACATTAGAGTAATTAATAAATCATGCTACTTTTACTCTCCATACTTCAGTACATATGAAGGCAAATACTTTAGTACTTTTACTCAAGTGGAATATTTTTACCTTGGGTATCTCTGCTTTAACTCAAGTACATGGTTTGTGCCCACTGTCCACCACTAACAAATACACACTTCTTGCAGTCTCACCGAAGAACTGAACAAATGTCCTAAATGACCTTAATTTAGAAAAATTAGTTCTTCCTTTTTGTTTGGTGTTGTATGTAATCATCGTTAAAGTTGGCATTCACTTCTTGATCCTTCCCATATAAGTGCCCCTTCAGTCCCGATTTTACTTCAGCCCTGCCCATTTCACCTACAGCAGTTAATTCCGCTCTATCCAGTTGTTCCAACCAAAATAATGCATCCAAAAACAACCTTTTAAATTCTACAGAGCTTGGAGGATGGTCATGTAAAATTAATAATATGTGTTTTTGGTGCATAAATTCACATAATCATTATAAGTGGACCTTTAATACACTTGTTTTTAAAAATTCGTATATGTATATTTAATTCAAAAGCTGAGTAATCAAGGTTGTTGAGTCTTTGTAACTGCTTTTTCTTGTGGAATCTAAGGGAAGCATTGTTAGATCTTTATTCCGTATGAAATCAGGATCTTACAAGTAAACTCTCAATAACTGAATCCTTTTCTGCTTCATGCAAACTTAATGAAACTAATTCCTCCACTTTGAGCTACATGAAACTAAAACAATGGGAAAGAAGCCAAGCTGCTCAAACAGAGTGAAAGCTGTGTTTTTTTTTTTCCTAAGGCTGTCAGATATCCATCAGTAGCAGCGAATCAATGGCTGAAAACAAATGGATTCATCTGAGTGAGCCAGTGTTATGATCAGTCTGCAATAATGAGTAAATTGAGGATAAAGGTAATGCAATTGATTTTCTATTGTTAGATCCTGTAATTATGTGAATTGAGGCGGTTCAATAACAAAGTCCTCAAAAAACAATGACTAATCAGAGCCTATCAGTGTGAAGTGACTGAAATAAACCTGATATCTTTGGTCTACCATCAGAAAATCGGTCAGTGTGTGAAATATGTATTTAATGATGTTTAAAACGATGCGATCACTTATTAGTATTTATCTTTTATAGCCATCATCTACCTCTCTGTCTCTTTCTCTTTACCTAGCACCTCCCTGTATCTACACTAGGTGTCTGTTTTATCAGCTCCACTTGCCATATAGGTGCTCTTTGTAGTTGTACAATTGCAGACTGTAGTCCCTCTGATTCTGCATACTTCATTAATCACCTTGTTCTTCAGTGGCCCACAGGACCACCACAGGACCACCACAGAACAGGTATTATATGGGTGGTGGATCATTCTTAGCACTTCAGTGACACTGACGTGGTGGTGGTGTGTTAGTGCGTGTTGTGCTGGTATGAGTGGATCAGAGACAGCAGTGCTATTGGAGTGTTTAAACGCCACAGTGTCACTGCAGGACTGAAAATAATCCAGCAACCGAAACTATCCAGTCAACAGCATCCTGTGACCACTTATGAAGGACAAGAGGATGACCAAAATAAGCAGTGCAGCAGCAGCAGATGAGCTATTGTCTCTGACTTTACATCTACAAGGTGGACCAGGAAGGTAGGAGTGTCTCACTCACACCAGCACCACAACCACATAAGTGTCACTGCAGTGCTGAGAATGATCCACCGCTCACATAATACCTGCTCTGTGGTGGTCTTGTGGGGATCCTGACCATTGAAGAACAGGGCGAAATGGGATAACCTAATAAACAGAGAATCAGATGGACTACAGTCTATAATTATAGAACTACAAAGTGCAGCTATATGGTAAGTGGAGCTGATAAAATGGACAGTGAGTGTAGATACAAGCAGGTGCGGCCAATAAAATGTTTATATATGTCCCTCTCACTGTCTCTCTATTTTTCCTCTCTTGTTCCCCCTTTTTCTCCTCTCTCTCTCTCTCTCTCTCTAATAATCCCTGCAGATTTAATGTCACATTGCACGACACCAACCAAATGAAACATGATTGCGAAAAACTGAGACGTCAAATTTTATTTTTGGAAACTTGAATCGGATGAATTGTTGGGTCAGAAGCGGAGCGCTAAACAGAGAGGCAGATGGACTGGGTTTTGGCCAATGGCAGCTGTTCTTCCACTGATAACAGCAGATAGCGTTTATTTGTATAGCTGTGCTAGATGTGTTTTCACATGAACAGAAATACTGAGGGAGAGGGAGAGAGGGAGAGAGAGAGGCTTTTAACAGTTAAAAATAAGAAGCCACAGACCTCTCTATGAGTCATGTGTGTGTGTATGCGCCTGTATGTGACAGTGGAGTTGTGACTGATGTGTGGTTTCACACACTGTTTGATTAGAGACAGAAGCTAAAGGCGGAGATAAATGTCCAGGATTAACACTCTAGGTCGCAGAGTTTGGGCTTTTCAATTAAAGACTTTTCCTTCAGCCGGATCCGGATTCAGAGAAGCTCTCGGCCTAGAGGACGCCGGAATGACTGTTTAATGAGATTGTCATTTCTGATTGGTTTTAAAAAATAGGCCAGCGTCAGCCGGATAGGGGCAGAGCTGTATTTACATTTATTCCCTCTGACCTCATTACTCCCTCTCACGCTGCGGAGTGTGTGTCTGTCTGCGTGCATGTGTTTGAGAGGACGAGGCTACTGAGGAGGTTCAAGTTCATTTCCTCTGCTCTGTTGCACCATCCTTCATTTGCTAACGCCGATAAAGCAGACACTGCAACGTTAAAGCGATAGGCCAAAACTACTCTTGTCGTGAATGTAGTTGTAGTTGTAGTCCAATGAAGAACAAGTATCTCCAAAATGGCAACTTTACAGGAAAGTGCAAAAAACGAATTTAATTGTAATGTACGTCAATGGACAATGGACTTTTTTCCAAGCAGTTTTTGGGCCATTTCTGTTCCTGTGATCAAATGATGCATAAAAGTAAAAATAGACAAAAATGGACATACATGTGGTTTTTTTTGGACAGCGACAATATACAATAACAACCATCATTTACAGGTTCTAGGTCTATTGGGAGGCTGCAGGTTCCAAATCACAATCCCTAAATTTTTCAATTGTAAAAATAATGATGTATATACAATAATGAAAATACTTTCCTTTTCAATTTCCCAATTATTTTAAAGATTTATAATTAAGAAATATTTTTATATATTTTGTCACTACCTCAGTCCATAGGAAGTGCCTTAACATAGCCACCCTCCCGCATTTTAGAAATGAGACCGCTGTCCCTGTCCCTAATGGTCACATGGTCAGCAGTTAGTTTATTACGATTCATATAATAATAAACTAGCATTTGCCCTATGTGGTCTGGAGAAAAGGCATCCTCAATATTGACTAAATAGATGTGGGTGACATACAGTGGTCTACAAATGTTTTGGGTCTCCCACATGTTGAGGTTTTAAGTAAATACATCCTGTGTACAGAGCCCACAAAAATAAAAACTGTGCACTAAAATGAACAGCTTTAAGCATTACATGTGGAGGACATGTTAATATACAGCATTTTCACTCAGAAAAGCAATAGAATGTGTAATTTGACTGTATGGTCTTTTTCTTGGGTGCTCAGCAGAAAAGCTGATGATCTTTCAGCTTAAACACATGGTTTAAAAAGGCAAAAAACCTGTTGCACAGTACTTTTCAGACGCGGTGTGTTTTGCTGCATGTACAACTAACTAGAAAAACATACTTTAAATCCCTAAATAATCACATACTTCTTTGAAAACTGATTGTGATCTCCCATCTTGAAATGACCAGATCAGGACCAGATGCATTGTATATTAGTATTTTTAGTATTAGTATATTAGTATTTTTGGCAGAACTATCGCTTTAATATGAAAGCATGCAGGAGTGAAACAGTCTTCACTCTACAGGCTGTTTTCTTTTCTCTTTTCTGTGGAGGTTTGATTGTCAGGGTTTGGCGCACGTCGGCCCTGCAGAGTGACAGTTACAGAAATTTACACCGGACGACCGACACTGAAACAAGAACGCAAGTAGCATTAAAAATAACACTGCCACGTCGACACCCACACGTCTGCCTTCAATCAGTGTCAGAGACTGTCATGGTTTAAACATTAGTAACCATATTGTTGAGTGATTTTGTGGTGGTTGTTTACAGCATCAGATATGTGAATAAACTAAAAGAAAAAAATCATTGTAAGTACATTGTATGAAATGATGCCATGCATGCATGCATGATTTTCTCCTAAAATCCTTTGTAGTTGTCTGTAGTGTTTGTGATGCTTTTGCAACGAACTGGCAGAGGGAGTAGGGTGCTGGTCTTTTCTGTGGAGAGATTATCATTTCTGCAGTTTTCTTCAGTTTGATTTGAGTTGGGCGGGATTGAATTTGGGACTAAAGATCTTGTCAGGTATACCAAAGTACAAATGAGTGGTGATGGTCGATACCACTGATTTTCCAATGGTTCCAATACCAAGTAATAACAAGGCTTAATGTCCTGATACCAGTACTGATCCTTTAAAGTATGTGATTATCAACAATGGCAAATGGTAAATGTGAACAAAATTGTAAGTGAAAGTCAGACATTTAATTATTATTATTAATTATTATTGTGACTTTTAAATAAACGTTCAGAAAGTTCTCTATTTACTTCTTTAATAACAAATCACACAACAAAATTCAATTCATTGTTAAATAATATTGAAATTATATATTCACTTAAACTAGTATTTTTGTCAAATGAAAATTCTGGAACTAAATGTGCACTGATTAGATTAACATTTAAAAAGTTGTATTTTGAATAGTTGAATAGAGGAACAAATGGAAGAAAAAGTAGTCCATATACTACACCATCATTTATAGCAGCACTTTGTTTGAGAGATAGAATACACATAAGTCCTGTTAAATAAATAAACAGATGATATTGATATTTTTGCACCAGAATCGAATATAAAAGTAAACACTAGGATCGGAAGTATCAATATTTAGGTACCAATCCTGGAAGAAAATAGTATATATATAACATACGTTATTTTCCTTTCTAATGTTATCCCCACAAAGTACGCTATTTTCATTTGTTGTGGCAAAGTGTGATGGCCTTTTGTTACAGAAAGTGTTAATTGTCACCCCACCTTTGCAGAAAGTAGTGGCCACCCCACTCCCTTTCTCCCATTTCTAACAATCCGCCCATCCCTACTAATCAGAGTTAGCATTATGAATACATCAGCAGAATACGACACATGCTTTTCCCTCAGCAACGAGGTTACTTAAGCTTAAACACTGAAATCTTGTCATCATTTTATAGTCACTGCGATGCTCTTATGCACACTCCATATTATGGAACTCTATATGAGAAAAATGAATGGAGTTGTAAAATTGACTTCTGTCAGGTTTGGTGGTAATCAACAACAGTCCACAGCTGATGTCACTGCACTGAATTAATGTCATTAGACCGTTTCCTAAAAAACCTGCACAAACCAGCAGCTTTTATTATAATGCCATTGTTATGTATTTCCATATCAAGAATGAGTGCACATAAAATCAGAAAAGGAAAAGTTATGTAATATGGTTTATAATGCAGTTACCTGTTCTTCATCTGATATTCACTGAAAAATGAAAGATTTTTTTCCCATCTATTCATACCTTGCTTTGACAAGCCCTATACAAGCAGACCTACACTGAGGCTGCAGTGACCAGACTGAAAGTGGTTTTCATCTCTTTTAATACTCTTCTAGCCATCTTTGAAAATGGTTGAGAAACCACAACGTGACACAACGGCTATGGCTGGGCTTACTTACACATAGCTTAGTGATGCTGAGTTGATGCGCAATACCATTAGCTTACATTATTAGTATTACCACTCCTGGAGGACCTTGTAATTCAGATGGTCCAGTAATATAGGGGTGAAAAGGGAACACAGGATAAAACATAAAATGTCCTGAATGTTTTTATTTACCACTGGGCGCGATAGAGAGGTTTTTTAAGAAAACCCCATTCTTTTTTTTCCATACAGTGAAACCAACAGAATAATGATCTTCATATTTATTGTATTTTTCACCTTCTATTTGTGAGGTGTGTGTGTTTTTATGCACAAAACAGTCCTAATTCATTTTCATATTATCATTTTCCAACCTCTCTTTACCCCTTGTGGCTAAACACACTGTTTTTGTTCCTGTGCTTTTAAGGCTGATATATGTAAATGAGCTCTGTTCTGGGTACCTGTACTGTGCCTCATTGTAACATCCATCCAACCTGAAACACTTAAAGTTAAATTACTGTTGTGGGAAAATTGAGTTTGGGAATAGGGGGATATATGTAGATGTTAGTTTTTGTGACATCACTAAAACATTCTTAATTTAGAACAGGCAGTTTTGCAGTGTTGCTTCTCTATGTGGACTGGACAGATGTACATATTACACTAAATTAAGTTTTCTATGAGCAACACTGACCTTTCATAAATCACAGAAAAACAGTCGACCCTCAAAATTTGGTGAAAAACACTTTAAAGGTCCAGATAGTACATCGTTAAGAATGGTTTTAGGGGCGAGTGGAAATACAGAATATAGGAAACAGTATATAGAAACAGAAGCCCTTTTGCTATGAGGGTATGTTGTTGATTTAATCTCATCGCTAGTCACCATTTGACTTTCATCTGATTGTGAATAAAAAAATCAATAAAAAAACTGTACATGTAAATTATATCAGTTGTACTAATTTGTAAGTTACTTAATCCAGCTGGAGTGATGCCTGATATTTAAATCAGAGTCTTGTCTGACCTTCCAAGTTTACCTTAGTCCTACTTTCAACACTTTTTAATATAATAAAAAGTCCTTCTAGGAGAACTTTTAAGCACAAACACAAGACAAGAGAAATAAATAGGTTTCCGAGAGAATATTTAGACATATTTGAGGGGATTTTAACATTTATGAATATTTAAGGTAGCATTGAGGTAATTTAATATTTGCAAGGCATATTTAGATATTCTGCTATTTTAAGGTATATTGAGATATTAATATATGTGAAGATTTGAGGGAGGATTGATATATTTGGATGTTTGAATATTTGGGGGCATTTTGAGATATTCTGCTGTTTGTGAGGCATATTTAGATATTCTGATGTTTGAGGGAATATTGAGATATATTAATATTTAAGGGGAATTTGGAGATATTTGATTATGTGAGATATGTAAATATTTGAGAGAATATTGATATATTTGAATATTTGAGAGAAAATTGTTAGATTTTGATATTTAAAAGTTTTGAGGAAAGTTATTCTGATGTTTTTGGGGCACATTGAGACATTTGAATATTTGAGGGAATGTTGAAACATTTATTTGATATATATTTTATCTTCAATGAATATTGAAATATTTGAATATTTAAGGGGGAAGTTGAGATATTTGTATATTTGAATATTTAAGAGGAATATTGAGATATTTGTATATTAAAATAGTGGAATATTTGAGGTCATATCGATATATTTGAGAGAATACTGAAATACTGCAATACTTAAAGGCCAATTGAGATTTTTGATTATTTTTAAGAGAATGTTGAAGTTCCTGAGATATTGAACAGTGGGGTACTACATTCAACATTATCATCAAATGGAATGTAAATTTAAACCATGGTGGTTCGTTGTTCCCCTTTGTGGTACTGAAACACTGTGATGTCAGTAAACAAATGTTTGAAAGGACATTAATAATGACCACTTCTCCATTTTTTCTATAATTATTCAACTTGTATACATCTATACACATCTGAAGTATTTATAGAGTAACTATACACAGCATCTCTGGATTACCTTGTACTTCTTTCTTCCTTGTACAACATAAAATGATTCTGATTCTCTGGCTCTAAGAGATTCTTCTAGGAAATATTTTTATATCTTTTTAAGGGTCTATTTTTAGGTACTTTGACTCAAGCATGGCCACAAGACTGAAGTAAGAGACTACAAACTGAATTGGTCAGATGACATTGAAGTATTTGGACATTTGCATTTAAATATTTAGCATATGTATATTTACATGTATGTATTCAGCACATATGCATCTACGTATACATATTGTAACAGTACATTGTAAATGTCATTTTTAACACCATATTTTACATTAAGTGTAAATATAATATATGTTTGAGTCAGCTGTATGTAGTGTAACTTTTAGGGACTCATACCAGAACTGATCTTCTGAAACTTTAACAGTGTTTAAATACTACATCAAACTCTTGTTTCAAGAAACTGAGGGCACTTTTGGAATCCAGATTCTATGATGTTGTGGTCAACTCAGACATATATCCGCCTATTCAGCCTACAGCAGTTCTCTCTCTCCCTCTTATCTTCTTGTGTCCTTCTCTTTTTCTCTCTCTCTCTTGCCCTTAGTTGACGACCCAGTGCTTTTTATCAGTTTGGGTTTGGACTTTGAGGGGAAAGCTGCCTGAAGGTTTTTATAATGAAGTATTACAGTCACTCTAGGGGTGTTTGTGGCGAGCTCATGCACTTTAATGATGCATATCAAGGAGAATTTAGTCAAATCCTGAAGATAAGGCACAGGATCGCTTTGGTTGTCTGCTTTAAGCAGCAAAACCTGACATGGGTGGATTCTAAATGAGGGATTTAATACAAACACTGTATGCATTCATTGTGAATAATTAAAAGTGTACGAATAGAGCATGATTTGGTTTCTGGACACAAGCAGCAGGACACAGTAAGAGATGACATGTGACAAGAATTGATGTTCATATGTGAATTCCTTTGGCCTATATGAGCTTACCTGAATTTGAATTAATCAAACCATATGGCTAATTACATATCATTAATTTCAGTGATTTGGTCAGATGGGCCGGGTATCCATTCATTGTAGAGAAACTTGCTGACTCTGATTTCTTTCCAGTAGTGGTGATGGCATATAACCATTTTGTGTAGTAATCTTTAGTGAGGCAGCTTTTAGAGGTAATAAACAGGTCAAATGCCCGGTTCCTATCTCCACCACTATGAACCATTTATGCTATGGGCTTTGGTAGATGTTTACTGCAGTTAAACCAAAGCAGTACAAATACAAGGGTTCCTTGAAAATAACCTTTTTATGGCATTATGCCCTCCATTAAAAGTAAAACAGACACTCAAATACACTCAAAGGAAAGGTCATTGTTTAGCTGCTTCACCCAAGTTTCTGGCTTTGATATTCTTAGTACTAGTATAAAGGCAGCACTGGGCTGCCTCAAGGTGGCACTATAGCAAATTGACTCATCTGATCCTTTACAAAACTAACAACTAAAAAAAAAAATATGCCCAGGACACTTCTGAAAATGTTTACAATATGATATTGTGTATGTTTAAATCTGAAAATTTGCTCAACAGGGCAATTTCCCAAATCGAAGAAACGAGGAGATGTGTAAGACTTCCACAATGTGTGGAAGAGCATTAGCAAACTCAAAATGAGCATTTCAAAAGAAGACGTATTAAACCAAACATTTTGCTGCCACTGATGCTAGCATCAGCTCTGCTCTGGCAAGTGAATTAGCAGCCAATATGGGACCCCCTGAATACCAGGAGGTATTTCGCACACTGCCTGTCTCCCACTGAAAACGCGCGCCAAACACAACAGTGAATGAGCAATATGGTTGCACTGCTGAAGACAACTGAAGACAACTTGTATAGCTGAATTGCAAACAATAACTTAAAAATTCACGGTTAAAACTGGATCACTTGGTGTCTTCAACTCCAAGTTTTCTTAAGGTGATGTAACACAGTGTTCAGTCCCAACTTTTTTGGAAAATGGTGCAGACATTATATTAGCATATATGCACAAACAGCAATGATGTTCATAAGATAAAACATAAAATACCATGTTTTACTAGTGATTTAATTTACTATAGATCAAACAGAGTATACAAATCACCATTTGCTGCCGGGATGGCATGGTGACGCAGTGGGTAGCGCTGTTGCCTCTCAGCAAAAAGGGCCTGGGGTCAATTCCTGGCTAGGACATCCGGGGTCCTTTCTATGTGGAGCTTGCACTGTTCACACGTATGTTCTCCTGGTGCCTGTTGTGGGTTTCCTACCATAGTCCAAACACATGCAGTCAGGTGAATTGGAGATGCTAAATTGCTCCCTACGAGTAAGAATGTGTGTGAATGTGTCTGCCCTGTGATGGATTGGCGACCTGTCCTGGGTGCCTTCTGCCCAATGAATGTTGGAATAAGCTTCTGCAACCCAGAAGGATAAAGCAGTTTAGAAGATGAGTGAGTGAGTGAGTGAGTGAGAGAGTACTCGCGACCAGAACTTCACATATTGTTTCTGGAATGGGGTTTGTATTACTGTACATGGCGGTAAATGTTTAGACCAGTCAAAGCAAGTTCTGTATTTTTTGTATCAGATAAAATCCAGTTGTTGGACCTGAATGGGTAATTGGAGTGGTGATTGGTCTGATGTTGTTAAATCAGTCTTAGTTAATTAAACGCTCAGTAGCGATACGTTTCGCTCTCATAACCACGTCTGTTTCTCTAAAAAGAAGGGAGGGAAAAAAAAGAAGGTTATGTGCTGTAATATTTATGAAGCCGGAGCACGGCTGTGTTTGACCCAGCAGATCCAACGCATGATGAACGCAGCTGAACCGCTCGCACTCCCCAGACTCGCATGCGTGATCCATGCAGATTAGCATTAATGTTATTTACTCTCTCCCCCAATCCGCTGGCATGGTCATATTTTAACATGTTTTACTGGCGCAGATTTATGCTCTAATGATACTTGCAAAACAAGCCATTAAGCTCCTCGGTCCAAACGTTTTATTAATTCAAAAACAATTCACAGCCACGGCGCCGCGTGCCTGCTGCATTAAAATTACTTTCAACACTGGCCATCCAAAAGAAACAAACATGAAAGCTTGTTTGTTCAAAGCACTTGGGACGTCCTACTGCTATGCATTTTTTATTATGTAGTCTATCAAAGTTCGAAAAACTTGCATCTTTTTTTTTTTTTGGCTTTTTCTTTTTCTTTCGTTCATTTTCGAGAGTTGTTCTTTTTAGCTCATTTCTAATTTCTTACTCTCCGCTTGGTGTTTTAAAAGCTTTTCTCTCCATATTTCTTTTCATCTCCTGTAGAAAACCTTCCATCTGTCCACGTTTTTGCTAAATTCCAGCTCCCACTACAAAGGGATAGAGCAAAAACACAACCCATTCTTTTCTTTTTTAGAAAGGTTCTTGTACAGTATGTTCTGCATCACGGAACAGAATCGTTTAACCGTGTAAAGAACCATTTAAAGCTGGGGTCAGTGCTTTTAAGCCAAATTCTCCTCGCATTCTGGCAGTTGTCAATAAAATATTCGTAGAGCAGCACACTCCGTGGCTGCCTCGGGCTCTGAAAACAGGATGAAAAGCAAATGATACAGACCACTAACATTCAACATTCAATCAGGAGAGGAGGTGGTTTTACTTGCCTTGTCAATTTTGTAAAGCATTCACAGCACATGCTGGGCAGCCATAGCCTAGCCATATATAGCCATATACACACATCAGCCATAACATCAAAACCACCTCCTAGTATCTACACTCCCTGTCCATTCTATCAGCTCCACTTGCTATACACAGACTGTAGTCCATCTGATTCTCTGTATACTTTGTTATCCCCATTTACCCTGTTCTTTAATAGTCAGGACCCCCTACATGACCACCACAGAGTAGGTATTATAGATAACACTGCCGAAACCAAACTGAAGAGAAGTGAACATGACCAGTCTAAAGTAAAGCCAATAGTGAACATCCATATAGGTCAGCTAAGGAGACTGAAGGACATGAAGAGTGAAACTGACCTTGCCCTACATCTGCTAGACAGGTCATTATTTTGCATAGTAGATTTTGCTCTGTGCAGCTGAGGTACTGTCCTGTAGAACTAGCTAAGATAATTAGTCAGTGATAGTGGCCTATCTCCTTAAGCTAACAAATCTGGCTGTGGGCAGCGAGAAATTCAGTTCAACAAGGCTAATTAACGTCCGTTTGTGTCATCATTTTACTAGCACTGGCATTCAGGCATTCTCGGAGGTGGGTAATTTAGGTCCAGAAAGTAAAAAATCATCCCCAGGATTCTGTTCGAACTACCTGGACATCGCTGCTACTGCTGCTAACTGTAGAAGCCAGACATTTTGAACCAGGGCTATTGCAATTAATGAATAATGATTTAATTATCTTTTCTTTTTGCTTTTGTATGTTTAGATTAGATTAAATTAAATATAGGCCTAAAATGGCTGATTAGCAATCTGACATACATATATATATATTTATACATATATACTTATATTTACATATATACTTCATAAACTTCATAAATATATATTTAGTGTATGATAGATCATCATTATTATTATTATTCATATATGATAAATTATCAGTGTTTTAAAACCCAATATTCACCCTGTTCTTCAATGGTCAGGCACCCACAGGACCACCACAGAGCAGTTATTATGTGGGTGGTGGATCATTCTCAGCACTGCATTGACACTGACGTGGTGGTGGTGTGTTAGTGTGCATTGTGCTGGTATGAGAGGATCAGACACAGCAGAACTGCTGGGGTGTTTAAACACTGGGTCCGCTTACTGTCCACTCTATTAGACACTCTCTTACCTTGTTGGCCTGCTTGTTGGATGTAAAGTCAGACACAATAGCTCATGTCTTTTTCTACAGTTTGTGTTGGTCATCCTGTAGTCAGTGGTCACAGGACGCTGGCCATAGGACAATGAACACAAGACGCTACCCACAGGACGCTACCCACAGGTACTGCCCACAGGACTCTGCCCACAGGATGCTGCAGACAGGACGCTGTTGGCTGGATAGTTTTGGTTGGTAGACTCTTCTCAGTCCAGCAGTGACACTGAGGTGTTTAAACACTCCAGCAGCACTGCTGTCTCTGATCCACTCACACCAGCACAACACACACTAACACACCACCACTACGTCTGTGTCACTGCCATTCTGGAAATGATCCATCACCCAAAAAATACATGCTTTGTGGTGGTCCTTTGGGAGTCCTGACCATTGAAGAACAGGGTGAAAAAGGGCTATCAAAGCATGCAGAGAAACAAATGGACTACAGCCTGGAAATGTAAAACAACAAAGTGCATCTATATGGTAAGCAGAGCTGATGAAATGAACAATGAGTGCAGATACAAGAACATGTACCTAATGAAGTGGCCAGTGGGGGATTATACATACATACTACATTTGGTCTATGAATTTTCATCATATAACTTTAAACTGTAGTTACTCAAAAATGTTTATGATGGTTTATTCTTTGCTATATACTTTATTACTGGCTCTTACATAATCTGGAAATTAAGAGGAGTCATGGTCACACAACTCGTCCTGGGCCACCCATCTCTGTTGTAGCCTAAGCATATGTTTTTGGGGGTTGGGCTTTAGAGAGAACACAGAGGGGAGGGGCTTTACTTGATTGGCTTCAAATTAAATTTCTGCTAAAATTGCCTCAGTACTATTAAAGTATCTTTTCAGGTTGATGGGATGTCTGGACTGGCATATGTCATCATATCAGCTCTAATATTAGCACATCATAGGCATATAGACTATTATATAAGCAGCATTTGTTTATCTTTTAAAGGAATTTTTTTAACAACTTTTGTTACTCCAGTGTACCAATGTGCCCCTAAACATTAGGGTTTGTCAGTTGCTCATGCAGTTAGCACTAACACATCCTCATTCAGCGACACCGCTGACGTTTGAACTTTTGGCGTTTGAAACGTCTTGGTAACTGTTGGGATGGTCCTTTTCCTCTTTGGCCTGGAGAAAATACTGTCAGTCATTTCAGAAAACAATCTGAATGATGGAATCAGCAATGCATAGCTTCCACTCTCAGATAAGCTTTAGCCCAAAGAAGTCTAAGGCATTTCTGTTGTTGGCTTCTGACAAGGGTATTCAGAAGTATTCCTGAACATAGGTGATTACATTTATTACGGAAGCATGCCATGCCATCTGAGGGATGGAAGGACATGGGCATTCATTCTTGGTTTTCATGGCCCTTAACACGCAGACATTTCTCTGGATTCTCTGAATATTTTTACACTGTTATGGATTTTTGCAATCATGCATTGGCAAACACTCTACTGGATTTTTTGCTCACACAGTTTGTTGCAAAATGGTGACATGAGCCTTTGATGAATGCTTCTTTTTCACCCAATTGTGATGGTGTCACTTTATACTTATTCACATGTTTACTGTGGAACATTCTAAAAAAAAAAGTGTTTTTGACCATTCTACAAACTTCTCAATCTTCCATTGCACCTGTCCCAACTTTTTTGGGAATTTGTTGCAGGCATGAAATTTGGAATTAGCATATATTTACAAAATTTAAGAATGCTTACATTGTAAAATATTACATATCTCTACTCTTCTAGGCAGTATTCGATTAAGTCGCTGTAAAATGCAGTTTACAAATCACTGCTTTGTAAAGTGTCCCAATTTTTATGGAATTGGGTTTGTACATGTATTCACACTATATGGGTGTTATGGCACTATATGGGTGCTACAGGTGTTATATCATGAACTACATAGTCATAGTTATCATAGTCAAAGCAAAGCAAGTCTTAAAGCCTTGTGTTGTCACTGATCAGCCATAAGGTTCATTATCAGTGGGATAGCATGCCAACAAAGCATACACGGCATACATCTGGCACTGGTGCAGATCAAGTAGCGACAATGCCTTTTAGCATTCAGATGTTTCTTTGAGTTGTGATGGTTCTATATGTAAGCAGTGAGTCCGCTGAAACCTTGAGGAACTCGCTTTTCAATAGCAATCTTAAAGAAGAATAGTACTTCAGTACTTCAAAAACAACAGTGTATTCCTGCATGCCCTGCTTAATTATGCTAAAATGTTGCATTTTCTTGGTTGAGCAATATTTAATTCCTTGTTTTCCTTGTTGCGCTCTGGTCGAGGTGTTTTTTTTTCCTCAGGTTTTCCTCTATATGAGTTTTCTGCTCTAATCTGAAGGAGTGCTTTCATGTGTAAAATCTTCACTGGAATTAGATGCCAGCTGGTTAATGTATCACATAGAAGGCTTTGATATCCACAATTATGTAAACAAGTTTTAATAAGTAAACAGGCCGGGTGCTACAATACTGAATCTGATTAGAAGCCCTTGGCCAGACGTGTCAGCACTTTTCTTTTCTTTCAAAGCCTTCCGGGATCAAAGGGCCACAGCTCTGCCATGCTGGATTTGGCGTTAACACTACTCAGCCATCGGTCAAATCACAACACAAAGCACCCCAACACTTTTCACACACCTTTCAGGGCTAGTTTGTCCAGCCGGATTAGAGCTACTGGCCCTGGGGAAGTTTCTGCTGAAGTATCGCTTTAATGAATCAAAGGCTGTCACAGTTGCCACTGAGCTGCTGAGTCACCTTTCGCTTACATGACTGTGACTGAGTTTGGTTCATTAAAGTGAAAGTTCGGATATACGTCACAAATTTCCACCAAATGCAAATACAGTCGACCCAAGACATGTTTGACTTTTCAAGATTTCATGACCATTGCACAGCTGCCCAACTTTTTTGCAGTGGTGCACAGTAATGAAGTAAATGCAATTGGTTACTGTACTTAAGTAGTGTGTTGGCATATCTTTTTTTCCCATTCTGGGCAACTTCTTACTATTACTCCACTACATTTCAGTCAAATATCTTTTTACTCCACTGCATTATGGCCAATCTGTCCTTCCTTTTGGCTTATGTGTACATAAAAACGTACCACTAATCAGTGTACAGTGGTCACTTTGTTTTGAGCTTGTTTTGACCTGTTGGACAGAGCTTGGTTCTAACTAATGGAAACTGTACTCCTTCAGTGTTTTGTGCTTATGATCATTTTAATAGACATCAGTGTCAGACTGATTAATGACCTTCTATTAAAAGATTGGTGGACCAAAAGTGACACTACAGTCTCTTCACCTAAACTGACTTGATTAAGAATCTTGTTCCAGAAATGATAATAGGACATTAGAGCCATAATAAATCATGCTACTTTTAGTTTCCATACTTAAGTACCTTTGAAGGTAAATACTTTAGTACTTTTACTCAAGTGGAGGTCTAAAGGGAGGAAGTTCTACTTTTACTGGAGGAATATTTTACCTTGGGTATGTCTACTTTAAGTTTATCCACCACTGCTTTATTAGGAAACAGAGTTGTACATCATGTAGCTAAAACAGTAATAATGGCCATCCTGAATCTGAGTATATGCAAAGCATGCTTTGTCTACCACACATAAAGTGTCTACATCACTGAGGGGCTGTGTGAAAAGGCTACAGGAATTGTTCTTTTCCACAGACGTCTTACTTATCTCAAAATTCCTTATAGGCATACAGTTTGCATGCTAATTGGAGGGGTATAAACTTGCATTATTTATCTCTAACAGCCTTGTAGCTCAGGTGCAAAACCAAAGCATCATAATTCAGACACCAAACATGTTTCAGCTGATACATTTGAAATAAAGGGGGGAAATGTGTAAAGCTGATTCTCTGCTGAACTATCAATGGTGTGATGTATCAGTGCATGTTTCTTATCAATGTAACAGCATTAACATTACTTGCAGCGAATGGGTCTCTGAGCTTCACTTCCTTTAGTTTGGTCAAAGCGTTGCTTGTTCTTGCTCGTTGAGATGCTATTGATCAATTCATCATGCCAGCAAACTTCACTCAATAGTTTCTCCCCTTGTTTTTCCCCTGACATGGCTTTAAAGATGCATGAGCTCCAAACTTTTCTTTTCCGTTTCGCCGACCAAAGTCCTGCTTTGAGGCAGAATTACCTTTTGCTGTGTCAAAGTGTACAATTAAAGTTGACTGACAGACTTAGCACAACACAGGGAGTGTATGACCTTGTCTGGTACGATTCTTAACCACAGTGTGTAAGCCACAGGCCGCTGCTGCGTGTGAGTAAAGGGGAGTGTAATTTCATACCAGAGCTCGCGCTGAGGCTGATGAAGGGCAGGTGAGACCGGGAGAGACTCAATGTTTGGCCTGTTAGAGCACTCTGAGCAGCAGCAAAAGCAGTGCTCAGCCAGAAACATGCCTTTGTGTCTCAAACAGCAGCTCCGAATTTGGTTTAGATATGGACGAGCAGCCAAGGCAAATTTGGCTTCATGGCTTTATGCTTCTTTAATTTGAAACTGGAGCTATGTGGCTAAAACTGCTAACAAACACTAGAAGCCAACAGTCACTCCGACCTTTTCTGTAAATTCTAGTGTATACAAGACTATTAGAGGCCGAAATCAGGAGTAGCCAAGGTTGAGACAAGACTGACACCAGACTAAGATGTTTCAGAATATAAAAATGAAAAAAAGGGGAAAAGTGGAAATTCATTCTACATTCATTATCATTCATTGTACAGGTCGCATATAGAAGACCGTAAGAAAACCATTTGACCTACTTATTGAGCCTAATCAGGAAAAAAGCCTCTAGGGAGGATAAAGATTGGACTATAGAAGGTGGTTGGAGCAATAGAAAAAGGTCTTGTGGTCTAATGAGTCCATGCTGATCGTATTCCAGAGCTATGGATGCATTAGAATGGGAAATGATGCACCCAGAATGTCTAGTGCCCACTGTACAAGTCTCTGGAGGCAGTGTTATGATCTGGGGTGGCTACAGTTGGTCAGGTCGAGGCTCAGCAATGTTACATGGCAATAAAATGAAGTTAGCTGACTGACGCACCAATCGACCAGGTTATCCCATCAATAGATTTTTTCTTCTTTGATGACACAGGCATATATGTAAGAACAGCAATGCCAATATTCAGCAAGCTCAGACTGTGAAAAAGTTCAGGGAGGATGAGGAATCATTTTCACTCAGGAATTGGCCATCACAGAGTCCTGAAATTAACCCCAGTGAAAGCCTATTGGATGTGCTGGAAAAGACTTTATGGAGTGGTTCCACTGAAGATTCAACTCAGTACAAGATCTCAGCATCTGGGCAGAAATAGCAAAATATAGCCCAAAATGTTAATTATTAATAATAATTAGTCCAACTTTGCATTGTAACTTTTGCGTGCAAATGAGGTTGTTCTCTGACCTTACTTATTCAGGAACACCATGCAAAGTGAAATGAATACAAACCAAACATCCATCCATATTATTATTGTAGTAATAACAACATTCTGATCTACCCTCAGGAAAAACAATAGAGAATATTGGACTTAAAAGTAAGCCCAGCCATTGGCTCACGAGCTTTCAAAGTCTGTTATTGTATTGGCTCCCTACATGAACATCTACCCAAACTGGCCGTCGTTTGATTTGACACATTAGCACTGATTCGTTATTTGCGCTCAGATTCTTGCTTCCATGTTGTATGAAAGTTTGAAAAATCGCAGAGCAGTTAGTTTGTTATTACAACTTTAATGAATAACAGCCAGTATTACGTATTATGAAATCTGAAACATGGTGGGCAGCTGAATTCCGAGTCCCTCTTTTATGTCAAACCATTTTCATGAAACACTCAAGGCCAGATGGCAGTTTCAGAAGCAAATAGATCACATTAAAAGGCGGTTTGTCCCCGCTTGCAGCAGTAACAGCCTCTACTATTCTGTAATGCCTCTACGCTACATATTTCATCATTACTGTGAGAATTTGATTGCATTCTTCAACAAGAGCATTTGTGAGGTCATGGTGATGTTGTGACGTGATGTTCTGGATCACAAATGCCACTTGAGCTCATCCCAAAGATGGTAAATGTGCTCCAACATTCCAGAGAACACAGATCCACTGCTTCACAGTCCAATACTTAGGAGGTTTGAACCACTCTAGACTCTAGTTTCACAATATTTTGAGCTGAAGTAGAATTACACCCTTGCAGAATGCTCTAGAGGAAAACAACTTTATTTCCTCTATTTTTCTTTTTTCCCCCTTTATTTTTATTTCTTTATCTTTTGCACCAAGCTTGTGATGACGCCGTTGTTGTGCATTTGACAGGCAGGTTGAAATCTTTCAGGGCTGTGTAAAATGACAGGCAGGTTTGGTTCTTTTGAACGGTTCTTCTGACTGGTACTTATGGATGGTTCTCCAGAGTAGTATTTTTAGATGGCTCTTCTAGTTGGTATCTTTGGATGTTTTTTTCTGGTTGCTACTTTTGGATTGATACTTTTGGATGGTTCTTCTGGTTGCTACTTTTGGATTGATACTTTTGGATGGTTCTTCTGGTTAGTACTTTTTGGATGGTTCTTCTTTTTTGGACTGTTCTGAAAATTGTTCTGTTTGTACTTTTTGGACATTTTTTCTGTTCGGAACTTTTTGGACAATCTTTCTGTTTGGTACTTTTGACTTTTTGGATGGGTCATTAGCAGTGGTACTGTTTGGACTGTTCTTCTAGTTGTTACTTTTGGACATTTCTTCCATTTGGTACATTTGGATAGTTCTTCTAGTTTTGATTCTTTTGGATGGTTCCTTTGGAAGCAATCAGGCTAAATATACCTAATAACAAAGAGTGTTTATATTAACATTTGTTAAGGCTTTTAAGTCTGTCATCAATCTAATGAAACAGTAATTGTAAATGTCTAATGAAGAAAAGAACCACATATGTGCACCTGAGCTGGGCTGCATAAAACAACAGGCAGTGTAGATAGTTTTGGAATTTATTTATTCATTTAGTTTACATAGTTTACAAGGTCTATGAGTTTCTTCACATCTAGTGTGTGAAATAAAGACTGTTGTTTATCTTATAGCTGCACATTTGTAACAATTGTCCCTGCACAGTTTGTATGATTAGCTACAGAACGTTCTACTTGGGAGCACTGTGGCAGCATATTGCTGTCATATCATGGAATATGTATGTTGTCCTATTAAGGTGCATACATCCGGTCCTGAGAGACTGTAGATCACACCCTCCCTGTCAAAAGTTAAAACCTTATGCTCACTACAAATTTCTCACAGTTTTTTTTTTTCTTTTCAATGAAGTCAGACTTAACTGCATTAACTGGTAAAGGACATATTAAAACTCTTTTGGTCCAAAGGTAGTTTAGATCACCTGATAGATCTGAGTGCTGATAAATGTTGACATCACAACAAAAGGATAAATGTGAGGCTTTGGTGTTATTACACATGTAATATTGTGTTCCTCTAAACCTTAATATGTAATTAATATATAACCCTCTAGTCCTTAATATGTTATTAGAAAGTGACATACACTGTAAAAAGTGTTTTACTGGTCCACCTAAAGAAATGACTTCAATTTGTTACAAACAAATACATTATGTCTGTTCAACTTAAAAAAATGACTTTGACCAAAGTAATTTTTTGAATTGAGTAAAACTTATTTTGAGTACGTATAATAAACGAAAAAATAATATTTTTTTAACTTTTTACAATGCAAAAAAAAAAACCTGATAATTTGTGTTGTCTCCAAACTCTGACACCTGTAACAGCACATAGCAGCAATGTTTCCTCAGAAGAGTAAAAAATTCACTTTTCATAACTCACCTGCATCGTTTATTGGAAATTTGCAAATACAGAATGAAGAAGGGTGACATCATATCCTTTGTAGTACATTAATTATAGTTATCATTATTATAATTACTTTTATTTATAACTTGCTTTTCTCAAGCCCAGTGTGAATTTGTGAATATTTATAGGCACTTCCTAACTTCCACAAAAAATAGTCATTTTCCCTCTAACCCTTAAGTAAGAAATAATAAATGAGCAGGCTTTTGATTTATTGATGAAACTTGCATACTGTGGTGCTTTTGCCGTGGGCATGACTCCAGGCAAAGCAGTTATAACAAAGATAGAAGTGAAAAATTATGTTGATTTTTAAGTTATTCATTTCAAATGAGATCCAGCCTTTTGATTTTATACCTACGAAAATGTAAAATAATTGACTTTATGGCATTGAGAGTCTTTTAGGGATGCAGGCAGAATGTGCTAATGAATCCCTGGACTATACTAAATGTGAGGAGCAGGTCACACTCAATATGGTCATACAGTCACACAGACTGTAATATTACTGATTATATTATTAACAAATAAGTGCATACCATATAGTGTATAGTCACAATATACTATGACTGACAAGTGTAAACCGCACGTGTCATTAATCTGTTTAGTAAATATAAAGTGTGAATTATGAATAGTTATGTATAATTATGAATAATTCAGTAACTGTTATGAATGGTTCTGTAGAGCTGAATGGTTAAATAATTTTACATTTAAATTAATATTGTGGCCAAAGCTTCAAGGATATTCAAAGCTTTGAACCAAGCAACAGAGTTCAGAGTTCAACAGAGTTCAAAGGTCATGTTTTCTATTTTTTTTAAGATATCTGTCTGAAATCTTCACTTATAGCAGTCAGTTCTCTTTAGATTCAGATCCTCAGTCAGTCACCTGGGAGAGCCCACAGCTGTTAAGTGTAAGTGTGACACCCTGAGAGGATTGAAAAGTCATATAATTTAAAGAGTTATGGAAATGTCTATACCTGACCCACCCCCCCAGTATTAAATGCGTCATTTAATGAGTCCCTGAATAAGCTATGATGTGTATTTATTTATTTGTTTGTTTGTTTGTTTGTTTGTTTGTTTAATTATATTTACATTTTTTTCGTTAGGGAAAAAATCTAGTGCATACCAGATACAATGTGATAAGCACCAGATTTGATCAGGTGCCCATCAGATACCATGTGCTAAGCACCAGAGGCTAACAGGGGAGCACCAGATACTATCAAAAAAATGCCTGTTTTCTGGTGCTAACTTAATAGTACCTGCTGTTCACCTGATAGCACCCGGTATACTCTTGCAACAGGATATGGCTAAATTACTGTAGGGTCAGTAAGCGAATATGTAAATGTTAGTTTTGATACATCACATTTCTAATACTCTATTCTACAGTTAGAGCTCACATATGATTGCATATTACATACTTTAAGAATAACTCAGCCAGTATGCATGATTTCCAGTGTACTTACTGAAACATAAGACACTGTAATGGCTCACACAGAAGCTGTATGTTGAAATAGACACATGCAGGAAAATAAAACGAACCTCGGTGTAGTAAGTTAGTCCTCATACCATTTAGTTTGTTGTTAGTTTTTGACATTTGCATTTACTGTCAACTTATATTCTGTATCCACAGGTTCAAATCTGCACTTCTGACATTGAAACAAACAATCAGAAGTGCAAGCTTGAACCTGTTGATACCAAAATACAAAACAGAAAGTATTTAATCACATTAAAATTAATTTTCAAAGTATAACAACAATTCAGACATCTGAAGCAACATTTTAGCTTTTTTTCTTTCTTTAAAAATGATAGAAATTTTGGGTTATATATTATATGTCTATGTACTACTGCTGATAAATTCTTCAAATGAAATTCTTCATTGTTCTTGCTGTTAAGGGACATTCAGAGAGTCTGCTCTAGCATTAGGGTTTGGGGCCGAATGGCTAAATTAGCCGATGCAGGACGATTAATCTCCATCCTAGTGTGTCCTTGTTTGTTGGCAAAGACAAAGTCCCCTTCCCCCCCACCCACACACACATTACCCTTTCCACTCGTCCCTGATCCACTCGTCCATCCTTCCTTCTTCTCCCGTCCTTTCATTAATTCCTGAGACGCTGCTGTTTGACCCCTGAGCCGGGTCATTAGCACAGAGTCATTAACCAAATTAAACCAATCCCCGAAATGCAGGCAGAGGGGTGTGTGTCACACACACACATACACACATGCATACACCATGAAACCATTAAATACAAGTTATTTGTTTTCATAAGATAATCCTTTTATTATAAGGCAGGGGGAGAGCCAATATGTTTCAATATGTTTCAAAAAACAAGAATTTCCATAACTGGAGTTCAAACAACATGAAAAGCTACAGAGGAATTGGGCTTCCTAATAACCGTTAGGAAGGACCTTGCAGACCACCAAAACTGTCCACCTCAGACAAACAGTACTTAAAGCATTCATAATCTCATTCATAATCAAGCATCCACGGGTGTTTCTGTCCATCCTTCCACCGTGAGAAGACAACCTAACGCTACGGGTCTGAAAGGATGTGTGGCTGCCCTCACGTCCCCCCTTCACTTTCCCTGTCTCTCTCCACTGTTTCTCCCTCCATTCATCCTTATTTCTTTCAGGCCAGCCTTCTATCATATTCAGCCCAGCTTGTTTACAACATTATTTTTGTAGCATCCATACAGGCTAAGAATGCCATTGTCACAATTATCTGCCACTCAGGTAGATAGTCAAACTGTAAACCCTTGTGTTTTCACTGACCAACAGTCAGGTTCACAGTAGGTCGGATGGCATGTCAGCTGAACGTAGAATAGTGCAAAATGTATACGTGATTACTACTGGGGAATATGATTTTGTTACAGCTCAATTACTGTCAAAAGACGCTTACACATGAGTGGTGTGGATCTGGTGGTGCAGGTAAATGTAATCAACTCTATACTCTATGGTCTGTTTATGACATTTGTGTGGTTTTATGGACCAAAAACTGTCAGAATTCATTTTAACTTGACGTTTTTTTTGCTAGAGATGGACCGATCAGTGTGTTGGGGCAGATGCTGATTCCCTTTCGGCATGATCGGCTGATAGCTATACTGATCAAGGCCAGGGCTGGACCCTCATGCTGCACTCACTTGTTTGCCTCACAAACGTTGGCATTGTGAAAGGATTGCCGGCAAAAATGGATGATTATCGGAGGAGAGCTTTAGCAGTGTAGATTGTTTTGTTCAAGGAGCCCTCACTGGAAAGAAAATCTGCAGATCAAACAATGCATATATAAATACATATTATATATACATATTACATCTGTTATATTCTATATTTATTTTTGCCGTTTTGATGCTGAAAAATATATAACTACTATGTTATGGTCATTTTGACTGGAAGATAAAGACATGTAGGGTGGTCTCTGACTTTTACATGGTACTGTATGAGTGCGGGGTGAGTGTGTGTGTGTGTGTGTTTATGCATATATTTCTTTTATGTGTTTAGTATGTAAATGTGCATGTATGAAAGTTCTAATGGTCTTATCATCTTATAAGCTGCTGATTGCTCTGCCCGCTGCACTAATTATGATGTAACTGGAACAACAGTGTAAGGTGTGTGTGTTTGTGTGTGTGTGTGTGTGTGGTGATTAACCCCAGGCTGCTGAGAAATGAGTCTAATGAGGAGAGCGGGACATTGGATCTGTTCAATCAATTTCTCTCTCCCTCTCTCTCTCTCTCTCTCTCTTCTCCTCTCATCTTTTTTCTCTCTCCCTGTTGTTAGTCAGTATCCCACTATCTCTGTCTCTTTCTCCCCTTTCTTTCATTGCTCTCTCTTATCCCCTCTTTTCTTTTCCCTTCTCTCACTCTTTTAATTCTCTCGCCCCTTTTCTCCCTCTTGCTCTGTCTTCCATCACTCTCTATTTACTCTCTCTTTTTTGTCTCATCCTTATCTCTTTTTCTCCTTCTTTCTTAATCTTTCTTTCATCTCTCTTCCCCCTTTTTCTGTCTCCATCTTGCTCTTTCATTTTCTCCCTCATGTCTTCCCTCCCTCATGTCCTCCCTCCACTTTCCCTCTCTGTCTCCCGTTTCTCCCTCCATTCCTCCCTCTTTCTTTATTTCCTTCCCTCTCCCCTCCCTCCTTATCTTTTTTGCAGTTCCTCTCTCCATTTCTCCATTTCCACATCTTCCTCCACCTCCCCCCCACACCCCGTCTCTCTCTCTCTTTCTCTCTCTCTCTCTCCTACACAGTATTTAAATGCGTCTCTGACCTTGTAATGGCTGACAGTGACGGGCTCTTGAACCCATTTAGTCTTCTACAGTCTCCTCATTTGTCTCGGCGCTGCTGCTGTAATTTTAGCTGGATCAGGGAGTGGCATGGGCGAGCTTCTGGTCACACAACACAGAGAAATCAAAACTTTTTACCCCCTAAAGAGGCTGGGAAATGGAGAGCAGGAGGTGTTCAGCCATTTTCGTCAACAATTAGTCTTGCTAGCATTCCAGGGAGCGACGATGCCTTAACAAGAGAGAAAAAAAGAGAAAAAATTGTCCGATTAAGCCTGACAGTGTGCATTAATTAAAGGGCCTTTAAAAACACCATCAGCCTTAATAGACTGGATATTATTACAGCCACACCATTAAAATCTCAAACTGCACATGAGGGACAAGGACAAACACTCTATAGTCAAGCTTACAGCAGCCCTATTGACCAATAAACAACCAGCATTAGCCAACAGAGCACAACTACACAACCTCCAATGCACTGCCCTGCACGATTAACACTAGGGCCTGATCCACTGCCTTACAGCGTGACCCGAGAGTTCCTGAAGGTTTTAAACCTTAGCTATAAGCTGCCTGCAAAAACGCTGCATTCGGATAACGGCTTAAACATTCATATGCGTGTTGTTTCCGAAAGAGCTGACTTCTCAAGGATCCAGAATCTCAAATACTGCTTCATTCTGCATTCAGGCTGAACAAGCTCAAATGCTGTTCTGCATTTACATCATATAAGGAGCATACAGAGAATATTGAGGAAGAAAAACATTCAACATTAATGGTTGGTGTCTCTGGAAAACCTGCAAACTTAAATGTTTACATCCCTCACATAAAGGACTGCTTTCAGAACTGTCTCACATTTGTATGCTTCAGGTCTTAATCAAGGGATGAGCAGGTTTTTCTGGGTGGTTTGGTGTTGTTGTGGTACAGCTGTTTTTTGGGGTTTCATATCCATGTGGTGTCTGATATTTAGGGTTTGGTAGGTATTATGGTGCAGCAGGTATTTGGGGTTTCATATTTATGTGGTGTCTGATATTAGGGTTTGGTGCTTTTGTGGTGCAGCTGTTTTTTGGGGTTTTGTATTTATGTGGTGTCTGATGTTTAGTGTTTGGTAGTTTGTGGTGCAGCTGGTATTTGGGGTTTCATATTTATGTGGTGTCTGATATTAGGGTTTGGTGCTTTTGTGGTGCAGCTGTTTTTGGGGGTTTGTATTTATGTGGTGTCTGATGTTTAGTGTTTGGTAGTTTGTGGTGCAGCAGGTATTTGGGTTTCATATTTATGTGGTGTCTGATATTAGGGTTTGGTGCTTTTGTGGTGCAGCTGTTTTTTGGGGTTTTGTATTTATGTGGTGTCTGATATCTAGGGTTTGGTAGTTTTGTGGTGCAGCTGGTATTTGGGGTTTCGTATTTATGTGGTGTCTGATATTTAGGGTTTGGTAGGTATTATGGTGCAGCAGGTATTTGGGGTTTCATATTTATGTGGTGTCTGATATTAGGGTTTGGTGCTTTTGTGGTGCAGCTGATATTTGGGGTTTTGTATTTATATGGTGTCTGATGTTTAGTGTTCGGTAGTTTGTGGTGCAGCTGGTATTTGAGGTTTCATATTTATGTGGTGTCTGATGTTTAGTGTTTGGTAGTTTTGTGGTGCAGCTGATATTTGGGGTTTTGTATTTATGTGGTGTGGAATTTGGTATTATTTTTTTCCTGGTACAGCCAGCATTCAGGGTTTCGTATTCATGTGGTGCCTGGTATTTGAGGTTTGGTAGTTTTGTGGTACAGCTGGTATTTGGGATTTAATATTTTTATGGTGCCTAATAGTTTAGGTTTGTTAGTTTCGTGGCGTTGTTTAGTTTCGTAGCGTAATGGGTAACACATCCACCTCCCATGCTGTAAACTGGGGTTCGGTCTCCTACCTGGCCAAATACCCTACACTATACCAATAAGAGTCCTTGAGCTAGACTCCTAATGCTGCCTTCGCCTACCTGTCTAAGAATGAATCAAATTGTAAGTGGCTCTGCATAAGAGCGTCTGCCAAACACTGTGAATGTACAGCTGGTGTTTGGGATTTCATAATTTTATCTTGCCTGATATTTGAAGGAAGATAAAGGTTACCAGGAATATTAAATGATGATAAATTTAGACTGATATGGGCAATATTTACTGACCTACACATACAGAAGTAGTGTCTCTCAGTATGGCATGACACCATTACAGACTTTGGTGACATTGACGTGGAGTTGAGGGCAGTCATTGTCTGGTCTGCATGCATGTAGTCTGCCAATGGTGCTGGCAGTAACAGGATGACTCATGAAGGGCATCACTGCTAGCTGAATGTTTTTGAAAGTTGACTCATCTGTGTCTGACATAAATTGGAACAATTATGGCTATGTTTGATGTTCCCATTTCTAGGAAGAGCAGCGTGATGACCTCATCATCTCTTCTCGGGAAGAAAACAGGACAATAAATTAAATATGAATGTAAATTGCATGAATACCAGTAAACGCACGAAAGTCACTTTGGCTATCTCATGACACAAACACAGTGTGCTGAATGTGTGAACACTCAAACATTTTCCACCAATATCTCAAACAGCCTTAAGCAGTGCAGTCAGAGCCAGTCAAACTGATGTCATCGCAGTTTTAGGGGAATAAGGATGGATCTGTATCAGAATGGTGCTCCGAGGTGCAATGTGTACTTGTGCTGCTACAGACGCACACAAATCACCACCCTGGACATGACCTTCATATGAGAATAGCTCACAGAGAGAGAGAGAGAGAGACAGAGAGAAATGCAATTAGACGATCAATCCTGAAAGTCTCTAGTTCCTCTCTCTGCATCCCTCAGCAAACTGAAGTGTCCAGAACATTATTCATTTAATTAAAAGGGCCTTTTAAACACATGGTGCATTTTCTCTCTCACCTGTCCATGTGTCCAGCTCTACTATCACTACTGAATCAAGCATGTATGTACAAACATTTAATTATGAACTCCTTTATGATTTATTAGAAACAAGCAATGCAGTCTTGCCTAAAGTTATGGGTATACTGTGACTATGGGTATAATTCCATTTAGCTCAGGGAAACATACAGTATTTTGTCAGATCTGCTGTAATATTAGCAAACTATGGGCACGTACCTCCCACTACCTTTTCCACATTAAAAATGATTTCCACTAGCAATTTTCTGTTTTATGTTAGCATCAAGCTAATGGTGGCTCTATTACATTCCCTAGTTTAATGCTACTTATTTATTACTTATTTAGCATTATGTTTTTCTTTGTATAGGTGAAAAGCATGAATGGAGATGAAAACACAATACACAAAGCTTTCTCAGTCCTACCATCATTGCATGTTTATGACTGAACCTCAAATTACTTATATACTTATATATACCTATATACTTTTTAGATATCAGATAGTTAGACAGAGATAGTTAGATAGGGAGTCTTGCAGATTGTTGCAGAACATAAGTAGTCTGTATTAGACATACCCAGAAAAAAGTACACTGAAGTTACTTAATTTAAGTATACTTAGTGTACTTCCTTGAACTTGTACTGAAAGTGTGCTATTTTCATACACAAACGTTGTACTTAGCATGCTAAATATAATCATTAGTGCTATTAAATATATACTTAAATAGAACTAATTATACTTAACTGTACTATAGCAGTTTTGTGCTTGTAATTATTACAGTTGTAATATATACATTTTGCACTTTCGCACACAAAACAATAATGTGCTTGAAATGTACTTGCAGGTATTAAAGTCCATTTCTAGTACATTAAAATATACTTAATTTTTACCTGTGTAGACACAGTGCAGTATTGGGGTGTAAACGCTGTTATGTTGTGAATTGCATATTGCACTACATAGGGTGCCATTCGGGATTCAGCCCAGTTTGTTTACAACATTATTTTTGTAGCATCTTTACAGGCTAAGAATGCCATCATCACAATTATCTGCCGCTCAGGTAGATAATCAAACTGTAAACCCTTGTGTTTTCAAACAATCAGGTTCACAGTAGGTCGGATGGCTGATGTCAGCTGAACATAGAATAGTGCAAAATGTATACGTGATTACTACTGGGGAATATGATTTTGTTACAGCTCAATTACGTCAAAAGATGCTTACACATGAGTGGTGTGGATCTGGTGGTGCAGGTAAATGTAATCAACTCTATATTCTATGGTCCGTTTATGACATTTGTGTGGTTTTATGGACCAAAAACGGTCAGAATTCAGTGTTTTGGGGCAGATGCTGATTCCCTTATAGCATGATCGGGCTGATAGCTATACTGATCAAGGTCAGGCCGGACCATCATGCTGCATTAACATGCTTGCCTCGCAAACGTTGACATGGTGAAAGGATTGTTGGCAAAAATGGATGATTATCGGAGGAGAGCTTTAGCAGCGTAAAAAGGCACCTTTTATTGTTATTATATAATAATGAGACGTTTGGCACCCTTGCCTCCCAGAAAGTGGTGTTAAAAGACTAGTTAGTTAACTAAAGACATTAGTTTTACAAATTTTACAAGTAGCTTTGGCTACTTTAGTCAGATTTGGTAAAAAACGACATTTACTATCAATCCTGCACAAGGCCAACGGGTTTAGTCCTGTAGTCAAAAGTTCTATATTTCCATCTACCGTTTAAACGAGGAAATGCTGGTTCCACTCCTTCTGAGCCTTGCTAACTATATTTTTACCTTTACATAGTTTATAGATGCGTACTCAGTGTTTACAGCAGTTTCACCATGATTTTTATCTAAAATGTACTAACAACTAAACCTAATGTGTACTAACAACTAAACCTAATGTGTACTGCTTCTGTAGAAGACCAGACCCAGGGGTTTCAATAAGTGTCCTACAACCTTAATCTGGATAAAGCTGCGGTATTTAAACACATCAAGTTATTTGGTGTTGTGGTTTAGCCATTAGATCAGACTTTATCGGCTTTCCATGTCCACCAAAGCCGCCACTAGAGAGCGCTCCATGTGTGGCCCAGTTCCCCCGGCTGTAGCTCTTTCTCCTAGGACCGCAAAAGAGCTCTGCTTTTTGATTCCTTCATTAATTCGCGGCCCCACTCCTCCTGCTCTTTCCTGAGGCGCAGCAGCAGGACCTCGTCCTTGGACACTGCTGAGCAACATCCTCTGAATAATCAGTGAGTTTGAGTTATAGTTCCACTGGCTGAGGCCGACATGCCGATCTAAAGGAAACAGCATGTTCTCCTTCTAGCTCTTTCACTACCCCCCTCTCTCTCTCTCTTACCAAGGCATCTCTGTCACGCATAAATAATCGCCCAGAGATACATGTCACACCCTGAGCGTTTGGATCTAATGGAGGAATTCCAGTCACACTGGCAAAGTCACGAGAAAGAGGCTGGAAGGACTTTTCTTGGACATTTAGGGAGAGTTTCTTGTAGAGAGAGTTTGAGGGAGCTAAAACTGGTTCCTGAATATTCTGTGTGTTAAACAGATTCTCTCGTGTCCCATTAGCATGATTAGGCCGTGACCTTGTTAGCCTCCATCATCGCTTCCCCCACTGCAGCATTTTTAATTCCTTTCCTCAACATGACAACTAATTATTCTAGAAACACGTGTGTCCCGCCAAATGACCAACCCTGATTCTGTTCATCCGGAGCCTTTTCTCACTGCTTACACCGAAAATACTTCCAGCCATATATACAACAGAGCAGATGAGAGCAAACAACACCGCCAGTATATATATATATATATACTTACTTATATATAGTAAGCGTTACACCATATTTGTGCTTCCTTGTCCCCTGGCCTGCCTTGCCATTGCCTGGCCTCGCATTGTGTGTGCTATTTTCTTCTATTCCACAGTTAACTGCCTAGCCACATTGCTGTTGGCTGTAAGTGCAAGTTGCCATGCACCCTATGACAGCTCAGTAGCACAGTAGAAATGATATATGTCTGTGTAACTTTTTCTATGTACTTTAATCAGTTACCACATTAATCTGAAATTATTAATGCATAAAATGACCAGTCCAGTTGTTTAAAAACCAGTCCAGTATGTGAATTATTTGAATTTACTGAGTACATATCATTCAAAAGAGCATGTTTAAATGGACCCACTTGGTATTTTTAATGAAATCCAACATTTCATATTTGGGTAATACATGAAAATAACCTGTCCAGTTAATTACCACTTACTCAAATCACTTTAGTGTGACTTACTTGAATTTGTTAGTATGTTTTGTCACGTCCTGTCTTGTCTTGCCCCTGTTTGTCTCTGTTTTCTCTGTTTTTGTCTCTTTTTCTCTTGTCACTTCCATGTGCCTTTTGTTGTCCTGTTCCATGTGCTTCTGTTTGTTTTGGTTATTGGTTCTGCTGTTTCCGCCCTCTTGTCAGGCCCCTCAACCGTCCTTAGTTTGTAGCTCCGCCCCTTCCCAGGTGTTCCTTGTTAGTCTTTGTTCATTTATACTCCCTGTTGTTCCCTTTGTTCTTGCTTGGTGTTTTGTCTCTATGTCTGTTGTTTGTAACCCTGTTCCCAGTCATTTCTCAATTTGCTAGTGTCTTTGGTTTTGTTTTAATTTGTTCTTCATTAAAGACTTGCATTTGCATCCTGCCTCCTCGTCTTGTCCCACGTGACATTTACTCAGTCAAGTGTCTTAAAAGCTACTTAACACAGTTGCATGGGACTGGTGGACATAAGAATTTTAAGTAAATCTAACATTTAATTTTTTAGAGTGTAGCCTGATAGAGTTTCTCATTAGGTTGCATGAGCTGTTCCAATGTTCTGTAAAGCCTATTAAATATTAATAACAAATTATTTAAAGGGACCATGGTCTACAAGTTTTATGAATTTTTCATATTATCTATGTGGTTTTGTGTATCAAAATAAATGAAAAAATAATCTGTTTATGTTACTCTCTCTCTTTCTCTTTAAGACTGATATATGCAAATGACCTCTGTTCTGATTGGCTGCCCTATATTTTGGCTCAATCAAAAAGCAGTTTTGGCTGAAGCGCACCCTATAACTTCTGCTCAAATGGGCAAGGCTAAACTGATGTTGCCTGAACAGGTTCTTAAATATGTGGATGGATGATAGGATTTAGCATTTGGTATGTGTTGCTGTTAACTCTCGATAAAAAGGAGAAAGAAGTGTTGAAAGATGCTCATAAAGGCCCAGAAGACCACAGAAGAGAACTGCTGGATGACAGAGAAATTGTTTCCCTGCTGAAAAGCCCCTTTCATGACAGTTGGTCAGGACAAGAACAACCTGCAGGGGATAGGCGTATCCGTGTCTAAGATGATAATCAAGTAAAGACTTCCCTGAAGAAAATACACCAAAAATGTGAACTATTGCTAAGCCTCAAAAAAGGAAGATAAGATTAGAGTTTGGCAACAAAGATTTTGCAACAAAGATCCAGAATGAGGGGAGTAGAAGAGCATGGAGATAAGAAGGAATTGTCTATGATCCAAAAAATACCATCTGATCTGTGAAGCATGGTGGAGGTAGTGCCATCTCATTGGCATATGTATGCCAGCGGAACAGGTTTCCTTGAGTTTACTGGTTAAGCTGCTGGTAACGCAACACAACTAAATCTGAAGTGTATAGTGCTATATTATTTGCTTAGATCCAATCAAACGCTTTAAAACTCTTTGCATTGCTCAGTGCAGACAGACAATGATCCAAAGCATACTGTGAAAACAAAACAAGATTTGTCTTTTTTAAGGAAAATAAATGGAATGCTTTACAACTGCCAATTCAATTATCTGATCTTAATGCAATCAAGCATGCCTTTCACTTACTGAAGGCAAAACTGAACGATTTGATACATTCTTAAGTAGAAAGAAGCATTGAGAGATGCTCATAAAAACCAAAAGGTTCAGAAGACCACAGAAGAGAATTGCTGGATGGCAGAAGAATTCTTTCCCTGTTGAAAAGCTCCTTTCACAACAGTTGGTAAAATCAAGAACACTGTGGAGGGGATAGGCATAAATGTGTCTAAGTCAATAATCAAGAAAAGAATTAGCAAAAAATTTAGCTATTGCTAAACCTCAAAAATAGAAAGATCAGACTAGAGTTTGGTAAAAACACCAAACACAGTTATGGAACAACTTCTTATGGACATATGCAGCAAAGATCCACTTGTACCAGAATGATGGGAATAGAAGAGCATGGAGATGAGAAGGAATTGTCTATGATCTAAAGCATAGCATCTGATCTGTAAAGCATGGTGGAGGTAGTGTCATGCCATTGACATATGTATGCCAGTGGAACAGGTGGATTTTACTGGTTAAGCTGCTGATAACGCAGCAGAATGAAATCTGAAGTGTACAGTGCTATATTATTTCCTTAGATCCAACCATATACTTCAAAACTCTTTGTATTTGCAAAAGTCGTTGCTCAGTGCTGATGGACAATGATCCAAAGCATACTGGCAACAAAACAAGACTTTTTAAGGCAAAGAAATGGAATGCTTAGCAACTGCCAATTCAGTTACCTGACCTCAATACAATCAAGCATGCATTTCACTTACTGAAGGCAAAACTGAACTGGAACTGAAGACAGCTGCAGTAAAGGCCTGGCAGAGCATCACTAGGAAACAAGCCCTGCGTCTAGCAAGGTCTACAGATATCAGGCAGGCAAGGATTTGCCATCACATATTAACAATGTTTAATTTCAATTTTAATTCATGTGTAGTTGCAGAATAGAATCATTATTGGTTCAGAAACTTTCTGTAAAACATATAGGAAACATGTTAGGAATGTCCTTTCCGTCATTTGATTGGGTGTACGTTCACGCGGTTTAATGTGACACTGGCCCTTTAAGAAGCCCTTGCATGATTAACTTCTTGCGTGATTAGGGAACCCCAAACATGAGCTTCTAGACCAGCATTGTTGGAGCACGTTGTGGGGGTAAAAAGTGGCTATGAGAGGCAAATCCAGTGGTAATTATTTCAGCCTTCACCTCTAAAGTGAGATATAAATGTAAAATGATTGTGAACTGTTCCCATAGAGTGAGGATAAAAGTATTTTCAGTTTAGAAATCTGTATAATGCAGATGTTTCTGGATATCAGTTTCTACTCTGCATGTCTGTCATTTCAGGCAGGTCTTATTATTTCGCCATAAGTTTGAAGTAATATACTTGGTTACTGTACAGAATTGTAAATCTTTTGTTCTTAATAGAGAGCTACATGTAAGCAGTTGAATGCAGTTATCAACTGAGGAAAGGGAGTCCTTACAGTAGATGAGATGAGTTATTTCTTTTTATTTTTTAATTATTTTTTATTTATCTGTAGCTCTGCCTTGTGATTTTTGTTCTCACTTTGTCTATTTTGTGTTTTTGTTTACACTCGGTGTTTACAACACACTGCCATATTTATTTTATACTGGGCTGTTTTGTAACACTTCGTAAGGGTGAAATCCAGTTCATGCCTCGATTCAACCTAAACAAAGGAAAAGAGAATAATCATGCAAAACCATGACTATTTCCTACTGAAGTCACAAGCAAATCAAAGAACCCCAAAGCTAGTTATTGTGTGCTCCTTATCCCACGGCTATACGTGATTATTTTGGTTTGTCTTCAATTTACCTTCTAAAATGGATGGGAGGTGCTACATATGAAAATGACTGAAATTCCTATACTGTTCACCTGATCTTAGATATCCAGAGTAACCGCCGTGTGCAGCCCAGACAGCAGCTAGACGGACTGGGAGTGATTCAATAAGGCTCTGGTAGGTTGTCACAGGTATCTGGAGCCATGCTGACTGCAGTGCATCCCACAGCTGCTAGAGGATGCATGGGGGAGGATCCATAGAGTGAACATGACAATCGAGGTGGTCCCACAGATGCTCAGCTGGGTTCAAGTCTGGGGAATTAGGGGGCCAGGGTAGAACTTGGAAGTCTTGATCATGCTCTTCTAACCAATGTCTGACATTTCTAGCTGTGTGACATGTCGCATTGTCTTACTGGAAGATCCCATCCACCCCGTGGAAGACAATCAACAAGTATGGGTGTAAATGATCTGCAAAGATGGATTCCTACCCAAATCAGTTAAGAGTGCTTTCCACATGGACGAGTGGGTCCGGAGAATGCCACGCAAACGTGCCTTCCTTCATGAGCTACACGCTGCCGCTGTCGAAAATAGGAAGTGGTCATAATAATATGACTCAACTGTGTAAACACTCAAATAAAGGTTGATGTAATGAGGGAATAAAACACATCTGGCCATGGAGCAGCCAAGAAAGTCGAGCAGTCGACTGTCCGACTGAGCCCCTAAATATTAAAACTGAATTTTGCTGACATCTGTATATTTATGGACCTGACTGTAAATACATTGACCTTTGTGACATCATAACTCAAAACAGTCTATTTCTGCAACATGTTCATCCTTCTGCAGCTATTTGTTCCATTCAGATATGAAACGTACAGACTGGGCAGTGAAGGTATGTTGTTGAAACAAACATTCAAATGAAGGTAATAAACAGTGAATGGTGTTTACATGCTGCCTCCAGCTCATTCATCTCAAACATGTGAGGACAGCCGGAATGTCTTTGATATAGGCCCTTTAAGGACAGGTTTCACTTCACCCACCACAAGTGCTATACCTCTTTCCTGTGTGCAGGCAGGAGTGAAGTTTTGAGCTCGTATCTTTTTTTCAGTCTGAGGCTGATCTGTCCCCTCCTCTCAGCCTGATCTGTGTGAGGAACTGATGAGAGGTGTATCGCCCCTGGCAACCGTTTCAAGTCGTGTGAGCGCAGAACAATGGCGGCTGTCATCGGCCCGTTCCTCAGTGGAGGACGGCAGCTCCTTGATTTTTCCGTCTTCATCACCGCCTCATCCGTCAATGTCGTCCATGGGGGCTAATCGATGACGGCGTTGACAAATGCGGAGCCCACCTCGGGTAATTAATAAATGAAAGAGAGGTGTTCTGGGCTGCTTCCTGTGATGCGGAGGGTGGGGCGTGTCTCAGGCATCAGGGGAGACACTGATGCTAAACGCTAACGCTAAACGCAGCATTTGATAAACGCTCGTTTTGCTGCGACATGAAAGTGGCAGGCGTTTGATATCTCAGTGGGGAAATGTTGGGGAGGCAGACCATGTGCGCGTGCGTGTGTGTGAGAGAGAGTGTGACAGGTGCTGCATGTATCATCTTTACAAGGATGAAAAAGAGACAGAAAAAAGAAAGTATCGTCTGTCAATCACGAGCCAAGTGGAGTGTTGATTAGGAAAAGAGAGTGAATTACACAAAATTCAAGCATTTGTTCTCATTGAGACTGGTGCATCAGAAGAGTAGCACCCAGGATAGTTTGTAGTGTCTTCATTTCATGCAGCTATAACTGATTCTGCACTAATAGCAATAATAACTGAAAGGCCAAGAAGTGTGTTGTCCTTGCCTGTAGTGAAAGCAATGGTCTGGCAAAAACAGGGCACATATCCCTCCTTACCTCAAAATATTATTATTCAGCCAAGATATGTTTGGTGACAGAAGTTTGTTTCTTTAGTTTTGAGCTATGAGGTTAATGTAATTAACCAGTAATAGTAGCTTACACCACACCAATTAGCACCGGGCAAACTGCGTATCTAAATCAAAACATGCTTAAGCCCCATTTGAGTTGGATTCGTTTTGCCTGTGGAGACTTAATTTGAGTAATTACAGATGAGATCCATGATTTTAATCCAGCATGAATTCGCCTTTTCATCTGTAGTAGTTTTAGTCTGTTAAGTTATAATTCCACAGCAATTACCTTTTAGAATTCTGTAACTCAGAGCTCCTTCAGTAACACTAGTAATGTTCAAGTCAGCCTCATCATAACATCATATTAAATACTGGTAATAGACATTAGCACTTCTGTTTTTGGTGAACAAGAGAGGCTGATGCCTGTCCAGGGTGGCCTTCCAAAATGGCCTTCCATTGACCTTCCACCCAACGAGTGCTGGGATTAGAAGGAGCAATGAAATGAAATATCTCTAGGTACCTGTCACAGGGCAGTGTGGTTTCTGTCCTGTTGAACTGGTATTAATTGGAAAGTTGTTTGTGTTGTTTGCTTGTCTGGATGTGTCTGATTTTTATGGGCTAGGATGTTTCGATCTGGAGCAATTACACTTATTCTTTATCCCATGCAAATGGTCCACTCAAGGTACTTACCTTGCAGAACCTCATCAGTAATACTGCTGTTTAGCCATGCAATTATCCAACCAAGGTGCACAATACAGGAGGCGCTGAGGGGTCTTGAACCCACAGAAGTCACAATATCTAAATTTGCTGGGTCCTTGAAACTGAACTTATGCTGTTATTGTTTAGCCTGCTTTACCCATAGTTTGCACGCTTCTGTCTTTGTGACTAGCAGTAAATATGCCAAGGTTACCTCCAAAAAACTTCACTATATGGCATACAAATTTTGTGCCTGCTTTCCATAGAGAATGGTGGAAACAGTAAATTGTTCCCCATTTCTCATACCAAAGACAAAAGAGTAGATGTATAAGTTCTCAGTGAATGTGTGGAAGAGACTATTACCAAACTAGAAAAAAAAGCATTTCTGGAAGAAATCGTTTTGTTGTTATTGAGGAGCCCATATGGCACGAGAGCAGTCAGCCAACACTGGATTAGCAAGCCAACATGGGATCCTCCGAATACCAGGCAGTATACTGCAATCGGCCAATCATGTACCAGCAGCGCAATGCACAGTGGTATGCAAACATGACTCAGGAGCTGCAGGTAATGATCACATCAAATATCATAAAACAAAAAAAAGTCACTTTGACAATGGCATGGTTGTTGCTGCCACACTGAGAGATGATGCACAGCAGGGCTGTCAAACTTATGATTATGGTTCTTGGACTATAATTGACCATTTGCAAAATTGTTAACCATCTCCAAGGGACAGTTTGTCCAACAAGAGACAGCAAAGGCAGTAAATTGGTCATCATTTATTATGCTAAGAAATGGTGGAAAAGTGTTACTGACGTGTGCATAATACCTGACATATTAATGCACTTATACGCATGCAATCATTTGCCTTCTTTGAGGTTTACTGAAAGGCCTTGTAAAAATCCTGAGTGTCTAATGTTGCTCCAATTAACTGAAATAATCACATTTAGGAGACACTGTTTATATGTTGTAGCCCTACTAAAGTGATAGTGATATGGAGGGCATTACTGCTCGCTGAATGTCCACAATCGTGGCTGTTGGGTCAGTCAGGTACATCGATAAGGCCCATCCTTCCTTATGTCGCATGAATAGTCAAGCGTGAAATTGGAATCATTTGCATGTCTCATGATGTCAAACCCACCCACCAAGTTTCTTTCTTGCTGGTTGATTCCTTCTGGGTGCAACTATTTGGGCGAAAAAAAAATTGAGGATAAGTGTATATATTTTGATCCTGCCCACTTGACATTGGATTGAATTTCAAGTGGCCTGCGATTAAATGAGTTTGAAACCCCTCAGGTCAGAGGAGAATGGACAGACATGTTCAAGTTCACAGGAAGGCTGTATTAATTCTTTACAAGAGTGGTGATCAGGAGAGCATCTTGAAGTGGATGGACTACAACACCATAAGACTTTCCTTGGCTTTCTTTCCTCTCAGAGAAGAACAGGAATATAATTTGCATAGGTGTAGGTGGCTGGATTGGTATCCGCTCTATGTCAACAGTTCGAGCTGATGGTGGTGGTGGTGTAATGGTAAGAGGAATTTTTCTTAGCACACCTTTGGCTAATACTAATTGACCATTATCTGAACGGTACAGTATAGTTGCATCCTTTATGGCCACAATTTAATCTAACCTTCTAAAGCCAGTTTCCAAGTGCCTGATCATGCACCTTGTCATAAAGCACAAGTCATCATACATCTCTGTCTTGTGATCCCCAGATAAGTTGCCCTGAAATCGCAAGACAAATGAGTTGTGATATTAAAAAAAAAAACAGCTTTTGCTGTCTTGAGATCTGTCCCTCTACCACCAACTACCACATGGCATTTTTGGATTTCCATACTAACTGGTTCCATGAATGGCAGGGAGTTCACTGCACTTCGTTGGGCTCTATACTCACCAGGGCTGAATCCACTGGAAAGCTACTGGGATATGATAGAACAGGAGATTCACAACATGAGATTCACAGCATGTTCCTGCTGACAAATCTGTAACAATTACATGATGCAATCGTGTCAACATGGACCAGAGTCTCTAGGGCATGTTTCCAGTACCTCAAGCTATGCCATATAGACATATATTATTCTGACAGCTGCCCCCTAATAGAATGGTGTTCTTAATAAAGTGGCTGGTGAGAGTCTCTCAAACTGTGTTAATCTATAAATAAAATGATAAAGGAACTTTGCATGGTCGCCATCTTGAAGCCTCAAGGCTCCAGTGCAAAACTAAAGAGGTAAACTTCTGAGTCCAAATCTTTCTTGGCTGATCAACTACATTGGTGATAAGAGCCAAAATTAGCGTTAAGGTAAATTGCTGCACCATTGTTCCAAAGAAATTGTTGTCTTGTTTCCGGAACGTTTAACCAGTCTCATGCAGCACATAAGCTATCATGAACCTGGGACTGTAAGTGGCATGCTTCACCCACACACACACATGCAACTCTGTGTGCTATATGAACACTCCTGCTGTAACACACTCTGTCGGTTGCATATGCTTATCAACAGGCCACATATGCTCCTTCCTCAACACAAACAAGAAAGCAGAACGTTCCTCTTTGTTCTTTAAGGGTTCCTCTGGGAGTGTGAAGCTGGAGCCGGTCATCTGCAGTTCAGATTCACAGAGCGGTCACACACAAACATGCGCGCACGTTCTCCGTACGCTCTCCCTCAAGGCTGGTCCTGCAGTCCCACTCACACAATCTGCTCCAAATGCATGAACCTCAGCGTAAACACACACCCACGAGCGGCCTACGCACAAACATATACGCACTGTACACAGTATTGCTTTTCAGGCTTTCAGTAATCAGTGATCTCGTTCGCCTTGACTTGACCCTTCTATCTGGTGTTAAGGGTAAAATGTTATGGCTTTTGTTGTGTAATGACTTCCTTATCCTGAACATTTAGAATGATCAGAGGCATCATCTAAGAGTGGGATGGAGTATGAATGTCTGAAAAGAAGCTATTTTGACCGCAGCCACAATTTAGAGTTGAAATATATATAAATATATATATATATATCTTGTGCAAAAGTTTGGACACTCCAGGCCAACACGTCCTCTACAGCCAACAAACTTAAATGCTTAATGCCCATTTTAAGTGCCCGATTTCTATTTATTTGTTGAAAAAAAAGAAAACAAAACAAAAACATGAAGGTTCCATATGTTATGTATGTTTCCCCTTATTAAGTATTAAATGGACATAGATTTGCAGAAATTTGCAAATCATTTCTCTCTGATGTGTGATTTGAACAGGGCACCCAAACTTTTCCATATAGTCTGTAAATGATGCGAAAAGCAGAAAGACAGCAACTTCAGCTTCTCGTTCCACATGAATAATGGGGCTATAAATACCTGTGGAGTGTGCGACGGGATTCAGAGATTAATGAGGTGGTACAGTGCAGTGATTGTCTCATTTGATGTGTAGAAAATGGGTCCAAAGCAGATGATTAATGATTGGCAAAAAGGAGTGACTGCATTTGGCCGTGCCAAAGGCTATAGTGTGAAGCAAGTAGCTGAATTTGCAGGTGTATGGAAGTGTACGGTCATACGGGTCTACGAGCACTGCCAAAAATCCCAGTCTACAGGAAACTCTATTCAGAACTGTGCCAGAGAAGGCCTCCACCAAATCTGGCCCAACTGCACAATTCTTTGATGCAAGAGTGGCTGAACATTGATGTGGCCTACATCCAGAAGCTTGTCCAGTCCATGCCAAATCAAATCACAGCTGTTACTCATGCTTATGGAGGTATTACAAGCTCTTATGTTTTTTGTTTTTCTGTTTTTTTTTTTTTTGTCCAAAGAGCTTAATAAATGTAATAGTGAGTCTAATAAATGTATTTAACTATACTTCTCTGCTCTCGATGCAAACTAGGCAGTCCTTCCGAAAGCATTTCCTAACCTGTTCTCAAATTGCCTGGTCAGTAAGTTTTAAGATGTGTGTTTTATAATATTCCTATCTTATATTTTTCATTCATACATTCAAGTTGGATGAAAATTGAGAACACTCAAGTTTGTCTGCTTACAAATTCCTCATCTTGGACTGTTTTTAATTACAGTCTTAGTAATTAAGTATCTAATCCTGGTCCATACCCAAAGAAAAGTCCTAATCCTAAACTTAGCTTTATCTTTACATATTTGACACTAGGCTATCCAAATTAAGTTAAATCATGAATTTGTGTGCTAGAAAATAAGCAATAATGCAGGTTTTCTCACGTGTATGGTGCGGTAATTTGAGATTAGAGTTGGATTATAGGACCTTATTTTAATGAAACTGCCCCCCTGACCGGCAGCAGCGTTAGTAATAAAGCCGTGTGCTCTGGGCATGTTTCTCAATTAAGCAAAGGCAAAATCACCCCACCAGCTCATACATGAAGCAGGCAGAGATGAATATCATCATCATTTTGTAATGTTTAACAGCTAATTAGCACTAGAAAGAATGACAGGGCGCGGAGAGCCAAAATGTTTATGCAAGTCAGGGCTTCATTAGACTTCAAAGGCTTTCGAATAACGAGTGTCAACATTACCTGCCGCAAAGGTACAGATCCCGAGCTGATGTCATTTCACCATCTAACGTCTTTAATCTGGAATTAGAATTCAGAGGATCGTGCTGAGATGTACATTTCATTACATTTCATGCTTCAGTGAAGAACAAAACAAGTGCCAAGCGCACAGTGACATTGATTTCATTTAGAGGGAAAATAGGCCAGCTGGTTTAATCACTAAATCTGCAGCATCTTCAAAAAAAAAATTCAAATAAATAAAAAAAGACACCAAAAAATGTCTTTAGGGCAGTGGCAAATAAGAAAGACATTTGATTCCCTAATCAAAAAATCTCTTAGTAGATTAGCTGAGTTTAGCTCAGGTTGGTTCTGGAAGTCTGGTGTCCAGCACAGTCTAGTTATTACCCTACTCAGGAAACACCCACTAAACCAGGCAGTTAACATATGACTTGAAACAGGTGTGTTTGGGCAGTAAAACCCAAAAGCAGTGTTTTGGACACTGCTTTGTAAATCTTATGTAAACTGTATATTATTTGTCCATAGTGTGTTTATTGCTTGTATATTGTGTAGACTGTGTAGACTGTATATTGTACAATTGTCTATATTTATTGTGTATATGTGGAGTCATTGTGTATATTGTGGACTGTCAGTTAGTTATGTGTATATTGGTACAGTACTAGAGAGACACAAACTGCCGAAACCAAATTCCTTGTGTGTGTCAACATACTTAAACTTGATTCTGATTCTGATTCCAGGATCAGAGTTGAAGGGCTGTGCTTCTTACTTTAAGATACCAGGATTGCGAGTGTGAAGGACCATTTAGGAACCTTAAAAGAAAGCAAGAGGACAAATTTACAACAGACTGCTTAGGTCTGAAACATATTCAAGATTAACAAGATTAACAATGACTGGTCAGTGCTTTGTATTGCTTTGTATTGCTCAGTGGGACAAATCAGAGCATCTGTAAACAGGATCTACTGTTTTTCCAACTTTTCTTTTTGGAATGAAGAACACAAGTGAGCCAGTTGTGCAAGAGACCGGTCAAACTGCTGGTTTGCTATCACGGTTGACTGGACAAAGCACGCTGTCAGTGCAAAGCAGCTTCACCAGGCTTGGCTGGTACTATAGCACCCCTTGCTGCAGTGCTCAAAATTGAGCTTGTGCTTGCATTGTTACACACATGATGCAATGTGAGTCAAAATAGTAGTTTGTGTAGTTTGATGTGTTTGTGTTCAAGTTTGCTTCTTGCCTTTTTCTGCACTCCTTCAGTCTTAAAGGTGCAGTACATGATGCTGGAGATCGATTCTTGACATTTAAAGTCAACAGCAAAACAAATAAACCACTCTCTTTAGTTGTCCTTCAGGAGCTCCTCACCCACATTCATGGGCGCACATTGAGAGGGTGATGTAAACTAGATCTTCGTGGTCTTAAGTTACCTCACATAACTCTTTGTCCACTGTACAGACAAATACCACGGCATGACGATACAGCAAAAAACGACACAGCAGATAATATAACTAAGGTTAGCTAGGTTGTGGGTTAGCAAACCGCTACAATTGGTGATGCGATGCTAACCAGTTGCTATCACAAACACAAACAAATATTACAAAACAGTACTGACCTATTGGTTCTGTGAAGCAGAAAGAATAAGTCCATGATACCCAGCAGAAACAGAGCAACCTCCTCATCCCTTTTCATTATTTTCAACAGCAGTAGGGGACCTTAGTCTCTTGGTTGAATTATCCCATTCTACCTTAAATGGTGCAGCAGTTCCATGCTGGCACCTCAATCTACCTGTCCAGCTTCTTGTTCGAACTTTCCTGTTCCACATTACATCCTGCCTCAGGCACCAGAATGGAATTGCTGCACCATTTAAGGTGGAGTGGGTAAAAGCATAATATGATCTTTAGCCTTGTCAACTCTAGGAGTTCTCTCCACCATTGAAACACCTCACGGTCAAGGAGTTCTGGAAGTGGGAGACTGTCATTTTGAACGCTCTTTCTCCACAATTACCATGGTACCGTCAACGACACTTTCGGGAAACGCAGTCCTGTTCCTTGGCCATGTGCTAAACAGAAGCTAAGGCCAAGGAGCACTGAACCACAGTAAATGAAAATACTCAAAAAAAGATGGCTGTGTGTGTGTGTTCAACGTATTGCATGTGTTCAGCAGCACAAATCATATATATCAGCATGATTGTTCACTGTTTGCTTAAAGGGAAAATAATATACTTCTCAAAAACTTGAGGGTCATGTTTATCACACAAAAATAAATATTAAACAAATAAATTCATTAATAAGCACAATTGCTTTCTGATTAATGACTATGATAATAATAAACAGTGTTTAAGTGAATAACACAACAGCATATTGTATATGCAGTGACTACACAATGAAATAATTAGCCTCTTTATATCTGAGTGCTGCAGACCACTGACTCAAAAAGAGGCACACACATAATTGTACACACATACACAAAATATCACATTATTAAATTATTATATATTATTATTATTACACATTACAAAATGAATAGTTTAGAAAATTATTGTCCCTTTAAATACGAAAATGTATGTTGTGAACATCAGCGATGTCTCCTAGTATCTTTTATTCACTGTAGAAATTCAGAATGTAAAACTTGCTGATACCTGTCGATACACATGCCAACATATGTATAAGGTGAGAACCGGCACTTCTTCTTTCATTCCACTTCAAGCGCTGCCGTCAGCTCTCAGAGGTCTCTTAACTGTTGAAACACCCTTGTCTGATCTAAGAACTTCTTTCTCACTCTTTGTTCTTCAGATCTATTTCTCTTCAGCTGTTTAGCATATAGCACCCCCCTCCAGCTGTCCTGTGCACAAGCACAAATGTGCCCTGCTACTGATTGGCTGGAAGAGTGTTGTGTGGCTCAACCCGAGTTTCTTTGTTTACTTCCTATTTACAGAGCTAGAACTGTGTATGAACATCAGATTTTTCTCCAGTGCACACACAGAACGGGCAGCTATTGGACCGCTGGGAGACCTTTTAATTTTAAACCTCCTAAGATCCAATGGGTTGCTTTTCAACTGTTTGTGATAAGCAAAGTTCAGATTTCACATTAAGCTAGAGAAGTTGAGGTTTCTGACAGTATACCATATGTGGTACTGTGTGTTGTTTGTGAAATCCATGATAAACACCTCATCTGTTGATCCCTGTATATTGCTTAGTCATTACATTACACTATATATAGCCTAATGTAGCCTATGTACTCTGATGTTGTGTTTGTCATTGCTTGGCAGCCTGTCGGAGGATGAGCCTAAGTATGTATTAGATTGGACTCAGTGCTCACTGCTCGACCTGTAACCAAATAGACTCTTCCAGTACACAAGTGTGTTGTATCCACACAACCTCAGACGTACTATGTCTCCCACCTTACGAACATCCTCTGACTTAAAATGTCACACTACCACTATAAAAGTCCTGCTGTTCGTTATTCAGTACAGAAGGTAGCCTGGCTGGCTAACTAGCTAGCTAATATAATATGAAATTTTTTGACCTCAGGTTGCATTCACTGCTAGCCTTAAAAACTTGCAAGTTACGCTGATAACACTGCAAAAAACAGACAAATTGGGCTTCATCTCCACAAAGCGACTCTTAACTCTACAGAGAATTGTACATAATCTTAATAATTTAAATGTTTATTTAGCTCCCTGCTTTCCAACATTTTTCTTTTTTTGGTTTTACAGCTCCAATTGAATTATGGAATCGCACAGTGTGCTATGGTCGCACACTTCAAAATGTCTCCCCATTCCGTGGGTCATTCAGGGAATTTTTACATACTGCTTGATGAATACTGTGAATTTGAACACACTTGCCATTCTTGCCTACTGCTTTCCCCTACAAGGAGTTCAGGTATTTTATCCACATCAATCACTAAAAAGTATATAAAATCAAGCACAGAGTACAGAGTGTGTATTCTGTACTACATCTGATCTAGGATCTGCAAATAGTCCTGCAGACAAACTCCAAAATCTGTGTGGAAAGCCTTATCTGAACAGTTGAAGCGAAAGGAGGACCAACTCCGCATTGATGCTCATGGTTTTGGAATGGGATGTCCAACTCAGCTCAGGTGTCATTCGTTTAAAAATGCCCATCCAGGGGGCCCCACTCCTGTCTGAGGTGTAGTCCCCCTGAATCACTAAATCCACCCCTGGCCACATTGCAATGGTTTTGTTTTGAAAACAGTACTACCGACACAGTGGTAACAAGTTCAAACACCACTAACGAATTCCAGCGAGACTTTTAAAAACTTCAAAACTTTAAACTTTGAAAAATCATTTGACTTCAGGCTAGGCTTTCTTCAAGGTTGGAGCTGAAATACTGCAAATGCTGTTTGAGGGCAGTGAAGAGGTGGCCAAAGATGCTTGAGAAATGTCAGCTAGATAGCAATGCATACCACCAACAGCATAAACTAAAAACGCCCACTGACAGAGCTGAGAGAAACAGTCACAGCCATGTATACATAAACAATAGAGGCATCCAGTGGCTTCCAGTGTTTAGGCAGTTGATTGCTTAAGATCATTCAGTTGTTTGTCAAATGGTTTTGTTCTCTAGATCACCCCTGTCCAAAGAGGAACATGTATTTCTATTTTTGTTGATTGTTTATTCGTCATTTGAACATGGCAGTTGTCCTTTAGATTGTGTAAAAATGATATGATGTATGGACCTACAGAAATGCTTCAACCTTACTTAAAATGTAAGGATGATGTTTTTACCCTCTCTTTTATAGTTACTTTTTTTGAGATATAGACGGGACCAAAAGTCTGAGGCAACTATTGAAAATACTTCTATTTTACATTCTTCTCCTAATATCATAACTTTCATAAATCTCTTAGTGTTTGTCCAACTCTTGCTGGCAACAAGCCCTTGAGCTGGCACATATTCTTATTATCAACAGTAACAAAGGGCTATCAAGAGTAGATCAAAAATACTCAACATGAGCATCAATGGAGAGAGTAAGACTAAAAGAAAATGACATTTCTACAAGGTCAGTAATTGAATAATTGAATAGTTATGTAGCGATAGTGAAGAATCTTGAACATTTGTTTTTCATTTTACTTTTCAAGCAAAAAAATACATTTTCATGCATTTGGACATAATTGTCATCTTAAACATTGAAGATTTGTATTGTTTATACGTGATATTAAAAAAAAAACTGAGTTTGTGCTGAATTAGAGCATACTGACCACTATTAAAATAGTGTATAATAGTGTAATATACACTTTATTACACAATATTACAGTTAGAAATATAATAAGATATTAAGATAATAAGATAAATAATAAAGATATGAAAGATCCAGCCAGTCACATATGCTTAAAAGGATTGAAAATACATGAGCTTGGATATATGGTTCTTGGGAAAAATATATATATATGTACAGAATTGGTACCCTTCCACCTCTTCTTACATTTACAACAATGGTTCTTTTAAAGAACTGCCCATCCACCCGAAAGTGGTTCCTCTATGGCATCTCTCCAAAGAACTCCTTTATTTGTTGCTACACCAGGCTGCTCTACAGCAGGGTCCTTATTCTGCACTCATATGGCCACGACACTGTGAACAGAATGGTCACCAAAGCAATAAAACAAGACAGCAAAGAAAAGCCTGACCTGTCACGAGCGCGTTCTGCTTCGTATCCGTGGGTTTGCGTGCAGTGCTTGTTTCGTTAAGTCTTTATTGTCATTGTTTGGGGAAGTGCTCTTCAGTAAGTGAAGCGTTTTCTCACACATTCTTTCAGATAATCTCCTTTCATGGTCCGCTTGGCTCCACATCCGCTCCTTGCTCATCCGCTCCACTCTGTAGGGGAAAGGAAATAGACTTTTATTCATTAAGCTCGCTAGATCTGCCTTGTTTATTTATTTATTTATTTATTTATTTGGTCGCCGGTTGCGGATTTTGTAATTCTGGTCACTGGTTTCCGTTGAGGCGTTTGAATGAATTCAGATGCGTCTCAGTGTGCCTGCTGATTATCAGCCTTTTGATAATCCTCTTTTGATTTTGCTTTGTGCGGGCTCTTTGTTGCTGGAGTGATTGTTGATGTTCTGATCTCGAGTGGCCCTTACACACACACACACACACACGCACACACACTCTTAGCAACAAACTCCAGGCCTTTCTGCCATTCGCTACCCAACCCTCTCTCTCAGTTTCAAAACAATCGAGGAAAGAGCCTCAAATTAAGCTTATTTCGTCTACTGTGCATTTTGCCTGTTTGACACAATTATGAAAATATCTCTAAGATTTTTTTGTTAGTTTTACACCAAATTCTGCTAACACTTCCTATATGGGGGTGCAAATTAACATGCCATTAAATACTTAATTATTTATACATTAATGAAATGCTTATTAAGTATTAGTTATTACTTAGTAACTGTATATGTGCTTATGAAATTAGCAGTTGACTATTCTGTTAACTGATGATTTTAGTTTGTTATTAGTTCACACCTTTTTCACTTATTTGTTGTGTACTAACTGCTGCTTATATGATACATGTGTTACACCTAATATAACACATAAGAACTAACTAGTACTTCAGTGCTGTTAATTATCTGTTAACTAATGTATTATTAAATTTTCTTCGTCCAGTGTGAATCACAGACCTTGACTAGGGGAGATAATATTTGCAAAGGAGAACATTTAGCAGGTTTTTGCTGGGTAACATTGATGAAAGTGATGCTAGAAACATTCATTTTGGTATGTTCTACAGGCAGACAAATTAGAAAGACCTCATATCATGTTTTAGAAAATGTTATATTGCTGCTGTTTCATTTACTTTTGTCAGTAATGGCATGTTCTTTCATTCATAGCACTTTTGACCTGTCATGTAGTAGGAACTATGAGGAGTTGAACAAACATTCAAACAGACATTTTTGACAGCCATACTGTGAGCCATAGTGTGATGTTACTGAGTGTAGAACTATTGTTATACATGTTCTCAGTCAACCTCTACTCTACCCGACTTATCGAATATACCAGTCATCAATGATGCTTCCGACCAATAGCTCATCACATGATTATGATGCTAACAACATGGACACCCCAGAGAGGACAACAGGTGAGAAGTTTGGTTTCATGCTAACATTTCTCTGTCAATCTGCAGTGCTTCAAAGACCAGATGTTGAATGCCATTAACTCAGTTTTCCCAGACACTACAATAAAAAGTCATGTGTTGCTGAAGAGGAGGCATAACACTCTGTGTTATTCTGTCAGGTTTACAAGATGGTTGCTTTAAAGATGTTTACTCTTATGGTACTCCAAATTCCTCTGTCTTTCTCCATCTCAACAAGGCCACCTAGGGTGCATAAAAATTTGTATCCATACCTCCAGTTTCCTACAGGCTAGCAATGTGATACAGGGCTTGTTGGAAATGACTCTACTGTTCTGTGGAGTTTGGCTTCATCATAGATCCCAGAAGTCGCTTGTTGCAAAACAATCCCTTCTCATGAACTTTTATTCATGACATCATAAGCAATAAGTTGACATTGCCTCGACCCCAACCCCTATCCTCCAACCCATTTATCAGTTTGCCCGTTTCTGACCACAGGACCACCACTGACCGGTTTTAATTTGAAGGCCATTCTCAGCACAGCAGTGGCACTAACATGGTAGTGTATGTGGTGCTGGTGCAAATGTGTCACCAGCATAGCGGTGTTACTGGGAGCTATAAGCACAAGGGAGTTACTTCAAAAGACGGAGACTGGAATGTGTATTTCAGTAGGTGTGTAAATGCTGAATTAGCAAGGCTTCAATTTGTCCAACACCTCCTTTATTTGTTAATTTTAAAGAAATAAAAGAGGGTTAAAAGCAAAAGACTGGAGAAAATCTACATAATTGCTGCCAACTGCTGAAATCACAGAAGCTCGGACTGGATAATACTTTAAACTGTTCCTACCCAATGTTCTCCCAATTTTTTAGATCATAAGTCACAATATGGTTAAACAGTAAAGCGCTTTATTAGCTTGCAATGTAAGTCGCATTTGGCCCCGTAAAAATCTCCAATGATACCACTCCCAGCTTTGAATCTGTGCCTGTATTGCTTTATGAGGAGAAGTAGCAATTTTAGCCTGGTTTTAAGGTTGAAACATTGGTAGAGACACAACAACCCACCCCTTACCCCCTCATTCAACACTGAGTGCAGTGGAACCCCACTTATTCTGATTTCTTTAAAGCAAATTTATGACCAAAATTTTAAAGGTTTTAAAAGTTAGGTTTGCTGAACGAAAGAAAGAATAGTTGCACAAATAGTTGCACTCAGTTGGGTAGGTGGGTAGGTTTGACATCATAAGACATGCAAATGATTCAAGTTTCACGCTCAGCTGCACATGTGAGGTAAGCAAGGACAGGTCTTATCGCTGTACCTGACTGACCCAACAGCCATGATTGCAGACATTCAGCGAACAATGATGCCTTCCATGAGTCATCCTGTTGCAGGAAGATGCAGGACTACATACACCACAACAGTCCTGAACACCACGTCAGCATCACCAAAAACTGCAATGGTGTTGTGCCAGACTGTCATGGAGTAACTCAGTAACTTGTCTTGGTGGAGGCGACCCACGAATCTGTGTGGAAGCATTGTGTTCAGTCCCAAGATGAACAGTTTGTTGTCATGTGTCACATATCCAGAAAGCCTGGTGTCACTCCACCTCCATCTCCTTAGAAATATCTTCTGAATAATAATTATAAAAACTGTGTTTAGAAACTAACTAGGTATAACTGGGAATTAAATACATGAAGGGTGGTAACCGACTTTTGCACAGTAATGTACATGCTACTGTTGCTACCAATGAATGGAAGCCAGTATACGCCCATTTATTTTCATACTGCCAATCAGTGACTATTCACTTGTATTCATTGTAGCAACAGTAGCAGAACTGAACAAGCTATTTCTTTAATCATTGTGCTACAATTAGCAATGTCTCTTCATTTCCCCAGATTCTTTTAAACTACATATCCATTGTATGTGTCATGAGTATTCCATGGAATCTGCTCCTAAATGTGACCGAATTTCATTTCGTTGTTGTATCTTATGCCCTACTTGAGCTTGATTAGTTTTACCTGGTTACCTGATTCCAGGTGCTGCAATTTGAGTGATTATCGACAAGATTTGTGATTTTAACTCAGTAGAAATCTGCAAAAATAAGACTGTTAAGTAATAATTCTGGAGTGAATAACCTTCTACAATTCTCCAAGCTAGGAAGCCCCTCAGTAATAAGACCCTGTGCGAATCAATTTCACATGAATGTAATAACAAAACCGGGGAACAGAAAAAGGTGCCTCCATTTTTCAGTTTATCCTGATTGAAATACATGGCTAATGACTAAAGAGTTTGATTTGACCCAATTCATTAATCCTCATGACAAGAGATCCTCCCGATATCGAAATTACACAGAGAAGGAAAATTAAATATCTCAAAAATACCTCCTGCCATTTACCCCCTATAAGGTGTGGTGCATGCTTACACAAAAGCCACACAACAACGTTTGAGTATTTGGGCTATTTGGGCAAATTACTCAGATCATTTATCCTGTACCAACTGGCCAGTCAAATCATGCACATACTGCATTATCGGACCCCCTCTGGTAAAACTAATCCAGCTTGCCAAGGGCTTTAGGTTCATGAAGATTCAGTAATTCAACATACGCTTTATGTCCTGTTATAGTGCAAAGCTATTTTATGCTGGCCCCATTTTCTGACTTCAGTCTGCATTTGGTGCAGCCGTTTCGCTGGAGATTGTTAGAGCATCGGTCTAAATGCATAACTTTGTTTTAGTCTAATAAGATCACTGGATTTCATTTTGGTCTGCCAGAGCGGCAATGCACAGAGGAATAGTATTGATCGCATTGCGCCTGAAACAAGGCCTTTAAGCAGTAATGGTGAAATGTTTTTCAGGAATACCACGAAAGGAAAAGCACTCCAGGAGCATCTTGCAGCCGGACTGCAGGGAAAGCGGTGGCGGATGAAATTAGGAAGGTCGTCTGAGAGCGCAGGAGAGATGTCTTTCTGTATCTGTGTATTTCCTCAACAATTTTCATCTAATACATGGAGATGAATGACTCATCACTGTGCTGTCCTTCCACAGGAAAATAAACGAATGTGATGCTCCAAGCATGCTGCCTTCCTACTGATTTAAGTGTCCATTTAGACTATTACAATACAATCAAACAAGTGCAGAACAAACACGTCCCAGCATAAAGCTCCATAAAGATGAATCTAGGCATAAATGCTCTATTCTAATTCTAATCTTTTTGTGTTACAATCCCAATTTGGCCTAAGGGTTTGTAACTTGAGGTGGACATGCAGGGATGACACTAAAATGATTTTTTTCCCTTGTACAGAGGAACTGAAACCTTTTGTCTTTATGCAAATGGGAAGAAAACTGTCCAATGCTGTTGGGAAGGAAGATAAAGCTTACCAAGAACAATGCATGATGAAATATTTAGACTGATATGGGCGATATTTATTGAGCTACACCTACAGAAGTAGTGTCTCTCAGTATGGCTAATGCAACATGCCAGACGTCTCGGCATGGAGTTGTAGAGGTTCCTAATGGTGTCCTAATGGTAACAATCCCTCCCATGCAGCTTAAATATTCTCATGCAGTTCCTGCAGATTTTGTGAAAGGGGTGGAGATGGTGTGATACCAAGCCTTCTGGACGTGACAACAAACCGTTCACGTCCTCCACGTGTGATTCATTGGCCGTCTCCACCAACACAAAAGCACGACTCGTCACTGAAGGTGACCCGCTGCCATTCTGAGTCACACCATGACAGTCTAGCACGACACCATTGCAGTCGTTGGTGATGTTGACATGGTGTTAAGGGCAGTCATTGTAATGGTCTGCATACATCGTCCTGCGTCATGCAGCTGTTGGCACTAAGACGATGACTCACGGAGGGCTTCACTGCTCGCTGAATGTCCACAATCGGGGCTGTTGGGTCACTCCACGCATATCGGACAATCTGTCGGTTCTCTTGCTCTATGGTTTGTGTAGGTCTCACAAATCCTTCATGTTGCTGGTGCACCCAGGCAGTTTTATCCACTGCCAGGATCAATTTTATCCATATGGCGCACAATATGTCGATAAGACCACCCCGCTTCCCTTATTACTTAATAACACACCATGGTCTGAGGCACATGTGTGATGAATCAGGCATGCTAATTGGTGGGGTATAAGCTACCATGTCACTACTACTTGTAGTAGTACTACTTGTTAGTGGCATTAGCTTTGTACCTCCAGAGCAAACCTAAAGAAGCAAACGGCAGAGACCAAAGATACCCTAGCTGATCATATGTGGAAAAGGGGAAAATATATATTTTTTGTCAGACTACTGCTTTAATGTTAACACCCCCAGCAGACATCTCATTTTCCAAAAGGGTATAAAACACAATTTGGGTTCTGCTGAAACGTGGTTGGAGTCATATGAGTATAACAGCTTGGGACTAACTTAGACCTCCAGCCATCTTCACTGATGATGATATTTTACTAAAAAGGCCGAGCGGCATTCTGCAGGGGTTTCTGATGGGTCCTGTAGAGTTTATTCTCAGAGTAAGATGAGACTTGCCCCTGGCTACATTCACTCAGTCTGACGACCTGCTCAGCTGAAGCATTTTGCTCAGGACCACTGGGCGGGAACATAAATTACACACTCTCGCGCTTGCAGAGATACAAGCATGCACAAGCCCATCCAGTTTATGTTTCAGTACCTGTCTTCTGTTTCCTAGTGTTACATTTCCCCTCCAATGCTAATGAGCTCATAAAATAGTAGCACTGGGGCCCAAATGGGGCCCTAAGCCCTATGACACTCTTCCAAGTCTGCAATTTGGTGTCCAAAGTGTGGATATATTTTGAGGAAGAATACACTGATGCAGGGGTCGCCAAAGGTTGGAGCAAATATCTGGACCTTGGGTCAAGTTTAAGAGTATCTAACATAGAAGGTGTTTGAGTGCAGGCCTTTGAACCCCAAAATTAAAAATTGGGCACAGTACCTTACTGGCACGCTTAAATTAGATCGCTATGTGGTTTTCTTTTACAGTATATTTTGAGGGGTCATTTAAGATGGTTTGTTTAGATGATTTTCATGGTCACCTTTATGCTTTAGGCAACTATTTATCAAATATATATTTATCAAATAAACTGTTTGTTTTCAGTAGCTCACACATTCCACAAATACAAGATACAAGCATGTACTACCACTCACTGTCCATTGTATCAGCTCCGCTCATGGTGTAGGTGCACTTTGTAGTTCTACCACTGCAGACTGTAGTACATCTGATTCTGTGCATACTTTGTTAGCTCCTTTTCACCATGTTCAGCAGTGGTCAGGACCCCTATAGGACCACCACAGAGCAGGTATTATGTGGGTGGTGGATCATTCTCAGCACTGCAGTGACTGGTGACTTGGTGGTGGTGTGTTAGTGTGTGTTGTGCTGGTGTAAGTGGATCAGACACAGCAGTGCTGCTGGAGTGTTTAAACACCTCAATGTGACTGTTGGACTGTTGTTACATGGCACAGCATGTTAGACGCAGGTTGGAACAAGAGCTCTCCAGGACGAGGGTTGGTGTCCACTAGTCCAAAGGCTTCTGTGAAAGAAGAGTACCAAAGGCTAAAATTTAAATAGGGTCAGGAGGATAAATTATTATTTTTTTTTGTCATGTTCTTTGAACCTCAACTGAAATGTAATCTGAACACTGGTCCTAATCCTAACACTGTTGTAAATAAACATTGTCATGCTCTGAATACACACCCGGGAACAACCTGTTAAATTTTTGGTGCTGGATTGCAAATAAATCCACTGGAAGCAAGGGGACAAGCAAGCAAGCAAACGCACCCCATATCCTTCAGGTTTGCTACTTTATTGTCTGGAAGGCAATTAATGGCACAAGCAAAGCAACCTAGCTATTCTCCAGCTGTTTACAACTACATGTTTAAAACACATAAAAATTGATGGTCCTGGTTATATGTCCATTACTATTACCATTACATAATGCAAGAGGAAGGTCATTTTTTAAATGCAAGAGGGATTCCAGCTGCATACACAGGTCACAGCACAGAAAGGGACGAGAAAGTAGCTTCAGGCGATTTCAGACAGACTTATTCTGCTAGCAGCTTGTTGAAACAAAGCTGTGGACAAAGTTCATACCATTGCTCAGTGCTGAGTACATGTATGTATGTATTTTTAATGTTACTGTTGTTTGCTGCAGATTCTGCGGGTCCTATTTGCCCAAGAGGGTGTGGCGGACATCAATTAGCTTTAATGCAAATCCAAGAGCTTGGTTTTGTCAAATATGGCTGCAAATTCTTTCCACAGATACTTTTACTACAGTTGTAAAGTAGTGTGAGCGACAGAGGTCACATACAGCCAGCCATACCTATTGTCCAATTTGCTTACTTGCCAATTAATATCATATAAAGCTAATACATGATATAATTGAACTGTTTTTTTTTTTGCTTTTACTAGTTTAACAAATTTGAACTCATTTGACTGATTTTAGAGATTGTTGCCACACTGCAAAAAAAAAAAGGCTGGGCAACCAGGATCCTTTCTGTGTGGAGTTTGCATGTTCTCCTAGTATCCGTGTGGGTTTCCTCTGTGTTTCCTCCTACAGTCCAAAGATATGCAGGAGGATATGTCCCAGGAGGATAAGCAGTGTAGGTAATGAATGTATGAGTAACTAATTTTAACTAATTTCATTTGAACTCATTTGATTGATTTTAAGGATTGTTGCCACACAGCAAAAAGGGCCTGGGTTCAATTCACCTACTGGGCAACTAGGGTCCTTTCTGTGTGGAGTTTACATGTTCTCCTGGTGTCTGTGTGGGTTTCCTCTGCTTGCTTCATTTTCCTCTTACAGTCCAAAGATATGTAGTCATGTTAGTTGCAGATACTATTGTCCCTAAGTGTGAGTGTTGACCTGTCCAGGGTGCCTCCTGCCTTCTGCTCAGTGAGCACTGGGATAAGCTCCAGCACCCTACATGACCCAGGAGGATAAGCATTGTAGGTAATGAATGTATAAGTAACTAATTTGAACTAATCTCATTTTATTTTTTATCATAAGAGATCATGTATGGTCTCGCTGTTCATGTGACAGGCATTTACATCCTAAACTAATGTTTTTGAGAACTTTTCAGCAATCGGTTCGAAAATTTCACTCTCGGTTTGTTCCCACCTCAATAATCTAAACTTGTACTCACATTTAGCCCAAACTTTGTCTTGGTTGTCCCCAGACATGTATCCACACTATGAGATCACGTCTGGCTCTGTGAGACTAGCAGAAGCGCAGCCTGATGCTTCCAGATTGTTCCCTGGGGGAGGAGGGGACACCTGCGGAAGCCACTGGGTATGTGAGCAGATTGCCATCACTGGTAACTGAGACTGCGGTACAGCTCACAGACATTTTAGCAGAAATCAGAATAGTAACAGAGGAAAAAAGTACGTTAGCTATCATATTAACATCAGTTAACTCTAGTTAGATCTGTATTATCTGCAAAACTACCTAACCAAAAACAGCATGAGATGCCAGTCTGTGTTTAGCTGTGAATGTGATGCGCTTGGCTGTTGCATTGCCAGACTCTCTAGTTAGAGCTTGGCACCTCTTGCCACTTAACGTGGCCAAGAAGCACCTACTACTGCAACTATAGGAAGTTTGATTGACCTGCAAAATCACCATTCACAAGCCTACTTACAGGCACAGAGATACACAGAGACACAACAAAAACAGTCCCTCGGTGAACACAGAAGTGTATTATGGGTGGAGCGTCTGTGGCTGAGATTCACTAGGTTCACTAGGCTGGAACAACAAAACTTTGATTCATGTCAGGTCAGTGCAAACTGATACATGGATATGAGGGCTTTAGTGCAAGTTTTGCCAGGAAGACTCATAACTCTGTCACTCATTCATTCATTACTCTTCCCAGTCATAGCCTGCCACCTGTCTTTAAAAGGATTCAACTTACATTCCTGTTCTGCTGCTTTCAGGTGCCGACGTTTCTATGTTCTATGTATTCTCCCTCCTACTTCCCACCACCAGTTTGGTCCCGGTCCTGTTGTCCAGGGAGTAGCCTCTGCCCCTGCCCCCCCTCAGTGAGGATCTGAAAGCTTCAGGACCTGAGCCCAGGATGGGGCCTACACCAAGGACTCTTCATTTCTTAAGAATTGATATCCTTCAAATTGTACACCTTATCAAGGATTAAAATATTATTTTCCATCAATTTATTTTCCCTTTGAGTCTTTCTGGCAGAAATGTGTGTACATGAAAGTACAGAAAGCCAATCAGAATGCAGAATGCCAGAATCCTGACAGTGTGACCAGGTTAGCGCACTACAGACTCTCCGTCTATGTGTGGGCGGAGCGTCTGTGGATGAGACTAGCTTGGCTGTAGCTTACAAATCAAAGAATATGAAATCATTGTCCTAATAAATGTTTATGAAACTTTAGATGAAGACATATTAGGGCTATATCCGACACAGAATTTTGTCAGTCAAATCGGATTCGTTCATGTTTTTTCTCCATATACATTATCTAGTAATCAGTAAATCAATTTGCATATGTTTCAGATCTGATGTCCTCCTCATTTAGAAAGTCAGCAGAGTCACAGGAACATATTTTTGAACTAAAAGAGACGTGGCATATGATGAACGATCTGGAGCCTGATTTAATTACAGAATATAGCGTCGGGCAGCAAGCAACGTATTTATGCTAAAAATTAGCGCTTATAGCCTGTCTTTTTAATTTCACTTTTAACAGCTTCTTCAGTAGGATGACCCTTCGTCTTTCATCTCTCATAAATAATGAACTCCTAAATAAAACCAAATTAGTCAATATTTAAATTATTTTTAGATGAAAAGGAGAACGGTAGACCTGAAACCGTTTAATTATTATATCACCTGCGCTGAAATAATTATTCCTCGTTTATCGGCAGGCATATTAAGTGACTGTACTTATCTTTAAATAAAAATAATCTTAGCTGTAAACGAATAAATAAAAATATCTGTAATTTAGGTTCTAAAATAATGGAATTATAATAAAACAAACGTCTTCGGTCCGTTTTTCCTTCACCGCAAACAGCCATTATGTCTAAAACAAAAGTCAACTCACTCGTTTGAAGCAGTGTTCGATGTCTGACCAAAGGACGAGCAGAATTAGTTTTGATTTGTTTGGATTCTCTTCTTCAAAAGCTCCTCCAGACTTTTTCTGAGACATCGTTCCACCGGTGTTTCTCAGCTTCACAGCTTTAGCTTCCTTCAACGGTGAACCGCCAGCGCACGTTGTCACGTGGATTTAATTTTTTAGCAAGCATGCGTCATAGCCCAGTTAGAACTTAAATATATATTTATTATTCCCCTTTTAATAATTATTAAAATGTCTTTTTAAATTCTTAAAGTTCTTGTGCATTTTGTAAGCTTTTGTCTGTTTTACGACAAAAATAAATAAATAAATAAATAAACCTTGTCACTGTTGTCAGTCGACTTGAAGGTTCTCAGTCGACTCAAAGGGTCTCCGACTGATGATTCGACTCGTCGACTTCTAGAGGGCAGCCCTAATATATATATAAACCATTCTAACAAACTACAGTCACATGTCACGTCCTGTCTTGTCTTGCCCCTGTTTGTCTCTGTTTTCTCTGGTTTTCTGTTTCTGTCTTTTTCTCTTGTCACTTCCATGTGCCTTTTGTTGTCCTGTTCCATGTGCTTCTGTTTGTTTTGGTTATTGCTCCTCCTGTCTCCACCTTCTTGTCAGGTCCCTCACCTGTCTTTAGTTTGTAGCCCCGCCCCTTCCCAGGTGTTCCTTGTTAGTCCTTGTTCATTTATACTCCCTGTTGTTCCCTTTGTTCTTGCTTGGTGTTTTGTCTCCATGTCTGTTGTTTGTAACCCTGTTCCCTGTCATTTCTTAGTGTACTAGTGTCTTTTGTTCCTTTGGTTTTGTTTTAATTTGAGCCTATTAAAGACTTGCATTTGCATCCTGCCTCCTCGTCTTGTCCCACGTGACATCACAACACAAAACCTATAAATGAAAAAAAACAAAAAAACAATTAAATATGATTTATTTAAAATGAATTAAGATCATCATAATTTATAGTCATCTTTCTGTTGGGGATGTGTCCTTTTCAAACCCTAATATCTAAATTTGAGAAAATAATATTTAAATGTTTAAATAAAAAATCATATCATTGTTGAATACAAAGAGTTTAGTCTGTTGGCGGAGCCTTATCTAAACACTTAGATAGCGTTGCTTGGAAGTAAATGTGTCTGAACATTAGTGAACTCTTCATTACTGGAATACACATTTTGAGCATATAAGTAGCTTTAAAGTTAAAGCTAAAGTGTTGAAGATGAAAATTATGATGTATGATAGTATGCGTGTGCAGCTGTTTAAATCTGTGGTTGGTAGTCATGTACTGGCTATTGCTTTTAGCGCTTCTCAAAATTGCAACTAACCATAATAGTCACTACAGTTTCAGTTGTGAGTGGTGCAGCAGCTAGTGCTGTTGCCTCACAGCAAGAAGGGCCAGGGTTCGATTCCCAACTGGGGTGTCTGGGATCTTTCAGTTGTTCAAATCTGTGGTTGCTAGTCATACTGTAATAGGTATCGTTTAGCTCTTCTCAAAATTGCAACTGACCAAAATAGTCACTACAGTTTCGGTTGTGGGAGGCACAGTGACGCAGCTGGTAGTGCTGTTGCTTCAGAGCAAGAAGGGACTGTGTTCGATACCCAGCCGAGGTGTCCGAGGTGCATGGTCTCCCCATGTCCATGTGGGTTTCCTCCCACAGTCCAAAGACATGTAGCCAGATGAATTGGAGAGCCTAAAGTGCCTGTAGGTGTGAGTGTCTATGTGTCTATCTTGCAATGGACTGGTGGCCTGTCCAGGGTGTCTTCTATCCTCAGCCCATTGAATGCTGGGAATGGCCACAACCCAGAAGGATAAAGCGGTTTAGAAGATGAGTGAGTGAGTTTCGGTCGTGTTATGTTTTATTAGTAACAAAATGGAATGTTCAGGTATATTAATAAAATAAACATTATCCAGAAATAGTCACTCAGAGCAAAACGGATTTCAGCCTAAAGGCAATTTCAAGTCAGTTAAATGTCTGAAATATGTTTTAATCGAATGATCAATGTTCAAATGAGTCAATACGCACACAAATACAGGGTGGTTCCTGAAACAGAACTCCTACATTATAGTATCTGGTGTGACCATCATTTACCTGTAGCAGCACAACACATTTCTAGGAACAAATCCTGTATTTCTCAAACTTGTGAGCCAAACAAAAAGTGTTGCATTAATGTATAGGTTCAGTATAGTAGGTATGCCACACCTGAGACCGGGAGAGTGATGTGTGATTCACAAACAACACAAGAAAGAGTGAGAGACAGGCAGAGCGAGAGAAAGAGTGGTCTTATCCTCTGCCCATCTATCTCTCTCTCCCTCGCTCTACTTCCATTAATACACCCACAGAATGATGACTTTAACAGCAGTTGTGCATTCATTAATATTTGTCCTGTTTAAATGCCATTCTCCTCCGCTGTGCCAAAACTAAACGCCACCGAATCAAAACATTCATTAATTACGCTTCAAACTTCACCACCCCCTCCGACTCACCCCCACCAATCCCAGCAGCCTTCAGCCCTTCACTCTGACATTCTCCACTGTTCAGTTCCGTAGAAGCTGCAGCTCAGAGTGGTCAGCAGACAGACAGCACCCACTAGTGGAGGACACAGGAATGGGGAGAAGAAAATGGCTCACTGTCTGTGTCTTTGAATATTTTTCCTCCTTCAGGAGGATAAACATCACACTCTTTTTTTTTTTCTTTCTTTACCACCCTCTTTCTCTTTCTAACATCCACCAATTTCCTCTTTTTTCTCTGCCTCTGGCTATATTTACCTTATTTTGCATTTCGCCATGGTCGATTTTATTGTCTGTAAACATGTACTTGTTTGTCTTTTGTTTACTAGCGTTGCATTTTCCCCCTAATGCTAATGAGCTCAGAATACAGCACTGGATCTAGTACAAGCTGGAAAGAGGTTATGAGGTCATTAGCAGTTAGGCACGTGTGAGTGTATGTCTTTGGTTAATCCTTGGAGGTATAGTGATCCTTGACCTCTATGCCCTTTGTACCTCATCTTGTTTCTAGGTCAGTAAGACACACTTTTTTTTTGAAAAGCTAACAAAATCATTTCTTTTGTAAGTTCTTGACAATAAAATCCTTTGATCGTTTTACACTGTCATGCCAGTTTGTAGGGCAGTTTGAGATAGATATATAAATTCCAGGGTGTGATGTGAATGAATGGCTGGTAAAGTAGCCATGAATTTAATGGTTAAACACTTGTACATGTGTCACACGCATAAGAGCATTTTAAACATTAGACATCTGTGCATTAAATGTTTAGCCATCCATGAAGTTAAGAGTTAAACAGACATCCAGTTAAGGGTTAAACAGACACCCACTGAAGAGTTATACACCTATGCATTTAAGAGTTATACACCCATGCATTTAGGATTTATAAACACATGCATTTAAGAGTTAAACACCCATGCATTTAAGGGTACCACATACATGCATTTTAAGACTTGCACACCCATGCATTCAAGAGATAAACAGACATGCAGTTAAGGGTTAAATACCCATGCATTTAAGAGTTATACACCCATGGCATTAAAAGTTAAACACCCATTCATTAAGGAGTTACACCAAACTCACATTTAAGAGTTGTACACTCATGCATTTTATGGTTAAACACCCACACATAGAGTTTCATAAACATGCATTTACGAATTACAGACACATGCATTTAAGTGTTATACACATATGCATTTAAGAAGTATACATCCATGCAATATGGGTTAAACAGATGTAAAGGGTTCTTTGCACAATGCTAAAGAGGAACCACTTTAGTTCATTTAAAAATATTTCAATATATCCATATGATATAAAGGTTCTAGGATAAATTGGTAAGAAACATTTACTTTACCTGACCTTTAGCTAACCTTATGCACACGTTCTTTAAGCCTTTAAAAGGTTTATCACACTTTCACACAAAACCTTGTATCTTCAAAATAGTAACTGTAAAAGAGAAAAAACAATAATTCTTAACATTAATATATGTTTACACAGTGAGATGCCTTTTTTGTCAAAACCAAGTATGTTCTAAATAGTTTACTGGGATAAATTGTATGCTAAGAAATTCTAGGCCATTTCAGTTGGTCCATTCATCATGAAATGTTACCGTATGAAGGCCACCTGGTGTTTTTAAATAAAGGTAAAAACATGCTTTTTTATATTACAGTCATGATATATTGTGAAAAAAGATGAAGTGTAGAGTTACTTTTATCAGCTATGATTTGTCTGTTGAAGGACAATTGTGTCTTCCAACACAGCAGCACAGGTCACACCAGCCAGTTTGATCTCATCACTGACCTTTGACCCCTGTACTATGAGCTGGGTGTTCCCTTGACCTTGTCAAACAATGGTTAGAAGGGTCAATCAAAGCAAACATGGATAGATCCTTTGATAGTAAGAGGACACACACAAACTCATGCACCGTTCACAAGGACTTCTGGGTGTTCATCAAAAACATTTCATCAAAAACACCTCTTTGTACTTTATAAAAGGATGTACAATGAAAGGAAATAACTCAACTGGTTTGCTAAGCATATCCATTTAAGGAGGATACCAGAATGTCCTCGTGAACACTGTGGATGTGAGCTGTTACAGATCTGTAGGCTATGTTCACATAACCAGGCTGAACAAATCTGATGGATTGCCTTAAAAGTGCAATTTGTAAGACATTCCAAAATGAACTACAATGAGAATATGAAGAAATAACAGTTTTGATGATATTTCAATCAAGTTAGACTGACCAGCTAACCAGCTCGACCCAGCACGCCCGGACTCGTAATACCACTTTGTACCTCAAGAGGTGATAGAGAGTCACTGTAGCAATGAGCCATCAGTCCAACATGAGAGAATGAAGATGTAGCGCTGCTCTGATGGCGTATTCTAACATATAGTCAATTGTGTTTAATGTACTGCTCCCATTTAGATCATTTAGGGACAGGTAGCCAATGAAATGAACAATGAGCACAACAATAGCTGAAGCTTACTGCCTTCTTCTGCCACGAATCCACACCCAGCAGCAAACAAAAGAAGTGAATAGAAGCAAAACAAGAGTTAACATTGGAGATGCTCTTGACAAGTAAAGAGATGAAGTTTGATGCTGAACTCACAGCATTTTTTTCTAGACTGTTAATGCATATATAGAAAAGAAGAGGGAATTTTGTTGTTTCTAAAGATAGCGGTAGATACCACAACCTTCTGGTGATACAGTAACAGTCAAATGTTTGGACATGGCTATTCATAGAAGGTTCTCATTATTTTTAGCTTAATGCTTTACTTTAGAATAAAAGACATCAAACTATAAAATAGCAATCATGGAATTATGCAGTCCACCTTAAAAACCTCCAAAAATTTAACTTTACAGGAGGATAAAACAGCTTTCTTAACCTGCAGTGGAGTGATGCAACAAGATTTTTTTTCTAAGCAGTTTTGGACAAATTCTATTGGTCTGTCCATCATGAATATTGACTAAACTGAAAGGGTAACCAGAGCACTGTGCAAAAAAGAGATTTTTGTGCACAAAATAATATATATTACAAGTGGCGACATGGCAGAAATACAGTATCGTGATACATCAAGAGTATATGCGGTATATCCGGATATTTATTCATATCTGAAGGTATGAAAGGTAAGCATGTATAAAGGTAAGCATGTATAGTCTTTAAGAAAACCAAAAACATCCATTTACTTTTGACTGGTACTGTATGTTGCCCCCTATTGTTTAGAGGTTGCATGTTTTTACAGCTGTATGGACACAAATCTTATCATTTCAAATCAGATCTAAGCCTATTTCATATGTGGTCCTACATCGGATACAGATCCAGTTCTGGGCCATTTCCCCTTTATGAGAAAGGTCAGGTCAGAATTCTTTTTTTTTTTTTTTTTTACTGCATATGTACCATGATTCAGTGTTAATATGGCAGCACTGCCTAAACTGAAATTGGTGCCTGTAAATACAACAAATGCAATACATCTGACCATTTTTGCCCATCTCACCCTAATAATGAAAAGCCTGTTCAGAGCAAATTGTCTTCGTGGTAGGCTTGGGCTGTGTCCAAAACCGCATGCTACTGTATTATACATACTATTTTACTGAAGGACTTTAATGCAGGTGTGCTAGTTTTTTCATACTATACTGTATGGTAATATGTTGTTTCGGAATCAGCCTTGTTCTGCTGGTTAGTTTGGTCATTATTCATTATGCATGTCATGCGGGTTTGTTCACATTAATGACAGTATTAAGTCACTTACACAAATGGGAACCAACAAGTTAGCAAAACCCAGTATTAGGCAACAAAGCTTGAAATGTGAACATGGTGTTGGGTTGGTCAGTGCTGTATGTGAGCTGTTTAGCTTTAGAATTGCCTTTCTTAGGACTGGGCTGTTCAGCCAAGGGTCGAAACTGTTGTAATAGATCTTTAAAACTTAATTACACTACAGTTTTACAGTTCTGGATGTGAAGTGTTTTTATAGATCTTTAGAGTTGGACTCTAATATTCTCCTCCATCTTATTTAACATTGATGTCACCAAAGATTATACTGTATACAAGGTAAACCCAGATGATGCATGCCTATTCAAGTGATCGGGGAGAAAAGCGGTCGAGTTTCTGTCTGCTTAATTTGTTGCATCATCCACTTCGCCCTTCCCACCGTCCTGGGTGTAAGCTGTAGTCACCTGGAATAAACTCAGTTTTTCCTGCAAATATGTCATTGGAGAACACTTGTTTAGTCTCAAAACAGTCACATTAACTTAGCAGTAAATGAGCATCAGCCGACAGCAATCACCAAACAGGAAGTTGATTAAAATACCCAGAATTTCCAGTTAGATTGACTTTCCAGTTTGCAGTCTGCTTAAAGGAAACCATGTGACGTGGTCCCGGAAACATGTGAACTTGGTGACTCTCAGCTTCATATATCCTACAGACCAGGGGTTCTCAACCTTGTCCGCCCAAGGCCCACCTGGTAATAACTACAAAGCATAGCGGCCCACCAGAAAACCAAAATCAACTTGTATAAATATAATTTCTCCAAGAAATGTAATATGTTGAAATTATGATTCATCCAAATTTAAATGCAGGAGTTGTGAATGCACCCCAATAAACCTATCCATCAGTGACTAGCCAGCAGCTATGTTATCTCAAACTGAAGATGTTTAATTAGCCTGCTACTGCAATGTTTTTATTTGTACATGTGTACATTAATGTGCATGTATTAATATACTTAATATAAGGCTAATATGGTTATATATGACATTTCTGGCCCACTACATACCACTGCCTTCACCTAGAGGTTGAGAAACCCTGCCTCAGATCATCTCCTATTGGCTGAAACATATATACATCAAAGTTTGCTCAGCTCAGTGTCTAGTGTAGGACAGTGAAGTGTCCTGGTAACAGGGCTTGGCCAGCTAATTTCTCCAGGCTGAGCCCTTTGATGTCCAGGGTATAATCCATATCATACTGGTACCATGACTTTGATACAGATTCCTAAAGAATATATTTTATTTATTTTTATGCATACTTTAACGAGCCAAAACATTATGACTGAGTCGACAGCGGTCTGAGAAGGAACAAAGCATGAAACAGTGACAGGGTGCTGTTGGGTGCCAAGGGTTCATCAATGTCTAATCAAAGGGTGTGACTAAGAGATGGACTGTGTGTGTGTGTGTGTGTGTGTGTGTGTGTGTCTGTGCACATGCTGAAATATTATTGCTCAGTAGAACTTTTCTTGCCTGCTGAAACGCAGTGAAACACAGTCAAACATCAGATGGCATTTAGGTGGGCAACAGTCACTACACTTAGAGCAAAAGATTGCGGAGAAGCCAGAATCTAATCTTATGAATGATATGACAGAATGAATTGTGCTAATGTGACTTCACAAATGAACAAGGTAAAAGAGAGTGAGACTAGTGAGACCATTCTAGAAAAGTTCACACTTTCAAGAAAGGAACTGGAGACAAAATGTTAAGGACTAAAAGGTAACTAGTCAATAGTAGTTTATTTAATAGTAGTAACCGCCATATGCAGCACAGACAGCAGCTAGACGGGCTGGGAGTGACTCAATAAGGTACTGGTAGGTTGTCACTGGTATCTGGAACCACGCTGACAGCATTGCATCCCACAGCTGCTAGAGGGTGCATGGGGGAAGATCTATAGAGCGAACACGATGAACGAGGTGGTCCCACAGATGCTCAAGTGTGTTTAAGTCTGGGGAATTAGGGGGCCAGGGTAACACTTGGAAGTCTTGATCAAGCTCTTCAAACCAGTGTTGGACATTTATAGCCGTGTGAAATGTTGAATTGTCTTGCTAGAATATCCCATCTGCCCCCAGGGAAGGCAGTCAGCATCTATGAGTGTACGTGATCTGCAAGGATGGATTCATACCCAAATCAGTTGAGAGTGCCTTCCACATGGATTATTGGGCCCAGAGAATGCCACAGTGACTTCCTTCATGAGCTACGCACTGTTGCCATCGAAAGTAGGAAGTGATCATAATAATGTGACTTGACTGTGTTCCAGTCAAAGTAACTAGTTACCAGAGTCAGTGAGGTTGACAAACCAGTCATCGTTCCTACTTTGAGCTCTCCCTCTACAAGTTTGTTGCCAGCCTAATATGTCTACATTCCCACCCACATTTAAGCCGAATGTTTGTCTCCAGATGCCATTACTTGGTAGGAGATCACATCTATGACTGTTGTTCGCAAGAAAATCAACAGCCAAATGTGCACTTTGGAGAGACACCAAGATGTTCTCGTTAACACAGTCTAATGCTCCTCTTCTGTTCCAAATTTGAAACCTGCCTCCTTTTCTTTTCTTTCTCGCTTTCTTCTCTCCATCGCTCCTTTCTTCCAAACAGCACACTCACCAGGGTGATGTATAACAGGTCCAGATTCTGTCTGTTACAGACACACACACCTGCACAAGTAACCCAGATAGATGCGGGTCACAGGAAAAATCTGCAGTGCACGGCCTGAATGCAAACGGAGCATCTAACAAACAAACAAACAAACAAACAAAGTGACGCTGCCTGTGTGCAGACTGACTGTAGAACAGCAGTGGCATTCAAAGCTTCATCTGAACACACAGTTCAGACGAAGGCCTTTCCGGATTTCTTTTTATTTACACTTGCCCCTTTTTCTCAAAGCCTTTTCACTGCCCATGCCATGAAAGGATTCCCTTTTGGTCTTTGGCCTGCATATCACCACTATCATATCAAAAGCTCATTACTCCATTGATTTTTTGACACCTTTTTGTAATCACCAGCTGTCCTTTGCACTGAGTAAGCATTTCATGATGAATGGATGAATAGAAATGCTTCAAAATTACCTACAATAAAGTCTCATTCCAAGTAATGCTAGAATAAAAACATCAGGTTTAGTTTTTTATCTTCTCCTATAAAGTAACTGTTTTAAAGAGCCATGACTTTGTTGCAGCTGTAATATACCACATTCTATCTACTACATTTCAAATTCTTAACTTTTAATCTATTTCCCATGTAATTCTGGAGCATACCAATTGGTCCAGTCATCATGGAATACATGTAAAAGGTGGCTGCCATTTTCAAATCATGGAAATACAAAGAAACAAGAACTGTAGTCCTGGCTTTATCCTACAGCAAAGATACATGACCCTTATACATGTCTGTAGACCCATTTGACTGTGGAGAATGTATATTTTGGACACTAAATGTCCTTGAGATTAAAATATTAAAATTTTGTATTTACGAAGAAAAATACTGTAGCATCTCTACACTACAGCTCTGGAGGCGCAACGTGGACCGTGAAGCACCACGGGTGGTGGCACAGCAGCAATAAGAGAAGATTAAACTCGTGAATAATAGTGCAGCAGTCTTGGTTATGCTTTGTTTTGCTGGGCTGTGCTGGGCTTGGGGTGGTTTTTGTTGGAGCTAGTATCTACCATCACCACGAGATGTGTGGCTGTTACTGACCTGCCTGCTATCTCGGTTGTTCAGTCAGCCCTGAGCAGTGGGTCTCCCCTGCTGCTGCATTCAATAAAGAGCAACGAGTGGGGAGGCTCAACAGCAGAGCCCGGCTCCCTTTGGACGGCTAAAGGGACAACAGCTGGCGAGGACGCCTGGACAGTGTCCGGCTGTGAGGACCTGCTGGCAGAGCAGAGCTGTGTTTGCAATGGCCCTTCAGAAGCAATTTGAGCAGGCTCTAGTGGTGTGGCTGGGCAAGGCCGAGTTTGCACATGCAGCAGGTGCAGGGGTCGGGGGGAAAAGCGGATAGCCACTAAGAAGTGCCGCTGCTGCTGTCCCCGCTCCCAGCAGTGCAAGGATTGATGCCGCATGTGGTGAGGTGATCCAACATCCCAGGGAAGAGTATGGGGCTCCAAGAGTGGACTGGTGACACGCATTGCTGTGAGTGTGTGCTCTTGGCGTGTGTGTTTATTAGAATAGTGGACATTCTGCAACTCTCTGACTTCATAGGGGTGCTGGGATGGCTCTTTTAGGGATAAAAGGTGAATAGGGTAACACACAATATTTTCTATTAGGCTATAGGAGACCTAGTGCAACATTTTACTTTTGCCTACCAGGTGAACCCAACCAAGTCATTTATGTAAGCCATTATTGCAATTTATGTAAGCCATTCTTGCAAGTCATTCTTGCCGCATAGAATAGCGGAGCCTGGCCAGCTTACATATGCATCTCACATTAAACAAAACCTATACTGATAAACCACTATATATGGTAAACTTATTCTTTGGTAAGTGCATGCAATAAGCACATTTCTCTTCTTTATAGATGACAGTTGCCTCATTGACATTGCCTGTAGTTCACTCACTCACTCACTCACTCACATTTAGTACGCTGAAGTTTGACCATAAGGGGGAGCTGCTGGCTCTCAAGCAGATTTCATGTGCATTATTAAAAAAAAAGAAAACCTATATCAACAAGATATCACAGACATATTGTCTGTTTACAGTATGTTATTTAAAGTGCAATTCATATAATTCTTAGTTTAAAACCATTTAAACAAATCAACTAAAGTTATTAACAGAATGTAAAGAAATACCCATTGTGACGGGATGTTAAAGATGTGTTGAAGAGATATAGATTGAAGTTAACATGCTAGCCACGGCCCATCCTCTCATGTGATAAGATGTTCTACCTTAACAAGCGATAGTCAGTTGCTGAGTCTAATCTGTTTAACATGAGGGGATTAATTAGTAGAATTGCCCCCATGCGTTTTGTAACCTCTTATGAATCATGTTGAAGGTTCCGCTCCTAGTTGAATCATTTGATACCCTATAGTAACTGGTCTCAAGGTTATGCTGGTGTAATTTAAGGACAACTAATGACAAAATAAATGCAACAATGACTGAAACTCTTAATTTTAAGTAACTGGCGCCACCTGTTCTAAGCAAGAAACCATGTTTGGCAGCAAACAAAAAAAGTGATATAAACAGAAGCTAAACAAGAGGTAATGTTGGCATTGCTTTACACCACTGAAGACTCTCTTCTAGACCCATAAGTAAACAGCTGTTAATGCTAACACTAAGCAAGAGGGACTCTACATTTCCTTATGATAGTGGTACATGCCACAACGTTGTGGTGCTAGTTTGCCCCCTACTGCTTAGAGTATGTTTGACATACAGTATTATGTCATTCTACAAATTGCTCTTTTAACTGTAATACTGCTACATGCTAATTAAAGAGTATGTTTATTGGGATATGCAAAAATATTTATGCACATAGTTATTTAGTTTCATGAGTTATTTAATTTTCATCAGTCATATCACTTCTTTTATTTTACATTCTCAGTTTATTGCAGTTAATTTTTCACTTCAGAAGACACTAACGGATGTGGTAGAACATTGTACTTTATTCCGTGTATTCAGTTGTTTTATTTTGTAGTTAGATGTGTTATATTTGTTTAAATATATTTATTTGTCTTAAATATAGTTGTAAATACTGTGTAATAGTCATCTGGTGTGTTTAGTATGTTATATATGTGTGCACCCCTAATTTCCTCAAATATACTCATCATCTAAAGGATAGTTGCACGAATAGTTCCACACAAAGAATCAACCAAACAGGAATGAAACTTGGTGGGTAGGTTTGACATTGTGAGACATGCGAATGATTCAAGTTTCACACTCGGCTGCGCATGTGGCATAAGCAAGGATGGGCCTTATTGCTGTACTTGACTGATCCAACAGCCATGATTGCAGACATTCAGTGAGCAGTGCTGCCCTCCATGAGTCATTCTGTTAGTGCCAGTACTTTGCAGACGGCTGTACGATGCAGGACTACATGCACGCAGACCGTTACAATGACTGTCATCAATGCCGCCAAGGACTAAAATGGTGTTGTGCCAGACCGTCATGAAGTGACACAGAATGGCAGCGGGTCATCTTCAGTGATGAGACCCGTATTTATCTTGGTGGAGATGACCAATGAATCCGTGTGAGGAGGCACCGTGGTCAACGCCAAGATGAACAGTTTGTTGTCACGCGTCACATGTCCAGAAGACCTGGTGTCACTCCACCTCCACCCCTACAACAAAATGTGCAGGAACTGTGTGAGAATATTCAAGCTGCATGGGATGGCTTATCACAGGACACCATTAGCAACTATACAACTCCATGCTGAGACGTCTGGCATGTTGCATTTGCAAACATGGTGGCCCAACGCCGTACTGAGAGACACTACTTCTGTATGTGTAGCTCAGTAAATTTTGCCCCTATCAGTCTAAATTTATCATCATTTATTGTTTCTGGTAACCTTTATCTTCCTTCCCAGTAGCATTGCGAACTGCTTTTTTTTTCATGGTGAGTGTAAAACAATTCTAACGCAAAATGCTATGAAGAAATTCAAGGCAAGTATTATACATAACTAGCATACTTGCAATATTACAGCATGTTAGAGCCTAATTTACCATTTCTCCTCATTGCTCCTCGGGTGGGGGGTGGAGCTTCTATAGACCTATCAGATCTCTTCAGGACCCACTTTGAATAAGGACTCTTGATTGGTTTTATGAGCAGTGAGAAGCTATTTATCCTAGAAGAAAATTATTGCTTATTACTCAAGACAATTCGTCTACGCAGAGAAATTATGGCTCTAGCCAATTGCCTGTTACTTGAGTGTGTGTGTGTATGTGTGTGTGTGTTGAGCTTGTTTTAACTAAGCATTGGAGAATGAAGGGAATTCAAAGCTTTGTAAAGCAATTTTGCCGGTATTCCAGACATGTGAGGTCATAAACGACCATAAACAAAAGATTCATTGGCTGAGGACTGAGTAAACAATCAAAATCACTGGGGGAACAAAATGCTGAATGTTACTTGCATAACTATGTGTGCGTGTGTGTATGTGCGTGTGTGTAATTGCAGCCATTGAAAGACACAGCGAAGCTTCACTGAATGTCATTAACTCTCCTGTTCCAGGCCACACTTTTTGAATTACAAGACGTGGCTCTCTGCAGAGCTGGACTCAGTAATAAATATGATAATACATGTGCTTTACCTGTGTAGAAATATCTTAGGTGCAGAAATATTGTCTTTTTCACCATTGGGTTCGTTTTCTTTATTACCTGCCTGTTCTAAATGACTTTTGACTGTGTATCAGTGCTGTTTTGAGCCATGCTTTGTCACAATTCACTCTCAAGGCTTGTGGTTCTCTGGATGTGTTCAGAATGGCCCATAATCACTGTTCCCTACATTTGAGCACTGTCTAGTACAGTGTTTTGGAGAACAGAAATGACCCCCCTAATCACTATTCCATTATTTGGAGTGCTATAGGATAATTATCATCATATGGCTATGTAATTACATAAGTTTGAGGGGAGGAACATGCTTGAATACGTGTATTATGTAAATAAATACATTGTTTGGACTCTAGGACTGTAACGAATAGTCTATTAGCTAGGCATGGAACAAAAAATGATGTATTGTTTACAAATAAGCTCTAAAATACTTATACATACGTACATAGTGCATATACTATATACTTACTTATATGATAATCATATAGTCCAATCATATCATTCAGACAGACTGCAATACAGTACAGGGAGTATAGGGGGAGATTATGGCTTTTGTTGTTTTGCTGCACCATGATAGAAGAAATCACTTGTGGCATGCACAGACAGAACTTTGAATGATGGTGGTGGCAAAGACAAAGGAAATTTAGAGGACAGAATAGTTTGATTAATCAATTAATTCAAATGTACTCACCTGGATAATCAAGTACACATATAGCCTGATTGGTTATAGCTCTATTGTATAGTCTGATGCAGTGTATTGTATGATTGTTTGGGTGCACTGGGCAGTCTCCACTTTGATTTCAGACACACCTGCAAAATCCCGCTATATAGTAAATAGGGAAGAGTCTGGGAGATAGTCAGTAAAGCTGCAATAGTGCAATATATACTGCATTCAGCGGAGTTCAGGACATAGTCAGTACAGCCATAGCAGTGTATATATAATGATTGTTATGGTGGGGGTTGGAACATAGATTTTAAAGCCACAGTAGTGCAGTAGAAAGTGAATACTGGAGAGTTTTGGACATAGAAATATATATTGAATATATGTATATGTCAAAGTCTGATGTTTACCCATTATAGTCATATTAGTGCGCTATATAGTGAATATGGGTAATATATGAGTCTGATTTTTGGTCAATATAGGCATTTTAGTATACCACATAGTGTATATGGCAGAGTCTGATAGTTAATCAGTATAGCCATATTAGCAGAGGTAGGAGTAAGTCACACATGTGCAAGGCACGAGCAAGTCTCAAGTCTTAACCTTAGAGCTTCAAGCAAGTCCCAAGTTAATGCAGGAAGATTCAAGGAAGCCAAGTCAAGCAAGTTTCAAGTCAAGTCATATGGAGTTATGATGCTCCAACTCCAGTTTCCACATTTAAATCAGTTGAAGACAGCGACCATAAATTTGAATGAATTGTATACTGAATTATATTTTCAAAATTAACTAACATTGTTGATTTCTTCTTAACCTTTTAACTCATCTGTTGAAGGTGTTTCTCATATTACACTACATCATTGTATCCCTGTTACAATGCACAAAAAGCCAGAGTCAAATAGTCATTTGAAAAAACTACTAAATACCAAATCATATTTAAACAATACTGAGAGACTGAGGCAACTAAGCACATAAAACTGTCTTTAAAAATTATGTGTAAAATGTACTAAAATCAGGTGTACCATCATCAGCTACTAACGATTAGAACATTGTTAGGAGGATTCTGGTGATATTTCAGCATGTCATATGGATGTAATGTTATATATATATATATATATATATATATATATATATNTCAAACTGACATGATTTATATTAAATATTTGCATTTTTAGAGATTTTTGTTGAATCATGATTGGGTGATTTTAGTTAATGCACGCAAACCTGGCAACCTATCAGAGCGCAGGAGACTAGCACAGGTCAATGTACGAAGTGGCTTGTATAGTGAAGGCAGCTACACTAGAAATAGTGAGGTTTGGATTAGAGATTTGTGTTGTGGATGGAAGTAATAATAGGAGAATAACAGTATGGAGGATCTGCAGGTCAAACATTAGTGACACTACCTCCACAACCAACTTCACAACGTCATTACACAATATATATATATATATATATACATACATACATATATATATTTCAGCATGTCATGTGGATGTAATGTTATATATATATATATATATACACACACACACACACACATATATATATATATATATATATATATATATGTGTGTGTGTGTGTGTGTATATATATATATATATATAACATTACATCCACATGACATGCTGAAATATATATATGTATGTATGTATATATATATATATATATATTGTGTAATGACGTTGTGAAGTTGGTTGTGGAGGTAGTGTCACTAATGTTTGACCTGCAGATCCTCCATACTGTTATTCTCCTATTATTACTTCCATCCACAACACAAATCTCTAATCCAAACCTCACTATTTCTAGTGTAGCTGCCTTCACTATACAAGCCACTTCGTACATTGACCTGTGCTAGTCTCCTGCGCTCTGATAGGTTGCCAGGTTTGCGTGCATTAACTAAAATCACCCAATCATGATTCAACAAAAATCTCTAAAAATGCAAATATTTAATATAAATCATGTCAGTTTGAAGTCATCTGCCTCAAGTCTAAGCCAAGTCTCAAATCATAAATGGCAAGTCAAAGTGAAGTCAAGTCTTTTATCAGTGTTAGTCAAGCAAGTCTGAAGTCCTTAAATTTGCGACTCAAGTCTGACTCGAGCCAAGTCATGTGATAAGTGTGATATTTAGTCAGTATAGCCATATTAGCGCACTATATAGTGTATATGGCAGAGTCTAATATTCATTCTGTATAGCCATATTAGTGCACTATATGGGGTATATAGTGGAGTCTGACATTTAGTCACTATAGCCATATTAATGCACTACATAACGTATATTCTAGAGTCTGACATTTAGTCAGTATAGCCATATTTAGTTCACCATATAGTGAATACCACAGAGTTTTGGCATTGCCAGTGAGACGAAATAGTGCACTATATGGTGCCTATTCCGGAGTCTGTTAATTAGTCACTATAGCCGTATTATTGCACTATATAATGTATATTCCAGAGTCTGATATTTAGTCAGTATAGCCATATTAGTCCACCATATAGTGAATACCGCAGAGGCATAGCCAGTGAAGACAAAATAGTGCACTGCATAGTGAACAGGGCACAGAATTTGGGACACAGCTCTAGTAATGTGTTATAGCAGTCTGCTCTGGCTTTGTCAGTCTGGCTGAAGCCTGTAAAGCTGGAGCCTGTTTTGGAGGGAGCCATCAGGGTAATTTACGGCCCTTTTAAACACTCCGTAAAAGAACAAGGTTAGCCAAGGACAGGCCGGTTAACTCAACGAAGGAAAGCACAGACCCTTTCCCCCCGAACATTCGTTCATTCCCACAATGCTTTTCTCCTCAGCGCCCGGCACGTTCCTGTGTAATGGGCGAGTTGTAAAACGGTCAGCGTGTGTCCGGCATCTGCGGACGCAGATTAGAGGACGTTTGTGGGACGGAGGGAGGCGTGCAGACAGAAGAACAGCAGCACTCTCTGTGTGTGTACGTGTGTGTGTGTGTGTGTTTGCAGGGCAGTGCTGTGGAGCCTCATCTTGACGGTGATGTATGGCTCGTCAGTGGCGGACGCTCAGGCTGAATACTAATGCATTCCTTCCATGGAAAAACCTGTGACGGAGCAGAACTTTTCTCCGGATTTCACTCCACAAGAACAAATGTAATGTATTGCAAATCTATCACTTTACCTTCCACATTCATCAGCATCATTGTTTAATGATGTCAGTGTGCTGGAATTAGCCAAATGGCTATTTTTATTGGCTGTCTGCATTAAGTAATCTAATGAAGTAAAATTTCACTGTACGGTAATGTGTAAAACTTTTAGGCAGCCATGAAAAATGTCTTTAAAATATTTTTATTCACGGTAATAAGTGAATTTTGGATTGGAAAAACACTATATAATAAGCTCACCAGATAGAAAATGAGCATGAGGATGATCACGCTATAAATACCTGATGGGTGTTCGAAGGGATTCATAGATTGAGACGAGGTGGTACAGTGCAGTGAATGTTTGGTCTGATGTGTGGAAAATGGGTCCAAAGCAGATGTTAATGACTGGCAAAAAGGGGTGATTGCATTTGGCCATGCCAAAGGCCATAGTGTGAAGGAAGTAGCTGAATTTGCAGACATATGGAAGCGTACGGTCATACGGGTCTACCAGCAGTGGCTAAAATGACAGTTTTCAGGAAATTCACCTCAGAATTGTGCCTGGGAAGGCATCCACCAAATCTGGTTGAGGCATGAGTGGCTGAACAGTGATGCTGCCTACATCCGGAAACTTGCCCTGTCCATGCCAAATCAAATCTGGGCAGTTGTTATTTGTGCTTGTGGAGGTATTATTACATGCTATTAGGTACGTTCCAGTACCTCAATTTTTTTGTCCGGTGAGCAATAAATACAAATAAACATAAACACAGTAAAAAAAGACAAAGAAGACAGTTTTGTTTTGAAAGTTATTAATCGAAGAATTCAGTTGGAAGCACATTGGTTTCTGACTTCTTGCTGCACATCATTAACATATCCTGCACAGCTGTTCCTGAGCACGTTAAGTTCAGGATTTCAGAAAAACAGCTCTTGGATCAGTCAATGCAGAGCTTCTGATCGATCACAGACAGCTTTCTGATGGAGGCAGACACCTGTGGCCCATTCCAGGGCCCTTCTTCTTCCTTGTGACATTTGAGGCATCAATCACATGAAAAGGAGACAATTTCAAGGAAGTAATTTTTTGCATCAAAGTAAAAATCGGCAAAAATGGAGATACATGTTTTTCGTTTGGACAGTGACGATATATTGGCTACATTTAGGAAAATGTCATTTGTTTCCTACTTAGTACAAGAAGGTTACTTCTTGTACTACAAGAGTCTAAAACTTGCCTTGAGCTCAGACGCTGTCCGAACAAGGGCCAGTGCTAATGCCTAGAACGAAGAAGGTTATGCCCAGTATAAGTGCAAAACATTTCAATATATACATCTACTAATACTTACTCACTTAAGTGCTTTACAAAGAGATGGGTGTTCAGTCTGCATTTTTGCAGTATGCTGACAACATTTAACAATATACTGGATTTCATTCCCTGGTTTGCGGGTGAACTCTGTGGTTGGAAGGGAAACCAGTCAGTATCGCAGGCTGAGAGGTTTCAATGCTTTTGTCCTTCACTGAAATGGATGAGGTGTTAACCTGCACCAGGATTCATCCCCAACCCCGTTTACCCAGCACACAGCTGCCCCGGCTCAGGGCTTACAGGGCTCTGCTGATGGGTGATCTTGACCTCTGACCTCTGACTCCATCTGGACTTGCTTCTCTCAGGTAAAGAGCAAAGCAGAGGGAAATCCTCACCGCTGGGAGAACAGCAGCTCAGAGGAATTTATACTGATCTGCACAGTCAGTTATAGGCCAGTCAAAAAGAATGAAGGATAACGTGCTCCTTCATTGATACTATGTAATCCAGGTTAACTGGAGGCAATAAAAGGAAAAGGACCCCCAAAAAAGATTAAAATGGAATTTCAATAAATCAAACTAGAAATTAGAAATTAAAAGAGAAAAAGTGAGCAGAATTCTCCTTTCCTGCCTAGGTCACTTTTACTAATACTAAGGCTGAGGCTTTCAGAGAAGGCCTTAAATACCCAAATGTAATTATTAGTTTGCTTTTATTTAATATAATCATACTTGTTATATATAAACTCTGCAAGTGTCACATGAATTGTCAAGTTTTGGTCGGAATCAACTGTGACACATTCTTTTACCTCCAACATATCCAATCAGGATTTTTTTACTTGGGTTATCTAGACAGATACACCAAAGCGAGTGCTCCTATTGGTTAGGACAGTCAGTCACCATTTGATTTCCAATGAAAGCGACCAATTCTATAACAAAAACCTTTTCTGGAAATCCTAGATATATTGCTGACTGTGAGAAGGAGAAATACTTGAACCAATGCTTTTCAGTCAGCTGTAAGAAATGGCAAACAGCAGCAGTTCTTGGCCAGGTTTACCGAGTCATTGTAAAAGGGACACAACGTAAACAATGTGTTTGTAAATATAAGTAAATATATGTCTGTTCCAAACTTAAAAATAACAAACATAATACTTTTGGAAGCTTCAAAAATCTAGGTACAATTTATGGCCACATATGTCCATGTGAATTGATGTTAGCTTGGTACAAACCTACTACAAGAATCCCATAGGGGTAGACCAAGGAGTGGTCAGTGTCTGGAATGAAGCATGGCCAGCCTTCTGGCCGCCCTAATCACCGTCAGCCATCATAAAAGCATCATAAAGCATCAGTTATACTTTATAACTATCAGTTAGGAGAGTGATGATGCTGCATTCAATAATTAGCATATCTTCCTGTGTTAGGTTAATTTAACAAGTGACTGAATGTGCGCAAGGTCCCTACCTCAGCACTGCTCTGTGAGCTACTTTATGATCGTTTATCATACTGGTCAATTTTAATTCATCTTTCAGTTTACTTTTGGCAAAAGAATTTATGTAATATTTCAGTCATGTGGAAATTATGCAATTTACGTGTTATTTTAATACATATTTTACAGATTAATATTTTTGTTAGTAGTGTGTCACCTTAATGAGTATCCCAGAAAACTTTGGTTTCTTACCCCAAACTGAAGGCATCAAGACTAACAAGAACACATTCATCTCGATAGTACATGCGGACACATGTTTTGTTTTATAAAGCTGTGATTTCCAGTAGTACCATAATATTATTTTCTGCCAATGCATATATGGGATTTGCAATGTTATATTAGCATTGCATGTGTGCATGCAAATATGCTATGGATTTGCTAGGTGACATTTGTCATTCCTGGAAGTATGTCATATGATTTCAACTATAAAAAAAATAAAAATAAGTAAACTGTTAACAAAAGCTTACAATCATACCATGTTATACCACTCCTAGCCTTTAGTGGACAACATATTTTTTCTGAGTTGTTGGCTTTCAACTATTTGAAATGTTAGTCGAAACTAAGGTTTACATCTGGTGCAAATATAATATGCTAATATAAGCAATTAAATCCTTGCTCTGTTCAACTATGCTGATCTGCAGAGGAGATGTTTAATATGCTTAGCAGCGAATAAGGACTCCTGTGGCTCACTGCAGTGGAACTGTTGCAGTCTACGCCATGATATACTGCATACCCTCTAGAAAAAACATCCCTCGAGCATCTACATCTACATCATTATCTGCATTTCCTTCTCCTGCCATCAAGCTATTCATCTACCACTCTGCCTTTCAACCACCCAACCAGACATCACCAGCAACTACTAATAACTTCTAACCGTGCTGCGGTCTCAGGTGACAGCTATCCAGTTCTTTTACAGAAATAAATCACTGTCCTGCAGAGCCAAGAGACTGGTTAAAGATGTCAAAAATAAATATGTTTGGATGTATCCTGTAAACTTCTAAACAGGGTGTTTTGGCAGATTGCAGCTAATGTTCAAACCTCATTACTGTGTCCAAAAATATAAATAGAAATAGAACAAGCAGAACTTTGAAGCTTTGTTGTCAGTGTTGCAACCATCTGAATATGCCTCTACGATGCCATGGCCATGCATTGTGCTTCTACCATCGCTCAGCACAGTGATAGCCAAAGCAGACGTCTGTTAGATGACAAGAGAGTTTTAGCATTGGCAACAGAAGTTGGCAGTCTCCTCCAAGCACACTGAGCTGTCCAATGATAGTGTGTTAGCATCAGTTTAAAAAGGCATGCTAGTCTCCAGTCTTCTGGTTTCTTGGGCGAAGCCTAGTTAGCAAGTGGAACTGTCCATGAAAAAATAAGGAGAAAATGAAGTAAGTTTAAAAAAAAAAAACACTGATTGGAACACTTATTGTTCACCTTGCACCATAATGTTTTAGGATGGTTTCGGGATAGACAACAAAACAGTTACATACCATGCAAACATTCCTTATATATAGAACAATGATAATTGATGGATCTGCCCTGAGTGAGTACATGCAGTTTGGTGGCTGTAGGTTAAAGGAAACAATAGGGTGGGGGGTGGGGGGTGCTAATGAGTGGGACTCTATGGGAGGAAAGAGAGATGGGGGAAAAAAGACAAACAGACGAGTGCGGGTCAGACCAAAATTCATTTTGTGCTCAATGCGTCTTTCAGTAAAGCAGAAGCACAGTAGATGGGCATGCACTTTTCCATCCCATTCATTCATTCAATTCAAGTTTTTAGGAAAACTGTACGTGAGATCAAAAAGCTGCATGATAACACACCATTCTCGATCAGACCGAACATTCTCGAAAACTGTGGGACTAGTTAGTGGACAAAAAGATCTCAACTACGAAGAAGAAGAAGAAGAAGAAAAAGGAGAAAAATTTGAATAACAATAGTGTTGATCATTAATCACTAATTAATGCAAATTAATGTAAAGGTTATTGGTTAGCCTTCTTCACCCATAATTGGCAGTATGGCAGAAATATTGTATATTATCAATCTTACTTTAAAAATGTTGAAAATGTTAAAATAGACATTTCACATTTAATTGCACTGTACCTAAATCCAATTAAACCAGCATGTAAGGTCATACTGAAATTCGGGCATTGGTGTTTGATTCAAAGATCCTTTCATAGCAGTTTCTCTGAGGTTCTGTAGCTTGGGTGAGTGGAGCACAGAGGTGGCAGAACTGTGTCATCCATATTGGAACGGTACCTGTGTAATTGCAGTCAATAAGCTAAAATGAAAATTAAATAAACCAGTTGAAGATCCTTTTTTGTACAGAGTCCCAACATCATTTGGTAGCCTGGCTTGGGCACCTCTGCTCTGCTCTGCTCTGCTCTACTCAGCTTTAACCTCTACTCTATTAATAGATGACAAATGTTTTGTTTCATTTCTGGGCTTTCTCCTGCCAAAAAATATCATGTTCATATTTGTTAATGTCATTCTGATCTAATTTGCTCTTATGGAGCCATGGATGGTCCAGGTGTTTTGAGGGAGCACAGGCGCACGTGTGTGACTGCTTACCGCTCAATTCTCTCTCCAATTTCAATCAGCGTCCAATGGGAGTAAAGCTGCATCTGTGTAAAATTATCTCGCTTTGCCAGAAGCAAACCTTTACTTCCCTCTTTATTTCCCTCTACACTCACACATAGACCTGTGCAGATTAAATCAGCGTGGTAATAAGGATAATTGTTTTATGCATTAAGTCGGATTGCTCCAGGTAAGGCCCGGTTTTAACGTGAGTCGAGTGCGAGGGCAATCGATATCCGGCTGTTTTAACTTCTGCATGCTTACAGCTAAAGCAATAGGATCCGACAGGAGGCAACATGAGGACAACGAGGAACGTAAATGTTCATTTTCACTTCACATGTACAGTACACCACCAACAAGGCATCTGGTGGGATATCACAAGGTCACTCAGGGTCACTCCACCTATTCTCCACTGGTTTCGATGCAGAGGTTCTAACGGAGATGTTCGTTTGTAAATGAGCTCCAGGATTGATCGGGCTTCTTATAGTCTGTGGGTCAGTCTGTCCCCTGCCGGTTGCTCCTGTCTGACCTCAGATCGACTTTCTGACCTATGGAGACCCCTCAGTGGCCTGGTGTTCATGCAGAATCTTACTATTGTCTGGCTAGACTCAATCAAAGCGCTACAACTTGTGGACAATAACAGTAACAGAACAGTTCATTTCCAGCTCCACTTTGTCATTCCTTTTATAGAGCTACAATCTGAACTAGGTAAATGAATCACATGACATAGAAAACTACTGTATCTCTAAAGTTCAGTGGTAGATATGAGAGGATGCATTAGTGGGTGGAGCAGGGATAGGAAATTCAGTTTCTCACATCACAGTAGGTATTAAACAATTGATTTATGCAAGGTGTGGCAACAAATGCACTCTTCCACAGTGCTTTCCATACTGACTAGGAGTGGCCATAGGCCAGAACGCAGCAGAACCTGGGAGTAAAATGAGGGATGATCTAGCTCAGAATTCGAAAATCTATGTAACTATTTTCAGTAAGAAAGTGCATTTAATTGTTGTACTTTGTCTTAATATGTATGTCTAAATCAAAGTGTTTGGTGAATACACCTCAAGGTCAGCTACTGGAAAACCTTCCTTCAGCAGGGTCCGCCAACCTAGTCTCTATGGTAGGGACTGTGAGCATGTAGTGTGTTTGGAACTTCGATGCAGCTGAGAAATTCCACAATCTGTACGAAAACTGCTGGTTCACTTTTGACCTTTCCTTCAACCTTTGTGGCATTCTTTTCCTATCTAGTCAACGTGTTGCAGGCCCTAATTAATATTTGTTGATGATTCATGAGTTTATTGTTGAACATTTCTGTTGATGAACTTAAGTTTAACTGTTCATGATAAATTAGCACGATAGCCATTGTTACTTGATGACTGATACAGCTGGAAAGCTTGTTTGGTTTCCTGCATGTCACTAGTTAACGAGACATGCAGGAAACCAAACAAGCTATCCAACTGTATCAATGCTCACAGTCCCTACCATAGAGACTGGGTTGGCGTACCCTGCTGAAGGAAGGTTTTCCAGTGGCTGACCTTGAGGTGTATTCACAAAACACTTTGATTTAGACCTACATATTAAGACAAAGTACAACAATTAAATGCACTTTCCTACTGAAACTAGTTAACAGCACACTTTTCATGTTGTGCTGTTAATTCTGAGAAAATGCATGTATCTTTTTAGTTCATGCACCAATTCAGTGATGTTTTAAACATCCAAAAAGTCAGACTGTGCTCCATTTTATTGACCATCCTTTTCTTGCTCTCCACAGAAATGGTTTTATCTGTATTTTAGAAAACTAAATAGGTTTTAAGGACTGAGGATTAAGCTGCAATTAGACATTTTGTGGCACTGAATTCCTGGTATTTAAACGAAGCAGTGATGAGTCTGTAATGAAAATGCCTCGGCTGGATGGAGACTTTGATCAGTCAAGACTACCGTTGTTAGCAACCTGCATAATTTGACTGTTTTTGTTCTTTCAGCTTTAACAAATAAGGTCAGCTAACCCTGATGTAGGGCAGGAATGTTGAGCTTCAAAGAAAAAAAAGAACATTCATGCTGTCAGCTCTTAAAAGGTAGTAGTGTCTTTAAATGTATTAGATTAAAGCATACCATTGCTATGGCATGTTTACAGGAGAAGAAAAAATCTAAACTTTGCACTAGAAGGAAAAACTGTTCTTGATGTTTTGGGAGTTAATGATGAAATTGTTTATGCTAAGTATACTTTGGACCATTTCTAGACCAACAGACCAATTCTATTGGTCTATACATCATGAAATTCTGACACAGTATGTGAAAGGGCAGCTGGCTTATATAAATAATGTGACAAAATAATAAACAGATAGAAAAAGAACAGATAGAAAAAGAGCAGATGGAAAAAGAAAATAGAAATAGAAAAAAAGAAAAAATGGTTGCTTATAAATCTCTATGACTGGAGATGTTATTTTAAAGGTATATTTACAGACATGATAGGATGTGCCTTCTACCCTTGATGGACCATTTATGATTGGTGATGCTAAACTATGTTTATTTAGAAATATACTCTAAAATGTGGAGAATGTAATGCTGTGAAGTTTCTTTACAAACTTAGCTATGTCAGCACAATACACACCAGCAGCCAGTTGCATAAGTTGAACGTATGTTCAATGGTAGGTTTGGGTGTAAAATCTTTCCCAACTCTTGCGCTGAGAGTAGTTAATGTAAACTAGTGACACGGAGATGTTGGCTGAACCACAGACACTTACGAGACATCTTAACTAGTGACCGCAACTCAAAACGTTGTTGGACAAAATGACTTTTTTACACGCTGCAGCTTCCTGACCTAAACAGGAAGCATTACGTGCAGGATCTCGACATGCAATGAAAATTGCTTGCATTTCTCTTCCCGTGCTACATTTACTTCTCCTAACATCCGTTTGTAGTATAAGTTATACGGTATTTAAGAAAAGGATTGTTTTTTACAAAACAGTGGTGTCCACAAAGTGTCTACCTCTTATATGTGTGTTTGTTCTGTTCTACTGCTGCTTGGAAAAACTGGTGTTCTTGTGCACAATATTTTAATGGCACTTTATCAATGAAGAGTCAGTTACATTAGCAAAGCTGTGGCTAGCATAATTGGGCAGGTTAATGTTAGCTATGTTAGTTAGATTTTTAAAATATCTTTGTGTCGGTTAGGCTTGTAAAGTTGGACTGGGGGCTCTGTTCCTGCTTGTGTTGTGCTGCGATCTTTTCTATCTCAAATTGACGAAAACAGATATAAATCAAAGTGTTAAAATTGATCAAGCAGTGTAATCTTTCCTGGAGAACTGGTTGCAGACGCAAGTCATGACGTATTTCTTTTTCTTGCAAGTTTTCCCATCAGTGCCCTGTAATGGATTGGCGACCTGTCCAGGGTGTTTGAAGATGATTGAGTAAGAGTGAATGAGTTTTCCCATTGATCAAATCCACCAGCCATTTATCCATTTTACAGCACAACTTACACCTTGTGTAGCGTAAATTTAAGTTATAACTTATCTTCCAATTGTGTTGAAACTATGTAACTTGGAGCAACTGGTTCAATTCTAGTAGCTCGTTAACTTGAACATAGCAGCAGTTTACATGCAAACTAGCTAACGGTCAAATGTACATTTGGATAGTGCAACTGGCTGCGTAACTGGTTTATAAACCTCTACTTTGTGATTCATGGTGTTATTTGAAGGGAAACATGTGAAACAAAGACCTAATCTATTTAATGAGGTAACAACAGTATTGAATAGTATTATATACAAAAGAATGTCTGAAAATGAAAAGGAAAAACAGTTTGGGTGTGTCTGTAACTGAAAGGCTCTAGGGGGATTTTTTTCGGAGGGTTTGGGTTTAGGCAGAGGGGATTTTGGTGCTACATGGGGGGAAACGAACATCAGAGACACCAATCAGAAGATGGGTCTCCAGAGAGGCTGGAAATAAGAGTGTGTGTTTGTGTAAGATGCTGGAGGCCCTTCAGTGAGGCCCATTTATTAAATGTGTTCTTCACTTCTACATCCCACAACAAAGATAAAAACATATCCATCTCTCCATCCGCTGCCACACCTGCTCCCCACCACTCACTCAGACTTATATATAAACAAGATGTTGTGAAAGCCCAGGGCATGCATCCATCCATCTATCTATCTATCTATCTATCTATCTATCTATCTATCTGTCTGTCAGCAAAATAAACTTTTTAATGTATGAAATGTAATGTATGAAATATGTATATGTATTTTTTATTATTCTTTTATTGTTCATGTGTAAACATTTGAACACCAATGTTTTATTGGTTGTCTAAGAGAAAGTAAGTGTTATGTTAAAATGTCCATGATAAATGATCATGGTACCAAATGAGACTTCATGACTGACAAGAAGGGAACTAATCTTTGCTTTGTTGGAAAGCTTGTTTGGTTTCCTGCATGTCACCAGTTAATGATGATTCCGTTGAAAGTCCTAATGAAATTCTGAGAAACTGCATGTATCTTTTTAGTTCATGTACCAATTCAGTGATGTTTTAAACAGCCAGAGAGTCAGATAGGGCTTCCTTTTACTGACCATCCTTTTCTTGCTTTCAACAGTTTCATCAGGTTTCATTTGTATTTTAGAAGACTGAACGAGTTTCAAGGACTAAGGTTTAAACTGCAATTAGACCGTTTTGTGGGACTAAATTCCTGGTATTTAAAAACAAAGCAGTAATGAGGTCTGTAATGAAAATGCCTCGGCTGGATAGAGACGTTGGTCAGTCAAGACTACAGGGGTTAGCAACATGCATAATTTGCATAATTGCGTAATTATTTTCTAGCATGTTTTCCCATCAATCAAATCTACCAACCATTTGATCCTTTTTTACAGCACAACTTATACCTCCTGTAGGGTAATTTATGTTCTAACATAAGCCAAGTTAAATCTATTTGACTTGGAGCAACTAGTTGTATTCTAGTAGAACATAAACTTAAACACGGTGGCAGTTACATTCAAACTAGGCAATGACCAAACTTACATTCGGATGGTGCAACTGACTTCACAACTGGCTGCATAAGTTGTGCTTTGTGATTTACTTTATTATATACTTTAATATATTGTAAAAATATAAAACACAAGATATAGAGTATAAACTGTACCATTATTTGATATTTGCAGGACATATTTTAGCTTTTTCTTTGAATGCTTTTCTGAAGTGCACCACACTTTGTCCTACTGCCGCATCATACTGTCAGTAATTGACCTTGTTTGGTACTAGTGTCTATTATAGTGTCTCTATAGTGCCTATTACCCCATTTGAGCTAGATTAGTTATGCTAGAGGAGAACCGATTAATGTAGCTTGTGTGTGATTTGACTTGCCAATTCGTGTTCTTTTGTTTTGATATGGACTATTTGGTGTAATTTCCTTGAATTACCCCAAATTGCCCATATCAAAGCATCAACATGCAAACGTTTACATCAGTATTATCCTACAGGCGCCACACTTCCAAACAATAATAACATGTTTGTGCGGCTAAATGGCAAAAAGACAACCATTAGGGTGATATAGTGGGTTCATTAGCCCTCTGGAGTCTAAGGGCATTTTCTCGATTTTTGCGTCTATGCTGATATTCGCCTTTACAGGCACTTGCATATAACATGTTTTAGATCAAACTGTTTAGAACAATCTCAACTTTCTCTATAACAAGGCCCCATTTGACCTAGAGCAATGTGTAGAAAAAAATTTCACCCAAATCACTCTTAATAACTCTTATGAGAACATAACTTTCCTCACTCTCAGTTACTCTTCTTCTAAACTGCTCTGTCCTTCTGGGTTGCAGGAAACTATCCCAGTGCTCAGTGGGCGGAAGGCAGGAAACACCCTGGACAGGCTGTCTGTCCATCTGGCAGACACACACATTCACACATGTCTTTGGACTGTGGGAGAAAACCAGAACACCCAGAGGAAACCCATGTGGATATGGGGAGAACATGCAAACTGTCATCATATGGTGATGGCATATGACCATCTCATGTGGTAATTTTTAGTGAGGTAGCTTTTAGAGGTACTAAACATGTCACATGTCTGGTTCCTATCTCCACCACTGTGAACCATTTATGTTATAGGCTTTGTGCCAGCCAACATAGCTTTACCTGTGTACAAATTGTTTTGGTGTTTAAATTGGGTTTTCCAAAGTCTTAGTTTTACATGTATTAACAAAATGTATAATGTGTTATCCTCATCGCACATCTGTCTCTGAGTCGACTGAACCAACAATGAAGTGGCCTGAAATATTCATATTAACTCACTGGGAGAATAAAAATGATCCATTTAATTTTCTTTAATAAATGTGGACATAATTTCTTCATTAATGAATAAAATACACTAACTCAGTTTTCTCTTTCAGTGTTCTTTCAGATGTAATTGTGATGAGTCAATTAAATCGAATCCTATGATATTTGAATATATACACTCAGAGGTACGTTAATAACCGGTCTTGCATATCGTCGCTGTCCAATGAAAAACATGTATCTCCATTTTTTGTTGATTTTTACTTTAATGTGTCATTTGAACACAGCAGCTGCTGATTACACTGTGTGGAAATTTCATGATGAATGGACCAACAGGACTGGCCCAAAATTGCTTGGGAAAAAAGTCTGGTTCCATTGACTTACATTCANNNACAGTGTTTATATATATATATATATATATATATATATATATATATATATATATATATATATATACTGTACTAAGACAGACGAAAGTCAAAGTCGCGTCTTGCAGCTAAGTGGTTGGTGAAACAGCTTTGCAGAGAGAGAGGCCAGCCTGGGCTGGCAGGGAAGCAGATTCAGGTCAGGAGGTTCAGTGGCAACTACGAGCTGTGGGTGGAGTGCAGCATGGGCGGCAGATGGCTCATCTCACTGGTCTTCATCTCTACCACGACCAGGAGCCATCACTCCAGTGCACACAAGCAGCATTTATGCCGGCGTCGATGGAACAGTGGGTGGCTAAGAAAGCAAATAGCAGTCACAGCTGCACAATACTTGAGGTACGCACTGTGGGAAGTTTTGCCACATGCAGGAGGAATATTGATGGCAGTTGTGCTGATTGGGACTGCACATGCTCACAGAATTGGCAAGAGGTGGCAGGGCACCAGGACAGTCGACCTGTAAAGCAGGCCATGTAGCAACCTTCAACTGGCTAATGCAGAAACTTGTTAGGCACGGCCATGCTGATGTTGTTTTGTGTGTGTTTATTGTGTCATTTTGTGTCAGGGTGAAGGTTTAATTAGTGTATTTTGTGTGTGTGCGTGTGTGTGTGTGTGTGTGTGTGTGTGTGTGGTTCAGTAGTGTTTAATTAGTGGTGACCCCCTCTGTTAGTTCAGTGGTTTGTATTTGGCTTTCTGCTGGTGTTCCAATAAAAGAGCAGTTCCCACTGTAGAATCCAGGCCTTGATGTCCTTTAATGACCTTTAGGGAACCCAAGGTGGTTCTTCAAGACAAGCTGGCCACTGGGAACATGTGTATCGAAGAATGTATTACAAAGTTCCAAACTGAAGACCTGGAAATCAACAGATCCAAGATAAAGATCTCAAGATCCAAGACAAAGAAGCATGGTAATACCAGTAGGACTGGGAATGATGATTCGGTCCTCTCTATGCTAACTGGAGAGGTTTAAGCTTCCACTATTTGTAAGCTCCATTTGGAATGCTAAATATTGCACCAGGAATAATGTTCAACACAAGTCACACAGCACGTGGGCTGAGTACATGCTCTGACATTTCACCATCCGTCCACGCAGGCTGTTAAAGTTTAAAGCCGCAGCGTGCGGTTTATTTTGGCGTCGTTCATGTTTGTAAGAGTTTAATGCATCGGCCCACTTGTCCTTAACACCACATGACACAAACCCAAATGGTGCGCAGCCACAGCACCTCAGAAAGCATTTCTCACTGGCAGTGATCACGCTGACGTTTTACACACCAAATGCATTACACGCTCGCCCTGCTCTGCCAGACAAAACGTGCACGAGCAGGATCCTGCCCTGCGAAATGTTACTCCATTAGAGGACATGAATGTTGAACAAAGTGCCTGAAATCGACGGTAAGATTACAGTCTGAGTGCAGAGCAGATCAGTGTCTCCGCCTCGTCTCCTTTAGCAGCTATTCTTCTTTTTCCATCAGGAATCTGCCACTGTGTATAAAGCGTGCTGGTGTCTGTATGTGAAACACGTGCACACACACACACAAACACTCTCTGGAACTATAAAATACAGAGTGTAAAATATAGAGTGTCTTCAGAGAATAGTAGATAGAGAGCACGAGCATCACTAGAGATTTCTCGATCTGGGGGCTAAGGGTTCACTAAGGCGGTCTGGGACCATGCTTCCCCAGGAGGATTTTTTTAGCGAACCCAAAATGTCTGTTCGTCATGAACTTCTAGAGTAGCAATAGGTGAAAGATCTGTTTCATCATATTATACACTCGTCATCAAGACTAATCCGCAATCGTGGCCGTTGGGTCAGTCAGGTACAGCAATAAGACCCGTCCTTGTTTACATCACATGCGCTGCTGAGTCTAAAACTTGAATCATTTGCATGTCTCACAATGTCAAATCTACCCAGCAAGTTTCATTCCTGTTGGTTGATTCCTTCTTCGTGCAACTATTTGTGCTAACTATTCTTTTTGGCATGTATTAACCACAAGCAATGCTATTTCCTTTCACTTGCACAGAATCTAGATCATATAGCCTTAGTTTGCGCAACCAGACTGTGATTTAGTTCTGTAATTGTGTTGATATTTGATATATGAAATAATACAAAAAATTATATTATTTCATGCAATGTTTTACATTAACATGAAAGTCCCTCTAAAATTGACCTGTTTACTCGGTAGATAGATAGATAGATAGATAGATAGATAGATAGATAGATAGATAGATAGATAGATAGATAGATAGATAGTACTTCATGTGATAATGAGCAGGTTGCCTAGTTTGACACATTAGATTAATTCTTAATATTTCCAGTTCTTATTTTTAAGCTCACAATGGATACACAGATGGATTGAACACCTCCAATGTTCAGCCTTAGAAGTTAGTTGCATGCTCTGCTGCTCAAAACCAAATAATCCCAATTAGAAATTAGAAAAATTATTGGATTCAACAATCCATAAAATCTTACTCTGGATCTCAGATGTGGTGTTCCAGTGCCAATTTTCTTCGTATTGTCTCTTTCCTTTTCTGGGTTATGACATCCTGACTGCTGCAGCTCCTTTCAGACTCATAGCACTGAGTTTGAGTGAGTCGTCCCCCAGTGAAAGGATGGACAGAAACGTCTGTGTATTTTTTCAGGCCTGAAGTAAAAGTGGGGCATGAAAGCATGATGAAAACTTTAAATACTGTTCATCTGATGGTGACAGTTTTGGTGGGTATGCACAGTTGTTAGAAGACCTTCGATGTCTTTTAATCTTTTTAAATTTTTGGGTAAGATTTTACAGAATGTGCATGTAGAGGAATTATTCCTGGTATTTCTGTTGGTACTTCATTGCAATTACATGATCACCTTGAGACAAACAAAAAAGGATTCATCTCATCACAGTACTTAAAATGTATAGAGGAGTTTTATTCAAAACTTTATTCCACAATGTAACAAAATGTCTATGGAAATATGCAAATATTTGTATGGAAATACAAATTTGTATAGAAATATTGATGACTAATAGTGTGATAAAGGTTGATATTTCTTAAATGTGGAAAGACCGCTCCCAAAAATGTACATCATTTGTACATCGGTTGGTTGGTTGGTTGGTTGGAGATATTGTATATATGCATTGTTCCAGGTGAGCTATAATAATTTAATGAGATGTAATGGGCAGAATAACGCCAGGTGTCGTTTTGCAAAAAGGTTTGATGTCCTTGTTACAGAATTTTCGGCTGCAGGTTCCTAGCAGCTGAATGCCAAAACAGAAACAACACTGAGCTGTTACTAAACACAGAGACGCAGCCAGGAAAGGGACAGGAGGGGGAATCTGACCTCTAGCTGACCGGGGTTCATTACATCTGCCTTGCGGAGATGGCCACGCACACAATTGGGCTGTGAATAAACAACATTTTGAAGTTGTGGGAGCAGCACAGTGGTATCCTGCAGCAAGGCAAAGATCAAATTCAGTCCAGAATATTTCTCTGTCCCTCACATGTTTAAAAATAAATGTTACTAAATGGTTCTTGGCAGTTCTACGTAATTAATTAAGGTCATTAATTGGTATCAGAGTTTTACATTTTACATCATGTGGAAATTCTTTAACCCCTTGTCACAGTAGTGAATAAATGTAATTTCCACCTGTTTTGAAGGTCCCTCAATGTATTCAGTAATAACTGAGTAGATAAATAGAAATAAATATACTTCACAAAACTGGAAGAAACTGAATTGTGGTCCTTGTGAGCAAGCAAGTCAACCTTTCAGATATCTACTTAATCCAGTTTTGCTTGTTTATTTATTTATTTTTTTTCTTTCTGCAGAATTATTAATTCTGTGAATTCTTTTCTTTTAAACAGTGGAGAGATCTCACCCACCTTTCACCTCTCAATGCTTACCAGCAGCTCAACACAGTCACAGCTACAATGCGGTCAACAATACAGTCAAGTGTTACAGGGAAAAAACATTTAATTTGACTATTCAAATTATCCGTGATTTGATTATAATTTGACTATGCTTATCATTTGATAATAATATTGGCATAATTTTCTCTTTTGTTGGTGGAATGGCCACTAGGGGGCCTGCAGATAGAGATTAAAACACCTAACATCTCACTTACACAAGTGAATTTCTGAAGAAACATCTGTTGAAAGAACTGAAATTGGTTCTACTATGGAATCACCACACCTTACCATTTATTTGTACTTCATGTGGAAACATGCACTATTGCTGCTTTTGTGTTAGTTTGCCAAATAAAAAAACAACATTAAATTTAAACATTACATTTAAAAACATTTTTAATATTTTAATTTAATTTATTTTAATTTTCTTTTTCTGTACAGATTTGCTCATTCCAAAATCCAGGTGTGCAACAAATTCCAAAAAAAGTTGGGAGTGCTGCAGTAAGACAAGGAATGTTGAACACTGAACACCTTCCGGAGAAGCGTATGCTGCCCTGTACATGATGTCATTTTAAATGACGTCCAACACCAAGACACTTTCTGCACGTTATAACAGTGTGACTGCCCATGACTCTCTCCCATTGAAAACGTGTGTAAAATACCACAGTGAAGCCACAAATTGATTTTGAAGATTTGAAGACTTGCACAAGAGGTTTTTCTGCCAGCTGGACCAATTGGGGTCTTCAGTCTCCAAACAGTTACTAAGTATTGTAAATAGGAAAGGTGATATAACACAGTAGTAAATATGAATTCTGTCCCAACTTTTTGGGAACATGTTGCAGACATCAAATTGGATATGAGTGGATATGTATGACACACATTTCAATTTATGAAGTAAAACATCAAATACTTTGTGTAATAGAGGTCAAAGAAAATATACAAATTACTGCTTTCAGTTTTTGCTAGCATTACTGTTTCTGTTAGCATTACTGTCCCACCTTTGGGTCCAGATGAGGGTGCAGAATGTCCGGTCCAGCAGGGTGAGGGGAAAGGAAAACAGCTCAGAGTGTTTTGATGTCAGCAGTGCAGCTTTTGTCCTCTGAGTTAAAGATAGATTGCTCTTATCAATTAGCGGCTCGGTGGCTTGGTCAGATAAGACACCACCCCCCACCACCACCACCGTCCTCGTCCTTCAGCAAACTTTGACGCTTCCTCTCTTTTTTCTTCCTTGCTATTGTTGCAGCTTTGCTTTCCCATGTACATGGTGTTTGTTTCCACTAGCAACAGTCCTTATCTCTGGGAGAGGTTTGTATCCTTGGTGGGAATTTGCTGTTAAAAGAGGTTTAAGTTGATGCACTACACATTATATTCTGCACAACATCTACCGCTTTCTTTCCAGTCTCTTAGTGTATTCAGGGCATGTGGGGGGAAAATATTATGCAGTCAGTCCTAACAAAAGACACGCACAACCTTAGGAACAGCGTGAGAGTGGGCACAGGGAGCTGCAGCTTTTGTCCGACTGCAGGCTGCTTCTTTAGTCGTGATCCCACTTTGAGCTGCATCTGAAGGTCAAAGATGTAAAACTATTAGGGTTTAAGTACTAGAACTGCTGATACCGAAGCACGGCCGCACCAAAATGTAAATGTTGTTACACTTAGCATTACTCAGTGTGATTAGTGTTTAGTCACGGTTTAGCTGTACTCTGTACAAAGCTGTTTAGAAAGTTGAACTTTGTGAGGCCTCCTAGATTTATTAACAATACGCAAGTACAACTCATCGAACCAAACGCTCATTTAAGTCTGCCGCCAGATTAGTTCCAGCGCATGCATCACTACATTTGGTCAATCAAAGTCTTAACATCTCTAATAAAAGCAGCCCTGAGAAACAACATTAGACTGGCACGTTTTTTGTGTTAGCTATAAGAGCTGAAAATATCTGGCTTGTTCTCGCAGTCAAGTCGGATAATGATGGGAAAAGAGTGGCAGACTGAAAGGTGACAGCGTGCCAACGCTGATAAATGTGAGGATCAGGTCCCCATGCTAATACCTCAGATATGCTAACTCATTTGTGCAGACATCAGGCAAATATGCCAGTTATTGAGGCGAGGGAAAAACAGGAAGTTCAAGTTAGCCAGCTTATTCAATTTTCCATTAGACTTCACTCGTATAACATGCTGCTCCGTTTAAAGTGGAATGGAAACTTCATGTTAGCCGGCTTATTAAAAATTTCCATTCCTCCTTAATTGGATGCTCCATTTAAGATTAAATGGAAAGTTCAAGGTAACCAACGTATTCAGCTTTACCATCCCACCTTAAATGGAGCAGCAGTTACCTGTTACTCGTGTAACATGTTGCTTTGTTTGAGGTGGAATGGAAAGTTAGCCAGCTTATTTAAATTTTCCATTCCACCTTAAATGAAGCAGCAGTTACCTGTTACTTGTGTACATAACAAGTTGGAATGATTTTTTTTTTAATAAGGACTTTAATAAGAATCCAACTTAAGCTTCCGAAAGCACAAACCTCCAAGAATCTCCCCACCAGATTCAAGCAGCCAATTCTGAACACAAAATACTTGTAGTTTACTGCTACCAATTTGCACCTCTGTTCGGTTGTGGATTCTGCAGTTAGGTGGAAGCGATTGAGCCATGAGCCGTGTGCCGAGGAAATATTACTCTTTAAAGTGTGGTACTTTAAACATGGATGAGTCATTGAAATGCAGTCATTACAGTGAAAAAGTTAAATGTAATGTGCACGAGACTATGTTTAAACAGGCCATACACATGGAAAATGTGCCACGACGAAATGTAATCACTTCCCAATCACAGCCCTTTGGAATTAAACAACTTCATTCTACAATCTGACGATGGCGCAGTTACAAAGGATTTGGCCTATGGGCTGTTTAAAGCTGAATGGCTTTTAGAGAACATGGGCCAGATGCTCACAGTCAAAAGTAAAGTGAAGTGCAACCTAGAATTAAGATCTGTTCTTTAAGAAAATCATAGGTTACGTGCAATTTGTTATTTGCCCTTATGAATTTCTTCATAAAGCTTCTCTTAAGTTGTCCTGTATCATCATCAACCTAATGTTTGTTTTCTTCTTTTAACTGGGGCTACTGTACAAAGGGTCTACTTAAGCTTGACGTTCAGTATGAGAACTTGATCACTGCAACAGGGAGATCTGTGTATCTCTAACTATTTCTAAGTTCATAAAGTGCTTTTTGGTGTTCAGGTATACACTTCTTGACCTCTAAGCTGATGTGAAAAAATATACTAAAGTGATCAGAGGTAAAAACATCTAATATGAGAAACACATCTGCATCTACACACTTGGTGAGTCCAAGATGTAACCTTGTTTATGAGTAATGACACCCACATGCTGCTTAAAATAAAAAATCTCTAAGATTTTTAAGACCTCCATGGCATTAATATCATACTTACTGATATTACATTTCTAGAACATTAAAATATACAAGTACATGTCATTTTTACCTGGGTATTCAAAAGATGAGAAGTCAACAAAAGTCCTGTTTATATAGTTGCCACTGATTCACAGTGTGCATGAATCTGTTGCTTTCAGGAGCAACTTTTAAGTAAGGTCATTGAACCATTATCACCCAGCCATGTCTCAGGTATCAAGCTTACTGCCTTTAATAAGATCCCGTATTAATACTGTTTCATTATTTAGTAAAACAAGGCAAAGTTTGGGAGTGCTAGTAATTTGTATGGGTATGCAAATGAAGTTATTCACATTTTGGCCACAAAGGTTTTTCCTTGCTTTGGAAAGGTGATGAGAAAAACAGGAGAGTGATTAAAATCTGAAGCAGTGAAGACGCAAGCTGCAGAGAGAGTCGTGCAAAGGCAGTTGCCAGTACAATCTTTGTTCAAATGAGTCTCTCTGTGCACCAGTCAGAGGCTGTTCAATGTTTTGTAAAATCATCCAAAAAAAAAAGCATGACTCGGGTGCAGCTCGCCTACTCGATGAAAACACGACCTCTCCCAAAACAAGTCCCAGTTTCCAATAAAACCAAGGCCATGCTCAGCACACAGTCAAGTGTTCAGTGCTAAAAGTCTGCTAAAAGTGTAATTACTTCATCCGTATGTGGGCAGAGGTCCAGAAATTAAACTCCTTATGGCTGGCAACGTCTTCCTCACAGTGTCCACCAAAGTACAGAAGTCTTCCATTGTAATCTCATTCTTGCGGAGTTTCAAGTCACTCACTCCGACGTGAAGGAGGACTGTCTTGGCGCTTGTTAACTCATTCATAATAGCAGGGCATCTCTGCAGGGGGGAGTGGGAGATAGTGAGGCTATATTGCTGAGAGCTTTAAAGCGGTTTGTGGAGAGTAGCTGAACGGGGGATCTCATCCAATGCTTGCCCATGGCATAATGCACTGGTACAACCAGGGTCCCTGGAAGGATGGTGCCAGAGTGAAGGAAACTTGGGCTTATGTTGTCCTTGCTGCAGAGCGCAACTTAGGTGACTTTCTCGGCATGGAAGTCACTGGGGCTCTGTAACCTCACTGCTCGGGTGGTTCCTAGCAAGCTTGGCCATAGTGTTACCTGCAAAGCACTGGGTTGCTTCCAGTGTGGCTTTTTGCTCTCAAAGCAGAGCCTGTTTTTCCAGCAGATCATGGCTCTGCAAGGCCACAAGTGCCTCCTGAACAGTATCTAACTTGAGGGTGTCCTCACAAGCACTCGATGGTAACCATTCTCCTCAGTACAGCGTGTGTTCAGGGTAAAGACACACTCTGACGAGTAAAATGTGCCTAATTAGAATGTTCAAAACTAGTCTAAAGACAATTTCAGCCTAGTAGCAACCGATTGGTTGAATGCCAGAGAGGCATCATGCTATCCCCCCACTTTGTCATGGCTATTCTTACTATGTCGTTGGTTCTGCCATATCTCTTTGAGTCAGAGTCTGATCATGAATGTCAGATAGAACAGGCTAGTAGACCCAATCCACCTCCAAGGGCCTGCCAAGCTTGCCAGTAGGCAGGCAATAAGGACTGTGTTATGAGATGACATCACATTGTAACAGAGAAAAAGGCTGGAATTCCAACAAGGTGCTTCAGACATCTGAAAAATGATCTCTGTTGGAAAGAGTTTCACCCTCTGGTGTGCACTATTGGCTTTATAATTTTACTTTCACATGCACAACAACCTGCATAACACACTAAAGGAAAGACAAAAAAATAGAAAAGCCCCTTTAGGACTGTCTTAATTAAGACCTGTTGGTGCAACTGGCCGCGAGATTGAAGTTGAGATCCACTCGATTCATGAGCAATGTCTCTAGGGGAAAACCTTGCAGAGGCAGCTTCTAGCCTACAAGGCAGATCATCTTTCGGAGGAGCTGTAGTGGACTGTCCTTCCGGGCGGCTCGGACAATGGCTCGTTCAGCCAAGTAGGTGAACACTGCTAAATATTTGAAGAGAAACATCAGATAATTATCCGCACCTGTAAAAAATGGATTCATTCTGGGATCTTTGCAGTGAGATGCTATTAGAATAACAAGGCCTCCGAGGACGTCGTGTTCTTTGTTTTTCCTCTAAACTAAACGTGGGGTCCTCCTGCACCCAGACCGCTGCGGTGATGCTCATTCATCTGTGACTGACCTTTTTCTTTTTTCCCTCTATTTTCACGAGTGCAAATTCAAAGCAGCTCCTCTGAAAGATTTATGAGATCATGCAAGTTTTACAGCACTGAGTGCCGTAATGGGTTTTAGTGGCAAAACCCGGAGGAGTCATTGTGCATGTAAAATGTGAGAGAGAAAGGGAGGCAGCACTTTCGGCATACGGAACGTCAGCTTTCCATAAAAGTTGCAGCTGGAGTTTGATGCTGAGCAAATGGGAGGGCGTACGATGGAGGAAGCTGTGTGTTAACGTTTTTGCGGTCTGATAGAGACAAGCAGAGCACATCAACTGTCTGTTGAACATTTGTACTACCAGGACCTGAGATTCAACCAGAAGTGCAGGATAGGGCAGCGATCAGTTGGGAAGGAAGGTGGTTGACCTGTAGAGAGGGAGAGAAAACAGCTGACTGAATGCATTATATTGTAAGGGTTCAAGGTGGTAGGATGTTAATGTGAGTTTATTTGGCCATTTCCACAAATCATAATCATAATTCATAGTTGGGGTACAGGCAGCCAAGTTTACCTGGGAAATCCAGATACAAGAAGTAATGAAAAGGCAGGCAAGGTTAAAACTGGAAAGAAACTAGTAAAGAGCATCCAAGTTTTGGCTCTAGATTTGTATTTGATCTACAGTGACCTGTTGTTTAAATGACATCAGCCGTTAAATGGCTAATCTGAATTGCTTTGGTGATAATGCACAAATCCATGCAGAGTGCATTTAGGCCAGCTGTAGACCAGAGGAAAACAGACAAGGAAGGAAGATTCTATCAAGAATTCTCCAAATTGTGTTACAGTCCCCAAAATCAAAGGTTTTTCTCCAGCATCTCTTGCTTATGGGAAAAAATGAGGTTATATGTGTTTTTCCCAAATAAAAAACAGCTGAAGAGTAATAAATACAATAGAAAAGTAATTATAGGTATTTCTGAATTGGAACTGACAGAATCTATAAAGAAATGAAGCACAGATGCATGGAAGGGTTGGAAGATCAGAAATAAGGCACCAAAACAGTGCAAATAAATAGCTTTATAATTCCAATTACAAAGTTCTAGTGTAAAACCTGAAAGAGGATTCCAGAACAGAAATGCCAGAGACAAAGGTTCTAGATCAAAGACATAGTATGGTTTTAGAGTAGCCGGACCAAAGACAAAGGTTCCAAAGGTTCCAAAGTCAGAGAAACAGAAGGTTCTACAACATAGCATGGGCAGGAACAGTGGTTTAGGGAGAAGTTTCCAGAACAGAGATATACAAGAGCAAAGGATTCTAGATCACAAATAGGGTGGTGACATGGGGTTTTACATCTAAACGAGGGTGGAGACAGACTGTACGTTCTGCAACTCAGTAAAGGTTTTAATACTAGACAAGGGCAGAAGCTACTAGGACAAAGACATGTAGAAGACAGAAAGTTATCAATCATAGACACTGTGGTCTTAAAAGGTTCTAAAACATAGACAGGCATGAAACAAGACATGATTTCACACAGAGACAAGGTGGAAACAGAAGATTAGAGACAGGACAGGGACCAAAGGTTCTAAAGCTGACCGAGGACAGAAACTTCTGGGCATTAACTGAAACTTCTAAAAATGTGACAAGACAGGGACAATAGGTTATAGAACAGAGAAGGGGTGGGGACAGAAGGTTAAAAGAAGGTCCTAAAACTGGCCAAAAAAAAAGAGAAAGTTACAAACGTGGAGACAAAAGGCTCTAGAACAGAGCAAGGGCAGGGACAGAAGGTTCTAGAATCAGATGGAGACAAAAGGTTCTATGACATAGACATAATGGGGATGGAATGCTATAGAACAATAATGAGTAAGAGACAAAAGGTTCTCAAACTCAGCTGGGAGAGAAGTTTTGAGAAGTTGACAGGGATCAATCAGAAGAAGCCATCTCCACACACCTCCGAAAGGACGGAGAATGTGGATAAAAATCGGAGCTGATTCTGGGCAGCATGATAGGGAATTTGTGTGTATATGAGGACGTGTATGTGTGCATTTGGTCCCACCATTACTCAGACTCCCAGTGTTCCCTGTGATAAAGTGAAGATGCCAACAGCGGACACAAATGTTCCAGTCAATTAATAATGCAACAAATTGTGCTGCAGAATGTCATATAGAGAGAATTATCAGAAAGAGAGAAATATGAGTGTGGTCAGGTGCAGTTTTCTGAATATTTAGTCCTCGTGTACAATAAATGGCAGATCAGATCACATATCCATCAGAGATACGTGCTGTTGCTGACACGTTCCACTAAAGCACTTAAAATGTCACCGTGCTGTTTGTCAGAGGATGTGTGTGTGTGTTTTTGTGGGGTTTTTTTTTTGAGGTGTGGAGAATGCAGGGGCAGTTGCTGGATTACGGACGAACGTCCTGTCACAATGCTGACATTTCACATAAGCCCTTTAGCACTTTGCTCTTAGAAAAAATGGAAGAGCTATACAAAGCGAGTGACTGCAGTTAGATGGAATAGTTGAGTTGTTCACCAAATGGAGGGGAAGATTTGGCAGTGTGTTTTGTTTTGTTACATTAAACATGCATCAGTGAAGACCAATATTCTCCAGTGAAAAAAAAAAAAATACAATATAACAATTTTATGTATATAGTATAATGTTATTTAGCAAATTTACCTCTAACATCTCATATTTACAGCCATTTATTCTTCAGTTAATGCTTCTGGGTTTATTGCAGGAACAATAGATGAGACTTCATAATTATGAACACAAACAGCAGTGAATTTGTATATTAGGCATCTTAATCTTTTGCACATCATTTATTCAGATTAAAGCATCCAGCCGGTGGTTTGGTAGGACAATCTGACCAGGCTCAACCTAATAGGAAGTAATATTCTTTGGCATGATTCATGTGAGCCCAGTAATCAAATAAGGGTTATAGACCACAAGTTAACACCTTCTGGGTTATACATGTCAATTTACAACCCTATATGATTTGGCACAAGAATTACATGAGCTGTTTCATCTGTTTTTGGTGAGCTCATGAATAATTTGTTCTGAATTTCTGGTATACATCATAATAGATACAGGCAGGAAATGCTAGTGACTTGGAGTTGGCTAGTAGTTAACCTATGCTAGTTACTTGGAGCTGGCTATCTAGTTACCTACAATAGCTATTTGCTTTTGATCTCAACACAAAGTAAACGAGTAGTTGTTGTTCGCTATGAAACTTTCAATTTAAGATGATCAGCCATCAAAAAGCAGATGAAATCACACGGCATGCTACTCATGATTGTGATGGTAATGCTGCATTTCATCAGTATCTTCAGTGTGTAATGCTAAGCTAAGCCTGCTTAACGTTGGGCAAGGTTTGCAAAACCATCTGAACAAATCTTAAACATTCAATACACTGTAAACAATATTTAGTTTATTCAGCCATTTCCACAAATCATAATCATAGCTCATTGTTGGGGTAAAGACCTGTCTAATATAAAAATGCATGGTACAGTGGTTTGAGAATTTACCCAAACTTCAGGAGATTCTGAGTTTGAACCCCAGCAATCCCACAGGCATTGTGCGATTGGAAGAATCCTAGCTAGTGGAGAAACTGAATAAAAAAGAAAGTCTATGAGGTTTACTTAAAAAAAGCAAACAAGAGGTAGAATAAAGCTAAGAAACATGAGTAAGGTGAAATCTGGTGTCCTTGAGTTAACAGTCATGGGTCTTTGGTGTCATGTATTATGTGCTTCATAATGCACCTACACTCTCTTACAACAATGCCCTGCTGTTGTATCACGTGCAGAATGTGGCTTGGCATTGTCTTGCAGGAACATTAATGAAAAAGACATTGTGTAGATGGCAGCATATGTTGCTCCAAAATGCATATGTATCCCACTATACTAATGTTGTCTTAACGGATGTGCAAGTTACTCATGTAAGTGGCACTAAAGCTATGTACAGAATACCAGCCCAAATCTGATTTTTGGCATATCCAGATCCAGAACAACATGAAATCCAATTGTATGAAGGTGGCTTGAAATGTAATTCCAATTGAATTTTTACAGATGTGTCAGAGTCTGGATGCTCTGGAAGCTCTCAAATAGGATTTCAAAATGTCTTTTGCGTCACTCACAATGAGCCAAACAACAACAATGTCAAATCCAAAGTGACGAAAGTACTGAGATTCAAACAGAGCGCTAAAGAGTCAGGAGCCATGACTTGACAGAGTAATTAAGGCGAAATTTGAGTTTGGAGGCCTAAATGACGCCCCTGCATCTCTCCAGCTTCTGAAAACCACATCACCAGCGTGGCTATGTAGTTACTGATGCCTATGTTATTACCACAGCAACTTATGCAGATAGGCTGGTGCTGTCTGGACACACAAATCCAATCAGATCACTTGCAAACAATAGTGCGGACAGTCGTCTCAGAAGATCTGATCCGAGACAATTTGCCCACAGTCTGAACTCAGCATAACATACTAACAGGCTTTTAAATTTGGTGTCAGTAACAATCGGGATGGTCCTTTTCGGCGAAGGCCATTATTTCCATAAATCGTTTGAAAGCTAGACTCCTCAGACCACAGTACACTTTTCCATTTTGTGTCACTTCATTTTAAATGTGCTTTAGCATGGAGAACTTGTTGAAATACAGGTTTTGCTTTGCATAGTAGGAAGTTGACTTGTATTTGTGAACGCCAAGATGTACTATGTTTACTGACAGGGGTTTTCCGTAACATTCCCAAGCCCATGTGGATTTTTAATGCAGTGCCATTTGTAGGATGGAAAGTCATTGGGTTTTTGGCCTTGACCTTTCCACAGAGATATTTTTCTAGATTTTCTGAAAGCTCTAAATTCCTTGCAGTTGTTCGTTAAGTGATGTTGGTCTAAAAGGGGACATAGTATAAAAATCTCCCTTACTCAGTGTTCATATATTTGGGTGTCTGGAGTACTTACCAACCCATGTACTGTGAAATAAGACTACCCAGTCTTCTGTGGACTTCTTAGATCAGAAAACGAGTGACTCAACATACTGTTCCAATTAGGCTCCCCTTCCTACACCAAGTGGGGGTCCATTAGTAGAATGCAGATTCTCCACCCACGGCTTCAGCGCTACTTTGTGAAATTTTGCCACTTTTTTCTTGCAAGTGCCAGAGCAGCTAGTAGTTACATTTCTCGGGTGGCTTCAGGCTGTCTATCCAGCTTCAAGTTTTCCCATTCCACCTTAAATGGTGCAGCAGTTACATTCTGGCACCTCAGACAACTGCTATTAACTGTTGCAACATTTAAGGTGGAACAGGAAAAACAAACTTTCATGGAGTGACTCAGAATGGCAGCATCTCATCTTCAGTGGCGAGTCCCGCTTTTGTCTTTTGTCTCCATGCCGAGACATCTGACAGGTTGCATTAGCAAACATGGCGGCCCAACACCATACTGAGCGACACTACGGTCGTATGTGTAGCTCAGTAAATATTGCCTCATATATCAGTCTAAATTTATCATACTTCATTGTTCCTGGTAACCTTTATCTTCCCTCCCAATAGCACTGGAGTCCAACACGTCCTTCTGGGTGCCACTATTTTTTTTTTTTAAGAATGAGTGTATTTATTTAGTTCTCATCTTGTTTTTGTCATAAAAATATGCCTTCAACAAACAGTTTACATCACAGTTTCCACTGATGTTGTTAACACTGATATACACAGTGAGGTAGAATATGCCATTATCCCATTGAAATACCTTTACTTTTATCGTTTATGGAGCAGCTAACTCCTGCTAAAGCAGATATTTTATGGAAGTAAAGGCTGAACTAAAGGAGCTGTGGTGGTTAAACTGTGCTATACTGCTGAGCTGACACTGCGCTAGCAGGTTAATTCCTGTTATGTAAGAGAGGTGTTTCCTGCAAGAGGTTAATCAAATGTGTTTTAATCCTTTTCAAAACCGTCTCTCTGTAATATAAATGCAAATGCTCACAAAGGGACAGAAACCCGGTGGTCACCTGCTTATTCCACCATCAAAGTGCTGTACAATCTGAATTTAATTACACGCCCACAAAGGGGGCTTTAATGTTTAAATGTGCAGCGTCTTTACAAAACGGATGGGGTCAAGTAGCATTCTGTTTCACATCTAATTATTTTCCATGACGGAAGGTGCGGTACTGCCGTAAGTTATGCAGATTTGCAGGTAAGGCTGTTTCCCTGCAGAGGAAATGCAAAACACATTACGCGTAGACGGCTGAAAATGAACAACACAGGAATGAGAATGACACCCCCATACAGACAGAGAGAGGGGGCAATAATGAGAGAGAGAGAGGGAGACATGGGAAGAAGGGATTGAGAGAAAGAGTGAAAAAGGTGAGAGAGAAGTAAGCAACAGAGTTAGAAAGAAGAAGAGAAGAAGAGAGGAAGGAGAAAGAAACTAAGGTAAAGAGCAAAAGAGAAAAGAAAGAGCGAAAAAGAGAGATATGATTGAGTGGGGGAGAGAATGAGGGAGAGAAACCAAGGGGAGAAAAGTAAAACAGAGAGAGTGCAAAACAAGATAGAGGGAGAGAGGGAAAGTGCAAGTGAGAGAATGTAAGGGTGACAGGAAGAGAAATGGAACAAAGGAAAGAACAAGACGGGAGAGAGATGGAGAGAGTGAAAAAGAGAAAGATGGACACAGAGAGAGAAAATGATTGATTTCGAAAATGCAGAAGTGATTTGGAAGTGAAAGAGAGGAAAAAGAGAAGAACGGGGTAATAGGAAAAGCAAGAGAATAATGGAGAGAGAGACAGATGAAGAGAGAGAGGGAAGGAGATACAGGAAAGACTGAGGGAGAGAAGGAGAGGGTGAGAAAGGAAGAAAGAGACAAAAAGAAAGAATATGTGGGAGAAATGAGGCGCACAGGAGGGAGCTCGAGACAGGGGAAAGAGACGGGAAAGAGTGCTAGGAAGAGAGGAAGAGATGAAGAGAGACAAAAGTAAAGAGAGATGGGGCAATATGAGAGAGAATAAGGTAGAGAGCAAGAGAGAAAGGAGGTAGAGTAAAAAAGAGATAGGAAAGGTTGAGAGAGAGAATGGGGAGAAATGTGAAAGAGAAAGGGAGAGAGTGAAAAAGAGAAAGACAGTCAAAGGGAGTGAGAGAGGAAATAAAAAAAGAGAATGAAAAAAGAGAAAAAGATAAAGAGAAAGATAGTAGGACAGGGTAAGAGAAAGCTCAAGAGAATAAGGGAGAGAGGGAAAGAGACAGGAATGTGAGGGAAAGAAGGAGAGAAAGAGAAAGGAAGGTAGAGAGAGAAAAAGACAAAAAGAAAGAATAAATTACAGAAATGAGGCAGAGGTGAGAGAGATGGAGAGTACATAAGTGAAAGAGAGGAAATTTTGAAAGAGCTAGAGAGGAAGGGAGAGACAAAAGTAACGAGAGATGAGGAAAGTGAGAGACAGAGCGGAAGAAAGAAAGTGTGGCAAAGGAAGAGAGAGAGAGAGAGCGAGAGAGGCTGTGCAAATGCATCTGCTTCAACCCACTGCAGCAAATGATATGAAAATATAATTATTCAGAGCTGCTTCCTCATATAAGCTAATGTGGAAAGCAGCCATTCATCTGCAGCCGGACTAATGGCGCCTCAGCTTCCACTCAAATAGTGTAGAAAAATAGGTAATTAAAAAATACACACAACCTCCTGGAGCTCTATCCTCGCTTACACACACACATGCACACACACACAGATGCATAACATACACACTTGCGCACACACACTCGCACACACAGACACACATGTAATCTTTGTCTCTCAGTTGTAGATGTAAGCAGTGCTGCGGTGGAGTGTATGATGAATTTAAGTTGTTATCCTCTTATGGCTCCCACTCACCCTTCTCTCCAGAGTACAGCTGAATTTAAAAGCTTACAAACACTGACATGGGACTGAATTAAGACAGCTAGGAAATGCTTGTAATGTAATGTTGCTCTGAGGCACTTCCACACGCCTGCCACCAATCAGTGTATAGTTTGTGTTTTATATGCAATTTTGTTTTATGGGTCATTCAGCATTGCCTTTGTGATGTAAGCTGGCAGGTGACATCAACAAACAAGTATGATTCAAGTTTGATTCATACGCCCATGCAAAATTCCCAAACTGTGCTCCAGTTAGTTTAAATCAGTTTGTAAAGGCTCTAAATCTCAATTGAGTTTAAAGACATTGTTTGCCAGAAAATCAAATTAACATGATTTATCACTTAGCCCAGATGCCGTCCATCAGCCGAGGCATGTCTGATATCTGATGGTTGCTTCTGTAGTTTACAGGGAGAGATGAACAGCTACGACACATTCAGGTCTTCATTTGTTTTGCTTAGACACATCAGAGTGGTTTCGAGCGCGGTATGAATGGTGAACGGAGGAGCAGCCATTGCAAGCACACAAAAGCACTTTTACCTCAGCACAATATGTGGTATCGATCATTAGGCTGAAGGTGAGGCTATGTGATTTCCTACACACACAAGCTGTATTCAAAAACTGGCCCATGCATGTAGTGTGCAGTACAGTAACATGTTTTGACCTACAATGTAGCGTACTAATACAGTCACATGACCAGTTACCTCCCATTTACCTCAGATTTGTTATCACTTTATCCACTGTTTAGAGCTAGCTAACACTGCTCAATTCACTTGAAATAAATTTAGCCTAGCTGTTAGCTACCCTCGGCTATTTTGGTCTTAAACTTAACCTCTAAAGCGAGTTCATCTTTTATTAAATTTCAGACCTGTATATTTTAAGTTTCTGAGGCTCATTCTGATGAAAACATACTCCACTACAATCACTATACTCATATTTATACTCAGAGTTGACTGCGCTTTTGCTCCTCAGTGTTACCCGCCGCCATTTTCTCTGGCTGAAGCAGGCTGAGAGCTGGTGAGGCCATGGTGCATGATGGGATCCAGTACACAATGAAGATAGCTCCCCCTGTATACTAGAAACTCTGACTGGAGTAGTACACCATCCGGGTATCTTCAGTGCACTACAGATTTACAGTTTGGTCACATACATACTACTTTTAGTTAGATTTAGTACACAAGTAATATGTGATATGCCATTTCGAATATAGCCACAGACTAAGCATTTGTACTTATACAATAAAAACAATGTCTGATTATGACTTCAACCTCCACATTTTCAGTCATCCTTTAATTTACCAATTTGTTGTAGCACTGGCATCAGCAGCTTCCACTCTCCACAAGCAGGGGATTTCAGCCAGCATCACCTGTTACTTTCCACAAGTAGAAACGATTCAGCAAGTCACTGGTGGGTCCAACATCCAGCTGACGTTTGTCCTCGTGTTTGAAGTTCGAACATACACCCATCAGCCACTTCATGAAGTACACCTCCATGTATCTACACTCACTGTCTATTTTATCAGCTCTACTGTCTATATAGGTGTACCTTGTAGTTCTACAATTACAGACTGTACTCCATATGATTCTCTGCATACTTCATTAGTGTCCTTTCACCCTGTTCTTCTGTGGTTAGGGCCCCCACAGGACCACTGCAGAGAAGATTTTATGTGGGTGGTGGGTCATTCTCAGCACTGCAGTGCCGGTACGAGTGGATCAAACACAGTAGTGCTGCTGGAGAATGTTTTTATTTAGTAGTCCAAACCTATGAATACTTTTTGTTTACAGGGTGTCTTAAAAGTATGGAAACACCCATGTAACACTCATCATCGAAAATAAAGTTCCACCCAGAAGGAATAAACCAACAGGAATGAAACTTGATGGGTAAGTTGACATGGTGAGACATCATGCTCGCTCGCGCATGTGACTTAATCAAGGCCTTATTGCTGTACCTGACTGACTATATAAGGTCACCCTGTTGTGCATCCTTTCCATTCTGACTCTGTGCTGTTGTGTTGGTAGCATCGTTTGCAAGCAAAGTAAGCCTCAGAGAAGAGTTTGAAAGGAATTCGAGCAGTTGGAAGAGAGGGGTCGCATCATAGGGTTCCAGGAAGTGGAATAGTCTTATCACCATACCAGTTGGGTGGAGCCTACCATAGCAGGCTTAGCTGAAACCTGTGCGGAGTAACGAAACAGTCATGACTGCGAACACTCAGCAAGCAGTGAGTCATCCTGTTAGTGCCAGCACTGTTGCCAGACAGCTGCACGAAGCAGGACTATATACGTTACAAAGATTGCCCTTAACACCACATCAGTGTGGTCAAGACTGCAGTGGTGTCATGCCAGACTGTCATGGAGTAACTCAGAATGCCAGCGGATCATCTTCAGTGATGAGTCCCGCTTTTGTCTTGTTTGAGATGAACAACCTATCTCTGTGCGGAGGCACTGTGGTCAGCGCCAAGATGAACGGTTGGTTGTCACACGTCACACGTCCAGCTGGCCTGGTGTCTCCACACCTACCACAAAATCTGCAGGAACCCTGTGAGAATATTCAAGCTGCATGGGATGGGTTATCGCAGGACACCCAACGCCATACTGAGAGACACTACTTCTGTATGTGTAGCTCAATTAATATTGCCCCTATCAGTCTAAATTATTCTTCACTTATTGCTCCTGGTAACCTTTATCTTCCTTCCCAATAGCATTGCAATCCGACACGTCCTTCTGGGTACAACTACTTGTTTTGATGAAGGGTGTTTCCTTGCTTTTGAGACATTCTGTGTTTTTTATTACTAAGCTAAACTAGTGCTGAGTGCAACTAAGCCTTTTTGACCCTAAACTCCATATGTAAGATGTAATTTAGAACCAGCTGTAGTGCCCTACAAGTATTTTCTCCATAAACTGTGTTGTCCTTTCTCTCCCTCTCCGACTCTCTATATATACACACATAATTGTTCTTTGCAAATAATTATACAAACATAATTATCCAAAGATAATTACATGGTGTGATCTACAAAAATAGATACATAAAATAAATAAGTATGTCACAAACCGTAGTAGCAGGCATCTTGTCTCCTCAACATTTTAGCACTATTTATAGATGGCAGCATGAAGCAGTGGTGGCAGATTTCAGAGGTACAGCCGGATTTGTGTTTCATCAACACCTGCTGATGATTGTTGCTGATGTGGTATGACAGAGGGGACCTACTTCTGTATTGGAAAATGTCCAAATTCTCCAATACTTTTATATATTGGAAGAAAACAGTGTTATGAAAACAAATATATGGTGGAAAAAAAGTATGTGGTGTTCAGAGACTTCCTGAGGCTGGAAGCAAAGCAGGCCAATTTCTCTCCTTTTAAAGTGTCTCTGAATGACTGAATGCAGGAAGGTGCTGAATGGCCTTTGGCTCCGAGGTGCCGGAGAGTGTACATTAGTGTTGTAGTGAAGGCCGGGATTGGACCAATGCACCGCTGCTGTGTGCTCACATCCGCTCTGAGGGATCAAATTATATATGGTGAGTTATAAACCTAGGAGAGTCAGAGTGATTGGCTCCAATATTTTCAAAGATTTTCCATCATTCTGAATGTCACCCGGTTGGTCTTTAGAGGCCGTATTCAGCTTATATTTAATCAGTTAAACTAAAGCACCAATATGTGGGTCTGCACTTCAGTTGGCCCAGCCTTGCTGTGTGTGCCCACAAGTGCTTTACAGAATGCTGGCGAAGTTTCATTCAACCATTGTTGCTGTATAATTCATAGTAGTTACTGAATAATTAATTGTAGCTGCTTAATGATTTGTAAAAGTTACTGGCTGATTAATAACAGTTGCAGAAGAGTTCGTAGTAGTTTCAGAATAATCGATTGTAGTTGCTGAATACTTCATTGTGGTTACAAAATATTTCGCAATAGTTGATCAATAATTCATAGAGGTTACTGAATAATTCATGGTCAATGAATGATTTACAGTAGGTGGTGGATAATTCATAGTGATTACCGTATAATCCAAAGCAGTTATCGAATAATTCATAGTGGTTACCAAATTATCCATAGTAGATACTGAATGGTTCATAGTAGGTGGTGAATAATTCATAGTGGTTACCAAGTAATTTTTAATAGTTGGTGAATAATTCATGGTGGTTACTAAATAATCCACAGTAGTTACAGAATAATTCGTAGTAGCAGCTGAATAATTCATAGTTAATGGTTGCTGAATAATTCAAAGTGACCATTAAATGATTCATAGTGGCTACTGAATAACTCACAGTAGTTGGTAAATAATTTGTAGTGGTTACAAAATAATCCATGGTAATTGTGAAATAATTCATAGTAACAGCTGAACAATTCATAGAGGTTACCAAATAAGCTACAGTAAAATAATTCATACTGGTAACTGAATAATTGATAGTAACTAATTATTTATAGTAGGTTGGTGAATAATTCATAGTGGTTAGCAAATAATTCATAGTAGTTACCAGATCATTCATAGTGGTTAGAAAATAATCTATAGCAGTTATTGAATGATTCATGGCAGTTGGTAAATAATTCATAGTGATTACCAAATGATTTATTGTAATTGTTGAATAATTCATAGTGATTGCCAAATAATCCACAGTAGTCAACAAATAATTTGTAGTAGCTGGTGAATACTTCATAGTGGTTACTGAATAATGCATAACAATTGCTGAATAATTGATAACATACATAACTCATAACTCTCTTGACTTGGTGTTCTAGAGCATCACTTTGAGATGTAGAGCAGTGTTCTGGGCTCTAGAGAAGCACCCTTGGTTCTAGAACTGCATACTGAGGTCTAGATTTGCAGTCTAGTCTAGAAGAGCTTTCTGTGTTATAGATCAGCACTCTAGGTTCTAAAGTAGCACTTTGGATTCTATAGCAGAACAGTGAATTCTTGACATGGGCCCTGGGTTTCAAAGATGAATTCAACATTCAGTTGTGTTAAAGACAGTAGTACTCTTGGGTTTCAAAGTAGCATTCTTTAGGTTCTGAAGAAACACTCCGGGCCCTAATCGTTTACTTGGGTTCTACATCAACGTTGTGTATATGTAATTCAGCTTGACTGAAACACATGCCACAGTGTCTTCAGTTGGCTGCTCTTACACACACATTTCACTGTGTCTGTAACTGAGATATGTACCATTGCAAAGCGTTTTTGGTAGTTTATGGTGAGCTTTTAACTGTGTCTGTATCTGCAAATATTTCTGTTTACAAACTTTAAAGCTCCCAGTTTAGCAATTTTATGTCTTTTGATGGCACACCAATGAAACAATCGCTAATAGAGGCTGTTTAATAGTGTAATACCCCATTTAATATGGCCTCAGCCCAGCTTCAGCAATAAAGTTCACTTCCCTGCATCATGTTCCAGCTGGGACACAATATTACTCTGCAAATTGATGCTGAGTTTTTATGATATGATTTAGGTTTTTTGTATTTAAACATGCCCAGTTAACTACTGCTGAAGCTCCGTGAAGGGAGCTATGGACTGAAATGGGTTTGTATGATCAACAATATGCTGATCGTCAGAAACACTGCCATTTATACTAAAGACACTGTTTAGCTGAGGCTGGGACATACTAAGTGGAATCAAGACCAAGACTTAGTCAGAATTATGTTTTTAAACTTTAAGAATAATATAGCAAAAAATAAATAAATAAATAAATAAAAAATGAAATGTATGTAAGTGAACCTGTGTCAGTTGCGTTGGTTTAATGAGATTAAATAAATTGTCAGATTTACTATGTAAGTGTTTGTTTGGTCAGTGTAATTGTTCCCACTGGATCCTGCCTTCATTTATTTGCTAATTGTTGTACTTTTTTACTCACCATCTGTGTGTTGTCTTTTCCCCTGGCCTGCCTACCATTGTGCATGCTTCTTTCTTATATTCCAGTTTCTAACTGTTAACTGCCTAGCTACATTGCCATTGGCTGTAAGTGCAAGTTACCCTGCACCCTACTGCTGAGTGTTGTTCTATGACAGCTCAGTAACACAGTAATAACCAAACCAAAATATGCAGATTTAACTTAAAGAGCATCTTAAAAGCTACTTGACACAGCTGCATGGAACCACTTGGCATAACATTTTAAATTAAATTCAACATTTCATATTTGGGTAATACATGTAAATAACCTGTCCAGTTAATTAGAATTTACTTAAATCACTTTAGTGTGACTTACTTGAATTTGTTAAGTATGTTTTACTCAATCAAATATCTTAAAAGCTACTTAACACAGTTGCATGGGACCGGTAGACATTTTTAAGTAAATCCAACATTTCCTTTTTTAGAGTGTGGAAAGCTTATGCTCTGTCCTTCTATAAAACGTAATCAGAATCACCACCTAAAGTCAAATGATCATAAACTGAACTAGATCTATAATAGACGAAAACACAGTAATTGTAACATCCCGGTCTGCCCTCAGGGGATGTTTGAACTTTGGAACCAATAAACATCCGCCAACATATAATACTCAATTACGGCATCTTAGAAAGATCAATCTGACCTCAGTGGTTTTCAGCGTGTGAGCCATGTCTGCAGTGGTTTTCAACGTGTGAGCCCCGTCCCCTCGAGTCGGCTGTGGTGGTAATGCTTGGTGACTGTTGATCAGTTTTTTTTAACCTTTTTTAATTTGTCAAAAAACAGGCAGTTAACTAAACACTAAACAGTAATTAGGACAAATATTGCTGATTATTTACAAAAACAAAACATTCTACTTACATAAAGCTCATTAATTGTACTGGCAAATGCTAGTTATTTTCAATGCTAGTGCAACCAAAATGAAATTACAGCAGTAAATATATCACTTGGGTTTCATGCACATGGAAACTGAAAACGAGTGACTACAGCTCAGTGCTGTTTCCTCAAGTATCTTTACAAATGAAGCTTAGAAACCCAGCAATTTGCCATTGTGCTGGTAGCATCCTTTGCAAGCGAAGTATGCCTCACAGAAGAGTTCGAAAGCAATTCGAGCAGCTGGAGGAGCTTGAAACGGGTCACATTGTAGGGTTCCGGGCAGCGGGATGGTCTTATCAAGATGGTCGTGCGGATACTACCATAGCACACTGTTGGCGGCAGTGGATAGAAGAAGGCATGCACCAGCGGCATGAAGGATCTGGGAGACCTACAAGTACCACAGAGAGAGAGAGAAAGACGATAAATTGTCTTATATGATTAGAGTAACCCAACAGCCACAGTTGCGGACATTCAGCGAGCAGTGATGGCCTTCATGAGTCGTCCTGTTAGTGCCAGCACCACTGGCAGACGGCTGCACAATACAGGACTACATGCACACAGACTGTTGCAACAACTACTGCCAAAGACTGTAATGGTGTCATGCCAGTCTGCCCATTTGTGGAGGCACCATGGTCAGAGCCAAGATGAACGGTTTGTTGTCACACGTCACGCGTCTAAGCCTGGTGTCACTCCACCTCCACCCATGCCACAAAATCTGCAGGAACTGTGTGAGAATATTCAAAATGCATTAAATGGATTATTATGGATTATTGCAGAAACCATTAGGAACCTCTGCACCTCCATGCTGAGACATATGCATGTTGGGTTAACAAACATGGCGGCCCGGCGGCCATGGCATTGCTAGATTGGGGAGCTATAGATTACCAGATGTAAAATAGGCTAACCATTCGAGGTTGCTACATGACAAAGGGACTACTCTCCACAGCCCCCAGATATCACCCAAAGGATTAAACGAAATTAACACAAAAGTCAAGGGAACAAGAAGAAGGTTCAAGATAAGTTACAAAGAAATATATTATTTAACAGCTGCAGTGTTAGATTTTCACCAAACACAAATGATACGTATGGAGCCAGCCGTGTACAAAATAAGATTTTGATGGCTGAAATCACATGCAAAACATAATTTGTTGTGTGGTAAGAATCATGTTTTTGAGTGCAGCATTGATTTGCTGAAATACAGGTGATGGCGGAATCTGAACACGGCAGCTTTTGATGACATGCTTTTTTCTTTTTTTTTTTTTTATCCCATCTTCTTTCAGCCCCAGGCTTACATTTGTGATGTGTATCGTAACTGGTGTATAGAGCCATTAGCAACTCGTTTCAGAGCAATTTTCTGAATGGCGTGTGGCCAGGACTCAACAGTATTTCACGAAGTTTTGAAAACAGCCATTGCCAGTGCCGGAGATTGCGTGACTGACCAGGAGTGGCCAGTAAAGTTGGCACAATTGAAATGAAATTGCTGCTCGACTGCCAGCTCAAAGCGAGACGCTGTTAGAGAGACAGACCTTCAAACGCTGGAACAAAGAACAATGCATCTAGACCGGGGGTTTGTTATCTGCTGTGGATTCCGTAAGTGCATCTCACAGCAGCCAAACAGATGCAGGAGCATTTACAAAACACTAGCTTTACTGTCAGATAAACCTGAGAAATAAAGAAATGCTCACAGTCATAGCCATTTTTGGTACTGCGCTCTCGAAAGTAGAGGTTCCTAAATGGCCTGGGTGTATGGCTTTAATACAGTAGTGATAGGCCTTCCACTACTACGACCGATATTATTAAAAATAATGATAATCAGGGAGCATATTTGATCTGATAAGAGGGGTAATATCATATTGACATTTCATGCTTTATGCTGAAATTATCTGTGGTAAAGTCCCTTGTATGATGTGTGTATGATGTAGTCTTAGTGGCCTTGCTTCAGATCCAAATGGCCTGTGGGAAGAAACTTCTCCTCATCCTCTCTGTGTTTGCCTTCAGGGAGTGAAAGCTTTCCTCACCTGACCTCCACAGAGAGAGGAGTCCATTGTTGGCATGGCTAAGGTCCAATCTTCCTGTTCTTTGATTCTGCACTGCTCATAGTAGATTGTCTGCAAGTCAGGAAGCTTGGTATGAATAGTGGGCTCGGCTGAACGCACCACCCTCTGGAGAGCCTGTCTGACCTGCTTGGTGCCTGTTCCCAAACCAGGCTGTGATGTTCCCTGTGAGGATGCTTTTGATAGTGCAGATGTAGAAGTTCCGCAGCACCTTGGTGGGCAGTCTGAAGTCCCTTAGGTGTCTGAGGTGGTAGAGATGCTGACGGGCCTTCTTCGCCAGGGAGTTGATACGGCAAGACCATGACAGGTACTGCGAGATGTGTACTCCAAGGTACCTGAAACTGTCTGCTCCTAGTGTTCAGGTGAGTCAGTGTTGTGTGGAGCAGATGTGTGATGGCAACATCTGTGAAGTGGTTGTGGCGGTATGCAAACTTGCAAGCAGGAGGTATTTGATAAAATATCTTTGATAAAGCTGTGATAAAGCCCCATGTATGATGTGCGTATGAGGTAGTGTAAGTGGCCTTGCTTCAGAGCCCGAATGGCCTGCAGGAAGAAGCTTCTCCTCATCCTCTGTGTGTTTGCCTTCAGGGAGTGAAAACTTTCCTCGCCTGACCTCAACAGAGGGAGGAGTCCATTGCTGGGAGGGCTAAGCTCCTTCACAATCTTCCCGATCTTCGATTCTGCATTTGAAGTTGGAGATCCAGTGATATAGGGGTGGATGAAGTCCCAGGTCTTCCAACTTGGTGGAGAGTTTGGAGGGGATAGTAGTGTTAAATGCTGAGCTGTAGTCAACAAACGGCACATCTGTGAAGCAGTCGTGGTGGTATATGAACTTGCAAATGTCTGTTTTAAATGTTTAAAAAAATGTTTTCTGTAGAATGTGTGCTTATTTTCAAAACTCAGCAAAACAGAATTTGGTTGACCAGGTTTTCCAAACTTTAGCATACCACTGTATAGAAGAACTATTTTTGGCTCTATATACTGTATAACCAATCCCTTCACTAAAGAAGCCCTCAATAAACCTTCTGTGTAAAGTTAAGGAAGCTACAAAAAATAGCTTAAATATAAAGGTTCGCAGGGTTCTGCCAGAAGGACATGAAAGTGATGGAAAATAATATTTAATCTTCTATAAGGTGTACAATTTGAAAAAAAAAACTAAGGAGTCTTTGGCGTAGGCCTTGTCCTGGGCCTGGGTCTTAAAGCGTTCGGACCCTCGCAGTTCCTGCTAGATATGGACAGCATGGGCGGAGTCTACTCCCTGGACAACAGGACCAGAGCCAAACTGGTGGGGGTGGGAGAGGAAGGATGAGAACGTAGAAACGTCGGCACCTGAAAGCAGCAAAATATGAGAGCAAGTTGAATCCTTTTAAAGACAGGTGGCGCATGGCGATTGGCCAGAGTAATGAATGAATGAGTGACGTAGCATTGGAGTCTTCCTGGCAGAACTTGTGCTAAAGCTTTCATTTCTTTTCAAAAATGCTATGGAAAAAAACTGTTTTGGTTCCCCATAGAACCAATCATTTTGTAAATGACACATGTGAGTGTTAAGAACCTTTAAAGAATCTCCACCTAATGTAAAGGTTCTATACTCATTAAAGGCTTTTCCTGGAACTGTACATCCAAGCCAAAAACCATTTGGGAAAAAGCGAAAAGGCCCTCTCACTGCCCCCCACCCCCCGCCTCCCACCCCTCAGAAATAAAACGCCTGTTCTATTTTATTCATCGTTGACCCAGCAGCACACAATGGCTCAATCTAATGTTCAATAGAACTTTAAACGGTATTCCTTGGATTTGTAAAACCTACTTAATTATGATGAATTAGACCATTTGGAGCAGGAGCTTGCCCAGACTCGATGTTGGTTGATGGGAATGGGCTATTGAACTCTAGCTAAAACAATAAATCTTCACCTTCATAGCACAAGGCCTCTCTTTGTGGCACATCAAATATAATTAATACACCACTGTCTGCAGCATCGCTGCAATTTTTTGTTGTTATGGACCAGAGCTTTCACAAACAACCCATCAATATCTGAGCTTTTATAGAAAAAAAGCCATCTTCCCAATATCTGGGAGAAAGCCTGGATAAGTTTGCTTTGCTGGCAAAAAAAAAAAAAAATACATGAACTGTGAAAGCCTGAAGCTGGGTGCAGATGTGCTGTATCAGTAAAATAATAATGCAGTTTTCCTACAAATACTGTTCAAAAGTTTGCAATTACTTGTTACTTCTTGTTATTCAAAACCAATTCCAAAAAAGTTAGTACTGCACGTGAAAACAGTGATTAGTCTGTTCGGTTTGACCCGCTTTAAATAGATAGTGTACAGTCATGTGATTCCAGAGACGTCCAAAATCCAGATGGGGGCCAGAAGTGAAAAGCGGAATGGGCAAGATAGAGGCAAGGGGCAAGCCTGCACTGCGCTAAATTAGGTGATATTTTGAGAAAAAACTACAAACAGAAAATCAGAACATTTAAGTTAATACAGATTTCTGTAAATATAAGCAACTGCCTTGTAATCCATACAACCCAGCTAGCAAGGAACATTCCTAGAACTTTGGCTAACGTTACCCAAGTTCTAATAAAGTTTTAAAGAAAGTGTTTTAATCTAATGTTCAAAGAACGTTTTTAAAGATGTTTATCATTTCAAATATAAGGTTGTAGGACTAAATGTTAACTAAGACATAACGTTTTAACTGCAATGTTCAGGGGATGTTTTGAGGATGTTGTCAGAGCCACAGATTATGTTACATAATAACAAAAGAAGAATTAATTCTCAGTGCAACATTCGGAAGATGTTTTATGGATGTTCCTGAGACCTGAGATGACAGAATGTTTTTGAGATTGTTCACCTACCTTACCTTTATGGAATATTGCATACTCTACATTTGGGTTGGGCTGACCTCAGTGCCACAATGGCTCTCATTTGTTGTTTTTTTATTTTTATTGCTCTGTGGATTACACTGCAGCTCCTCTCAAAATAAATGTTACGTTTGTTTGCTTAACGCTAAAAGTTCTGGTAAAATACCACTAAAAATGTGGATCATTGCAAAACCAGGTAGAGAAGTCCGTACAACTGATTGGATGACAGGTTAAATTATTTACTTTGACCTGCCATTTGTGTAACAGTTAATCGCCAACTTAGGTGTTAGAGCTCTTGCTTGAAGCTACTTTTTTAGGTCTATCACTAGTGCACATCCATACATGAACTGTACAAAATGCTATACGCTGCTCCTCCTGAATGCACATAAAGCTAAAGTCAGTTACTTATTTGCCAGTTTTCCCATTCCACCTTAAATACTGCAGCAGAATGTAATGTGCTATAGAATTTAAGGTGGAACAACACAATTCAAACAAGAAGCTGGTGAATAGGAAGCTGACTTCTGCCTTGTCCCAACCGCAGATGAATCTTCGCAAGGCGTTTTTGCTGTTTTTCAGTCCCTTTTAGGAACAATGACTTTTGTTACTCGATAAAAGCTCCTTGTACAGTCAGATCGATTTGAGCAACTGTAAAGAGTGCAAAACATAGGCTACGTAAAAGTCTGGCATTAAAAGTAATGCCAATAAAGTTAATGCTACAAGACTTTGCCTTACAACAGCACTCCATAAACGATTAGGCACAGAAGAGACCAATTGACCCAGTTTGCAGAATTTTCTGCTTTACAAGTTTTCAGCTATGCAATCCTATGGGGCCTTTGTTGTTGTATTTTGCACTTTATAATGTACCACATGTTTTTATTATGAAGCCAAACTAGCACCCACACTCTCTAAAAGGCAACGTGTGTTTCTCAGAAATGTGTGTATGTCTTTCAGCGTTAATCAGGCTTTTACTCATGCCATGGGCACTAATATACCCTCATACAGCACAGAACCTGGCCTAAGACATGTACAACATGCCAGTGAAGTTTCGCGCTCAGCTTCGCATGTGACGTAAGCAAGGACGGCCCTCATCGCTGTACCTGACTGACTCAACAGCCAAGATCGTGGACATTCAGCAAGCAGTGATGCCCTCCAGGCGTCATCATGTTAGTGCCAGCACCACTGGCACACGGCTGCATGACGCAGGACTACATGCACGCAAACTGTTACAATGAGTGCCCTTAACACCACATCAACATCACCAAAGACTGCAATGGTGTCGTGCCAGACTGTAATGGAGTGACTCAGAATGGTGGCGGGTCATCTTCAGTGACGAATCTCGTTTTTGTCTTGGGGGAGATGACCACCGAATCTGTGTGTGGAGGCACTGTGGTCAGTGCCAAGAGGAACGGTTTCTTCTCACGTGTCACACGTCCAGAAGGCCTGGTGTCACTACACCTCCACCCCTACCGCAAATCTGCAGCAACTGTCTGCGAATATTCTAGATGCATGGAATGGATTATCACAGGACACCATTAGGAACCTTTACATCTCCATGCCGAGACGTCTGTCATGTTGTGTTAGCAAACATGGTGGCACACCGTAAGTGTAGCTCAGTAAATATTGCCCATATCAGCGTAAATGTATCATAATTTATTGTTCCTGGTAACCTTTATCTTCCTTCCCAATAGCACTGTAATCCGACACTTCCTTCTGGATGCATGAGTGTATCTGAAAGCAATGAAACAGGCGTATTATACTTACAGCTATACAGGTAGATTAAAAACTTTGCATGGTTGTGTTTCAGTATGCAGCTCTAAGGCTGTTATGTGGGTGTGTATGTTTTTGACATCATGACTTCACACACATTAGCCCGGCCTGCCTCGCATAAGCAAAGACTCTTCTGTTTACACTAGCAAAATGCCAGCCTAGCAAAATAATCACTGACTGTGCTTGTGTGTTTGCTTAATTAATACTCCAGAAATCTCATTGTGAGGATGGTGTACTGGAATGTTAAATATGACTCGTAATTAGGATGGTGTTTGGATGTGTTTTCTCTACTTCAGCTGGTTTTGTCTGTGCATGTTGTGCTAAGTTTGAACTCCTTAAGCAAGAAAAGGAGTTGATGCCTTTTTACAGTGTTCACACCAGTTAAGCCTTCTGAGCCTTAACGACAGCTAAATATAAGTACAAGTAGATTGGCAGTGTAATCTAACCACATGCATGTGTATTTTGTGAGGGAAGATGGTGTTGTTTGTATGTGTGGGTGTGGGGGTGTATGAAGGTGTCAGTCAGTTCAGATCGTGGGAGTTGAGGAATCTGATGGCTTCTGGAAAGAGTCACAGTCTGGTTGTGAGGGCCCAAAAGCTGCGGTACCTTCTACCAGAGGGCAAAAGAGAAAACAATTTGTGTGAGGGGTGTGTAGGGTCATTTACAATGCTGATGGCTTTTTGGATGCAGCGTGTGGTATAAATGTCCGTGATGGATGGAAGAGAGACCCCAATGCTCTTTTCATCTCTTCTCACTATTCGCTGAAGGGTCTTGTGGTTGGAGGCAGTGCTATTCCCAAACCAGGCTGAAATACAGCTGCTCAGGATCCTCTCTATAGTGGTTCTGTAGAAGGTGGTAAGGATGGTGGGTGGAAGATGAGCTTTCCTTTGAGCTTTTCCTTTCTTGGAGAGTCCGGGAGAGGTTCTCCACCAGGTGAACACAAAAGGAGCTTAGTGCTTGTAATATTCTCCATGGAGGAGTTGATGAGCAGAGAGCGGTCACTTTGTGCTCTTCGGAAATCAACAACCATCTCTTCTGTTTGTCCACATCCAGATACAAGTTGTTGACAGCAGTCTGTCATTTGCCATACCTCCTATCTGAATGCTGACTGACTGTTCTTGCTGATGAAACAGCAAATGAGGTAATGAGATAACAAACTACTACCAGTCCAGCAAAGGCAGAAGCTGTTTGTAACACCATGTTTAAAGCTAAGTTTCAAAACATATTTAACAATACATTTATATACATATTTATTTGCATATATATATATATATATATATATATATATATATAAATCAAGAAATTTACAATATAAATGCCTTAAACAACCCAGTCTGTACACATCTGTATCTAAAGCAGTGGCGGTGTGCTTTAAGGCTTGGATGCAGCTGCTTGGCCATGGAAACCCATTCCATGAAGCATTTCAGAAATTTCATGACTGGACTTGTTGCACAGATGGCATCCCATCACTGTACCACGATGGAATTCACTGAGCTCCTGAGAGTGACCCATTCTTTCACAAATGTTTGTAGAAGCAGTCTGCATGCCTGGGTGCTTGGCTTTAAACACCAGTGGGTATGGAAGTGATTGGAACACCTGAATTCAATTATTTGCATGAGTGAGTGAATACTTTTGGCAATATAGTGTATATACAGTGTACAACATCAGTGCAAATAATTGTAGTAGTGCAATAGTACTACTGCAACAGCAGCCAAAGGACTCAAGTATCCTTAATAAGTATACATGTATTACGCACATAGTGTCCCTAATGCGGTGTAAGAATAATAATACTTGTCCTTATATAGAAGTGATACAATGAATTAGCAGTGCATTGTGCAAAATGTGCAGTCTGTGCAATTAAGCAGTCTGTAATGCTATAGTGGTCATCTTGTAGGACATTACAGGTCAGATGCTTGTGACAGAGGAGCATGAGGTGGAACTGTGGTTGGAGGAAGTGAGGTGTTCAGAGCCCTGATGGCCTTGGGGTAGAAACTGTTATCGTAATCTGGTGGTCCTTGATTTCACACTCCTGTATCGTCTGCCAGATGGGAGAAGCGTAAAGAGGTTGTGTTAAGGATGAGTTTTGTGGGCCCTCCTGAGGACCCTAGAATGGTAACAAATGAATGCTAAAAGCTAACAAGGTGAGATTTCCCACTGTGTCATTATTGTCACACCCCAAATCACATCCTAGCACACTAAATAATATGCTAAAAAGGTGCACAAACCATCAGAGGTTAGTGTTTAGTGTTGTAGTAAATGATAAATTGCTGTAGTAAATGAATGCATCGAGGTAGGCTGACACTTTTATTAGTTTCTTGAGAGATGTAAAGGTTATACTGAACCAGTTCACCGATTTAGCTAATCTACTTTGTTTTTACATGTTCTGGAAAGTGCATCCACAGTGTCCGCACATATGTTAATCTTTGGTCATTTGGTCATTCCTGTCTGTTTTACTTGGTATTTATCCACCTGTAAGGTTGTATCGGCAGTAACACTGAGTGTTACAGCCTGCTGTCCGAAATGGTAACAGGGTCTTTGATGATGCAATTGAAAAAGTTTTATCTCTTAAGAGGAGCTAAGGCTAAAAATAACACCAGAGCTAATCAGAGCAATGTTAGATGCTGTGGAAAACTTGTCATCTTTTACTTCATGTCATTCTGCAAGCTTTAATGAAAGAGTCCAAAGAACGCTGCAATGGACTAGAGGCCTGTCCAAGGTGTTTCCTGCCTTCTGGCCAGTGAACGTTGGGATAGGGTCCAGCAGCCCTCTACCCCACCCCCCGGAGACCCAGATGAATAAGTGGCTTTGAAGATGGATGGATGGATGGAATGCAAAAAATGGCATGTGTATGCGTGCATGAATATTCTTCTATATCCACAGTACTTTAATCATAAATGTGATGGCTGCAAATTTTTGCACTGACTAATTTATCTAGTTACTTGAACTGATCTTATCATTTTCCTGTAATGTTATTTGGTGTTAGACATCAAGCTAAAATACATTAACTCAGATATAGATATTGTCATAGAGTGGACATAAGCCATAAGTTTTTGCAGTGAGCTGTGAGTTTAGTTTTCCACATCTGAGACAAAAACACCATCGTCCAAATGTCAAGCACAATACGTTCCTCCACCATTCTACCAAATGCCGGAACTTTGTTCTGGTCTGTATTTATGATTCCAGGACAGATTAAATAGGCATCCCCATATAACCATCGAGGATAGAACGAGGGAAAACTTGCTCTCAATGAAAGATGTGTGTGATATGAGTGTAATCATTTCACTTGTCATTTTAAATACACCTATTGAAAGGCCTTCCTGCACTTTGATGGCTCTGCCTGGCCTTTTAAAGTTAACAGCTATGTTTGATTGCCTAATCAAGGTGTGATTATAATTGGAAAATAGAAAAATGGAAATAAAGCTGGTAGTAATATGTGCCGTTAAATTTTGATTGTGGCCTTTGGAGGCGTTGTTTGCAGATTTTTATTAATCACCGATAATCCTTTTATGTGGGTTTAGAAATGGGAATAAAACTGGCAATTAGCCTATCCCTGCCTACACCGAATGTCCAGCCTCACAGACTAGGGGGAATAAAGAGTGTTGCCAGGTATGAGTATATTACACAACCCAAGGTATCATTGATAGCTAAATTCCAACCAGTTGTTTTACACCACATCCTTACTCATTACCTAAATGGCTACTTTTTAGGATAATATTAAATATATTTGTAACCTGATCAATGTTAATACAGATCTTAATAAGATGTTATTCAAAATCATTTCGGACCATTTCCATTGGTTCTATTAATCATGCAAAGCAATGATAGGTTTCAAAGGTGTGAAAACAATTTGGTATATAGACAACAATAGATTTTAGTGCCTGAGTACTTCCAGCCTAATCATAAATGTTATGGAAAAATAAAATGCATCAGCAACTATCAGGAGCAGCTATTGGATCCATATAGCAAGTTTACATTACCAGTCCACCCACACTGATGCTAACCTGATTAGCATATGCATGACAGAATTCTTACGCTTGCTTAAGTTTTAGTATTGCCCTTTGTGAACAAATGCAGTCTGTATAACTTGATGCTTCTGGCACCCCTCCTCCTGCATTGTTATATATTAGCCCTCCTAGGATCCCCGTTGTACTCTTGCCTTGAAATGTCTCCTCTTATACACTCATCATCAAAAGAATAGTTGCACAAATAGTTGCACCCAGAAGAAATCAGCCAACAGAAATGAAACTTGGTGGGTAGATTTAACATTGTTGTACCTGCCTGACCCAAGAGCCACGCTTGTGGACATTCAGTGAGCAGTGATGCCCTCCATGAGTCATCCTGTTAGTGACACCATGGGCAGATGGCTGCACGACCCTGTTACCATGACTGCCCTTAACACCACATCAGCAGACCAAAGGCTGCAATGGTGTTGTGCCAGAATGTCATGGACTGACTCTCGATGCTATACTGAGAGACACTATTTCTATATGTGTAGCTTAATAAATATTGCCCATATCAGTCTACATTTATCATCATTTGTTGTTGCAGGTAACTTTTATCTTCCTTCCCAATAGCCTTACAAATCCAACACTTCCTTCTGGGTGGATTTAGTTCTTGTATTAATTATTACTCACAGCTCACTAAAACAAATGGAGGAATTAAAAAAGGTGCTTTTTCATAATGATTTGAATTTAACGGAACATTATGTGTGTACAGTCTTGCTGTTCCAAAAAGAAAAAAAAAATCTAATTTGCTGTTTTTCTCTTATTTGACACCAGAATGTCACGTCCTGTCTTGTCTTGCCTTGTTTGTCTCCATTTCTCTGGTTTTCTGTTTCTGTCTCTTTTTCTCTTGTCACTTCCATGTGCCTTTTGTTGTCCTGTTCCATATGCTTCTGTTTGTTTCGGTCATTGCTCCTCCTGTCTCCGCCCTCTTGTCAGGCCCCTCACCTGTCCTTAGTTTGTAGCTCTGCCCCTTCCCAGGTGTTCCTTGTTAGTCCTTGTTCATTTATACTCCCTGTTGTTCCCTTTGTTCTTGCTTGGTGTTTTGTCTCCATGTCTGTTGTTTGTAACCCTGTTCCCAGTCATTTCTCAGTTTGCTAGTGTCTTTGGTTTCTTTGGTTTTGTTTTAATTTGTTCTTCATTAAAGACTTGCATTTGCATCCTGTGTCCTCATCTTGTCCCGCGTGACACAGAACAGATGTAAAAAGTATGAAGCAAAGAAATCAGAACAAAAATTACATGTAATTAATTCATTATGTAACAATTTATGAAAGGATGTAAATATATTTGAACGCTGTCACAAAGTGACAGTAATAACTCTAGACATAAGACGTGTAGAAAGCTATAAAGATATAGCTTTATTGCATTTCTGTAGAGTAGAGATCAGACTGGGATGTTTTTCTTGCATTTCTCACAAGGGTGGTTCTGCTCTGGGTTGAACACGTTGGGATGGGGGTGGGGGGTATCTGTGGAATTTTCTCCTCATCGTCGATGAAGTGTGTAAAATATGCATTTAGATAATGCTTGGAGTGTGAAGTGGGTCACTGCTTTTCACGCCTGGCCCGGGTCGGCCTGTTAGTGAGCTTGGGATTTCTCCAGAGTCCTGCCATGGTAACTGCCATGGTAACCAATGCTCCTTCATGCCTGCCCACATTCTTCCTCTATCTGATCCAACCTGGATCTCATTCAGGGTGTGGTTTATTGAAGCAGAAACCTCACCTGTGTTTCTTATACAGAGTGAATGGGCCAGATGGCAATGGAGACACTGAATTATATCATGGGTCACAGCAGGCATGTGCACAAATAGACCCCAGGGGGATTGCACCTCTGCCCTTTTGTCCTCAGATTGTAGAAGTGCCTTGGTTAGCATGTATAATAACTGTGTTTTATATGATTGTTCTTCAAGATCCATTTCAGGAAGTATGGGTCAGTGTCATCTAAAGAATAGACCCAGTGGCTCTTACCCATATCCTATTTTTTTGTATTTTATTTTTTCTTTGAGGCTCCCTTATAACATTTTGTGTGGTTTTAGGCACATTAAATGGTCATAATTCATTTTTACATGACCACTTTCCAACTTCCCTTTATCCCTTAAAATTAAGGCTGTTTTTGGTACTGTGCCTTTGAGCAGTGAATGGTACAGTTTAAAACTTTAACATGTTAACACATTACTTCAGACTCTCAAGAAACATCCCAAAGTATATGTGCATGGGCATAATAGCATAATGATGTTGAATGATACTATAACAGTTCATACTGAGGGACAGGGTATATGCACAGTTAATTTATTGGGCTTCAGCAATCTCGGTAACTAAGCAGTCTGTAATGCTATAGTAGTCATCTTGTAGGACATTACAGGTCAGATGCTTGTGACAGAGGAGCATGAGGTGGAACTGTGGTTGGAGGAAGTGAGGTGGTAATCTTGGTAACTAAAATACCAGGCAGAGAAATACCAAAATGATGATCTGAAACACCAGACTTTGAATTATATTGCATTTACAGAAAGCTAGGAAACCACAGTTTCTCTTCGCAAATTAAATATATCAGGAAGCCAGCTGGAGTGCATATAAATGCAAATGAAACTGTCTGTTTAACTTTCACTGTTTATTTTGGTGTTTCGTTAGTTGTCTGTGTTGTTATGTCACCAATCTCCAAAGTTGCCATTTTGGAGAAAAGTGATTTTCTAACAACTGCAGCAAGATCTTTGTGCATTTACACTTGGAAATTTGGGCTTTTGAAAAAGCCATTTTCATTCTATAGCTGTTGGCATTAACACTACTAGCTCTACCAAACTAGCACCATTTACATAGTCAAATTTTTCATTGTGATAATCCCAGCTGAAAGAGACCTTTAGAACAATTTGGATTAAACCCTGAAGATTTTTGCTTGTGATCAAAATTACGTTCATGGTTACCTTTAGAGACCACTAGTTTCCTATAACACCCCTTTATGAAACCATCAACCGTATTTGTTAAACCATTACATTGCAATATCAACCCCTTTAGGAAAACACAAAATGCCATTGTTGACTATGGAATGTCACCAGAAACTTCATATGTTTTCCAAGATTTTTCAGCATTGAGTCTAAAACTAGCATTTCACATTACAATATTAATATTATAATATTAACAGTAAAAATGAAGAGTTTGCAATCTGGTACACATATGTGCTGGTGGCTGGTGACTGTATCCTCACCAGGAGCTAAATACAGGTACTCTACATTGTTATTGCAATTGGATGCCATCATTATCGTAAGACCCATTATGTGTTTCTGATGCTCATGCATGTGAGTTTCAATAATGGGTGTCAGTCAGTCAATCAGTCGCTCATTGACATGATAAAATACATCAATTTTTGCTCCTTGTCAATTGGCTTTTTATGTCATTGCTCATGCATGAGCACAGAACAGCATTGCTTGACTATTGTCAAGACCGCCGAGTTGAAGATGGCACTATTAAGCCAATCAGCATCATTAACATGTCATTTCATTGTGTTCCCTGCATGATCAGTCATGCAAAATTGATGACTCATGTCACTGGCTCAAATTGTGATGCTAGATGAAAGTACCCATGAAGATGAAGGTGCCAGTGTCCAGGACATGTACATGCACCACTGAGCAAACCACACCGAAATGAATAAGTGCTAATTCGAATGATTTTCTCCAGGTCCTACGATATGTCAGCGGTCGTGATGGAGTGATGAATTCACACTTCACCCTGTCTCATTAGCGTTTAACCGAAAGGAAATTGCAGCTGCCTCTGCCTGAGCCTGAGTGATCCACTCCTGATGCCGACTCAGTGTTATTCACACTTATCACTAAAGATGGCCTCCTTCATCTTATACAGTAATGTTGGGTTGCACTCAATTTGCCTTCTCAATTGCTGGAGCACTTAGCCACTCCAAAAGTAATTACAGTATAGGGGGCGCTGATTAGATTTTTATATTTTTTTTTGTCTCTGATTTCTAGGTTCGACACGATCTGGACCATTGAGCTTCACAGAGCTAATGATGCCTCTAATTAATTCATTACACAAAGAGAGAGCTGTGAAAAACCCAGCACAAACAGAGACCTTGGGGAATTGGAAATGCGGGAACAAGCCTGGAACTGGGGATGAAACACGGGCAAAGGTCAGAGGCTATCACCGAGGGGAGGGTGAAGGAGCAGCAGTGTGGTGTAGTAGTAAAGGGGAGAGTGAACCTGCTGGGGGCCAGAGAGAGAGGGAGAGAGGGAGAGGGAGAGAGAAGGAGAGAGTGTGACCTTACATTCAGTTTCCTCACCAAACCACGTCTACATCAGGGTCAAAGCCGGAGAGCAATCAGGAAAAGAACCCAGTCAGCAGCCTGGAGCTCCTCATCACATTCGGTCACTACTGAGGAAGACAGAGAGAGAGAGAGAGAAAGGGGGGAGGAAGAAAGAGAGAAAGAGAAGGGACGTGACATGCATACATGATGAAACCCAGCTGGAAGGTGGTAATGAAAAGTAGAGCTACAACTAACAGTTACTTCCTATCGTCTTGCATTATTTCCTATCCAGTGTGCAGCTCAGAGGAGGATGGGTTCCCCTCATCACCATTTTCATTTTCTTTATTCTTATGAGTCTATCCTATGAGGTCCCTCTTAGGGTTCTTTCTTCATGCTTTCAGCGAGTAGGTGATGATGATTAGGGGGTAATATTTACTTGAACCCTGCTACATGACATATAACCATGCCATAAACACATCAGGGCAGATGTCATGTGGTCATAAGTTGTTATGACTGATTTTAACATGTCATGTTACCATCGTCATTATTTTTCCTGAACTAGCTAATTCACCACAGGAGTCTCTAAAGCTTAACGTGTTGGCCAGTTTGATCTCTAGTCACTATCAGAAAGCCTGTACCTGTTTTCCCTTTTTTCCATTTAATTTTATCCTTTTCCCCCCAATCATTTTGTTTAATTTCATTTTAATTAAACCTAATTAAAACTGTTTATATTACTTTGCACACCCCTTTTACCTGACTCTTTAACATTTCTGTTTGCCTTAATTATCCTTTTATGTTGCGATGTATCCATTGGTTTTAACTACTATATTTTGGTTTTATTTATTTTTATTGTTCTCCTCTTCAATTAAATCTTTATTGTTCTCTTGAATTTTTCATTGATCTTGTTTGATTTGACTGTTTTCTGTTTTGCTGTTCAGTTTAGTTTAAACCAGTTAAGTCCCTTTGCAATGTAAATGCTCTGCTGAATTGAAAATTACGGTCATCCACAAGTTAAAATAAAGGTTGATTGATTGATAATTGTCATGACAGATGCTGTAATGTTTGATATCATGACTGTTAACTGAGTAATCACTGAGTACAATTAGCATGTGGCATGAGCTAACATCAAATATTAAGGCACTGATCATTACAATTACCAGCAATGGTAACATCACACTGTTATATTATTGAACAAAATCCTTCTTGACAACTCATGAAAGCATACATGAGAACAATTCCTCAAGTGCGGTTGTAATCTGTCAGTTGTCAATGGTTGCAATCCGAGAGAAAATGTGTGATAGAAGCTGATGCTAAAGCTTAGCATATGTATTGGTATGATGTGTGGCCTTTCTCCACTGTAATTTTCTTTCACTCTGTGTGCATTGGGTATCTAAACCTTGGTAAATCCACAGTCACAATGAACGTGAAACGTGCCTACCAAAAACCAGTTGGGCTTTTTTGCAGTGAGATGGAAAAAAAAAATGTTTAATTTTGTGGTTAATATCACATGGATCAAGTAGGTGAACCTTGGAAATTCATGAACTTAATAGCATGAGCCAGAAGAAAGAAAACAAGAGGGTGAGCTGTGGAATCTTCTTTCTGAGGCAACCTCAGTTCCAGCTCTACCTAATAACCCCCTCAAACCCCCCTCCAAATAATATCTGGGTTATTACCGTGCCCTTATGTTGTCTCTTAGATGCTCAAATGAAGGGGTCTGCTGAAGCAGCTGGAGAAAAACTGAGACAAAAAGAAAAAGCAACGAGAAGAGGATACCCTTAAAGTTAATGGTGTGTTTTTGGTCTTTTGCCTGTAGTGCACTGAAGAGTACTTGAACTATAACATCGCCCTTAGTTGTAGTTCATTTAATTTGAATTAAATTAAATTGGAATATCTTTTAATTTCAGTCAATAATACAAATACTACCGGCACTGTTTGAGTTCTTGTAACAAGCTAACCACTGACGTAGAACATTATATTAACTTCCTGTCAATTGTTTTGGCTTGTAGTTGGACAACAAGAGGTAGTGGGGTCTGTCCAACATGGATGATTTGACTTGGATAGGCTTCTAGGTTCAGATACTCAGGTTGGCAATGAAATCACATTACCTACATACACTGATCAGCCATAACATTAAAACCACCTCCTTGTGTCAACTCTCATTATCCATTTTATCTGCTCCATTTACCATGGAGGAGAACTTTGCAGTTCTACAATTACAGACTTGCAATGCATACTTTGTTAGCCCCCTTTCACCCTGTTCTTCAATGGCCTGGACCCCCACAGGACCACCACAGAGCAGGTATTATGTGGGTGGTGGATCATTCTCAGCACTGCCCTGACACTGATGTGGTGGTGGTGGTGTGTTAGTGTGTGCTGTGCTGGTGTGAGTGGATCAGACACAGCAGTGCCGCTGGAGCTTTTAAACACCTCAGTGTCACTGCTGGACTGACAATAATCCACCCACCAAAACTATCCAGCCAACAGCATCCTGTGGGCAGCATCCTGTGACCACTGATGAAGGACTAGAGAATGACCAACACAAATTCTGGAGCTGCAGATGAACTATCAACTCTGACTTTACATCTACAAGGTGGACCAACAAGGTAGGAGTGTCTAATAGAGTGGACACAGTGTTTAAACACTCCAGCAGCACTGCTGTGTCACACTAACACAACACCACCACATCAGTGTAGCTGCTGTACTGAGAATGATTCACCACACACATAATACCTGCTCTGTGGTGGTCCTGTGGGGGCCCTGACCATTGAGAAACAGAATGAAAGGGGATAAATAGTATAAAGTATAAATCAGACGGACTACAGTCTATAATTGTAGAACCACAAAGTGCAACTATATGGTAAGTGAAGCAGACGAAATGGACAATGAGTGTAGATACAAGGAGGTGGTATTAATTTTATGATTTTAAGCCTTTACAATGATAAAAAACAATGCTGTTGCCACTGCCGACAGCGTTAGATCCAACTAAGCCTAAAGCTAGCAGGGCAACCAAGAAATACTGCGTCCGGAGACAGGACCCTGGATCAAGAATGCTGTGAGAAGGTCATATGTAATTTAAACTGTATCTTATTAGAACCCCAAACATGCATCCAGTTATCAGCAGTACATAATTAGCCAGTTATTAATGTATATAATTTAGACAGAGTGTAATTAGTTGGCCTTTAATTTTACAGTACATCAGCTAGCAAGATGCAAAGTCCTCCAAATTCTAGATCTAGAACTGTTGCTTGTACATGTTCAACTCTATGTGAAAACTTTTCATTGCGTGCTAATTTTATGTTCTGGCTGTGGTGGGAAACAATGCATGAACTTTACTTGCATCTCAAATACTGTTCAGCAGCATCATACAGTTGCTTTGATAGCCAGCGAATTTTCAAATTCACAACAAAATCTGAAGTTATCTTATTTCTAGGCATATTTTAAGCAGCTACGGTTTGGCGGAGGTGTACTTCATGTGTAAACATTAGGAAAGACACAGTGTATTCTGTATGAAATTTGCATCTCATTATAAGGTTGCATGTAGAGGGCTGAAAATTGGTATGCGGGTAGTTATATTAGTTCAAGACATTTGAGTTGGTGTGTTGGACTGTGCTTTGGGAATATTCAATACTGTCAAATCTGATCATTGACTTTATGTAGCCAGAATGGAGGATGCTTCTACATAAACAGGTTACCAAACTAAATAGTGACTTAACACCACTCTCAGCCCTATCAATCGATCAATCAGCCCTATTTGGATCGAATTAGTTTTACATGGGGAGCTGGAGTAATGTAGCTTTACTCCAGGATGTCTGTAAAATTCATGACCAATTCGCACAGGATAAGAACTTTCTGCATGAATGACTGAGATGGGAGTGGCTACTCGATTTACGCCCTGCCATCACCTCCAGAGAAACGTGCTCACCAACCAAACCAGTCCACCAACCAAAAACACCCAACCAACAGTGTTCTGTGGGCAGAGCCCTGTGACCACTGATAAAGTAGAGAATGATGACCATCTTATAGCCTACTTATATTAATAATGAAATTTCACTTTGAAAATTAGTAGCTTCATAACACATATATAGACTATGGGCCAGCTGCCAGACGTGTCACGCCTTGGGGAAATCCTTTGGCTCGTCTTCTGGATGTGAGTATTGTAACTTGAATGAACTGAGGTGTCTGTGCCATGCACACTGAAACTAAATGCCTCCTCAAGCGCCTCCATACTTGAGAAAAACGTGAAAAACTCCTTTTTCCACAGGACATGATGGAATATTTACCTACATGTCAATTCATTTAATGTAACCTGAGGCTATTTATGTGGCTCGATTTACAGAAGGAACAAGGCCCCTGAATCTTTACTGACGTGGTAGTATGCAGTCAGTAACAATGACTAACGGGGCGCATTCGGACAGGACTAAAATCACTGAGAAACTCCAGTAATAATTATATTACCCCACCCCCTCATGTAAAACTAATCCTGCCTGAATAGGGCCATTTCTTTAGAGATAGGGATTTTTTCTCTGCACTATAGATGCCTTTTTAGATGCTCATCTTGACTTTAAGTTACTTTGATACATCACAGTGTATTCATAATTTGCAGCATGTAATGGACCAGAAGCACGGCTTCCATGCCTCACTTCACATGCTGTGATTACACGCACTGTACTTTATAGCAAGGAGGGAAAAATAGGCAGGCCCTTATATTCTGCAAGCGTTTAATCAGGAATTTTTTCCTTTCCTAATTGGCTGCTTTTGTCTACGGCTATAAAAAAAAGTAGGGTTAGGTTTAGTGCGCTCGTCAGCCCTGCTACTGTAACACTAACTCTGCTTTAGGTTAACAGCGTCTGCCTCAAATAGCACGTCCTGTCTCACCTTCTTCTGACACCTATCATGGATGGATTGGGATATTTCTGTCTGTTCTGGCCGCTTTGTGTCACCGCCAAGGTTTCAGAGAGACTATAATCACTCTCCACTCGCTTCACACGCTGCTTACGCACTCCTGATCCGTCCGTATCTGTGGATCTACATAGCCCGGTGCTCCATTTCTTTTTTCCTTGCCTCTCTCCGGTGTCGCTGGTTTCTTTTTTTTTTCCTCCCCTCTAAAGGTCCTGGAAAGTATGAAATGAACTCCTGCTGGTTCTTCCCCTCACTTGCTGGTGTCTTTACCTCATCACTCCCTCAAATGACATTTCCAGCCTTTCGGTACACCTGGGACGTCTCCTCCATCCATTCCGCTCTTGATTAGTGCCATGTTCTCTCTGCTCCAGCCGTGGCAGAAGCTGCTGTTTCTCTCCACACGTCTCAAATCTCTGGCTGAACTCTCCCCCCCTTTGCACTGCTGAACAATCCTGCCTGCCTTTATCATCCATCTGTCATCTCTGCCTTCCGCTGACATCCTCTGCAGGATGTATTGGGCTATAGTGAAGCTTCTTTTTCGCCTTGTTTCTGGTTCCAGCTCTTGCAGTGCTTCTATACAGTCGTAATTACTCTGCCCGCTGTCATTCCTGTCAGGCTATCTGCTTTAAAAAAGTATAGGCTGTGTATACTGGCATAGTAGCGAGTGTTGTACATGAGTAGAGCATCATTGTACAACTTCACATTCAAAAATCAGCCCCAGCTCCAGCAGCAACGCTGCGATTCACCTCCTCAGATCAGATCTATGGAACGACATGATCTACCTGACACTGCATTAAACATCAGCTCTTCCTTCTCAAGGTTTCTAATCCTACCCTTGCTGAAGTTGGGGAGGGAGGAAGGCTTCAGAGAGCGATTATGCAGTCAAAAAGCTGGTTATGAAAGAAACAAGGTGTACCTCTAGTTTGAAATGGCATTGACTCTATTGATTCGGAGGCCTTTGGGGAGCCAATTTTCCTTCCTTCAGAAGAAGCGCAGAGCGTTTAATGCATGAGCCATGCTCCAAGAGCACCTCTGCAGTGCAAAGAGACCATCTCCAGCAAAAACAAAGGCTCTTGTCGGCCGTGCAGTCTTTTAAAGAAAAGAAGTTATTGCAGGGAACGTGGTGATAATTTAATGAATGAAGCAGAAAGCCTGGGCCTAGCCCCCCCACAGAGCGCTGGCATTTGGCTTTGTTCTGCCTGTGTTAGACACGACTGGGTGACGCTGAGCAGTTTTTTTGGCTCGGCAGAACTCTCGTGGGATTTGGAAAGCTGTTTGGAAAGTCCAGGTGTTCCTCTGGAAAAGGGCCTGATGCATTTGTTTGGGATAAAATACCAACAATGACTTCTGGGTGCCTTGCAGCAGAAATGCGTCTGCTGAAAACATCTGCTCACAGTGCTGGATCCAAATTGCCACCTTTACCTCGGGGATGCTCACCTGCACAACAAAAGGAAGGGAACTAATGAGAGCAGGGTGGACAGTGAGTTTCCCTCTGGCAGGTCATACATGCTGACCAACAGCAGACCGATGAAACCCCAGACTCAAACACCAGAGAAAATGAGGCATTGGACTTCTGCACTTCTGGTTACAGGAACCTTCTTAAAGGGATTTTTTTGTCACTTTTATCAACTGAAAATTAGGCATGTGCACAGGTACTTGAGTACTCGAGTACAGTATTCGAACACTAAATCATTATTTGTAACATTTGTTTCATTGTTTCATTGTCAAAAGAAAACATACAGGCTAAATGATACAGGTTAGTATGAAAACATTGTAACACTTTGCTACTACTATACTAAACATTAGTGCTTGAATCACTGCATACTTTTATTTTTTACTTAATTTTTACTGTTAAAATTACAGTAACTATTTTAACAGTAATGGATATTCTAGGTTTTTACTCTTATAAACTCCTTACAGTGGTCACTGATAACAGTGACTGATTTCCATTTGGACTTTCATGTCTGTTTCTTATTACCACTCTCATAGTTATTGGTTATTCTATATTCAATATAAGTAAATTATTGTCCTTTTTATGACGCTGTTGTGCTTGTTTTGCTATCCCAGAATATGGGTTCCCCTTTTGAGTCTTGGTTCTTCTCAAGGCTTCTTTCTCTTGCTCTGAGGGAGTTTTTCCTTGCCACCGTTGCCCTTGAGTAGACTTGACTTGAATGCTAGCACATTGCCAAGAACACATTGATAAGGATGTGGCTGAGAAAGCAGATATAACAAGTCTATTTCACTAACTGGACTAACTTAAGTAAAACTACTTTAGCAGATATTAGCCAGATCCAGAAACAATGAGTCCTTATTAGCATCCAGTGTGACACGTTAGCTCGGATGGCTCATCTGAAGATACAGCCTCTTTCACTCATCCAACAAGAAAGCCCACTCATGTTCCTCAGCTGTTTATGAATAATAAAACATGTTCCTTGGTGTGCTACTGTATTTTATGTGCAACACCAGTGCTGCCACCTAAAAAGTACAATGATTTTTTGTAATTCCTTGTGGATAACCACGTATCCATTCATCCAAATATCAAAATTAGTCAGCATGCATCTCCATATCAAAAACTTTATTGAAATTCTCTGGAATTTCCTTTACTTTTTCCCTTAAGACAAATTCTAAGAATGTCGTTGTACATGAAAACATTGCTAAAAAAATTATGTAACAATTTGATATTAAAATTACTAAAATTTTAGCTTCAAAATCATTTGGTACACAGACTTATAACAGGGAGAATGGCATCTCTGTAATTGCCATTCTTGTGAGAGCTGCATAATAAGCAACAGCAACAGCAATTATAGCAATTATCAACTATGGGCCTTCTGTTAGCTACAAGAAGAAGCTAGCTCTGTATTCCCAGCATGGACACCATGATAGAGGCTTCAAAGATATGGCGGAAGACATTGTTGGGAGAAGCGAGGAAGTGAGAAAGAGAGTGACTGAACAACAGACCGGATAAGAGTAAATCTCGGACTGGTTTTTTATTCATTGACAGAAGATAAAAGGATGCAAGACGGTCTCACAGCTAGCGTTAGTCCCAGCTCATTCATGAAAGGTTATGTACGCTGTAACCTTATCTGTCATTCCTGTCAGTCTTCACGGTGTCAGATTTCAGTTGTTTACACATAGAAACAACCAAAATCACAAGTGTAATTTAAAGCATCCATGCACCTGTATGACGCACATGCACACAAAGGGAAGTCGGCTTCTGTATCCTTGAGCCCATCAACACATGCATGTGTACAGCTGTCCATCAGGGGGTCTCAAAGCATGATTTGAATTTGTGACAATGGTGTAAAAGTGAAATTGCAATTTGCAACTGTAGATGGACCCAAAGAGCAAACCATACCAATTCTTGCATAATACAGCTTTAAGAACGTTCCCTTCTTTTTCTTGTCCAAAGAGCATTTGTATGTTTTGTCCTTCAGTATACCCACCTAATCCATTGCTAACACTGTTGAGGAGTGTGATGAACTCTGTTTAATTTGTAGTAAAGGACAAAAGCAATTAACACGACCATATTGCCACAGCTCAGACTGATAAAGCCTGTAATGACTGCAGTAAGGACATAAGGTTGGCATGCAATCCATCATTGTCCTTTAACAACTGTAAATTCATCCAGTCATTGTGATGCACGAGGAAACAAGGAAGTCTCAAAGGAGCCGCATACAATGTGAAGGTTATAAATACTCTTTCTCTCTCTGTTGCTCTCTTTTGCTCTCTCTCTACAATTATTATTCCTAGCTGTCCAACAGCAAGTTTGACTTAAACTTTGCTCCACTATTGACTAATTTTTCAATCAATATTATGACAGCTTAGCTTACTTTGCAGAGCACTCACTACAGCTGGCTGCTCTCTGATATTTGATGAGATTATTTGAACTTTTTTTTTTTTCCTTTCTGCCTTTAGTGAGCATACACAAAATTAATTTATGGTCTTTTGAGTTTTGCCAAATAGTACTATAATCAACTGTAGCAAGTTATTTATTGGTACAAGTTACTTATTAGCACCATTTTCTATGGTGATAGCAAGAATGGCCTCAGGCATGCTGAAACATGTGAGGAAGTCCAGTTTAGTTAGAAAATTAGTAGATGATGTGCAAGAAACTGGAAGAGTCCAGCGAGAGAAGGTGTTAATATGAAGGACATGGGATACAGTCTGCAATTGCATAACTACAAAGTGCACCTATATGGTAAGTGGACCTGGCAAGATGGACATGGAGTGTAGATGCAAGGAGGTGGTTTTAATGTTATGGGTGATTGGTGTATATACGCACATACACATATACACACACAACTATATCAAACTTTTGCATGCAACTGTAAACATGCCAGTCATCAAGACTCGAGTAGGACAGGCAATTGACTTGCATCCTGACTTGACTTAAATTCCAGGCCAAAACCTTGAGGAGTTTCATCCTGGGCACAAAACATGTACAGAAACGATTAGAATCGACCAACCTTTATGTGGTAAATTCATAGAACCTTTCATTTCATGTATGTACTTTTATCTGTCAGTTATGCATTTATCATGCACAGACAGTTTCTGCAAAGCCATTTACTTGCAGCTTGTACCAGTGCTACATTATAGCCTGGGCTGATGTGGCTTTGAATAACAAGCCTTCTTCAAAAATCTTCAGTTGTGTTGTCATAACCAAAAGGTTGCATGCAGTAAATTAATTACTTAAGGGAATTTAGATTGATCAGTCTGTTGTGGGGACAGCAAGTATTCTGGTTAACTTGCATTGTAAGGTTTTACTTATTTACTTACTCAGACTTGCATAAAGTGACATATGAATAGTATCTACTAGCCAAATTGTATTACATTTGCTTTTAATAGGATCATTAGGGTCTCGTTAAGGACTCAAGATGATCTCTTTATGAACAGTAATAGTGTACTCATACTCAAGTTAGAGCATTGAAAGTTTTGGCCAGTGTTGGTAAGTTGTCTGTTTTCATGCTTTGGGGGACGTGGTGAATCCAAGTTCTTGAAGTTAAGAAGTGAAGAAGCCAAAAGAGTCTTTTGAAGACCACACACATGATCTGGTAGAGGAAATTCGGAGAGAACATGGAATTGCTTCTGATGGAAGACAGCTGAGTGTCAGTGTAAGGGCCTTTATTTGTGATTCTTCAGCTTGAGCTTTTCTGAAAAATACTGTCCATCACACAAACCAATGGAGCTGTGAAAAATCAGATGCACTCAAAGAACAGATGACGCATGAACACAAATAAAGGGCTCAGTGAAGTGGCCTACAGTCACTTCTTGTCAGGACAGGAAGCTGATGTATTGGAGGATTTATGCGTGATTACATTTGACGATATCTTTGCTGTGATACCAGGCTGTCACGATTGCTCAGTCTGAAAAAAAAATATTGGCTCAGTTTGAGTCTGGATTAATGACTACTTACTAGTTCATATTGAGGATTATAAAGAGGATATCTGCATTATAAAGTAAAGCCTTGAATGGGTTTTTCTCAGAGTGAGGGTACCTAGTACCTTTAAATAACCTAATGCTTTAAATTATAATAATAAATTAAATCATGATAATAAAAGGGTGGATAAGACTGAGTGTATGGAGTCAGGATAATGTAAAACTATATAATTTCAATGGAGTATGGTGCAACAATTTTCCCCAAACTAAAGGTACTACAGACACAGTGACAGTTTGGTATCTATTTTTCTTAGAGTGTATACAAAACTGTGCTAAAATATTAATTGATTTAATTTTCAGTCACATTAAAGGTGCAGTATGTAAGATTTTTGGTTACAAACATTCCAATTATTAACACAATGTGAACAGTTTTGAAGGTATGCCAAATATGTCTATGTATGGTGTTGCAGATATATCTACGCCCAAGCTGGTCCTACATCGCAATACAACTTTGCACATCGAGGTGGTAGCGAGTGACTGTGGCATTAGTCCAATATGAGAGGATGTAAATGTAAATGGATGAAGAACTAGCACTGCTGCCCCGAGGGAGCCATTGGAAGCCAATGAAAGGACAAGTGAATGCAATGATGAAGCTCTTGGCAAGAAAAGAAGTGTCATAAATAGAAGCAAAGCAAGAGTTAACATTGGTGTTGGCTTTTACCCCTGGAGACACTCTTGGTGAGGAAAGGGATGAAAGTTGATGCTGAATTTTGATGCTGAACAATGTGTCTTCTAGACTGGTAAGGAGTATAGAGGGGGAAGGAGGGACTGTGTATATAGCATGTTAGCAGAGGACGCCACAATATTCTGGTGATGCCCTCTATTTGTTTGGAGTACGACATGTTGACATGTTGTGTCATATCACAAATTGCTCATTTAAGTGCGAATAATTAATTCTAGTCAGTGTCAGAAAATCTACCACTATTTAATTTGTCCATGCTCTATTTGTGTGTGTTCTTCACTTTAACTGTTCCATCTTTCCCATCATAAAACCAACCATTTACAGCTTTGTCCTCCCAACAAACTCCATACTTGCTGTATATCTGAATAACTTCAGAGGTGTTTCTGTTCATCCTTGCTTTGTGGGAAGACTCAACACTACACTATCTACATTATAACACAGAATCTGGACATCTGAGATGCAGAGTAATGTTTTATGGACTGATCAACTTTTGTAACTGAGATTAGTTTTTTCATGAAAAGCTGAAAATGCTGACTTTTAAGACTGAACTTTGAAGCCCACATAGAGAACCTGAATTTTTGAACTTTCAGAACTTGAATTAAATGGACCAATAGAAGAGGTACAAAACTACACTGAGTAAAATGTCATTACATCAAATTGCAGAAAGGTTGAAGATGTTTTTCCTTGCAATTAAAATGCCTATATTATACATATGTGGTGACATGCAACTTAGACTGATGATGCAAATAAGCCAGTTCCACACACCTAAGCCCTGGTTATTTCCCATCAAGATTTAGTGGTGAAATTTAGAACAGACTAATTGCTTTGAGAGGTTCAATGCCAACTGGGTTTTTTTTCATGCAGTGGAGGTCATGAGCTAAGCAGATGGAAAATCAGAGTTTCATCAGATTTGGCTGTATACTGGACCTATGGATCTCCACTGGGATGGAGGATAAGGGCATTTAAATGCACTTCTTTTCCATCTGTTGAAGGGTCTATCCTGCTTGACTCCTACCCAGAAAGATATGGGCTACTCCTTTGTTATGTTGGGGTTGCCTTTAAATCTCTTTGCTGAGATTTGAGGTTAATGTGCACAGTGTGTTGTGCAGATTAACCCTTTATTGTAGGGTGCCGTTTATAAGGTTACATGACACCTACACAACATTTAAGGAATACTGAATCCTGTATATGTGAATATTCATAGCTGCTGTATATACTATATATTTTTATATTATCATATTTATTATATTTATTTACCTTTGTTTCTTACAACCACTGCTTCTCAGCAATTCTGTAAATATGTGCAATTATTATATTTTATATTGTATTTTTATATCTCATTATATTCTTGCACTTTTATCTTTTTTCTATATCTACTACTGTATTATGTTTGAGTTATGTAAGGATTGGTACCCAATTTCATTGTAATCATATACAGTCATTATCAAAAGAATACTTGCACCCAGGAGGAAGTGTCAGATTGCAGTGCCACTGGGAAGGAAGATAAAGGTTACCAGGAACAATAAATGATAAAAAATTTAGACTGATATGGGCAATATTTATTAAGCTACATGATGTGCAGCAGTACTGGACTGCAGCCACGCAAGTTTGGCATCAAGCTCTTTCACTATGAAGCCATAGTGTTGTAATGCATGCAGAATGTGGTTTGGAATTGTCTTGCTAAAATAGAATCTTCTCTGGAAAGACGTCATCTAGACGGCAGCATATGTTGCTCCATGTATGCGTATATACCATTCAGCCTTAATGGTGCCTTCATAGATGTGCAAGTTGCCCATGCCGTGTGCACTAATGGCCCCTCATACCATCACGGATGCTGGCTTTTGAACTGGGCATTAACATCCATATTGGAAGGTTCCTTTCCTCTTTAGCCGGGAGGACACAGTGCATATGATTTCAAAAGAACTTCTGTTTTTAATTTGCTCTGCAGTTCATATAATTCCACTGCCATTCATTTGCTCATACACATCTTATTATCATCTTTACGGCTGTCCGTCCTGCTAGCTATTTTTAAGTTCTAAGTTTTAGAAGCATTAACTTCTAAATAGACCAGTTTCTGGCTTTTATTATGTTGCATATCCACGTGCACAGAATGTCCTTAAACTTTCCGATTGGTAATGTAATCAGGCATTCACAGTTATTCCCTATTATTATATCACTGCTATTCTTTTATATTATATCACTATTATTCTCCTATTTTCTAAATTATTTTCACAGGATTACCCACCTCTTTTAGTCGCATAGAAATTTTATTCAGAATGGCCTCAGATGGACTAGTCTATTCTGATTCAGGTGTACAAAAGGATATATTCTATTCCGGCTGAGCAATCAGTTGGATTATTAACAGATTATCAGGTTGCATACAAACATGTGGTTAACGCCTAGAATTTCTAAGGCCCTTGTTCATCAAAGTTTAGGAGAAATGAATGCAGGTTTAATTGCACTGAATAATGTATGAATTTGCGCCTGAATCAGGAATTTGTCCTATGACAGTGAAACAAGGGGTCATGTCGACAGTGATCCAATAAAACAAAAGAAGTCCGTGGTTGTGCTTATAGGTGGAGAATGGGGCCAAGAAGGAGGTCTACTCCTCCCCCTATTGGCCAGAGGTTAAACAGCTTTATAGTGAAATGAATAAAATGTAAATTGAACAAAATGTAAAGTTTTTTAATCTAGTAAAGTGACTGAAAAGAGTGAGCATTTTCATAAAGCATTGGCTCCTTTAGTGGTAATATTGTATATTGATATAGTATGGTTTATGAGTTGCCACTGTACTAGGTTAGCTATTTTTTGTATTTTACTGTATCAGTAATACGCCAAGGTCTTTAAAAAGAATTTATATCACTTGATTTTTATCACTGTGCATGTAAAAAAGAAGGGCATTCAATTTATGGTTGTTTAACTTGATGAAAGTACTCAATTTAAATGTACACACTCTTCTGCCAGATGTGACATTGATTGTACAGATTGTACAAAGATGAAATGTGCAAGGTGAATAACAAAACCACCATGTGCACTCATTTTATAATCAGATTTGACTGTGCACAGCTTTGATGAATAAGGACCCATTTGACACCAAAATGCATTACCCAGACTAGAAAACATGTCATGCTGCATTTACCCTGCTCCATCAACAGACGTGAATGCATCCTATCCTATTATGAGGGAGTTCCTTGTGGAATTCAATCCACATTATTAAACTTATATTTTCCAAAAATATTATTAACATCAAACTTGGAAAGATTAGGACTTTAAGTCATTGATTACCACAAGTGGTAATCAATCATTTCAATTTCAATTTGATATCACTGAACCAACAAACATTTTCCCACTCAACACTTGTGTTCAAAAGCATTTGCATGCACATCTTCCATGTTACAAGGGAACGTTTCAAAAGCTGAACCACTGTTTCAAACCTTGAACACCGGACATGAATCATGCCAATACCAGCTGCCTCTTGACTGGGTCTGTTTAACTAGTTGATGTACTGCATCCACCAATCTCAATGCACCAGACCATCGTGCACTGAAGGATCGTACCTGACAGCACCAATGCCTACACTTTGAAAATGAATGGGATATATGTCTTACTGTAATGACCTGCTTGTGTAGTGAAAATGCAGCATCAGTCTTTCTGGAGAGGCTTTATAGGCTGCAACTGGTCTCCACCTGCAATCAGAAAATCTGTGAACATTGCCTTAATGGCAATTAAGAGAACGTAATTAAGATCTAATCTATGACTAAATTTACTATTTAGCTCAGCTACAGTCTTTTTTTCCCATCTTTTGTTTTGTTTGTGTTGATTATTAAACTCACTCTAGCACCAGAATGGGTTGAAGAGCTTACATATGTCAAGCACTCATTACAAGTGGTAAAGCTCTTGAAGCTTAAATCCAGTAAAATACATCCTTTTTCACACTGAAAGCAAAAAATGTAGAAAATAACCTGAAATGTCAATAATGCAAATGACCTCTGACGCCTTTGAGACTCCACATGTAGGACGACTTCAAACAGCTGCACTCAGATCTATAAAGAATATTGATTTCAAAAACTACTGCTGTTAACTGAAATATGAATGTACGAAGTTAAGAATAAATAACGAGAGTTGGTTTCCTGACTGATGGAAAGTTGATAGAATCTTCCAGAGGTTATGGATGTGAACGCAGTTTATTTCTCACCTTTGAGGTTGATTTTGTCATCATCAGTATCTAACAGCAGCTGCAAGATAAACCTCCTAGTTCCCATATGAGGTACATGCTATTTTTATATTTAGTTTTATTATTTTTAATCCATAGTTCATTAAAACAATCATCAATATTCTGTGGAACATGCAGATTCTACATTTTCAATCCTTACCATAGTTGTGTCTGTAAGTAGTAGATGAGATATATAATCAACTGCAATTTGACCATTACCAAATAATTATGATAACTATTTATACTAACCTTTTAATTAGTAACCGTTTGCTTATATTCAAATATAAATATATTCTATAGAATCAACCATTAATACATATATGTTTTAGTTTATTTCATACTCATAACACATTAAATAGTAAATTATACAGTGCAAGTTCATAATGTTTTTGCTTATTTGCTTTATATGATTAAGTAGTTTCGTTTTCAGATAGATTGTTGTGGATAAACTTTTCCTTCGTGCTAAGCTAACCATTAATAATGTATCAGTGATTTATGTATAACATTTTAAAATATGAATCTCTAACATTTATAAAGGGGTTTTTAATTACATGTCCTAATGCTACTTATTACAATTTAACATTATGTTATGTCATGTTTCTATATTTGAAAATAATTATTGATCATTTGTATATGACAAATTGGTTAACGTTGCAACAGCAGCATTATTATGTCTATGTAGATATAGCATTGATATCATTATTAGTAGAGAATAATTAAGAGAATTATTAAATCATTCATTAGTTTTTAAATAAGATATAAATATTTTATTATTGTTGTGTGCACAGTCTTGCTTTGTTGTTTGCAAGATATGTAGATATATCCTTTACACTTTTACCATTTGCACAGACTCAGGCCTGTAGAAACAGAATTCGAATCTATTCTGCATGTAACTCATTCCACAACTACATTGATTATCTACGTCATTAAGTACGCCTCCGTGTTTCTACACTCTTTGTCCATTTAGTCAGAACCACTTACCGTATAGATGCACTTCGTAGTTCCACAATTACAGACTATAGCCCATCTGTTTCTGCATACTTTGTTATGCCCCTGTCACCCTGTTCCTCCAAGTCACCAAAGGTCAGGACCCCCACAGGACCACCACAGAGCAGGTATTACATGGGTGGTGGATCATTCTCAGCACTGCAGTGACACTGATGTGGTGGTAGTGTGTTAGTGTGTGTTGTGCTGGTCTGAATGGATCAGACACAGCCGTGCTGCTGGAGTTTCTTTAGTCTATCATAAAGAACCACTCTCTGCTCTTGCTACACATTGCAGAACATGTTGCTGGCAGATTCCCTGCACTTCAGAAACAGCTTTTGGGGGAAAATGCTGTACTGTCTGAATGTTGTGTTAGAATTCAAAGTCAATGATAACAGTGCACCAGTGCATATTCTGGAAGATGCAAATACACTATATGAACAAAAGTATCGGGGTGCCTACACATTACATACATGTGGATGAGAGGGCCTGGCTTACAATCTCCGTTCTAGTTCATTCCAAAAGTGTTCTATGGGGTTAAGGTCAGGGCTCTGTGTGGGCCAGTCAAGCTTTCACACTGAACACACCCAGCCATGCCTTTATGGGCCTTGCCTAGTGCACTGGGATACAGTCATGCTGGAACATAAAAGGGCCTTCACCAAACTGTCCCCCCAAAATTTGAGGCATACGATGGTCCATAATGTCTTAGTATGCTGAAGCATTAAGTTTTCCCCTCACTGTAACTAAGGGGACTAAGGGACTTGTCGCAACGGTGGCATCCAGTACCACACTTGAATTCATTTAGCTATTGGGAATGACCCATTCTTTCACCAGTGTTTGTTACAAATCAAAACATTGATATTAAAACTGGTATTAGAGTAAGTCATTTGGATAATTTTGCTGATCCAGCATAAACCATTTTTTACAAACAAAAGGGAACACCATTTCAAAACACGTTTTAAATAAACAGAAATTGTATGTTTCTGCCACCACGGAATATCACAGCAATTGCAGTGCATTATGGGATTTGTGTTTCCCTGGATGGTCAGCAGTTGACCTGCACTTCCATTCCGACCTGCAAAATCGAAAGGCCCAGTAAAGTGCCCTCCTCGTTAGAAGAACTTTCACTTTCAGATCAAGTGCACTCAGTGAGCTTACAGAAGAGTGGAAATATGTATCCCCTTCACCCCCCTGTCTTCTCTCACACACAATTTTCTTCCTGTTTTCATCTCTGCGCTCTCAGTGAAATGATTGATGTGCTTTGGCTCAGTGTTTACTCATTATTGTACCCTGTGTTGGGCATGTACATTTTACAGCGTAATCTCTTCATAGTCACTCTGAGCATGACTGGAGTGAAAGAGTGTGTGCATTAATGGGCAGGTTTACATTTATTTCATGCACGTCTATGCGGCACGATACGACATAATTGCAGCAGCAATGGTTATTTAGCGGGATCGCTTGTATTTGACAAATGAATATGGCAAAGACTCTTTACCCTTTTAAATTAAAGCAATATTTGCCATTCAGCGCTAATCTTCTGAAGCGAATCACACTCAGCACCAGCAGTGAAGGATAAACAAGGTAGGCGAGTCAAAAACAGACAGAAAACAAATTCCCATAGTGTGCTTAATGTGAATCTCCTCTCTTCCATAGCACCCTCCTATGAGCCTGTGGTCATCTAGGCTCATAAGCCAGGCTTCTGCACAAGCCTTTAATTTGAACCTTAAGACTTGAAATTTGGAGTTAATTGAAACAATAATCTGCATCTTAGACTTCATGAGTAATCATTCACTCATAACAGTCATAGCATCATGAGTCATAATGAATATGCATAGAAGAATGTGTATTATGCATGCCTGAATGCAGGAGCAATACACATGTGCTAATTAATATACCAATATCATAATTTATTTCTGATGTGCAAAAACATGTCTTAATGATAGTCAGCACTTAAACTAGTGATAAACCACTGCCTTGTAGAACAGGAGCCTTGGGTTAAATAGCATTACTAAAGCATTACTTATATTTTAGACATGGCCATTTATAGAAGGTTGCTTATTTTTAGCTTAATGTTTTGCTTAGAATAAAAGTGAAGTCATCAAACTATAGAATAGAACTCTTAATTATGCTGACGGCCTGAAAAAACTCCAAACTGGAACTTTACAGGAGGATTAAACAACTTGCAATAGAGGATGATATGACAAGATTAAGCAATTCTGGTCAAATTCTATTGGTCTGTCCATCATGATTTCACAATTTCACAATTTCAATTGAAAGAGCTTTTAAATTGTGCAAAAACTAAGATGAAAGTGTTTTTGTGCAACAAAATTTATATTAGAGGGGTGATATGGAAAAAATATAACGATATAACAAGAGTATATAACCAAAAACAACCGTTTAGTTAGTTGAGTCTAATCTATTGAACTTGTACTTGAATGGTACTGTATATATCTGCAGGGGGTGTGATGGGATTCATAGATCGAGAAGAGGTGGTACAGTGCAATGAATGTCTAGTTTGATGTTTGGAAAATGGCTGTGCTGAAGGTAACAGTGTGAAGGAAGTAGCTGGATTTGCAGATGTATGGAAACGGAAAGGCATACGATCATACATACAGTCATTGCAGTGGCAAAACTCCCAGTCTACAGGAAATTCTCCTCAGAATTGTGCCAGGGACGGCATCCACCCAATCTGACCCAACTACACAATTCTTTGATGCAAGAGTGGCTGAACAATGATATCGCCTACATCCAGAAACTTGTCCAGTCCATGCCAAACATAATTATATATATGTTTGTGCATATTTAATCACACACACACACACACATATATATATATATATATATTAAGATAGTTGAGATAGTGCTTGACCTCATGGCAAGTACGTTAGGCTACGTTAGGCTAGCAAATCAGATAGCAGTTAGCAGGTCAGCAGTTAGCAGTCTTCAATGACAAGACACCTCTGACTACACCCTGAAGGAGTGCAAAGCTGGACATCCATGACCAGTCTGTCACTATGTTAGCCCCACTTTTTCCTCCAGATGATTCATTTTTCTGGAGGTAAGTATAAGTGTAGATCACTTAGCATAGCCAAAAACTGACTCCACTGACAGGGAGGGGCATTTGAATTTGAATGTTATTTTGTTGCAACAATAAACCTTTAAATAGCTCAAGGAAAAAAAAATCACCTCCTGGAAGTGTGCGCAAAGACTCAGCGAGCAGCGCATCCACAGCGGACACATTTCCATCAGACAGTGCTGCGGTGCTAACATTAAAGCTAACGTGTTTAATCTCACACTGAGATTTTATTACAGCCCCACTGCGCTCTCTCACAGCGATTTCAGCCAATTAAAGATCTTAAAATGACACTGAGTAAAGAGTCCCTTCAGGATTGTCTGGATCAGTGACTGACAGCGGTGGTCTTGGGGTCTTCTGAGTGAAACTCTCTAAAACAAGCCTTCAGCTCTGCTGCTTATCGCACACACGGGTCAGCTCAGCCACGCAAGACACACACAGATGCTACAGCGATCTGTTCCAGAGTGACAACACAGATAATTAGTGTGAGATATCGTGGGTAAGCTAGTGCGCATCGGTGGATCACAAAGACAACAACAATAGCAACGGTATAATGGAGTGGATATCTGTTCTCCTTCCCTTCTTTCTGCATTGTTTTGTCTTAGTCCTTATCTTCTTTTGCCTTACTCTCTCTTCGTCTCACTCTCCTTTTGTCTGTTCTCCCACTCTCACTCTCTCTCGCTCTCTCTCTCTTCTTTCTCCTACTCTCTCTCTTAGTCCTCTATCCTGTCTTGATAGTCCTCACTCTTTTCTTTCACCTGATCTCTCTTGCATTTCTCTCTCACTGTTCTCACTCTGTTCCTCCTCCATTTCTCTCTTCCATTTTTTCCTTTCTCCAAGTCTCTTTTTCCTGTTCTTTCTTTCCTCTTTCTTGACTTTCTCCCTCCTCTCTCTGATCTCTGTTGCCAATCTCTCTCTTATCTCTCTTTCTTCACTCTCTCCATCTTCACTCTCTTCCATCCATTCTCTCATCCTCTCTCTCTCCCCTCATTCCCTTCTGTTCTTTCTCTTTTCCCTCCTCTCTTCCTCTTTCCTTTCTCCCATTCTCTTTTCTCTCTCCCTCCCACATTTTTCTCTCATTCCCTTCTCTCTCCCTTTATCCTCCTTCTTTCCCGTAATATCTCCCAGACTTTTGTTCATCCTTTCTCTTGCTTTTTCTCTCTTTTTCCTTTCTTTCTTGCCCTCTCTCACTCTAGTCCTCCACCTCCTTCACTCTGTTCTGTCTACTGTCTCTTTCTCCTTTCCCCCATTCTCTCTTGCCCTTTCTCTCTATCTGTCTCTCCCTCTGTCTCTCTGTCTCTCCCTCTCCCTGTCTATCTCTAGGTTCTTTAGTCCTATTGTCTCTCAGTAGGGAGTAGAGTGTTCCAGTTTTTTTCTCTCCTTAAATGCATTAGTGATGCGCTGGGATTCCTCCCTGGAACCCGATCCGATCGGAGTGCCGCTCTGACCTTGCTGTAATCTCGCTGTGGTCAGAAAGCACCACCCTGGACCCGGAGCGGCACGACCCCACTCTCTCTCTCCTCAAATGAATTGGTCTCAACAGGCGGCGTATAAACAAGCCCTAGAAGAGAAGCCTTTAATTTGGACATCTGAGCCTGCTCCCCCCTAAACGGCAGCTTTTAGCAGATTAAATATTTAAAAGATGGGCATTTATTGTCTTTTTCTCCTGCAGGGAGACGGAACGTCTGAGAGGCTTCAGTCTGTGTGTGTGTGTGTGTGTGTGTGTGTGTGTGTGTGTGTGTGTGAGAGTGTGTCTGTGTGTGTTGGTGTGTGTGCAGGATTTGCTCACTTTCATAAGGTCACTCTGAGAATAAGAACATTGTGTACATCCCTGTTGGCAGGGGTTAATTGCTGTATAATTATTTTTATGGAATAAGTATCAAATTTTTGTATAGTAAAACAACAATCATGAGACTAGTGTTTCAAGTGTGCTACCACTTACAGAATAATTACCCAGAATAGGGTCATTTTTGTCCAGGCCAGTGGAACTTCTGACTGGATGTCATCATTTCTGCACATTGTCTTTCTGCTTGATTGCTGGGTGTCTATTTTGTTGTCATTTCCTGGCTATTGCTTTTTTCTGCCTAATTCTGGTTTTCAATTTTTCTATCTGTTCCTGCCTGTTGTGATTTCTGGCTGCTTCAAGACAATGGTTATATGTTTAACGTTGAACACTCAAAAAGAACCATTTGAATACATAAATGGTTCTTATCACAGTTGTATATATTTATTATGATGGAACAACTATTGTATATCCAAATAAAATGGTTCCATACAGCACCAAAAATGGTTCTACTACCATTGTACAAGGCTATCAAAATAATTTTGTTACTATATAGAACTATATAGAGTGCAGTATGGTTTCTACCAGTTGTGGTTTCCGGCAGTTTCCACCTGTTGTAGTGTCTGACATTGTTATTCAGAACATTTTTGCATTGCATTGTGGTTTCTAGCTGCTGTTGTTCCTAAAAAACTTTGTATACAAATATATATTTAAATGAAACAGTTTTATATAGTGCCATAAAGGGTTCTCTTAAAGAACCATATTTCAGTACAATATAGAACACTAAAAGTGCAGTGTAGTTTCTACCAGTTGTAGTTTCTGGCTATTTCCACCTGTTATAGTTTCTGACATTGTGTTTCATTATTGTTTCTGGACATTGCGTTTTGGCTTCTGGCTGCTGTTGTGTCGGTCCACCCCCTTATAAATGGTTCCTCAAGTTCTTTAGTAATATAAAACTGCATGCTTATATACTGTATATCTGTATAACAGTGAACACTCAAACAACCATCTGAATGCATTCATATTTTGCTCACCTAGTTTGGTGAAATGGTAAATATCCATTATGGAAAAAAGCTGTACATTTTTATATGAGCAAACAAACTGTTGTATCCGAAAACAGATTTAAATGAAACCTATAAAGGGTTCTTCTAAAGAGCTATATTTTGGTACTATATAGAACACTAAGAGTGCAGTGTAGTTTCTACCAGTTGCCGTTCCTGGCTGTTTCTTCCTGTTGTGGTTTCTGGCTGTTTCTGGCCATTGTGGTTTTTGGACGTTTCTGCCCTGCGGGGACTCCTGTGGGATTTCCACTCTCGGGTTAGTAGACGTGATGACAGGTATCACACTCATCCCTGTGAAATTCTCAGCTCAGCTCCGCTATCTCTGCCTGCCTCACTTCATTATCTGGGTATTAGTCCCTGTGGTGCTGTCCAAAGCCATGGCCCACTTCTGCAGGAACATGTACCTCAACACTTTCATGAATTGTCACAATTTTTTTGACGTATGCAGGTAATAGAAAAAAAAAATCAATGTGTCCTTTTGGCTGTATATAAAAAGTGGTATGAAGAAAGGAGTATTTATAGCTCCAGGACTAATTTCAAGCAATACTTGATGGAAGATTATTGCATGTGACTTATGCCTACGAAGGATGTTCTTTGCTGAGATTCTTTTTTTTCCCCTCCCTTTGCACTTACATTGTGTATTTTCATGATTAAATAAGCACTACTGGAAGACTACCAAAGACAAGTTACATGAATGAAATTAAAAATAGAGTGTATGACAGAATCCTTGCCTTGATGTGAACAGAGTTATCTGTTTTGGTTCTTTCTTTCTTTCATCTGACAGTTTTATTTTCATGTTTATTTGCACAAATTAACATGCAGCTAACTATATGATTATGGAGTAAGATAAATTAGATGCAACAATAATCTACCATAAATAAATTTATGAGTGGATGATGGAATTAATGTCAGTTCCTGGTACTGAACAGTCATTTTTGAAATAGAAACCTGTTTCTTCATCTTGACCACCAAGTCATGTACTGCCCACATCCCATCTCATCGATGTGAAGATGTGGGGAAGAAAGCTTGTGAGGACTGCAGGCCGAGGCTTATTTGTGGGCTGAAAGTGGATGAGCTGTGGAGAGTAATGCGAGGGTGAAGGAAGGAAAGCTGTAGTTGAGTTAAGACTTGAAGGTCCAGCAGAACTTCACATTTTGCCTTGAAGTAGGACCCTGTGGGCTCAGCCTCCACTGATGAAGCAGCCGCGGCCTTGGGTAGCTGAACTTCAGAGGGAATGTGGAATCTGCTCAGATCACTCAGACAAAGTTCAGAAAATTTCGCATCTTCAACTTCCCATCTGCAAGCCAAACACATTCCTTCACCTGGCTAATATCGGCTAATGCTGTTCAGCAGCTCCCCGTGCAGCATCCCTGTACATAAATCTGCACAATAAAGGTGCCAAGAAAGGTTCTTTGGAGCGATGCCATAGGAACTTTTGGTTAACTAAGTAACTTGCCAGTCAGTGTGTGAGGAACCTTTTTTTTTTTAAGGAGCCTAATGTAATCGTTCTATACCAATAGCAAAACTCAATTCCCAGAAAAGTTGGGCAGTATTTGAAATGACAATAAAAACTAAAATCAGTGATAAGTAAATTACATTTGATGTGTGTAGACATCAGGTGATCTGCACAAACATACAGAGCCTTCTCAGTTGTATACTGAGTTTTATAAAGTGCCACATTTTTAGCAGGAAACTGGTCTGCACTGCAGAAAAGCCAGTATAGCAGCCACAGTCTGATTATGCAGCCATACTGTTGTAACAAGTGCAGAAAGTGGCTTGGCGTCATCATGTAGAAATGAACATTTCCAAAAAACACATGGCTTAGAAAGTGTCCGATTTTACTCTGAAATAAATGTGTATATATCATTCAGCATTAATAACGCCATCACAGATCTGTTACCTACCCATGTCGTGGTCACAAGTGTTAGCCCCAGACCATGACAGACCCTGGCTTTTGAATCTCACGCTGGTAACTATCCTTTTCTTAACAGGCTTGGAGAACACAACACCCATTATTTCTATAAGAAGGAATTGACTCTGTGGTAGGTTTGACATTGTGAGACAGGCATATGATTCAAGGTTTACGCTTACCCACGTTTGTGACGTAAGCAAGGACAGGCCTTCTCACTGTACCTGACTGACCCAACAGCCATGATTGCGGACAGCAAGCAGTGATGCCCTCCATGAGTCATCCTGTTAATGCCAGCACTATTGACAGATGGTTGCACGGTACAGGACTACATGCATGCGACTGTCCTTAACACCACATCAACGTCGCCAAAGACTGCAATGCTGTCATTCCAGACTGTCATGGAGTGACTCAGAATGGCAGTGTACGAGTCGTCTTCAGGGACAAGTCCTGCTGTTGTCTTGGTGGAGATGACCAGCGAATCCATGTGTGGAGGCAACATGGTCAGCGCCAAGATGAATGGTTTGTTGTCATGCGTCACTTGTCCAGAGGGCCTGGTGTCACTTCACCTCCACCCCTACTGCACGATCTGCAGGAACTGTGAGAGAATATTCAAGCTGCATGGGATGGATTATCGCAGGACAGCATTAGGAACCTCTACAACTCCATGCCGAGACGTCTGGCATGTTGCGTTAGCAAACACGGCGGCCCGACCTCATACTGAGAGACGCTACCTCTGTATGTGTAGCTTAATAAATATTGATGAGTGATTTGATGCACTGTGGTATAAAGTGTGAAGTATTTACAATCCTTACAAGCACACACATTTTTGGGCAAAATGGTGCACCTCAACCCACCCTTGCTCATCATTTGTATTTAAGGCAAAAATCATTTAAGAACCTTTCATTTTTAGGAATGCACAGCCACATTTTACCATTAGCACTAAATCTACCTGACATGCATATACCTCACATTTCCTAGCTCCCTGCAGTGAAGATTTCCTTCAAGGTATGTACAATTTAATTAGGGCAAAACTGCAGTTTGCTTTGAACCGGTGGAATGATTACATTTTGAAAATCGCTTTAACCCCAGGTCTTGCATCGCAGCATGCTCAAATGTGCCATATGACTGGATTCGTATTTTTGATACATATAAGCCATTTCAAATGCTTTGCTATGATGCAAGGACTTTCTTTCAATAAAAAAAAAAGTACTTTTCTATGGTGAACAGCAAAGGCAGTATGAGATCAGCTTTTTAAGAGACGAAAATCAATGTTTCATTTCCACTCAGGCCATGTTCAGCGCACTTTAAGATCAACTTGCCCTTCAAAATACCCCTCAATACAAAATCCACAATCTGAAGCTGTGTGTGTGATTGAGTCATACAATATCTGGAAGCACATGAAGCTTCTGTGCGTGTTAGATGTACTCAATTGGCTCCGACTGTTGAGATTAGCTCGTATGGTTAATTACATAGTACAGATATTCTGATAAGAAGCCTTATAAGAAAGTAAGTTGGCTAAAAAACATCAGATACGTTCTTTAACCCAGTCTTACATAATGCATGGCAGTTGATCCATTCTGAGTATTCTGAGCACCTTTAACTTCCCATTTTCAAGCCAAACACATTTATTCACATGACTAATATTGGCTAAATCCGCTCAGCGGTTCTCCACGCAGCATCCCTGCACAGACATCTGCACAATAAAGGCACCAAGAAGGGTTTTTTGGAGTGATGCCATAAAAGAGCAACTGTTGGTTGGCTAGAGAACTTCTCAATGACTGTGGGAAGAACCTTTTTAAAGTTTAAAGAACCTCCAAATAATGTAATCCTCACTGAAATTCTGTGTGTGCTGGATTTACTCAGTTGGTTGATCCTGAGATTCGCTATTGTGGTTAATTACACTGTACAGATCTGATCATCATACATGCATCTGGGACCAAAAACCTGTCTGATCTGAAAGTAAATTGACTATAAAACATCAGCTGTGTTCTCTAACCAAATCCCCCAGGTTATGCCTCGTGTGTGATCCATCCTGAGTATCCATCTCTGTTAAAGTGGACCTATTATCCTTTTTCCTCTTCCTTTTGTTCTTCCTGGGAGAGAGTGGGAGAAACGCTCCAACAGAAACCACTTTTCTGGCCACCGAATGCAAAGTATAGTACTATTTATGTGTTTGTCTATTTAAAATGCTAATTTCTGACAAAACCTGAGATTATTCTCCTTTGTTAGATCATATTCTTAACATATGAAAATGCCAAATCACACATTTTTGGAGAAGAGTAGATTAAAACACTAAAGTAGACGCTTTTGTCCTTTTGACCTGCCTTTGTTCCAGAACTCAGTAAAGTTACTAATGCATAATAAACCATGTTTACCTGACTTGACCACAGTTAATTAACAATTCAGCATCGTACGTTTCTCCAGCATCTGCCCACAAGGCTTTATTTTGTCAGCTGATTTGCATATGGTAATTTAGTGATAAAATCACTCACCGCAACATTTAAGGAAATCAATGTTTCATTAGCTTAAGATTAGAAGATTGTGAGTAACAGTGAAATGAAGTTAATTTCTGGACTGGTCACCATTTTCATTTGTTTTATCATGCTATAATTTCCAAACTGACTGCTTAATGATAGGAGCGTATACCTGGCCATATAATGCAGGTAGAATTCATGGAAATATGTTCCTATCTTTACTGGAACATGTACATTTACAGTTGTGATGTATGGGTTTAAGTTCACAGTAAAGAACTGCAGATGGAAGCTATATATATATATATATATATATCTATATATATATATATATATATATATTAATACCTCATTCAGGTTCATGATAATACTGATGTCTGAATTCAGGGACTTTTTTACAAAACGTTTTTACAGGGGTGCTGAAACATGAAGAGGGTGCTATACCCATGGAGGTGGCAGTATGTAAACACCACAGGGCTTGGTGGAACCAATCATTGACCCATTAGATACAGGCTGAAATCAGTGTGGAGAAGATTTGGCTGGCATTACACCTTCGGTTGCCAAAGTCAGAAATGAAAGCTTTATTGCAAGTTCTGCCAGGAAGACTCCAATGCTACGTCACTCAGTCGCAGTCCGCCACCTGTCTTTGAAAGGATTTGCATTTCTGTTCTGCTGCTTTCAGGTGCCAATGTTCGACCTTCTCCCCTCCTCCTCACCAGTTTGGTCCCAGTCCTTTGTCCAGGGAGAAGGCTTCATTCTTGCTGTCGATATCCGAAAGGATCTGGGAGGGTCTGAACGCTTTAAGTTCTGGGCCCACGACAGGACCTACACCAAAGACTCTTCATTCCTTAAGAACTATTATCCTTCAGACTATACACCTCATCAATCATTAAATATTGTGGCGTGCATAAGTAAGGCTTGACAGAAGGCAGCATGATCAGTCAATAAAACACTCTTTATTGGCTTATGACACTCTTAGAATACTTCAGAGCACTTGGTAAATGAAACCACCTACAAGCTAGAAGATAACTGAGAGGAGACTATCAGCACTAGTAATCCGCTTCACGGTGAACTGTAAGAAGCATAACCTACAACAAACTAGATATAAATGCATCAACATTACATAAACAGTTACCAGCAGTAGTAATTCAACAACATTAAACAGTAACTACAGGGATAACTGCAACTTAAGCCCAGCAGGAAGCTAGTGGTGCATGATGGGAAAGGGAGACCCACGCCCAGCTGCCCCTCCCTCCTCCACACACATGCACTGAAACTGTTGCTTCTGAGAGCCCATGGCAAGGTTCGCCACAATATGATTTTCTATCACTTTCACCTTTTGAGTCTTTCAGGCAGAACCAGAAAGTTTGGGTGTTTTTGTTTTTCATTTGGTTCGGTTGGTTTCACCTATAATGGCTGAAGTGCACCAATTAAACATGTGATTACCTGTTTATTGATTTAAAGTTTTGCAGGGATACAAGTGCTCTGTTATTTTCAATCTCATTTACAATTATTTGAAAACAAAAAAACTATTTGCATGAAAATAGAGACACTTACGATCTATGGGTATTACAGTAAAAGGAACCAACATTTAATTGCTTCTTGATGATTGGTTCATCAATTTAAATGCTACCAATCAGGTTGATGATGCAATACTTTATGTAATCTATTTGCCTAAATCACACTTGAAGAAAATTAAACTAAAGACAAAGTCTGATAGGTCCACACCTTTTTTGTCTAATTCAGTATCACATTTAACCTCATTTTACACTTTACTAAACAAGCTTAGTTTGACAGGTATGAATACTTAAAATTAACCTAAAATTGTGTGCTTCTGTGGTTCAGTTCACTGCTGGGTTGCATTTCTTCATGGTGGTCTGCAAAAAAAGGATATTCAGCATCAGGGTATACTTTTCTTGGTGCATGTCAGCATTTTGACTCTTTGCAAAAACTTGTATTGTTGCAGCATGAGCTACTAGCTACTAGCAGACTAGCTACTGTGATAGGATGCCACCTGTACAACAAGTGCAATCGTGAAATTTCCTTGCTACTAAATATTCCACACTCAACTGTTTATGGTATTATAACAAAGTGGAAGCGATTGGGAACGACAGCAACTCAGTCACAGAGTTGTAGGTTACATAAGATGCCAGAGCGGGGTCAGTGGATGCTGAGGCGTATAGTGCGCTGAGGTTGCCAACTTTCAATCGCTACAGACCTCCAAACTTCATGTGGCCGTCAGATTAGCTCAAGAACAGGTGCGTGGAGAGCTTCATGGAATGGGTTTCCATGGCCGAGCATTTGCTTCCAAGGCTTACATCACAAAGTGCAATGCAATCTCTGGAGTGATGAATCATGCTTCTCTGTTTGGCAATCCGGTGGATGAGTCTGGGTTTGGCAGTGCACAAAGCAAGGTCCATAAAGACATGGATGAGCGAGTTTGGTGTGGAAGAACTTTGGTGTGGAAGAACAGGACTACACCGTCCTGACCTCAACCCGATAGAACACCTTTGGGATGAATTAGAGTGGAGACTGCGAGCCAGGCTTTCTTATCCAAAATCAGTGTCTGACTTCACAAATGCGCTTCTGGAAGAATGGTCAAAACCCATAAACACATCCCTAAACCTTGTGGAAAGCCTTCCCAGAGAAGTTGAAGCTGTTATAGCTGCAAAGGGTGGGCCGACATCATATTAAAGCCTATGGATTAAAAATGGGATGTCACTCAAGTTCATATGCGTGTGAAGGCAGATGAGCGAATACTTTTGGCAATATAGTTTATTATAGTTTACTTTTAATAGGTTGGACCAAACATCAGCAACCCGTAATGAAGCAGAAGTAAACCAAGGCATCATAATGAGGTAGAAATAGAGTGAGGCTTACTTTTTCTACTTACAGGAGAAATATTGAAAAAAAAAATCAATATTTTGTTTTAATATTGAAATATAAATATGATAAGGGAACAGCACTTTTCTTGAGTTAAGTCAACACTGAAGATCATCCAAATTCCTCCAAACCTCAGTCAGGACTGTTACTTCAAAGAAAATCTTCCAGTTGCACCAAGTTAGGTTTGGCAGTATGGCTCTGTTCAGGGACCTTCCTTGCCCTTCCATGTGCATACATGGAAAGCCTAAGGCAGGAAGAGCAACAGAAAAGACCCCCCGGGCACAGAACAGAGCAGGCATCAACGACAATAAACATGACATTGAGTAAGTAAGACACAGTGTGGAGGAGGCGGGGCAGAGGCGGGCTGCAAGTGGCTTCCAGAGGAGTGGCAAGGGTGGGTAGGCTAAAGCAGCTTAAAGAAGTGCCCTGACAAATTTAACCAATCATACACATAACAGGCGACTGAGATCAGCTGGTGGCCTAAGCTTGGCTTTGTGGCCTGCCTGAATAATGCTATGCTAAATTTAGCTCTGCCAGAAAGACTTAAAAGGCAAGAGTGATGGAAAAAGCTATTTTAAGCCTCGACAAAGCCTGGCATACACTACATGATTTTAGCCCAATTTTAAGCCTGATTTGGTCAGAGCCGACTGAATTTCATGATCGGGCTGAATTTCAGCTTCCTCAGGCGAGGTTTGCTGTGCAGTGTGAGAGGGGAAGCGATATACGATTAACTGCCCGAGCGAGCTCTGATTGAGCAGTCAGATGATCGGATGAGTTTCTGAAAATGTCCGAAATTTTGGTTACTTGTCTCACAGTTTGAGAACGAGCTTTTGAGAAGTCGCACCCAAAACCACAGACAGTCACAACTACTGCTCCTGCACAGCTCCGCACACATAAATGCAAGCTAGAGAGTCAAAACATGTTCAGTACCAGCGTTTGTAAATGCAAACTGTACTTCAGTGATATTGTTATACTGTCTCTGTAGTTCGCCTGGTTCTCAGTTTCAGTGCAGTGTAGTAAAGTTAGCAGAACTGCTGTAGCACAGTTGGTGTGTCAGCGGCTGAATCCCAAATGCCCCTCTCCTTCCTACTGGCGCTCTTTGCAAGTTCTGGCTTCTACACCGAAACATTAGTCCCATATGGAATTGTGTACACATGGCTAATACCCAAAAGGCTGTGTATTAGACATATGATGCGCTGCTGGTGGCAGGAGCCACTTATCCTACATAGTGCACTACTTAGGGAGCAGAGAGTCGTTTGAGATTCAGACAGTGTTTTTGGACGTGCAGTGTGTTGTTTTGAATGAAACAGCTTTATTGGAAAGAGCTGAGCTGTCTGTATGGGCTGTGTTTTACGTGCAGTGTTAGCACCCATGTTGCGCCATAAGAGTCGGACAGAGTGTGTTCATACAGTGTGAGTAACTACATCGCAAGTTTTCTCTGTACACAAACTGTGAGCAAACGTCAAGATTTCTAAAAACGTACAGTGTATACCTGGCTTTAGGTGTACAATCTGAAGGCTAACAATTCTTAAGAAATCAAGAATCTTTGGTGCAGGCCTGGGCCAAGGTCTTGAAGCATTCAGACTGTGACAGATCATGCCAGATATTGATGCCAGGGGCAGAGCCTACTCTCCCTGAATAACAGGACCAGTGTTCTTTTATAGACTGGCAGACTGCAATTGGCCAGAGTAATGTAAGAGTGAATGACAGCGTTGGAGTCTTTCTGGCAGAACTTGCGCTACAGCTTTCATTTTAGACAAAATTTCTCCTTAATGCTTATTCACACAGATCCTGATCTGTTTTCTGCCTTCTATTTATTCTTTAAAATCAGACAGACCAATCAGAGATTCTTGTCATGGTTGCAGCCCGAACAAATGTGCATCCATATGACAGCAGGACTTACCTTGCTTTCGGCACAGCACAAAAGCTTATACGACAAGCAATAGGCTGACTAAAATGTGGAGGTTAAGTAAAATACATATTGGTCCGTAGTTAAAAGGCTAGGGAAGGACGGTGTGTATACTACAGTGGTTTATAGCCCCTTTTTTTGGTGGATCTAGGTGCTTCCAAGGTCTGTTCAAGCCCATGAAGAACCGCAACCTGTTAGCGTCCTTTGCTAATGAATGTTTGGGTCTTTATCTTTTGTTTTAGATTTTTTTTTTTTGTTTGTTTGGAGTTTTTTTGTGTTAAAAAACCATGGCGAAATGTCCACGACACACTTATCAGAAAGGGAAGAGGGTCGTTGGGCTCCCTGTAGTTCGGTCGCTCCTTTTTAATGAGAGGAGCAACAAGCAGAAGCAGAGCCTTGAATTCCCCACTGGCATACAAAAATATCTTCAGAATCACTTGTTACACTGTATCAGCTATATGTGAGGTGCTGCAACTCCCCATGTGGTTGTCTTTTCTATAGAATGAGTTTAGTTGAAGTGCTTAAAAGAAAAACGATGAATTCATCATCGCTGCTGCTGCTCAAGGAATCCAGTTCTTCTTCCTCTTCCATCTTCTATCTTTACTGTGTGAAAATCCTACTATGTTAAAAATCGCAAAAACGTGCTTGTGTGAAAAGGCTTTAAGCCACATTTTCAACTCTGAAGCTCAGGTAGGTAAACAATATAGGATTAGTCTTTAACATAATTTCCAAGTTCAAGTACAAGTTCCAAGTTTATTTGTTATTTGTTATTTATCAAAACATTCATACATTCAGTTGTTCCTCTATCCATCGCACTACACTGTATATCAGTGGGGCTGGAGATGTACCACCCTGCAGAGTTTAGCTTTAACCCAATTCTAGCCTTCAGGGGCAGAGCCAGGCATGTTGGATCTGAACTCACCAGGGTGGTAGATCTCCAGTAGAGGTCTGCATACCCATGGAACTTACAGTAAAGTAATAAAGTAATTATGTAGTTATGTAATTATGTAGTTATGGTGCTACAGAAATAGTGAAGCCTTCAGCTGGTCAGTTGGCCTCAGCTGTGGAAAGTGCGCTACAAAAGGCCAATACACCACAAACAGGCAGACTAAAGGCATGTCTGACACACAGCATTTTCAGAGTATGTCAAATACTGGACGTCATTTACCCTCCAACGGGGCTCAAGATGGGAGCAGGCTAAACGTGTATGTTGCATGCGGGAATGGGACAAATATTGCCAATTTCTACCTGGAGAGGGACAAATTCTAGCGAGAGTGGAATTAGAAAGTCTGTCTCACATGTAGACCTCTATTCTCCAGGACCAGGATTTGGGCACCATTGCTGCATATGTAGGAGTCTGCATTTTCACATTGTCTTTCCTTAGATTTAATGATTATTATCATGATGTAATAATGTTTAAAAGTCTTGTGTCTGATATTCTTGCATTTTATTTATCCCGCCTGAGGTCCACCCATGTTGTGTTGTTTAATGCCCTAGTAATCAGTCTTAATTAATTCTTATAAGACAATTTCCCAACCTCTCTACCACTCTGGAATTAAACAAGCTGTGTTTAGTGTGCTGTTAAGACTGATGTATGGAAATGAACTCCGTTCTAAATAGTTGCCCTTCGAAAAGCAGTTCAAGCCGAACCACTTCCTATAGCTTCAGATTGAATGGGCGGAGCTAAACTGCTGAAGGCTGAATCTGCAGAAATATGTAAATGCAGTTGTCTCGGTGACATCACAAAGAACAATGAATTTAAAGGGGTCTGTTGTCCCAGCTTAGTTTCAATTAAAAGACACTATAGACTGAGAAGTCAACAGTATGCTTTAAAATATGAACAGGTCAGGTTTACAGTATATGCACCCTTTAAAAGCATACTCATTATCTTGCAGGCTAATTTTCCGACATTTTGAGGTTGTTGGGCCAGTTTCTTTAAAGCAATGCATTAAATGCACATGACCCTTGTTACAGCCGCAAGCTGTTTTCGCTGTTCTGTGCTCTCCTGTATCTCTCTCTCTCTCTGCACCTCCCTGTCCCTAGGTGGAGGTGTCAGGAAATGCCCACTGGTGTCTGAGGCCCTTCCTGTGGGAGAGACTAAAAGAGGCGGGAAACTGTAGAGGAAGGAGACCCTGCTCAGCTTTCCATGTGTTGACTGCCATCTTGTATGGCTTGTGTGTTCTGCTTTTAAAGCTGGTGCTATTAGCTCATTGGTGATAGTACATTGTGTGTACCCTTGTTACCCTTACCGGAAGGGGGTATGTGCCCATGGGGGTCAGCTATGTCCATCAGATTAGAAATTTTGGTAAAAGGCTTGTTTCTTGAAGTCATACCAAACAGGCTCCAAACAGGCATCGGGACAAGCCATGATTTCCATGTGTGGACTGAACGGATGGTGTTTATATGGTGCATTACTTCAAAAAAGCAGCAATATTTACTTTCCCATGCCATAGGCCCTTTAAATCCACTCTACTTCATTTGCTGTAGTTTCTATAGCTGTTCATCATTTGTAATTATTTTTAGCAGAACGTTCCTGGGTCTAAGTAAGTGATGTATTACTGGGTCTCAGTTTCGGCTCTGGCCGTCACTGCCAGTCGCCTAATTTATGGAAAAAGAAACAAAATATCGAGCCGTCCGTGTTGCTCATTCTGAGTTTATTTCGGAGAATTTAGATCATCCCTAATCAATCTCTGTCCGAGCCCATTGCCCGACAGCGTCCAGTCAGCTGTCAATTTGTCTTTATTACAGGGTTTTAACAAGTGATTTATATCTGGTGAAGGCAGCTCTGAGCCCAGAGAATAAATCTAACAAGCACGCTGCTTGTTCTCTGAGCTGAACTGGTGCGATCTGAGTAAGTTAACAAGTGTTGACATGGGGAAACCCTTCCGGTGCCTATTGCTTTATTAATAATCCTTCTGTACAGAGGCTGTAAGTTGATTGTTGCCTGAGAAATCAGCCTTTCCTCGCTGATTTCAAAGATCCGCCAGATCTGCCTTCGTTAATCCTTTATTAGCTATAGGCCTAAAACTCTTATTGTCATTCTCATGAATTACATATTTGCATAATGAATTTCATTTATATCCAGTTACATCCTACAATATTGAGCAAAAGTCTGAGACAACATAGAAAAATGGTCAACTGTTTGTTTCTGCGTCACTGCCCACCGACCAGAAACTCCCAAGCTGAAGAGGGAAGAGTATTCACTCTGCTGTTTGAGTGATAAATAATGATAAAGATAAATAGAGCTTAAGATTAATTTGGTTAAAGATAAATGTCCTTCATCTGTGTAAGTGTGTGAGGGTGCACATGGGTGTATGTGTGTGTATGTGCATGTGTGGGTGTGTGTTCACAGTTTGTCCAATATTGGGTCATTTAATTAGGAGAACTGTACATTAGAATCGAGCTAATTATTTCTGAATGAAGAGGAACGGAATTGCAGGAGGCCAATTAACATCCCAATTACACACACGGCACACACAATCCTGCGTGTTTTACTTTAAGTGCTGCAACACACATGATGCCCGCTGTTATCTTCAGTCTCATTTAGCTTACTGCGCGTCCTTCAGCTCTCCTGAGAAAATCTGCTGCAATACCAGGAAAACAGCAAGTCGTGTGTGTTCCTGCAATGAAGATAATTCATAAAAACTTGGAATAGTTTGGTGGAAAAGTTTGTAAAAAGGGTCAAAAGTACAAAACTCTTTCCCTAATGCAAACTAAAAATATGAATAAAATCAAAGCTTTAATTTTGTATTACCTCTTTTCACATGCACTTCTTTAAATATTAGGTTGGACATTTTAATCCTGATACAGTTTCTAACCCAAGTCATTCATGAAGGTGGCACACAGTGGCCTGATGCTGTCTTAAATCAAGGTAGTAGTAGGAGTGCTCATCATTCTTTGGTTAACCAGCCAACCTCACTCTTATGTAGCATGATTAGTCATGCTATGCCATGACTAATCATGACATAGCATCATCTTATTACACAACCATACTAACCCACACTCCTTATGTGTCATTTATTCATCCCTCGTTCCTTCCATAGCAGCCACAGTCTAGCGGGAAGTGGGAAACAGGAAATACACTTTTCTAGTTTTATTTGTAACTGTAGCTCAGTTGTCCTTCCTTTGTTACAAATAACTGATAGACAATGATTGCGAATGAGTTTAGACCTCTTGTAAAACTTCACAAATTGGTGCACAGGAGTAATACAGTGCTGCTTATAATAACCCTTTTTTATATCTGTTTACTGTTATTTGAGGCAAGTGTGTGATTATTGGTGAGGTATAAGCTTCCATTAATTAATAGCTACATTAGCCTTGTAGCTCCAGTGCAAAACTAAAGAAGCCTCTGGTACACTTCCTGAGATATTGCTTTAACATTGAATTCAATGTTAGCTGGTTAAATTGCACTCCACTCCCAGGAGCTACAGGAAGTTCTGGGAATTAAAATAAAATAAAATAAAATAAATTAGAGTACATGATCCCAATAATATAACAGGAAGCAGAATTATGTGGACTGGTAGCCATCTGTGTTTTGGTTCTTGACCGAGAAAACCCTGAAGAGATCACCTGACCCCGACAGTAGCACCATATCATATTCAGTATATGAGAAGATGTCATGGGATTGGTGTTAACAAGCAGAGCAGGCAGCCAGAACATCATCTTCCACTCAGCATTAACAATTAAATAAGACGCGCTGGAGAGAATTTGGTCTGAAGCTCATCCTCCAGCTCTGGAGACAAGAGGCTGAAGCTGGAGAACCAGGAATCTTCTCCAAACTCCAGCAGGCTGAAGATACGACGGGTCCCAATACTGTCCATCCTCATTACGCTGGTATGTACACACACAGAAACACAATGGAAAGTGAAGGCCGGTAAACAACTGAGGGCCAGGGGTTTGGTGTTACCGTGGAAACCACATGGGATAATTACCATCTATCCCAAATGATGGTAATTAGATGAGTAATATTCATAAATATGCAAATGGCACGAAATGTAGCCATTGTAAAAGTGGCACGAGTGGTGAGTTAAGTGTTTGTAAAATCGAGCCGCTGATTAATGTTTGTGCTAACCCACTTATATTTCCATCATGCGTATTAGGAGGCCACTAAATTAGCTTTTGTGATTTCTAATTCATTCGAATGCTTTTGTTTTGCTGCAGACTGTAGAGGGAAAAAAAATGGAGATTGTGTTCAATTTGCGTGCTCGTTTTTAACTACTGTCCTAGAGCAATGGGAAATGAGAAGTTGTAAGCAAACCACTTCTGAGTTTTTGCTTCTTTGCCTCTATTGGATGAAATGAGTCATTATTGCAGCAGTTAATTAATATGCATGAGAATATCTCAATAATCCACTTTTAGGACGTGTTTCGTGTTGTTTCTGTTTTTTTTCTTTTTCTTCTCTTTTTTTTGTGCTCCATTGTCTCCCTCACCCGCTGTGTTATTTGTGCCATTTTTAGCTGATGGAAAACCTTCACACCTTCGAGTCACTCCGGCTTGCTCACACAACCTTTCCCCTCTCCATCTGTTGCTAAGCAGCGTGGCGACAGGCGGCTGCACCTTTGGCCGCCGTCCTGCAGGCGGCGGATGTAAAGCACAAAGAATTCTTTAACCTTCAGAGATGCACTGAGCGCACACTGTTACTGTATCCAGAGGCAATTTTGGAAACACTTTAGGCCTGGCCATGTTTGTGTTTGGGCTCTACACTGCTGTTCAGTACCATCCTTGGCAGAACAAAACCTGGTATCTCTAAAGTGGTACCTTTTCAGGAGAAGATACTGTTCTTAACTTTTAACGTACGTTAAGTTAGCAAGAGTTTGTGCCATTTCTGTTGGACCATTCATCACGAAATGTTCACACAACACAAAGGTTATCTGGAGATATCTTTTTTCCTTTAAACTCAATTTCCTTCCCAGTTAAGCCAATTCCATGAGCTAACTAGGTTTCCCATCACATGATGCTGCCAAGATGGGAAGGTGAATCCAGACAGATGTTTTTTTCAGGGTTACTTGAAGTCAGCCACTCTGTCTTTATTAGAATACCGCTAACACAACAGAATGCTGGGGAGAATACTATGGCAGTCGTGGGCTGGAGGTTAGGGAACCAGCCTTGTAACTGGAGGGTCATTGATTTGATTCCCTAAACCGACAGGACATGACTGAAGTGTCCTTGAGCAAGGCATCTAACCCCCAACTGCTCCTCAGGTGCCGTGGATAGGGCCGCCCATTGCTCCGGGCAAGTGTGCTCACTGCTCCTTAGAGTTTGGGTGCTTAACTTCATAGATGGGTTAAATGTGGTAAATAAATTCCTATGTGTGTAAACACAATTGGCAAATGATTCTAAATTCTACTTTTAAGTCTAATTACATAATTAAGAGGGCCCTGCCTTTATTTCGGTACCTTACCTCTGACTGTGCTCCAATAGGGGACTGTTTCTGCAGCTACTACATGGGAGGTGGATGGAGGATCCAAGCAAAGCAGACCTAAATGATAAAAGCTACAAATATTTGTGGCCAGTTCAGCAGCAGTCTACAGGACACGCCATGATAAGCTTAATTAATGGCCTGGTCTATATGACCTGCACACCTCTTCAGAAAACATCCAATTCAGAAAAAATCCAATGTGTTAGATTTTACAAATACTAATAAATATGGCTACCAAAAGCACCAAAACTCTTAAATAATAACCTTGAGTTAGTGTCTAGTTATTCACCAGCTTCTTATCTGAATTTTCTGTTCCACCTTAAATGGTGCAGATGTTAATCTGAGGTAACATTAAAGTTCAAAAAATTGTGAATAGGAAGCCAACATCATATCACAGGAAAATTTCTACATACAGTTTAAATACTTCCTTAAATCAGGAAACATTGTAACTTCAGCTTGGAGATGTTTAATGAGCATGGCAGTAAACCTGTAACTGGTCACTGGTGCTGCTAGACAGTTGAATGAGTCTCTGTGACTGATCTCATGCTGCATCACAAATCGCTCATTGCTATACTTCACCTACTGCACTAAAGAGGCCACTATAGCGTATAATAACTTATTTTTTACTAAAAGAGTGTGATCTAGCACGTAAACATTAAGTTCCTTATATAGTCCATATAGTCCATGTCCACTTTATTTTTATGTGACCGCTGTATTTCAGCCAAAGTGTCCTTCGTTACTGTTTTAGCTAATTCAAAGGAGGCGAGCTTGCTTGTTATTGTTTTATGTCTGTGACGTTTCTGGGACAACGTGCAGGTTGCAGCCATCACTACAGCTGAGTGAAACTGAAAATGTACCAAGAACAGTAATGTTATGAATGTACAGCTCTTGAGAGAGCACAGCTTATATATGTATACAGCCATTTACTTCTCTCAAATTTATCTCCAGTAACCACATGTGATTAGAGTTTGGGGCTAGAAGAAAAGGTCTTTAAGGTGAGGACCATTGCTATGGCTTGAATCATATGGATAGGAGGAGATGAATGGAAACGAGAGATGAAAAAATAACCTACACAGCTGCTACGTAGCTGCTTTCCTCTTTGCTGTGATGATGCAGCTAATTAAGGTGGCACCGCACAGCTGTTGAAGACACATCAAGATACTTTAGTGTTAATATTATAGAGGTTAAGTGGTTGTGTCCTTGTCTACCTGTGAAGGTGGTTTGAGTAATTGGCTCGCAGCCTGTTTCTGAAATGCATTCTATCCTGTTCATGCTTGTACTCAGTGCTGTCCATTTATGATCAGATGACCAAGGATGCTTGTTAATGCCAGGTGTAACTAGGGCCTGTCTGAGCATGAAGAACTTAAGCACAGGTTACAGTAATCTAAATGAACCAGTTTCTTCTTGGGCAGAAATGTAAAGAACTGGGGGTGATGTGTGATAAGGGGTAGTTGTGGCCTGTGAGTGGGAATTGCCAACATGGGGTAATCTCAAGTCTTTTCTTTGTTGACACAACTAATGCAGTACTAAAACAGAGCAAAAGAAAAAAGAAAAGTGCTACCCAGAGTGACATGACCTGATCATTGTTACAGGGCAGATAGGTTGAGGCAAAGGCGCTCATGGGCCTCCTTTCAGGGGTTTTTAACTAACCACAAGTGGTCACCTGTGTAAGTAAATTACTGAAATGGAACCCAGATGCAGCAAAACAGGCCCAAACATGATGCTACCACCACCATGTTTCACAAATGGGATGGTTCTTATGCTGGAATACAGTGTTTTGATTTTCCAGATATAACGTTTCCCTTTAAACCAAAAAGTTTTATTTTTCATTGACCTTTAGCAGATGGGCAGCAATGTTCTTTTTGGAGAGCAGTTCTCCTTGCAGCCCTGCCATGCACACCACTGTTGTTTAGTAATGGTGGACTCATGCACATTAACATTAGCCACTGTGAGAGCAGCCTTTAGTTGCTTAGAAGTTACCCTGGGATACTATATTATATGCCTTGTTCTTGGAGTGATATTTGTTGGTTGACCAGTCCTGGGGCGGGTAACAAATTTCCTCTATTTGTATACAATCTGTCTGACTGTAGATGGTGGAGTCCAAACTCTTTACATATGGTTTTGTAACCTTTTCCAGCCTGAGCATCAACAGTCTGTTTTCTTAGAACCTCAGAAATCACCTTTGTTTGTACCCTGATACACGTTTTTACAAATGTATGTTATCAAGATCTGACTTATTATACAGCAGAGTGGTCACTCAGACTGGATTATCATTCCATTGATTGAAAACACCTGACTCTAATTTTACCTTCCAATAAACTGGTAATTCTAAGTTCAACTACTTATGCCACTCACAGATAATATTGGATCTTTTTTAACTCAATAAATAAATCAAAAGTAGAATATTTCTGTTTCATGTTTATGTATTATTTTTAACTTTTAGGACTTTTAGCTCATATTTAGGTCATAGACAGAAATGAGCCCATTAAACATGCTATGTAATGCAAATCCTTTGTTTTTATTCTAATATCTGACTTGGGGGTGGGGTTCTGGGGCGGGTTGTAGGGGATGGCTTCAGCTTCAAATGATCCAATCATAAGTGAAGGGCTAGACATGGCTTTACTTCTAGAATTTCTATGTGTCTCAAATTTATCTCCAGTAACCGCATGTAATCAGTTTGGGGCTGGAGGAAAAATACCATCCACACTGACAACATCAGCCTCTCGATGTGTTTGATGCTAGACAAAAACTTAGGCTATGGACTGTTGCTATGGCTTGGATCGTACAGATAGGAGGAGATGGATGGAATCGAGAGATGAAAAATAATCTACACAGCTGTTACATAGCTGTTTTCCTCTCTGCTGTGATGACGCAGCTAATTAAGGTGGCACCGCACAACTGTTGAAGACACATCACGATACTTTAGTGTTCATATAGGTTAAGTGGTCATGTCCTTGTCTACCTTTGAAGTTGGTTTGAGTAATTGGCTCACAGCCTGTTTCTGAAATGCATTGTGTCCTGTTCATGCTTGTACTCAGTGCTGAGCCACTTATGATCAAATGACCAAGGATGCTTGTTAATGCCAGGTGTAACTAGGGCCTGTCCGAGCATGAAGAACTATTAAAACACAAGTCACACTAATCTGAATGAACCTGTTTGGAATGGAACAGCCATGGCAGTCGACCCGCAGGACATGTATGATGTACAGTACAAGATAACACTTAGCCAGTTCACAAGGTTTAATGAGATTTAATCTCTGAACTTACAGCGGACTCACGCTTGTGTCAGCTTTCTCAGCGTAACACGGCATGAAACATATCCTACAGTCCTAATCACAAAAAATAATGCACGTAATGTGGATAATTACTTATCAGGGGATATTGTGCTGCTTGAGCTTCACAATCAATATACGGTAGTCATTTCCAATTTGTGACTTAATTGGTGTCTGAGAGCCTGAGTGTATATCTCATATTAGGGAATAATAACAAACTGTACTCTCACATGGCCATGGAACTGCGATGTGTGCTTTTAAAATGAGGTGGGAGAAACAGAGATATTATTAGTTAGTTCGGTTATTGCCTTTCTGCTTTGGCAAATCTTTGTGTCAACAACATCAAGTGTTAAAGTTCTCTCCCTAGATTCAGCTAACAAGATGCAATATGCAATAAGACCTCCTATACACTAAAATATAAGATATTAGACCATAAATTACTTCAACAAACACTCATACCAGAACAAGACAAAGTGGTCCTCATACAACCTCCATAAACACATTGCTTTACATTATTAGGAGATATACAGTATTGTGCAAATCTTAGAGACCTTTTCATTTGTTATTAACTTCCAGTTAGAACGGCCATTAAGGGTGTTCACACACTTTTCCCAAATACTTGAGTCCACACCCAGGACTAATTCCAGGCTCATTTGGGGGAGCGAGTCACTATCACATTTGAAATGTAGATCAATTGTGCAGTTCCATACATGACTGTTCTATGTGCAGGTTTACAGTATGGTTGTGTGAACTGGCAAAGAACAGCATTCTTTGTCCATGACAATCCTTAGCAATTTCCATTTTGAAACTTGAAAAAGGAAGTAAAGAGATCATTCAAAGCAGTCAGGTTACAAAATGAAGTACTCATGCAACCATAAATGTGCCAAGAATGGATAGCTTCCACATGCACAGCAGGAGAATCGGAGATTGGTTCTCTGGACCACTCAGTTTCACTATTGAGCATATTTTTTCTTTGGTGCCAAGTTGACGTTTTTGAGGAATTTGAAGAATTTGGTTGCTATTTTGCGTTTCACAATTGAAATAATTTCAAACACTTAAAATAATGCATTCAGACAAAAATGTAGGATTGCTGGATTGTGGCATGCAGTTATGTCTCTATATGCTTACAAGTGTGGTCTGGTTACGCGAGGGCATGCGCACACCTTGAACAGGTTCCGGACAGTCCAGACAGGCCACGAGTAGAAAGGATCATTTGATCTGCTGATGAGCATGAGCAGATCCCACAGTTTCCTTGTCCACCATCCAGACACAGGTGGCACCTTCATTACACATCCCTGTCTCTGCCCGGACCATTTCCAGGTGCTCAGCAGAAGGAAGTTTGGTGTCACACCGCGCATTACGTGTCCTGCCATTGACAGCCAGCCACCGCCGCCATCGTTTGCAGTGTTGTCGTGAACAAGAAACCTGGACTGCTACAAACTGGAACCATATCTTCTTTAGCTACAAATCTAGGTTCTGTTTGGGATCCGGTTTTAGTATGGAGGCCTCATGGAGTGCACTTTAATCCTGCCTTTGCTGTGGAGCAACACACTGCCCCTACTGCTGGTGTGATGATCTGGGCTTTGCAATTTTTCAGCAAGATAATGCTCGGCCAAACACGGCAAGGGTTTCCTAGGAATGTCTCTGCTAGATTGCATCACTTTTTTGGCCTCCCCAGTCACCAGATTTATCTCCAATTGACAATGTCATTGAGTACACATCTTTTCAGACCTCTTTTTTTCAGATCTCAATCAAGAGTGGACTTTGGAGCTTTATTTCTCTCAAAGATAAAAGTTTGAAATACTGTTTATCTGATTGTGGCAGTTTTGGTGGTCTACCGGGTCTTGCACAACGGTTGGGAGTCTTTTTGTCTTTGACTTTTAATAGTTTCTGAACTTTGTTTTGGAAAACATTTTGGAAAGTTTTGGATACTCTTGTTCCTTACAATCCTCACTTTACGTTAGGCAATCAATATATATATAAATATAAGAACTATATCAGAAATATGTCCTGAATAAATAAGGGTTCTTTAGTAACTGCAGAGGTTCTTTGTATGATGAAACAGTTCTTCAGATTGATGGATAATGTGTTTTGAAAATGGTTCTGTATAGCACCTAAAAGGTTCTGCTATTGTTTCAATACATTCAATGTTGTTTCCTTTTTTCTACAAATATATGTATCAGTTTTGAAGGAAACTGTCCTCATTTTCCAAGTACATTTTGCTAGTTAGCTCAGGATGATCAAAAACTGCATCTGTCTTAATCATAGAATGGAGAGGAGCAGCGATGCTATATATACAGTGCGGGTATGTATGAGTACTAGGAAAAACATTTTCTCCAAAAACTCTTAATTAGGTTGACTTTTATTATTTTTGCACCTGTGAAAGAAGTGTTTACTCCCTCTTTTGGTAGAACACAGATGGCACTGCCCACCTCCCAGGATATCATCTGTTAGTGTGCAAGTTTCTCCAACCCATTTCTGTAATCTGTGCATGTACTATGGCTCTTAGGGAGGATTTTTATATATGAACTCTATCTGACCGTGACGAGTGGGTAGAAACTTTCCTGATGAAGTCATTCCAATCCAACCTCTGCCTGTCAATAGAGCTTTAAACTGGATGGATTTCTATAGTTTTGACCTTTGGGTTGAATGTGTCCTTGGTAAAGTGGAGAGGCTGTGAGGGTGTGGGCTTGTTTGTGTTAACCGTATGATGTAGGTGCCTATATTTAGGTACTATTTACTGTCGTTATATAATCTCTATTTCTTTTATATATGTGCATTCTAGGAGGTCTGTATGATTCATAATGTGCTCATGAACGGAATGCAGTCTCTTTAGGAGAGACTGAGAGTAGCTGCTGCACCATTGAAGGTGGACATGGAGAATCTGACCAAGATGCTGGGGAAATGCTGTCTGCTCAGCTGTTATACTGGAATAATATCTGTCCATATATACACGCATCATCAAAGAAATAGTTGTGCCCAGAAGGACCTGTTATAGGAAATATTTATTGAGCAACTCATACAGAAGTAGTGTCTCTTAGTATGGTGTTGGGCCACCATGTTTGCTAACGCAACATGCCAAACGTCTTGGCATAGGGTTGTAGAGGTTCCTAATGGTGTCCTGTGATAATCCACCTCATGCAGCTTGAATATTCTCATGCAGTTCCTCTAGAATTTGCAAAAGGGGTGAAGGAGGAGTGACACCGGCCCTGTGATGCGTGACATGACGTGTGTATATTACTACTCTGAGGTGTCCATGCTCCTTGACCACGTCAGTCAATTTGCTTAATGAATCTATTTAGCCTTCTAAGGTATTCTGGTATTTGTGTCTTGTGTTTAGAAGAAAGAACAAAGACTGGGCTGCCCACCGCTCTGAGCAAGTGTACTCCCTGCCCCCTAGTTTGTGTGTGTTCACTAGCATGTGTATGTTGGTGTTTCACTTCATGGGTGGGTTAAATGCGGTAGACAAATTCCTTTGTGTGTGAGCACTATTGGCAAATGGTTCTTAATTCTGAGAAGACGTTCGCCTACCTTTACAAAGAACATTCTGGGAACCAAGAGAAAACATTAATGGAACATTACATTGCACATTTTCAGATTTTTTTTCTGTATGGTCACATGCCTAGAAGGCAGTGGAGTCTCTTTCTGGACCACAGTATAAATTAGATGTAGATTACAGTACAAACATCTGGCTACATATTGTTTTTCATAGAAAGGCTACAGAAAACTCCAAGTTTTCCTGAATTTCCAATGTAGTTTAAACCCTATGCTCCAATAAAGAAGAACACTGTTCCACTTTGTGTTTTTCTGGGTGCAGAGTTGCTCTGTGCTAACTGCACATGTTAAATGTGAAATATGTAAATGACTCTGCAGGTGAGGGGAGAAGGTAAGAGGATTTTTTTCTAAATCAGTGTTCGGCGTTCCTAAGGAAGAGCCAGTCGGAGCTAAGAGTTTTCCTGGCCGTTGTGAAAGGCGGCTCTGTGATAATACTCAGGTAGCTAATTCCCAGTCCAGGCTAATAACGTTCGTAATGAGCTCTAAAGCCTCCAGATCGGCTTTCAGTCATCCAGCTCAGGCTTTGATCTGAACCCATGTTTCACGCACTCGTGGGGGTCTGAGCTACCTGCCACTAATTCCCCAAATACACTCGTCTACAGGATTCTCAACCACATTACATCAGACACAGCCCGAGATATATTTAGAGCGTGACACGCTGGGGAGCAGCACAAGTGAGGTAAACGAGGAGAATGTTGTTTCAGCTTTGGGACTTCTGCTGCATTTGTTTGGGTTATAACAGCTATCCCTGAGCCACAGCATGTAGTATGTAACTTCTGCATACGATGAATATTTTCCTGTAATCCTATCAGGTTGGCCCAAACTCCATATTGTTTTCTGAGGCTGTTTCACAGTTCTTTGAATGAGAAAGCTGTAGTTTAAAACCAGATAGTAGGCTCACTAGCAAATTCCTGTTTATGTTCCCAATATGATGTCCATCGTGTTCCCAATATGATGTCCTTGCACAGTTGGTGACACTTCGCAATAAAGATTCATAATAACAGCACTTACACATTATTATTAACGTATGAATTATTTAATTTGTGAGCAATCATTAATTCATACATATAATACAAAATGAGTCATCATAATTAACAGTAAAGTAATAACCATGTCGTCCATCTACCAATGGTGCTGGATGACTCATTGGATGTCCAAATGGCTGGTGGGTCACTCAGGTACAGCAATAAGGCCTGTCCTTGCTTACGTGACACATACATTTTTGAAATGCAAAATAGAAGCATTTTCATCAGTGGCCTCACACTTTTGGACCCATTGTACATTCCTCACTGGAGCAAATAAAGTACTGAGAATTAGAAACAATAAATAAATAACTCACAATGACGGGAGACCATGTCCTTCCTGAAAACCTGCTTTTTTATACCTCAGAATATTGAACATAAGGAAGAAATCCACACTCATTGCAAGCACAGCTTATGTCTAGTCTAGTGCGTATTGCTCGTTATGTCATCGTTATGTCACGGCTAGCGGTTCAAGTTGTGACAGGCATGAAAGTCCTGACCTGACACCACATTACAATGTGTGGGAGGGCATAGCTAGATGTCCAGTGTGTCCAGTCTTTTACTTTATTAGACAAACATATAAATGAATTTTTGTTTATATTCTTTTAGATTGCTTTGAAATATTTAGTAGGTTTATTATCTTATGTTGCTATGTATGCTAAGCTCTTTTCAAGACCTACCTTTACATTTACATTTAAGGCATTTAACAGTTCCACAGTTGCCAAATTCTGTCCTAGATGATTCCCTTGTTGAGGAGTGTTTGCAGGGAGCAATCCAGCCCATCCAGTGAATGCATGAATAAGAGTAGAGAAATATTTCAGTATAATTTTGAAAGAAGAAATATGAATCTTATTGTCATCATACATATGTTGAATGCTACATAAATGTGTAGGATTAAAGGCCTCTGTGAAGGTCTCTTATGATATGCATATGCTTGCATTTCACCAAACCACCAAGAAGAGTATTGAATGGACTGAAACATCATCAAACATTTATTTTGTGCTCAGAAAGAAACATCTTGACCTTCTCCAGCAGTGTTAGTGGAACTAGAAGAAAACACTTGTACGATCTGGTTCCAAGCTTTTGCCTAGTGTTTATTTGCTGCTATAAAAGCAGTGTGAATGGATCGGACAAAACCTGTTGTTCTCATAAACTGGCACTGCTTATTATTAATTTATTTATATCAAAAAACATTCATGGCCACATGTCCAAGCCATCACAATAGGCCCTTTCCACATTTCCTGTTATTTATTTATTTTTTTAGTGTTTTTTTTCTGCAAGCTGGAAGTACTTCTTGCTAGATTACGCTGCTTCCGCTAAACCACCAACAATAACAAGTAATGGCCGTGTCCAAGAATAAGAGCTTTTGCAGCATACCCAAGCTTTCAAGCTCAAAGCAAAAACAGCCTTAGCTCAGGTCGGAAGGATTCTCAGCTAACAAGGAAGAGGAAAATGACTTTGTGCAATTAGGAGAGACAAAAGAATAAACTTTGCCATACGGAAGGGAGATTTCTTTGTGTTAGTATTTCCCCGCTGCTATTTAATTCATTGATGTTATTTTAGAGATATTCTTATTAAACTGCTTCACAATATGCTTTTCTGATCATATCATGAGTACTTAAGAAACAAATTTTTTTTTGTGGTACATATTGTGTATCATGAAAAAGTCTTAATGCTTTGTGACATTATACAGTATTTGTACCACATCACCCATTCCTACACTGATACCAGATTCTGCTTCTAAGTTAGTACTGTTCCCAGCTGCTTTCTGTCAAACAGTTACCGTATCCCCTCCTAAAGCTGTCTGCCTTTGTGAGACCAAGTCATTTACTGGAGCTGGTGGTTATGGAAAACATCTACAGTGGCTCTACAGACCATGAGCATGTGGAACACCCCCCTGCCAGTAAGTGTGCTTGTTTAGTTTATGTTTAATAAGCTGTTTCAACATCTCCAGCTAACATGGCTAATCTAGCTTTGTTGTGTGTTTGGTGTACTTTGCCACTTCTGGGCACACGCCAATCCTGGCATCAATGACACAGTTGACGGGACGCACATTGAAGCTAAAGTGATATGAAGTAATGACATTTTTGAGGGTAATAGTTGTCTGTAAGACAATAACAGGATTTGTTTTATGCAACATTTTCATCATATTTATGTTTCTTGTGAAGGCGTGGTGGTGTAGTGGGTAGTGCCGTCGCCTCACAGCAAGAAGGGTCTGCGTTTGATTCCTGGCTGGGGTCCTTTATGAGTTTGCATGTTCTCCCTGTGGCTATGTGGGTTTCCTCCCACAGTCCAAAGACATGCTGTCAGGTGAGTTGGAAATGCTAAATTGCCTCTGTGTGGGTGTGTATGTCTGTGTGTCTGCTCTGTGATGAATTGGCAGCCTCTCCAGGGTGTTTCCTGCCTTCCATCCAATGAGTGCCAGGATAGGCTCCGGCCTAGTACATGACCTCTGTTTGCAGATGTGATAGAATGGTCAATTATCATTCTTCTACAAGCATGCTGTGACATTGGCAGCAGTTTGAAAAGATATGGTAGAGCTTCACATGTCTTAGAAGGAGCATGTTTTAGCGTTCACCCTCCTAGCCTGGTAATATTGTGTGATAGTGGGAGATCTAACAAGCAGCTGGAATGGGCCTTGATTAAAATTGGGAGATAACTAGGTTAAAATGCTAATGCTACTTCTCAAAGTCTGATAGTGGAGATTTAAAAACAGTGAATCCTAGTACTGAAAAAACAGCAATGTTCAAAATGCAGTACTTGGTTGTTAACTCTTGGATTTATATATAGTTCCCATCATTTGCTGTTTTTAAAGGCATTGGATGATGTCTAGACCCAAACACTGATATATTGACTGATATATTAGTAGTAGTTACTGATGCTACTGTTTGACTGTATATACAAGTGGTATGGGCCATACAGAGGAAAAAACTGTATGAGAAAGGGAGCGAGGATATGTGATATTATCTATGCATAAAAAACTATGGTGGCCTTCATTTACTAAAATTAGGTAGATGAGCCAGTCAACTGTGTGGACCGGCCACAGCATGATCCGTTATGACAACTTTATTCCTGCAAACAATAACGATCTTGGCAGTTTGATTGATGGATATAAGTTTTGGTGGGTGCCGACAGAATGCTTTCTACTGGAACACATAGTGCAGTGAGGAGGATTAATGGTCTGGGACTGGGTTTTTTGAAAGGCCATAGTAATGCTTCTACATACAGAGACATTTTAGACTATTACATGCACCCTACTTTGTGACAACACATTGGGAAGGGCACCCTAGTTCACAAAGTGGAGTCTGTAAAAATCAAATTACTGCCTATGGTTTTATGATGGCATCGTGTCCACATACTTCTGGCTACATTGTGAATTTTGATTCTTTTGGTCATTAAAATGGTGGCATGGTCATATAGTGATGTCACATGAGTTTATTATAATTTCTTATATTAACAGAAGTTAAGAACATTTTGCCTTGTCCTTTAGAGTCACTCCGTCAGAGACACAAGGCTGTCAGGGCAGCAGAGACGTGTAAGATTTTACAGGGTGTTAGGGTGTTAGGGTGTTCTAAATTCTGTCCGCGTCGTCTCCTGATTTGTTCAACGGAGTGTGTGAGAGTATGTGTGCTGTGGGTTGGCTGGAGGCAGCCTAGGGGCCCTGGGGCCCCTGCGGTGGTTTTGTCTCTTGCACCTTCGCTCTGCCTCACGATTAACATGTAATGGCCGCCGGAGTCTGTGCATTTCCCAGCAAATCAGTGCCGATCCCACATGAGCCCGCCTGAGCGAGGACCATGAGGAACGCTTCGGATCCTCTGGGGGTCTCACATCAGCAGAGGATGTCTCACTGCTCTTTCCTCGTAAATATCTCCACCATTCTCTATCTCTCCCCCCCCCCCCCCCCCCCTTTCTCTCTCTGCTCTGTCTCCTGGCTCCTCCTCTTCTCCCCTCCTTCCGTCCCCTCTTTCCTGCTAACAAACTCACAGCACTGTGGCTTTACCTCAGGCGGCAGGCCCTAATTATTCCCTCTTGCCCCAAACCTGTGAGACACCTGTCCATTACCTCTCTGCCTGCACGACTCAGGGCCATTATTTGTCAATCAAACCCTCTGCCCGACAATATAATGCTGCCGCTCCTCCGTCCGCTGCCTTTATTGGCATTGAAAACTGCCAGCCAAAGTGCATTTTTATTGATTCCCCTTATTCATTTTGTCCCCGGATTGTTATTGTGCAGGGCTCCCACAGGACAGCCAGACTACAAACACAAACACAAAGTTTGCTGGCGAACATTGCGGCTCGTTTCTTTAGAACAAGCTTTAGGTGAATTTTGGGTGACTCTTGTACTTTAACAAAGGAATTTAGGGGCCTCTTTTCCATTGTAGAGCCAAATGGATCTTAGAGCCATACTGTGCTGTTCCAAACTGATGTGGACACAGATTCTCTTTCTCCTGTGCTGCTAAATCAAAATCAGGGAACACATAAGAAAACTACACAAAAGAGTGTTTATAGTATCGCCTAAACTTGTGATAGCAGAGCACCAGTTAGTCTAATCCAGCCTCTACTGGGGTGTCTGGATTATTACCCAAAATAATCCTGCTAGGAAAAACAGCATAGACCACCATGTGCTGTGTTTTGGATGCTGATATGCTGGACCAGCGTTTCTCAACCTTTTTTCAGTCGTGGCACCCTTTATAAGTATGCAAAATTTTAAGGCACCCCAGTTTACAATGTTCTAAAAACATACTCTCTGCAACCATCTCCCGGCCAACATAACACAAAAAAAGTGATTATTAAGACAGAGAGCACATAAACGTGACTTACAGTCAGTGGGAAACCTGAGCTTGAGATGATGCACACAACCGCCCTATTCTGGCAGGAATGGATGAGAGGCAGACACGAAGCTCCTGGTCCACAGCCTTCAGTCGCTCCCTATACTTGTTCTTAATATACGTTAGGCTGGAAAAGCTCAGTTCGCACAAATATGTTGTTGAGAACGGTAGCAGAATTGCAACTGCACAACTTGAAACTACTCGATACTCTGTCTCCAAAGATATCCAAAACCTGTCCAAATCCATGTCTTGAAATTTTATTTTTAGTGTCCGATCTTCCCTGATCTCTGCCAGTTGCTCCTGTGCCAGCAGTGGCAAGTCTTTTGAGCTTTCTGCTGCACTTGAACTCCATGGGTCTCGGACCCAGTCAAACTGTTCAAAAGACTCAGACGAAAAATACTCTGTAAATCTCTCATCAAGTATTTTCAGATGCTGAGAGATAATATCAGAAAATGTGGCACTGTTTGAATGGCGATTGTACAAGGGAAACATCTCAAATCTGCCCTGTTTCACAAATGAGCACCAGAGTGTAAGCTTAGATCTGAAGCCACGTAATTTGTCCGACGAGGTAAGAAGATTTTCTTCTTTGCCTTGCATTCTAGTATTCAGTTCGTTTAGATGCCTAAAAATGTCGGCCAAGTACGCGAGTTTCGCGCACCATTGTGCATCTGTGATGAACTCCGCATTTGGAGAATTCTCTCCTATCAGGAACATTCGGAGCTCATCTTTCAGCTCATACAAACGGCCCAAAACCTTCCCTCGTGAAAGCCAGCGGACGGCCGTGTGGAGCAACAAGCTATGGTGCTCTGCTCCCATTTCCTCGCATAGAATCGAAAATAGGCGAGTCTTTAACGGCCCTGCCTTGATGAAATTTACAATTTCCACCGCTCTGTCCAGTACATCTGAAAGTTCTTTCGGTAGCGTCTTTGCAACTAGCGCCTCCCTGTGAAGGAAGCAGTGAGTGCTTCGCACATTCGGGTTTTGAGTCTTGACTCTGCTGATGAAACCCTTTGTACTACCTGTCATTGCCGCGGCTCCATCTGTACAGAGACTGATACAGTTCTTCCAACTTAATCCTCCCTGTTCGAGATACTCAGTTGTTACACGATAAATCTCCTCTCCGGTTGTTTTGGTAGGCAATGGTTTGCAAAATAAAAAATTCTCTCTGATATGGTCACCATCTATGAATCGAACATTTGCCAAGAGCTGTGCATGGCCACTGACGTCCGTTGATTCGTCAACTTGTAAGGAAAATTTCCCACTAGATTTGATTTTTTCCAAAACTACGTCTTCAATGTCTGCAGACATGTCATTGATTCGCCTTCCAATTGTACAGTCCGACAATGGAACCTTTGCAATCTCTTTCGCTGCTTGTGAACCTAGCATTTTGTCCACAATAGCTGTACATGCTGGCAGTATGACCGTCTCAGCAATCGTGTGCGGCTTCTTAGCCTTAGCTACTATTTCGGCCACTAAATAGCTAGCCTCCAAGGCTTTCTCTGACACTTTTGCACACTTTATCATCACTTGCTCTTGTCGCCTATGCTGACTTTTCAAACGTGAAAAATACTCTGCATTCTTACTGGCTAGCGATGGGTGCTTTGTTGTCAGGTGTCTTTTGAGCTTGCTCGGAACCATTGCTTGGTTTGATAATTTCATGCCACATACCAGACACAAAGGTAGAGGGCAAAATGGATCCCCGGTGAAGATGAAACCATACGACAAGTAGCTGTCGTCGTATTGTCTTTTCTTTGCCTTGCTGCTGGCCTCTGTTACACCAACTGCCAAAGTACCACTGAATGAAGAAGTTGGTGGCTCAGATTCAGAGTTATCTGATTCTCCAGCCTTTCTTTTCAAAAAACGTTCCATGCTAGCTTGTGGGCACTCGCAGTGCGTGGGGGAAAAAAAAACAGTTTACACGAGGCTACTTGCGTAATCACGTGCTGACCTTGGTAAGGGTCATATGAGATAAATTTGAATGATTTTTAAAGCGTATAATAAGCTTCAATTTTAAAAACTATAGTTTTTTATTTCACATCAGAATATTTTGACGGCACCCCCGATGAAGACAGACGGCACCCCAGGGTGCCGCGGCACCCTGGTTGAGAAACGCTGTGCTGGACAACCAGCATGACCAAGTCTAACCTCAAACCAACACTAACCCCAACCTTAACCCTGGGCCTAACTCCAACCCTGACCTCAGCCCAAAACTTAACCTTACCCAAAACCCAACCTAAACCCTAACTCTAACCTCAAACTAACCCTAACCCCAACCTTAACCCTGGGCCTAACTCTAACCCTGACCTCAACCCAAAACCTAACCTTACCCAAAACCCAACCCTAACCCTAACTCTAACCTCAAACCAACCCTAACCCCAACCTCAACCCTGGGCCTAACTCTAACCCTGACCTCAACCCGAGCCTAACCCCAACCATAACCCTAAACTCAACCCAAAACCTAATCCTAACCCTAACCCTGGCCCTAACCCTTACCTCAATCCTAATTCTAACCTTGGCCCTAATCCTAACACTAACCGTAACATTAACACTAACCTTAACTTTAACCTTAACTTCAACCAAAATCTTAATCCTGATCCTAACCTTAACATAAACCTAATCAAGTCAAACTTTAAATACAGGATGGTGTCAGCAGCATGTCTACAAAAGCTTGATGGGGCTGTTGAGATGTTGTATTTTATCTGCAACGTGTTCTCAGATGAACATCTACAGATATGAACTTTGACACTCCAAATAAAGTGAAAAACAAACAAATTCAGCAGATTATTACTAAATCTTACTCACACAGTAATTAAAAGCCTCTTGATAATCTACCAACTGTATTCAGATGATTCATTGTTGTTACAGTATTGATATGTTGTTGATATGTTACTAAGAGTCTGTCCACCTGTCAAGGGCAGGGATAGGCTCCAGCCTAATAGGATAATGCAGTTTAGAAGATGAATGAGTAAGAGAGTGAGAATGGAGGATTTAAAATTCTGCTCTTCTTTCTGTGTAAGTGAATTCAACGTAGAGCATAAATATATAACCAATCAGTGAATCGTTACATCACCCAGCCAAAGAGTTCTGTTAGCTAACAACGTCAAAAAAACATGTTGAGCCAGATTTGCAAGCGCTCCATGTCAAACAGTGTCCGTGTGGAAATGCTGCTGGAACGGTTACCCTCTGTGCTCAGAAGTGTTCGACCCTGCAGTAGAAAGAAAGCCAGGATGTCTCTGTGGACACAGGTACTGTTTGTACTGAAAAACATTTTCCATCTTGTTATTTAAACTGGATTTAGCTTCATTATCAAAGAGAAACTGGTAAGATCAGGAATGGAGCTTCAGTCTGAATCGCTTATTATCTGTATGCATTCCAAGAATGTAGTACAGCATTGCAGTCTGGAGTGGATATGTATGCTGGAACTAGATCGATGAAACCCAATGGTGCTGAGTACACTACACAACAATGAACACTAGTTGGCCACTTCAGTAAGGACACTTCCTTGTATCAATACTCTTTGACAATATTTTTCAGCTCCTCTTACCTGGTAGAAGTGCTTTGTAGTTCTATAATTACGGACTGCAGTCCATCTGCTTCTCTACATATTATATCAGTCCGTATTCACTGTGTTCTTCATTGGTCAGGACCACCACAGAGCAGGTATTATGTGGGTGGTGGATCATTCTCATTCTCACACTGTGGTGGTATATTAATGTGTCGCACTGGTGTCAATGCAAGGCACTGCAGTCCTAGAATTTTACACCCCTCAGTGTCACTACTAGACAGAGAATAGTCCACTAATCAAAACCATCCAGCCAATGGCACCCTGTGGGCAGCGTCCTGTGACCACTGATGAAGGACTAGAGGATGACCAACAAAAACTGTGCAGCAACAGCAGAGGAGCGATCATTTTGCAAGGTGGACCAGCAAAGTAGGAGTGTCTAATAGAGTGGACAATGAGTGGACACAGTGTGTCTGATCCAGACGTACCAGCGCAAAACACACAAGCACACCAACACCTAGTCAGTGTCACTGCAGTGCTGAGAATGCTCCACCACCCAAATACCAAGTACCTACTCTGGGTTGGTTGTTTAGGGGTCCAGTAGGGGTTTCATTATGTAACACATAAAGAAACTGGCATTGCACAGCAAGTGATGAATGACATTAGCTTTTACCTGTTCACACGTTTTTATGCTTTTTAACAATATTGATTATTTCGCCATCCAGCAAAAGCGTATGTAGCCGGGTGTATGTGGTAAAGCACGTACAGCTTTCTTCTAATCACTACCCACCAGAATCCTTGATGCTGAATCACTGACCGTTTATTGATGGAGCAAAGAAATGCTTTATGCAGCGAAATAAAGAATGAACGTTTTTATGGAATAGCCTACAAGCAATAAACTGACTCCAAACCCACAGAGTAAAATGAAATATCTGTCCCAAAACATCTTTTAGTGTAAAAACCTTCACATGAATGGTTTCAGCCGAGTTATCCTGCCATATTTAAATATTTCCATTTCAAATTTCTTTTGATATTTTCAAAGGTAAGCATACTACAATACATAGGGCAATAAAATGACCATTTTAGAATGCCATTTTTTATGGGTTTGAAAGGCCAAAGTGCATTTCAAGTTCCAGTTAACCTTGTTCAAAAACACTGAAATGTAAAGCAGTCTGTGACTGTCATAATCTTTTTATTGGTGCATATTATAGAAGACCTCTATTGGAACACGCAGCCATGGATACGCAAGGGCTCATGGGAAGTACCAGACTCACAGCAAAAGAGGCTAAAATCTTGTAAACAGTTGTGCATGTGTGGACAGTTGGGGCAGTTGGGGCAATATGGCTATTGCTGACCTGCCTTCCCTGTTTCAGTCAGTGATGGTGGCGGTTCTTCTACCGTGTTCAACAAAATAGCCTTTGTGTAAATTGCTGTTTTCTGCGTCTTTTTCTTCACACCAATGCTAGATTTGGTGTCAGAAGTGAGATCTCCCCTAGGAATTTGGAGGGACATGGCATTATTGGCTGTGCCATTCTGCGCTGGGCTGTGGGCTAGTTGGGGCAGTATTAGTGTCCACCATGTACAGGAGATGTATGTCTGTTGCTGACCTGTATTCCTGACTGTTTTAGTCATTTTTGGTGGTGGTTCTCTACTGCTAACGTGTTCAACAAAATAGCCTTTGTGTAAATCGCTGTTTTCTGCATCTTCTTCTTCACACCAATGCTAGATTTGGTGTCAGAAGTGGGATTGCCCCTAGCAGTTTAAAGAGAAAGGGCATTGTTCCCAGTGCCATTCTGCGCTGGGCTGTGGAGTAGTTGTGGGGGGGGGATGTGAGGATTTGCTATGAACAGGAGATGTACGGCTGTTTGATACCAATGCCTGCTTCTGGGCAATTTCAGTTGTTCTCTACAGCTGCCATGTTCAGTAAAAGAGCCTTCATCTAAAGCACTGTTTTCCATGTCTTCTTCTCCATGCCTACACTACAATATGACACATTTAGTCACTCTAAATAGTTTGAGACTTACAAAAGAGTTAACTTGATGTGTAGAATTGAAACTCACTGCACAGGAAAAGTTGAACTATCTATAACATTCAATTAAGTACTGGATCCAAACATTTTATTTTCACCTGTGTGCTTCACTTGTGTAATTTAGTGATTTTGTTTTCAGCTCTGTTTCTGTTACTTCATTTTACATTCAATTCAGTTCACCAATGTGGTTTTGTTGTTTTACTGTTGTTTTGTTTTACTATTATTTTCTACTGCCAGTGAAAGCATCTGCCTAAATGTGCAGAATGTATCTAATCTCTCTCAGTATTGCATTATTGTAAGAACATGTTGACTTATTTTGTTTGCTTTAAGAAAAAATGTCCAATGGAATTAAATGATATACAATGCAGTGGGTTAGTATTATACAGTAAAATGTGTAGAAATAGTTTTAATGTACAGTATTTACACATTTTTACAATAATGTCAGAAATAGTACAAATCTGTCTCCTTTTCTGTTCCTTCCATAGTCTAGTCTGTCTGTACCTAAGCCATGTGCTTTTGTTTTTCTGTCTCTCCTCCCGTCCTGTTTCCTTGTTATCTCGCTCGCCTGGGTTTTGTCTGTAGCCTCGCCCTCTTGTTATTAATGTCATGTGTTTCTGCTTTGTTATCAGTGTATTAACATGCCTGCGTTTGGTTGGTGTCTTGTCTTCCCTTGCCCATGAGACAGTTTGTTTCTGTTCTTTGTGCTGCTGGTTAATACTTGCCCCTGTGTAGGGTTTTTTATTTTTTTAGATTTGTCTGTCTCTGTGTTATGTGTGTAACAGTTTAGTTTTCTTCTTCTCCTTTTGTTTTCATGTTCCTTCTTGGATATTTCCACTTAGCTCACTTGACTGCTAATCAGTTTTTAGACTCTGTTAAATCTGATGCCAGTAAAAATGACTAGCACCTGCACCCAGCCTCTTAGTCTACTATGTTACAACACAATGCCTATATTTAAATTCCTTCATTCCCCAAAATACCTATATTTAAATGTTTCCATTTGCCCCATCTTACGCCATTTGTGTCTGTACTTTAGTGTTGTACCTACATTGCTCTATCTTGCACATTTGGCTGGCGAGACTGTATTTCAGCCCAGTCTTACACAGCCAGTAGTGGAAACGGTTCCATCTTATTGAGGTATTTCCACACTAATAAAGCATTTGGACTTTCTGTTTAGCAGAAAACTGATTTTCCATCCTTTTGTGGTGCTTGTTCAATCCAGTTTTCATCGCAGCTGTATTTCAGGTGCTGTCTTCCAGTACAGTCTTGCACACCAGATTGGGCAGGCTGATAGGAAAGAACTATTTGCCTGACAGGCAAAATGACCAATCACAGAACATGTAGCAAAAACAATAGAGGGTATCCACTGGCACTCACTTCCTCACTGTAATATGTCCCCTCAGTTACACAGAGTGACAAAACATTCTGCAACAAAGCTGCATTTAGTAGGAGAAACTGTGAAACCGAGTACAGGTGATTAACTGCCTAAAGGCATTTCAACAGCTGGACAGTAGAACTTCCATACCTACAAAATGATCTTTTTTATGGCTTAAAAACAGGGTTCTTTTCCTAGCTAACACTGTCTAACCATCCCCCGCTTTGACTGGAGAACACAGGGCTCATCATCATAAATGTTCACAAAACCTTTAGCTACACAGAATAGAATGGAAAAGAATGATCCTTAATATAATTGATGAGCAGTAAGTTCGTTATATAACATATGGTATGATTTTACACCAAAATCCAGCATACCTGGCACAAAATGGCAACTGCAAATCCATGTTTCAGTGCCTGAATTCTAGTCGTTTCTATGAATTCCTGTGCTCCATATGTAGTTTTAAAGATGTACCAGTGCAGCAGTTACATCCCAGCGCTTCATGTGTTATTATATGTGCTGTGATATGTAAAGTGAAACAGGAAATTTTTAAATAGAAAGCTGGTGAATAGTAAGATGACCTCAGCCTCTTGGGATCCCTTTTCTTTTTGTAATTCTTCTTAATTGTCGGTCTGTATTGCGCAACAGTTCTTTCCAGTTCTAGATGTTGTTGTGTTTTCGCAGCATTCACACTGAACATTAACGCTGCCACTCAGACTTTCTGCCACTCGGTGGGCTGAAGTGCATTCGACTCCCGCCAACTGTGACATCACATGCTTACCCTCTTTACTGCGGTGTCAGTCTGCAAATTGCTTGCTACCTGATTTCGGCTTCAAACAAAGTTCAGGATTACTTAAAATGAGTGAGTGTTTTCTCATTCTGCCAGTTAGGCCTATATCTTACTCTGAAAGCCTTGCTGCTGTGTAGAGATTCAACTAATTGCTACCAGAATTAACCTCAGACTAATAATTACTGAAATACAGCAAAACTCTTCTGCAGTGCACATCTCGCATGCAACCATAGCTTCAGCCACCAGAAGCAACAAGTTACTAACAAAATAAAGTAGCACTTTAGAGATGACATGGTAATGACATGGTGATATTATGATGACACGTTGTATCAAGCTACATAAAACTCAAAGATTCATGTGATATATTTATCATGCAAAACAGCAAATTTAGGCAAAAGGTGACAAGTTTGCATGCATGTGGTTTTATTGTAACCCTCCAGGTAATCACTCCTGGTTTTAAAATGTACTTGTAATCCAATTACTGTAATTTTGTTATTGTAATTTTAATCCATTTACTGTAATACTGTAATTTTTTTACTGTAGTGGAATACAGTTACCCTTTTTGTATCCTTTGCAGAGCTACTTCACTGTGTTTAGGATAATGACCTAAATATTCTAAAACCCTACTATGATTTTAAAGAATATTTAGATTAAGCAGACATTTATTGTGAACATTTTTTCCTTTAAAATGTGAACAATTATTATGTATCAACTGGAAAGTTAACAATTAGGTAATCGAATTTGGTACTATAATTTTTCAATTATTGCCAACCAGTTACCGCACAAAGCATCAATGAAAATGAGAAATCACCAGGCAGTACCTTATCACTATCGCCTCATTACCGATTAGTAAAGTGCTACCCAGAACTTTTCACAGACTCATTGAAAGCATTTTTCTAATACTGTAATATCTAGTTGATTACTGTGATATTACTGTGTACCATACATACTGCACTGAGGAAGCTGTTCATTTTTTTTTCCACTGATATAATGACAAAAAACTGATAACTGATCATTTGCTGGTATCAGAAACGAGTGTTAGACTAAGCCAGTCCTTGTAGTGACTGCTAGGGTTTGGTTGCACTTTGGGTGCTGGGGTGAAATATTTTTGACGTGCAAAATGACATTTTTCCATGGTTACTATAAAGTACAGTCATAAAAGATAAATCTGGTTATGCTGTGGTACGTGTCCCTTCAGGATAAACCTTAAAGTGATGGAGATGGTTCTATTGCTATGCTAACCTTTAATAGTCACTGTTAAAGTTTCGGGATTACAGAAACATATTAGATTTTTCAAGCGGCACGATAGATGAAGGCTATTCCTCAGCAAGCTTTTCTTGCAGTGAATGAGCAGAAGAGATTGTAACTGTCACAGTTGCAGTAATTTACAAGCAGCCCAGAGCTTTTATGTCTTAGATGTATTAAAATAACACTGTTCAGAGTAGTAAAAAAGAAGAGGGTTTAACAATTAACTATGCGTTTGTCGTAACTCAAATTTCTTAAGACTTTTGACAGCAGACTGAGGAATATTTAATAAAAAAAAAAAACAATCTTCACAATGCAAGCAAATAATTTTTTGCACTAGGTTATGGTCTTTAGCGAGTAACGAGGTTTGCTGTACAGCTGCATTCAGAACAGCCACTGTCATAAATTTTCTAGAGTGGAGTCCTTGAACAACCTAGAATGATCCGCAGAAGCTTTAAATTATCATATATAATGTCTAATATCCTTCACACACCCTTTTTTCCTCCTGTGATGGAAGCACGATGTTTCAGAGTCAATTAACTGTTTTAGGAATATTCTAGAACATGATAACAATATTTGGAGAGGAAAGCATCCCCCAAACTTAATCCAGGCTAGACAAATTCCCTTGCTCGGGAGTGCAGCCCCCTACAAACAGGCTGCAAATCTGAAGTGACGGATTCAGCCGGATTGAGTAAAAGCGATGACCCGCTGCTGTCTCGCTGTCATTGGCTCTCCCCCTGTGGATTAATTTGTCACGAACATTAGGGATATCATCCTTCAAGTGTTCGTATGAGAGCTATCAAACTGGCATAGGAAGGACACTGGGGATTTACAGAGAGGGGTGAGGGGAGAGAGAGCAAAAGAGATGGGGGGCAAGACGAGGGGAGTGAGGGGGTAGAAGCCAGACAGAAAGGGGGAGCAAGACAGAGAGGGAAAAAGAGGTGGGGCAGATAGAGAGAGAGAGAGGGAGCAAAACAGAGAGAGAGAGAAAGAGAGAGAATGTGGTGGGGCAGATAGAGAGAGGGAGCAAGAAAGAGAGAGAGAAAGTGGTGGGGCAGAGGAAGGAAGGGAGCAAGGCAGAGAGAAAGTGGTGGAACACAGAGAGGGAAGGAGCAAGACAGAGAGAGAAAGTGGTGAGGAAAAAAGGAAGAGGGCGCAAGACAGAGAGAGAGAAAGTGGTAGGGGAAAGAGAAGGAGGGAGGAAGATAGAGAGAGAAATTTGTGGGGCAGATAGAGAGACAGAACAAAACAGAGAGAGAAGGTGGTGGGACAGAGAGAGGGAGCAAGACAGAGAGAGAGAGAAGGTGGTGGGGCAGATAGAGAGACGGAACAAGCCAGAAAGAGAGAAAGTGGTGAGGCAGCGAGATCATTAGAAAGAAAGTTGAGGGGTCTGAGAGAGAAGGAGTAAGAGAGAGAAAGAAAATTTGTGGCAGAGAGAGAAGGAACAATAGAGAGAAAGAAAGCTGGGGCAGAGAGCGAGGGAGCAATAGAGAGAAATAAAGTTGGGGCAGAGAGAGAGAGAGCAATAGAGAAAAAGAAAAGTTGGGGCAGAGAAGGAGGGAGCAATAGAGAGAAAGAAAGTGAAAGAAGCAGAGAGAAAGAGGAAGTTATACAGATAAAGGGCTATACAGGGAGCTATGCAGAGGAATTGTGTGTCAGAGAGAGAGAGGCAGCAAGACAAAAAGAAATTGGGGGCAGAAAGAGAAAGGGACCAACAGAGAGAGTGAGCAGCAAGACAGACAAAGAGAGAGTGGTGACACAGAGGGGATAGGGTGGGAACAGGACAAAGAGAAAGTGGGAGGAGAGAGAAACAGGTGTACAAGACAGAGAGGGTAGAAAACAGAAAAGAAGGGGGCCTTTGGAGGGGCAGAGTGACAGAGGTAGGGGAAGGGGGTTGGGGGAGAGTATGAGGAGTGGTAGGAGGGAGTGGAGTCAGGGGAAAAGGATTGGCAGATGCAACCAAATGTCCTCCGAGAAAGTGACAAAATGTTCCAGAGTTAGAAAAGGTGGGTGTTGAGGGAGATGGAGGGTTAAAGAGGCAGGAGGAAATGGTAAATAGCCTGTGTGAATCAGATGCTGGTGCTTCTGGTCCCCCTCTCTGTACATACACACAAACACACACACACTCTCTCTCTCTCTCTCTCTCTCTCTCTCTCTCTCTCTCACACACACACACACACTCTCTCTCTCTCTCTCTCTCTCTCTTATAGTCTCTCTGATGGGGTGCGAGACAAGGAGAGGGTGGGGGGTTGGGAGCAAAGCAGAGAGAAAATGGGGGTGAGAAAGAGTGAGGTGACAGAGAGAGAGACAAAGACTCAGAGAACAGGACACAAAAAAACAAGGCAGAGGTGGGAGCAACTGGGAAAGAGAGAGACATCCTGTCAAAAGATTGGAACACCTAGTGTTTTCAAACACCTCAGTGTCACTGCTGGACTGAGAATAGTCAGCCAACCAAAACTGTCCAGCCAACAGCATCTCAGACTTTTCATCTACAAGGTGGACCAATAAGGTAGGAGGGTCTATTAGAGTGGACAGTGAGTGGCCACAGTGTTTAAAGCTCCAGCACGACTGCAGTGTCTGATCCACTCACACCAGCACAACACACACTAATACACCACCACAATGTCACTGTCACTGCAGTGCTGAGAATGATCCACCATCCAAATAATACCCGCTCTGTGGTGGTCTTGTTGGGGTTGATGAACAGGATAAAAGGGGGGTAACAAAGTATGCAGAGAATCAGGTGGACTGCAATCTGTAATTGCCGAACTAGCAATTTACTACTATTTGTATGGTAACTGGAGATGATAAAATGGACAGTGTGTGTAGATACAGGGAGGTGTACCTAACGAAGTGACCACTGTGTGTTTATACTCCCTGAGCTCTGGTATACCTATTAGGTATTAGATGTTAGGTACAAGTGTCTTGTTTCAGTCCTCATCAGAATCTCTTTACTTTGCCAAGTATTTTACACATACAAACAGACCAGGCAAGCACAGACTATTAATAGGCATTCAGCTAAGGGCAAACTATAATACAATACAGTAAATGTTATAACGAATAAGAATAAAGGATAGGAATAATATAAAGCCAAGAAAGGCCAAAGAAAGAGATTTGTGAATATTTGTATTTGTACATGGATATGGATATTCCATACATATGCAGGTCTAAAAAAACGTTATTTAGAGAATATTATGGAATGATATGATAATCTCTCATTTGATCAGCTCCATTCACCCTAGAGGTTAGAGACTACCATTGCATGGCATGTGTGCCATCTGTTTCTCAGCTTACTTTATTAGACCCTTCTTAGCCTGTTTTGCAAAGGTCAGGACGACCACAGAGCAGGTATTATTTGGGAGCTAGATCATTCTCAGCACTGCAGTGACACTGACATGGTGGTGGCATGTTAGTTAGATTTCATAGGAGTTTTTTGGATTGCGTCATATGTCTTCAAGTATCAACCATCACATGCACAGGCTCAAAATATTCTAGCCTGATGTTCAGGCCTCAAATGCAAAAACATTAAACTGATACTGATAATAACAGATAGGATGTGGACTGGGTGTCTGGATAATTGATATTTGCCCTCCATGCATATTATATGGAGTTATGAAGGGCTTATGGTATAGTGTTGGTTTTGTCCATTGCCATCAGGTGGTGTTTTACAGGTTGTTTGTTATGAGGACAGTAAAGGGAACGCAGCAGAGAAGCAACAAACTTGGGGAGATTGAAGCATTTGAGTTGAATAATCCAGATGTTGTACAGGAGACACTTGCATGAACAAAGCAAGTTTGCAACATGCTCAGAATGATACCTGGTTGTCCAAAGCTACACCAAGACTAAGCGGTTCTCAAAGGACATGACAAAATTGGAGCAAAAGCATATGTATAACAGCTCAGTCTTGTGGGGATTCAGCTTCAGGTGATATCAGGTTGACATCTCATTATGGACATGCCAAGATCCAAGTGTCTGAGGGTTAGTTGAGTGTCATCAGCATAACTATGGCAGGAAAAGCCTTGAGATGGTATTACATCATCAAGAGTGTGAGTATAGACAGAAAAGAGCAGAGGGCCGAACACTGAGTCTACTGGGACACTGCTGGAGAGTCTGCATGGTGCTGATTTCTATGTCACCTGATAGGAGTCCTCCTACATTTCAGACTAGAACCAGTGATTACAAGGCTGGTTATGTTGGACAGGAGAATCTTGTGAAAGAAAGAAAGACTGCTGATTGTAGATGACACGTCCAGGAATCCAAGCTTCTAAAGGCCTGGGAGATCATCTGGAGCCTTGTGGATGGTATGGGGTCCATCCGGCATGGATCTGAAGGACATCATCCAGAAAAAGAAGAGAAAACATGTTTGGAGGGGGAGAATGAGGGAGGACTGGTAGGGTGAGTGGAGTCAGGGGGAAAAGACTGGCAGATTCTGTTAACCTTGTCCTCCGAGAAAGTGACAACATTTTCCAGGGTTAGAAAAGGTGGCTGGTGAGGGAGAGGGAGGGTTAAAGAGGCAGGAGGAAATGGTAAATAGCTTGTGTGGATCAGATGCCGGTGCTTCTGGTCCCCCTCTCTGTACGCACACGCACACACACACTCTCTCACAGTCACTCTGATGTCCTCTGGCCTTTGTCTAATTACTCCCTCCTCTGTATCCCTCCCGCTCCTTCCATCAGTAATATTAGTCTCCCTGCTGTGGCTCTTTCATGATAACTGAGGAAAATACAAGGTGCCTTTGTAAACGCAGGGCTCTAAAGCCGGACACTAATGTGTGGCTTTATCCCCCTGTGGTGTATGTATTAAAAGCACTTCCTGGCAGTTCAGAGGTTAGCCCTGGGGTGTCCCTACAGTACAATTACCCATAATTCCTATCTGTGCATTCACTCAGAGACTTATCACTCATCTGGAGCATCAAAAGAGCACACAAAGTTTGAGACACAAACAGTTTGCAACCTTCACCATCCCACACGCTGAAGACCCTAAAGCTAGGGTGACAAAGGTGGTAATGGCTACCCCTGAAATGGATGCCACCCAAAACTGTCTGTCACCTAACTGGCTGATTAGAATTATACCATCCACTCAACCAGGAGAAAGCCTATGTACCCAATCAGCAACAAAAGAAGCAAAAGTGAGAACTGCAACCGGGGTCCCTAAATTAATGTACGTAAGTAAACAAGAGCAAGTATATTGTATATCAGTACTACCAATCAACTGGGATAGCAGGTAGGTCATCAACAGTGATGGTAGGCACCAAGCACCACCTTGACTACTGTCCTTGCCACCACTCCTCCCCACACTGCTTCTATCTTGCAACCCTTGGCTGGGGTCTGTTCTCACCGCCAAGTTCACCATCACACTGCAGTAGGGGGTTCAATCCCACTTCTGACATCACTGTGGCCTAGGCAAAGAGTAAAAATACACTGGAAACATAGTGGTTTTAAATAAGTGCTCTTTACTGAACACCACAGCACTGAAGACCGTGGCCCAGCACAGCATTACTGAACTGGCAGCATAGCAGGCAGGTCATCAACATTTTTAGTGGGATGCTACAGCAAGAATTTGATTCAAGATGTCACAATTGAAGAGATGGCTTCCATTGTTTTTCCTTTTATCTCTTTAAATAAGAAAGAAAACTGTTTAAAAAGCTACTACTATTCATCTGATGTCCATGTTATAATTGGTATTCACATAGAAAAGGAAGAAATCCTCCGTTGTTTCATGAAAGCTTTAGTGAGTATAACTGTCACACTTGTACATATTCATGTTTACTAGAAATGGCACACTGTTAAAAAGTGTATGCTGACCTAAACAAGTTAAAAGCTATTTGTCATATTATGCAGGATTTTGTAGTGCAGCCTTATATCCCTCACGTTTTGAAATGTTTTCTCTGTTCTCTCATTCCAATACCTACCATGCAGCATTACACAAACATGTCATACAATGGTATTAATCTATGTGGGGTCAAGCGATCCTGACTGCTGGCCTAACCACTGGCCTATTGACTAATAAATACAACAAAGATAGTATTAGTGTAGCTCTTGCCCTGGTCATTATAGGGAAGAAAAGTGCAATTCCGTCAAAACTTGTCACAGACAAGTTTTCACTTGTATAGGCAGCAAAGAGAAGCCAAGCAGAGATATCAAGAAAGCCAGATAGCGGCCTTCTTACTTTAGCCATTACCTAACTTATCCTCATTTGATGAATCATATCTTTCACTTCAGTAATCCACTCTCTTTTTGTAATAATTTAAAGACAGTTGCCACAGTTACAGCTGCAGTAAAATATTATAGGGTCAACAGAGATCACAGTTATCCAGAGACAATATCAGACAGCAGAGCAGTTAGGCAGACATCTTGTGTTGTGCTTGTTTTGGCCAACAGTGGGGACAGTTGCTGATCACTTCTACCACTTGCTCAGCATCTTTAGAGAGTTGTGTATGCTAACTTAAGATATAGCCTGTGCAAAAGAAGGACAGCTAAGGAAGAATTTTGTTCAGGCTTTATTTTGGGCTTAGGGTATCTGGCTAAAAAGAGACATTCTGTTTTGTGAAATACACCCAGTTTTAGGTCTACTGTCCAACATGCAAGATGGCTGTTTTCTTAAATTCAGCAGTCTCTGGCTTGTGTTGTGTGCCATGCTGAAGTGAGTGTTGGGTGTGGAATTCCACAGTGATACTCAATCCAGTCCACAGGGCTCAGGAGAGGTGTCTTTGGAGCTTGGATAGAAGACAAATGTGAATTATCTGCCCTGAGAACTGACTTGAGAAAGACTGGTATGCCATACACAAGTGGCTTGCAGCTCTCCTGTATTCTTTTTGGTCCCTCTCAGTTTATCTCTTAAGGACTTTTTCCTTTTGAGTATTTGTTTTTCTCAGCGTTTCTTCTTCATGCTCTATACAGAATCAGTTAATCAAGGTCTTCTGAGGAGACTGATTAATGGCATACGGTGAAGCAGGTTTTGGCTTAAACTAACTTAGCAAGGTTAAAAACCAGGAGTAGGATTGGTAACTCCTAGCATGCATTTGACTGCGAAGGGATGTGCCATGGTGTTGCATCAAGACCAGCTGGTGCTCTAGGATGAGGGGCCAAGGATGACATAAACCTTGACCCAGCTGCCAACCCAGTAGTCGTTGCTCTGTCCTCTGAACCAGACCAGCACCTATAAAATCAATGCTGTCTGAACTTAAGCACTTTTTTGTTGGACATCTGACCCCTCTGTAACATTCCTATGGGAGGCGGCCAGTGCGGTTCAGTTGTCCAGGCCTTGTCTTTTGATGTTGTTGTTACTATTGTTATGAGGTTTGTTAAATTGTTTTGCTGTTTCCAGGTTGTATATTTGCTGTTGTCACTGCAGTATATTAAATATTCTGAAAAAATGTTATGACTGATTCACACACGATAAGAAATCTCAGTCTATATCACTGAGATGGGAATGGCTACTCGATTTACACACTGCCGTCACCTCCAAAAATATCCAGCCAACAGCATTTTAACAGATTAATAAGACCCACTTATATTAATAATAAAACTTTAGTTAGCAAATTTTATTTGCTAGCTGTTATTGTTAACAGCTACATGTTCATAATACATATTGTTGTGGTCCAGTGAAAAACTTGTATCTCCATTTTTGTTGACTCTTACTTTTGTGCATCATTTGAACACAGCCGCTGCTGTTTACCCTGTGTGAAGATTTCATGATCAATGGACCAACAGAAATGGCTTAGAAAAAAGTCCAAAGGTTTTTGCCCTCTCCTGTAAAGTTGCCATTTTGGAGCTACTTGTTTTTCTTTGGACAGTGACTATATGTAAGCTATAGGTTTTGCTACACGATGACTCACCTAAAGCCACCAGAAGCTCTGCGCCACTGACGAGGCTAATAGCTCGTCTTCTGGATTTGAGTATTTAACATCGTACAACACCTGAGGATTGCCACAGACTTGAATGGCCCAAGGTACCTGTGCCATGCATGGCGAAACTAAATACCTCCTTGAGTGCCTCCATACCTAAGAAAAACCATGAAAAACTCCTTTTCCACAGAATATGATGGAATATTTACACACATGTTGACTCGCTCTGTGTTAATATAACCTGAGGTTATTTTTGTGGCTCGTTTTACAGAAGGCAAAAGACTCTGGAATTTTTACTGACGCGGTAGTGCACAGTTGGTAAAAATGACTGACATGGCACATTCAAATGGGACTAAAACAATTACATGACCCCACTACCCTATGGAAAACTAATTCCGTCCTAATAGGGCTTTAGTCGGACACCAATACGTGAGATTCCAGGGTCCTTATCTCCAGTTCCCTGAAGGCTAGCTATGCAATCTAGGGATTGTTGGAAAGGGCACGTCATTGGGTACTCTGACCTCTTTTGCTTGGCTTCATCACTGATTTTTAAAGTCATTGTTGCAAGTCATTCCCTCCCTCTATGTTTTTATCCATGCCATCATCAGCGATTAGTCAACATCCACTTTTATCCCATTGCTATGAAGATTAAAATCTGAAATTGTGCAACCCCCTCTGTACTCTGTCATGCTGATTGGATCTTTTAATTGCAGATGTAGGTGGAGTTAGAAATTAGCATGTTTTATATGCCTTCCTTGTATAAAATCACCCAACCTCCCTTAAAAAATGCGGCTTCTTATAATTTCTCCAATTTTTTGATTGGCTATCATGGCAAATACCAAAATAAATGGATAAAGGGTCTACAATAAAATTCTTGCCAATTGAAAAAAAAACACTTCTGACAGCACTTACCACCAAATTTGAGCACTATCAGACATTCTGTAGAGGGACTGCTTTAATTTGAAATGAAATCAGAAACACAGAGAGGCCAGAGGTGAAGGCTGTCCTTTGATTTCTTTTATTAGCAGTCTTACTTTTGGGAGTGAAGAAATTGACTGCCTGCTTTAAATAAGCCTTAGATATATATTCCTTCGCCTGTGGGATACAAAGAGAAACGCAGACTGGAAAAGCAGAAAAAAATTAAATGCATTATCTCGGCGAGCTGCCAACCGACTGTGTTTTTCAGCTCCGTCAGTGTCATCACCCGCCCTATCTCCTTCTCTTTTCATGTCTTTTCTATCCCTCCTTCCTCAATCCTGATGCGTGTCATTTAATAAAATGCACTCCAACCGCGGAATGCTTTTTTTTAAGCTTCTTCTTCTTCTTCTTCTTCTTCTTTTTTCCCTCCCTGCCATTCAGACGCACTTGTGGAGGCAGCGTGCTTATAGTAATTTGGCCTGCTGGTTTTGTCAGTGTTATGAGGAAGCCGTTCAAATTAAAATCAGAGAGAGAGATAGAAGGAGACTCTCTCCTCAAAGGTCATCCGCTACAGGCTTCATTTATTACCCTCACACTCGTCCCTCATGACTTTGTATTTTCTATTCTTCGCCTGGGCTCAGATCAATACAGTAATTTACAAGGTTGTCAAAACATTCAAATACAAATGGCCAATGAGGCAGAGGAGTAGAGGTGGACTGAAGGCTTTCCTGCCTCCATAATATCTCCTCCGTCCTCCTCCGTCTTTAGCCCTGCTACTTTTAACAAGTCATTTCCCTCCTCCTGACATTAGTTTTCATTAGACCTCTCGGTCCTGACAGAAAATCAAAAGCGGTCCCGGCCCCCGCCTCCCCCGGGAGAGATTATAGTCTGACAGGTGGCTCTCAAGTGTTTGCAGCTGAAGGTGAGAATAATACAATAATCAAAGCATTATGGGTCCATCCATTGTGCCCAGGCCTATGAAGCATGTCCGCTTGCCAAGCACACTCCGTCTGACCATAAATATCCTGCATTCCTCTCCTCGGCCTTCCCGCGTTTTGCAATGGCGGGGGTGTGATATCTACGAATATCTCCGAATCTCTGCACCCTGAAACATATCAATGTATCAGTTCCCTGATCAGTCTTCCTTATCACAGGCATTAGCCCTTTATCACGTGCATCCCCCAGGAGCGTCTAATCTCCACTAATATCGATAATGTAGATCTGATTATAAAAGCACAATCCAGTTTGCATTCATCAGATAGCAGGAGCCTCTGAATCATTACAGCGAGCCATTATTCACCACAGAGCCTCCAGCTCCCCCGGGAAAGTGCATTAGCGAAACAGGACGGCGGGCCCTGTAATGTTTCTGCGAGCAAACCGTTCGGCCTGTGTCACCGTTATATTGTCTCGCTGAGGAGATACAGATACACTATAAGGCCGAGAGCTTCAGTGGAGCCCTAAAGAGGTTTAGCTGTACACTTTGTGATGCAGTAGGGGTGAAAGTATTCACAGATTTTCAGGTTTGATACTGTTTTAGATGCTGAGGTGAAGATTCAATCATAAAAATGCTACTGTTCTATTTAAAGCGAGTCCTAAGGCTGTTACACACGCTAAACGCATCACAGATAAACAAAGCCACTGAGTGAAAAATCCGGATGCGACTGTTTTTGACATTTATGCTTTGAAACTTTCAATAATGTATCAAATCTGTTACATTGTTAGAATTTCGCTGTACAATTAGAAACTAGAAATGGACTGATCAGTGTTTTTGCAGCTGATCAGCCTATAGCCAATATTAATCAATGATGGGGGTGGACTGTTATGCTGTGTACACATATTTGCGTTGCCAAAAAACATTATTCTGCATCTTATAGTGTCAGTAGCATTACTGGCAAAAATGGATGACTATCAGAGGATAGCTTTGGCAGTATAGATTTTATTAGGTAGATTATTATATAGTGTTTTAGGCAGGAAGATGTTTTGTTGTGAATTATTTTTGTTGAATTAATCTGGAATTCAACAACGAGATGTTTGGCGTCCATCAACTGGACCATTTTACTGCAGTGGTTCATAGCAAAGTTGGAAAAATTGAACACATGGCGGAACATTGAGGGATGTGTTGTTGTGATGTTCATTTTTCTCTCTGTCTTTCTGCAGAGATGTGAATTGTAAAGCCCCTAATAGGGCTTTAGTCGGACACCAATACGTGAGACTCCAGGGTCCTTATCTCCAGTTCCCTGAAGGCTGGCTATGCAATCTAGGGATCTAGGGTTTGTTGTATTCACCATAGGGGATCTCACCCCTCCCCCTTCACATCACATTGCTCGCTAGCAGTTCAACAGAAAGTCCCAACAGTGCCAACAGTTCATCTGTTAATAGAATTAAAGGAGCAGTGTGTAAGATTTGCAGCTGATCAGCCTACAGCCAATATTGATTAAGGGTGGGGATGGACTATGCTGCGTATACATGTTTGCACTGAATAAAGAACATCATTTTGCACCTTTGCACCTTGCAAACTAACTGCTAGAGGTTACACACTGCTCCTTTAAAGTGAAATATGTTTTCTTTGACTGTTAATTAAAAATAGCCAAGTTGATTACTATTATGTCAGTGGAATGCCCACTATGGAGTCTGCAGAAAGAGGATAAGCACATCTCTAGAAAATGGGCCCACTGTGTACTGCATGACATCCTCAGCATGTACATGACTGCTTCCCAGTCTCAGTCTTGTAAAGCAAGATTTTAGCAAATGACACATCAATGATTTGTGTTTGACAAACAGTTTGAACCTGTATTATGTAGCATGGATGTAAATCAGCTTTTGTTGCACTTCTTGTATGAGGTAATTATTATGAGTGTGAACAGATATGTATTTTGTTCGTAGTAACAATAAACAGACAATATGCATGGATAACATTAAGGACATACTGTATATGTGCTAGGCTGGGAGTGATACACAGCTAAGAAGACGCTATCCGAGCTTCTCCAGGCCCCTACATGACAACTTTGAAGTGTTACAACCATGAAGTAGCAAAGGGAAATGTAATCAAAATAAGCATGGCCCCATCTGCACATTAAGGGCTATATTTATAAATCTCTTGCGTGGGTAAATGTGTCATTCCCGTGCGCTGTGCAGGTATGTGGTAGTGATGGAATCAGAAGACGGATAGCTCCCATCTGCATCTGCTTCCTTATCTACATACATATGCATTTGAATATATCGACACAAATGGTTTTCCTCATGTCTGAAATGCAGCTGGGGTCCAGAAGTGTCCCATCAGAGCCATTCAACGAAGGCACATAAAAACAAAAATGAAGACAGGATCAAAATGTTCTTCTAAACCCACTTTTTAAGTTCATCCGAGATTGCTACTGTGCGTTAGGTTATAAAATGTAACTTTTCGTCATTATGTACTGCCTTGGCTGATGTTACATTCAGAAACCATCAGGGAGGGAGGCCTGAAGCTCTTTCCCTACAGCTAATATGCTAATATGCTAATACACAGGTTCCTTGGCCATTCCCCACCACAGCTGCTACAATTTTATTCCAGCGCAGCTAAAAACCACCTGCGCCTAGCTGAATATTTCACGCTGCTATTAGGGGAAGGACATGTTTTGCACATGTTTAAACAAACAGTATTTGGAAATCCTAATGAGAAAACTGGTTTATATCGTTATAGAAATGAAAACAAAAGGTTTAGGATTGCATTTGTTTTCTTGCAAATGCAATAAGAGGTGATCGGTACCTGATGACTGGGTTGATTTAGCCATTTGTCTTTTAGGCATGGTTGATTAGACATGCTATCAGCTGACTTACAGAATGATAAATCATAAAACTTCCTGCTGTGTAAATTTAGCATCTTTTTATTTGAAATATTTCCATATACAGTTCTGCTCTGACCTTTGCAGGTCATTTGCCTGCAATACTGCCTGATACTGTTGCCCAGTATCAGGCAGTATCAGCTGCATATGTTGCCACACCCTGTACAGCTAAAGAGCACTATTATTTAAAAAATTAATCATAAAATACTAACCAGTTATATTGTGCACTCTCAGCACAACACAAGCTTTATTCACTATAAGATAATGAAAACAATATTACAATATAATGCATAATGTGTACAATACACTGGCCTGCGTATACATTTAGTACATCTGTTTCTCTGCATATTTTGTTGGCCCTCACTTACTCTGTCCTTCAATGGTCATGACCCTCACAGAGCAGGTATGATTTGGGGGGTGAATCATTCTCACCCTACGTTCACACTAGCAGGCAACAGAGTGACTTATGCTGCAGTAAAGCGACATAGTTAAAGCTTGGCTCCAACAAATGCTATGGACTAATCATAGACATGGGGGTCCGAGATCCCAGCTTCGGCTCTCTGAACTTTTTGTTCCCACCAGCATTTGTTCCTATTCTGAGCACTGTTGTGCATGGAAGAGAACCTTCTGACCGCTTTTTCTTCCTTCCCCATTTTATATGATGCATCTTTGCACATATACATATGAAGAAAGCAGGGGATATTGTTGGTTTCTTTGGGTATTTAGGTCACTTGATAGCTAGGTAGGTTAGCCAGCATGCTAACTGGCCAATAAAGCTAGCTACAAATGCAAGCAGTTAGGTTTCCATGCAAATTTGTTTGTAAATAATAATAATAGGTGATTTAAAACCTAGCTAGCTTTTTTGGACCTTGTACACCCCCACATGCGACAAGGCAAGCGGCTTTGAACACACCCAAGTTGTGTTTAAGGCCTGCTAGTGTTTGTTGTCTGCTAGTGTGATTATAAGGTCAGCACTGCAGTGACACTGACGTGGCGGTGGTGAACAACACACCATTGAACAACACAGAAAACAGACTGTAAATCTATACTGTAAACCAACAAGGTGCTCCTATATGGAAGCTGGACCTGATAAAATGGACTGTGATTGTAGAACCTGGAGCTCCTGAAGAAACTGAGTCTCAATAAGAATTCTAATCTGGGAGCACCTTTCCCCCTTAACTAATAAGAGACCAGATCTTTGAACAATGTTCTCCCTCTGAGGTGGTTAATAAATATGGACCCTGGACTGGATCTTCTATTCCAAACACATCTAATAACCTGCTCATATGCAAGCTGCCACTACACCTACTCACTCTTGATTTCTCACCCATCCCCTCCCTCTTCATTGTCTTCATATTCTCTATAACTTGATTTCTATGGTTATTATTTTTTATCCTGAGTGTAATGAAATGAAAAGATGTAATGAACAAGAGTAAGGAGGGAATACTACACTCAGAATACAATCATGGAAAAACAAGGTCAACATACAGCGTTCAGTTCAGAGCTAATAATAAAACAGCCCAGAAATGTGAAAGCAAGATTACACACACACACACATGCACACACACAATAACATGGCTATGAATGTATTCCCTCACTTGTTCCGTATGTAGTGAACCAGTACATAGTAAATATGAATCCAGGCAATCCCTAGGTCCCTGGAGATAGGAACACTGGGACACTGATGACTCAATAATGTATGAGACGGATGCGAACACTGTACCAACAACTGGGAAGCTCATCTGCTGCAGTGCTTAGTCATAGTTTCATTTTCATATGGAATATTCATGTAATATCAGGAACACTCCCATTTTTGAAACCAGATACAGCCATGTGTCATTTACACATAGAACATAGCAATTGCAGTACTTGTTCTATTGTGGTATTATTTTGTTGGTAGTGCAAACATTAACCTCAAAACAAGTGTATAAGCGATGTTAAATCAGGACCAGTTGCGTCTCAGTAGCTATGAGGTTGCAATGAACATTTCAGTTAGTAGAAATCTGATAATGAAGTTTAAACTGTGATAAAGCAACTTGCTAGACCAAACTCTTATGGCTAGTAGGTTTTTTAAGTTATTTACAAGTTTGAAAAATACACATTTAATACTCTTTTTTTTCCCAAGTGAAGAGGCAAATGAGATGACACACAGCTTTTGAGCTCCATTTCAAAACTTTCCCAAAGTCAAGCTGGAGATGTGAAGGGAACACAGTGAACAGCCAATGCTCATTGATTGTTATGGTGTATTGAGGTACTGGAATGATTCTTCCCTTGATTTCCTGACTAATACCTTAACTACTGAACAAGGGAGCTTGTCTGGGACTACACATATACAGACAGTGTAGGAGACAGCAGGAATAGCCCAGCCCAGAAGCACAATTAAAAATAAATGGACCGTAAGAATAACCGTGCCATAAACATGTCATGGCAGAAGTTATATGTTGTCATGACTGGTTATGACAGATATTGGTTAGTCATATAGCAGCGTCGTCTTATATTATCAATTGTCATGACAGACGTGATGATGTTTAATGTCATGACAGCTTATGCCACATGGTGTAAGTGTACTCTAGCAGTCATGGCATCAAACATTATCGCATCTGTTATGATAGTTATCGGTGATGGTAGCATGACACTGTTATACACAGTCGAGTTACATTATTATGACCACAGTGTGCAGCACAGACTACAGCAAGACAGTCTGGGAGTGACACAGTAAGGTCCTGGTAGGTTGTCACAAGTATCTGGAGCCATGCTGACTGCAGTACAGTATCCCACAGCTACGTGAGGGTACATGGGGGAGGATCCATCGAGCGAACACGACGATCAATGTGGTGCCACAGATGCTCAATTGGGAAAGTCTGGGAAATTAGGGGGCCAGGGTAATACTTGGAAGTCTTGGTCCTACTCTATCAACCAATATCGGAGATTTCTAGCCATGTGGCATGCCGCATTGTGTTGCTGGAAAATTCCATCTGGCCCCAGGGAAGGCAGTCAGCATGTATGGGTGTACGTGATCTACAAGGATGGATTTATACCCAAATCGGTTGAGAGTGTCTTCCACATGGATTAGTGTACCTAGAGAATGCCATGAAAATGTGACTTCCTTCATGTGATTCCTTCAAGTAGAAAGTGGTTATAATAATGTACATACCAAAGAGTGCACAAACAATTGAACATACTATATCACGTCAGGTTTAGTTTTTACTCTTCATAGACATCATACATTGTTCTACACGTCTTTGCCGTGTTTGTACAGAGCTGTGGTGCTTCTGTCTGTGCAGGAAAACAAAACTCTGTGCTGTTACCATTCTACAATGGAGCAATCGATTGGCTACAGTTTTGTATAAAAAGCCGAAACAGTGCAAGATCTTCAGCAGCATTCTTCTAATTCCTAAAATGCCCTTCTAAAATCCTTAAAAATGACAGTCAATATTTTTTCTGTGATTCATTGGTTAGATTGAACCTCTCAACCTCTCAGCAGCATGCTCAGGGCTTGTTTGACAGTTTGAAAGTTACAGCTGGTGTATTGCTTAACAAACTTGAAGTTCTCCTGGAAAAACAATGCAATTAGTGTTCTTCTTTTGGACAGATTTTATTTCAGTCCTTCTAGTCAGTCAGATTACCCAAAGCAGTGGTGGCTTGTACAAGCAGTTGGCCATTCTTAAATTAGTCACTGCCAATTCCACCCACTAGCTAGCTAGCAATCCTTTATCCCATGATGGTAACCACCTGGGATGGTGAAGGCTAGCACGTGCTTCCCTTGTGTCACTTAAAACCAACAACCACAATTTTTTGAACTGCAGCTAATGCAATGTTTTTAGACAGCTCAACACAATTGGAAGAGAACTATTAAGTCTATGCCCGTGTTCAGTGCTGGATAACAAATGCCCATGTTGTCCAGCACTGCTCAACAATTATGCTCATTTGGATACCTGACCCAGAAAGGAGGAGACTCAAGTCTCAATCACCTGATGTCGGGGCCAATACTTAGTTTTGTGGTTGTAGGGGGAAAAAAAATATGTAGAACTTTTACATTAAGTGAGACTTCTAAGGTCCATGCAAATGAAATGTAAAGATTCATTTCTAAAACCATTATACATGTAAGAAAATAATTGCTGAAAACATGTACAAAGATATATGAAGTACTAAATTGTGGGGGTAGATTATTAAATTATATTTAATAAATATTATTATTTTTCATTATTTTTATCTTCAGGATTTTTGGGCCGGGCCTGAAATCATGGCTCAATGATGCACTAGAGCCATACTTTGCGTGACCACTCCCTACACACTATAACAACTAGAGCACATTTGGATCATCTAGGTCGGTGCCCAGCAGCTACATGTCAGGCTTGCTTTGCGAACTTCATCTAGGCTAAAGGCTTATGCAGTACATTAAGTAGCCAAACCTATCTGATGTGAAGACCATACGAGTTAAACACTCCATGTCTCTGGGCTACACGTTAGCCAGAACAGCCACTAACAAAACAGAGCAGGCTATAGGCTACTACTTCTCTGTTAGCCTGTGCTAGATGGGCCTTGCATAAACAGGAGAAAAATGACCATGTGGAACAAGGTTGAGGGGAACAAGCTTGATTCTCAGTGTCCTCTGTCTCCGAGTTGGATTCTGGCTCTGGATGCTTCAATATACATGGTTGTACAAGTCCAATAAAACTGCTAGATGCTGCACCCATTTTTCAGGTCGTAGTGGTGTTTGACTCTCTTGGGAGAGGCTGCACCTTCACGACTGGGTGTGGTTTCAGTGCCTTCAGCTAACATGCCCACAGTATTTTAGAGCAGAAAATACTGCTCAGTTTTTCACCATTTTTCACCATTTTGAAACTAAATTTTGTATACATCCTTTTCTTTTAAACATTTAAATGGGGTTGAATTTTTTTCTCCATGGACTATAAACGTCTTCCCTCATACATCTATAAAGAGCCATCAAAAGATTGGTTATTTTAAGGAATCAAAACTAGTTGTTCAATAGCATCATTCCAGGAAACACATTTTTCTTTGTTTGTTTGTTTTTAGCTGTACTCAGTTAGTATGCTGTATCTTGGATATTAGACATGAGAAAGCACAAGGCTGCTGAACCTCTTTTACTGAGTCCACGCAACGTAAGTGAAATAGCTAAGACAAAATCTACTCAAATTCCTCATTTTCAATGTGCTCCTTGAACAAATGGAGCTGGCGAGCAAACCAGCATCGCAAGAGGCTATAGACATAACAGTGAATTAAGCCTGTTCTTTCATGTGTAGCACTGATGAGCCAGTCAGAGTGGCTCCATTCGATTGAAATTAAACCAAATCCGGACATCAATTCTGAGGTCACATGGACCAGACCTTCTGAGATTTGGTGTTGGACTGACTAACAGAGATCTAGACACAAACACTAATACAGTCTTTAAAGGCTGTAACCATTGTTTTATCTGCATTATCTGCTGAATAAAATACCCACACATATTAGTTTATATCAATTAATATACTTATACTGTATGAAGAAGAGGTAAAAGTGACTTTGAGTTATTAGTACCATTTATAAACATGAATTATTTAATGCTACCATATAATTTGCATCGTATTTCTACTTCATTGCTTGGAAAAGTGTATGTACAGCCAAAATGCATGTTTTTGACTTTCTAAGTGGAAATAAATCAACACATCTCACACATATTTGTTAAATTTGACAAATAGCATATATGGCCTGGGCAACAGTTGTCATATAGCATATATGGCCTGGGCAAAAAAATTCCTTAAGATTGTTCCCTTCAGAGGATGTACTAACTTAAGGCCTGTCCACTTGCAGTCTAGCCACAAGATAACATACTAACAAGCTAACACTCTACTCACAAAACAAAACAACATTACCAAAATATTGAAATATTTTCCCAATAAAAAATCTCACTGCATATATGCAAACATATGCTAGGGCTATAGAGTTGCATAAAATAGTATTTTGGTTTGGGATTTTTTTATGCATTTAGCCTTGGTAGTGTTGGGCCATGTATGTACACCAATGAGACATAAGATTATGACCACCTCAATGTATCTACACTCTTTATCCATTTTATCAGCTCCACCTACCACATAGGTACACCTTGTAGTTCTACAATTACAGACTGTAGTCCATCTGTTTCTATGTGCACTTATGTGTATCCTCCATCACCTTTTTTTTCAGTGGTCAGGACCCCCACAGGACCACCACAGAGCAGGTATTATGTGGGTGGTGGATCATTCTCAGCACTGCAGTGACACTGACGTGGTGATGGCGTGTTAGTGTGTGTTGTTCTGGTGTGAGGGGAACAGACACAGCAGTGCTGCTGGAGGTTTTAAACACCTCAGTGTCACTGCTGGACTGAGAATAGTCCACCCACCAAAGCTATCCAGCTAACAGCATCCTGTGGGCGGTGTCCTGTGGGCAGCGTCCTGCGGCCACTGATGAACGACTGGAGGATGACCAACGCAAACTGTGTAGCAGCAGATGAGTTATCATCTCTGATTTTACATCTACAAGGTGGACCAGCAAGGTAAGAGTGTTTAATAGAGTGGACAGTGAGTGGACACAGTATACATAAACTCCAGCAGCACTGCTGTGTCTGATCCACTCAAACTAGCACAACATGCACTAACACACCACCACCACATCAGTGTCACTGCAGTGTTGAGAATGATTCACCACCGACATAATACTTACTCTGTGGTGGTCCTGTGGGGGTCCTGACCATTGAAAAAATAGGTGATGGGGGCTAACAAAGTACACAGAGAAACAGATGTACTACAGTCTTGAATTGTAGGTACACCAGTGATGTAAGTGGAGATGATAAAATGGATAAAGAGTGTAGATACATTGAGGTGGTCATTTATTTCATGTTATGTCTGGTCGGTGTATAAACAAATGCATTTTGATGTATTTGATGTATTTTAATTGATATGATCTGCATGTTCTGCATTTGTTCTTTCCAAAATCTTACTTGTTTATCACACACTGCTCAGGGCTTTGGGCAGCTCTTCAGTGTGTTTATGAGAGTAAACTAAATTCCATAACTCTACAGCACATGCCAGCACTGTTTTAAAGGGATCAAGTGATTTAGCATCTCTCTCTGAATTAAATTAACACCAAACTCTGCCTTTAATTGCCTTCTGAGGTGGCAGGAGAGAGGAGCAGCTTGCTGACTCATGCTGGGGCAATTACCCACCTGGAAAGGTGCATAACCTCATCAAACACACACACAAACACGCACACACACACAGCTGGTTAATATTCATATACACAAAAAAAACATACAGCTCAATTTCTTGCTCTTTATTAGCAACTGAAAAGAAGCCTCTCTGCCAATAAGAGTTTGCTACAAATCTTCAGCAAATGCATGTAAGTGGTGATGTGTACTACAGCATGTAAGAACTATTTCTCCAATAACTTCTCTCTCAACAAAACTCTATTAAGAATTTATACCTCAGTATTGAATCTCGGGATATGGTATCGAACCTCACCCAAAACTGACTCCTGAAACAGATACCCACTCTATATGAGATCTATATTAAGTCAGTGTGTGGAACCATTTGCTATGCAGTTACTTAGTTGAGACAAGCCATATATACCCCTAATACTGTATGATACCTTGGCACAGGGGCATCACTAGGCCATTTTTATGGAGGCTTCAGCCCCCCTTATATTACATCCCCTTAAATAAATGTACATTATTTTGCATGTATTCCTCATTATTCAACTATGGCATTACATCTCCAATTTTACAATATACTGTGATTGCAGGGGGCAAACAGGGAGGTGCTCCTACTGTTATAATCCACAACAGCCATTATAGTAAGCAAGCAGATATTTTGTGACTTAACAACAAGAGATGGCATTCCTCTGCTGTTTAGAGTTGGTGAACATTGAATTCTGGCTCAGCCAATCATATCAGACCTCGTAATTGTGAGACAGTCATATCAGTCCTGGGGGTAGGTATCTAGCTAACTGAAGGGGGCAGGTATCTAGGAATCTGAATGGGGCAGTTGTCTAGGTATCTGAAGTTGTGACTGGAGGTCTACTAGAATAGACTGAATGGACTAGAACAGATTCCTGATGAGCCCAGTGTGCTCTGTTTATTCAGCTTGCCCACTCTGTTGTGAGCACGACAATCAACTGATCAACTGACAGCGACATTCTGCTTCAAGTTCTGTCCCCTGCTATTCTTGCGATGGGGTCACTTTTGCCATATCAATCCGGGCCAGAGTATTATCCTGAAAGTCAGTAATTTTTTTGTCTCACTGGGTCTTGTGTGAGGGTGTGCAAAGGCAGGCAATAAGGATTGTTACAAGATGATGTCACCTCATACCAGAGACAAGGGCTGGAATTTCAAAGAGCCCTTTCAGACAGCTGACAAAAGTGGTTTCTGAGAGTTTCTCCCTCTGGTGTGTAGTTTTACCTTTATCACTTTGCAGACCACTTATATGCACAATAAGCTACATAACATACTACGGGAAAAGGAAAAAAAAAGCATAATAGGTCCTCTTTAGGTATTTCTAACTGGATAACAATGTCGTACTTAGGGTAGTATGGTGGCACAGTGGGTAGTGCAAAGATACTAAATCTAAAAAAGTGGATGTGTAGGTTTTTGTGTCTGCCATGTGATGAACTGGCATTAACATGTCCATTAACCAGTCCTGCCTTCTGGCCTATGAGTGCTGGGATAGGCTCCAGCACCCCCTATGACCCAGGAGGATAAGTGAGTCAGTGTAGATGTGAGTGAGTAATCGTAATTCAGTTTTATATCCCTGAATCTTTGGACGGTAATTAGATGGAGTGGCAGCTCCATTGAAAGCCAGTCAGATGAGAAGATCTTTGCCAGTTCAAACAAAAAATGAACTCATTAATCCTTGAGGTCTCGTAAATCTGAGTTTAATAAAAAACAATGTACGTAACTAGACAAAGTCTAGAGAAGCTGAAGAAGACTGACAGAGCTGAAGAAGCATGTCTGATAAATGTTAGTGATCAAGAAGACAGTGACTGAGCGTTATATAAGCCTTAAGTTGAAATTAAAGCTGAATTTGTAGAAATGTTATTCCCTGTATGTATCATCTTTTCAGAGGCTACCTCTGAAAAGCACAACTAGAGTGAAATGAAAGAATGAATGAAATCCCTCTGGTTGATCTGGTGTCACACACTGAGACTGTACCAATGTATAATCAGTGTATATGAATACCGTATTAAGGACCTGCAGCTTACATAAGAGGCAAGTGAAAGGAGTTCATAGGTTGTCAGGGAGGTGGATTAAGAAACTGTCAGTCATGGCTTCAGGAGCACTATATGCAATGCTGGCAGTTTTGTGCTCAGAAAAAGATAAGAAAGAAAAGACGATCGTGGACCTGTTCCTGGGTGTCACGAAGAAGACATTATGGGCTGTCTATCCTATAAAGAGGTAGCAAATGTGTTAACATGTCAGTGTAATTGTAAGTCTCATGAAGGAAAATGTGACTGGGTTTTGAAAATTGTATAGTCTGGTAAACGAATATATGAAGATATGTTTTAATATCAGGTGTTTTCACTATAAATGGAAAACAAGAAATTGGAAAATCAGCTGCAGTTCTATCCATTGACCACAGCCTCTGAAGTGACAGCAAACAGCAGGCATATGTCACTTCACCGTGAACCAAATGACTGCACCCCCTTTAATACATTACCTTGTAATGCAATAAGATACTTTTATACGTCAGGACTTGATGCCTACGGCCACTGAGTAGGGTCATTCATCCACCTTGATGGGGTCAGACTGAGAGGACCCTCATCTACCCCGACATGATAATCTTGATCATTGATCGACAACGTCATGGCATACATCATGGCCTGACTAGCCAAAGGATCTGGGCTCTTTATAGCTATAAATAAGTAGGGTATTCTATTGTTTCTTATCCTTAATTACTCAAGACCTCACAGCCAGTCAAATTCAGGCATCTGCTTTCACAAAAAAGGGGAGCAGGCATTACGCAAGGGCAAAATACCAAGCTGTGCTCCCCTCATCTATCCATTCAGCATTCTGTTATCCTATTGGTCAGTGTCAAGCAGCACATAGGATATGTCAAACTAAGCACACTACAAAGCCCATTCCTTGTTTCCGACACTGGACATTTGTCAGCTACAACACAAATGTGTCAAAATCAGGCTGAATTGGTGTAGTCTGGTCCCGGCATTAGCAAAGCACCTATTTGGTAGCACTGTGTGATTGGGGAGACCTACATCAACATTTTTGGGGTATGGCTGACTCTCTCATTAGGCAAATGTAGCATTAGGAGTCTTGCCCAAGGACTCTTGGTGTAGTGTGGTGTTTTGCCTGGACAGTCAAACCCCTGTCCACCATGTAGAAGGCAGCGGTATTCCCTGTTATGCTTAATCAACTGACCTAACCACAAATATAAGGAAAGGTACACATGCAGAGAGGTAAACATGCTCACCAGTGTCACAGGCATCAAACTTAGAATGGCCATACATTTACAAAAGCCAAAGTCCAGAAAGTAAACCATGCAATACATTCAATAAAGGTCAAATAGAATTCACTAATCACTGCTTTCTGTTTTTATTGGTATTTCAAAACGGGCTGCAGTGTATATAGCCCCCAGTGCTAATGCTATCGCCGCACTGATCAAGCTGTACAGCGCTATCAGCGATCTCCAAAACACACACCCAGACAGACTGTCTATTGTTGCTAGAGCTCAAACTCATCACAACTCACCCCAACAAGAAACCATGGATGACTGCAGAGGTGCGCAAGCTGCTGAGAACCCACGACAAGACTTTCAAGTCAGGGGATAAAGCAAGCCTCAGGATAGCAAGAGCTTTTCAAAACACTGCTGACACACGGCACATGTGGTAGGGCATCCAGGCTATCACCAACTACGAGACACCTCCACCTGCTTGTGACAGCGCCTCCCTTCCAGATGTGCTTAATAACTTCTATGCTCGGTGTGAAACACAGAGAGGCACGACAGTGAGGAAAACCACACCTCCTCCAAATGAACAGTTACTGTGTCTGTCCACTGCTGATGTGCGGAGAACTCTGCACAGAGTCAACCCACGAAAAGCACCAGGATCTGACAGCATACCGGGCAGAGTGTTCAGAGAATGTGCCGAACAGCTGGCTGATGTTCTCACGGACATATTCAACATCTGTCTGAGCACTGCAGTCGATTCCACGTGCTTCAAGTCCTCCACCATCATCCCTGTGCTGAAGAAGTCTCCAGTGTCCTGCCTTAATGACTACTGTCCCATTGCACTTACTCCCATCATCTTCAAGTGCTTTGAGAGGCTTGTCATGAGGCACATCAAAGACCAGCTCCCTCCTTCACTGGACCCACTGCAATTTGCATATCACCACAACCGCTCAACAGACAACGCCATCTCCACCACATTCCACCTGGCTCTCACCCACCTGGACAATAAAGACACCTATGTCAGCAGCTAATGGTGTAGAACCAACAACCTATCACTGAATGTGGACAATACTAAGGAGATGGTTGTGGACTTCCGAAGAGTACGAGGTGACCACCCCCCACAGAACATCACTGGCTCTGCTGTGGAAATCGTCAGGAGCACCAAGTTCCTCGATGTCCATATCACAATAGAACCTCAGCTGGTCCCTCGCCACCAACTCCATAGCCAAGAGAGCCCAGCAGCGCCTCTACTTCTTCTTACTGAAAAAGGCTCATTTCCCCCTCCCATCCTCACCATGTTCTACCGGGGGACTGTGGAGAGCATCCTGAGCAGCTGCATCATCGCCTGGTTTGGGAATTGCACCGTCTCTGACTGAAAGAACCTACAACGTATAGTAATGACCACTGAGAAGATCATCGGGGTCTCTCTTGCCTCCATTGTGGACATCTACACCAGACACTGCATTCGCAAAGCCAGCAGCATTGTGAACGACCCCATCCATCGCTCACATGGACTTTTTTCACTGCTGCCGTCTGGCAGAAGGTACCGGAGCATCCTTGCAACAGCTTTGTTCCTCAAGCGATCAGGACTGATCTGAACCCCCCACACACACACATACTCTACACTCACACACACACACCTCTTTTGATGCTACTCGCAACTGGAACATTGCTGCTAACTTTGCAGTGTTTATACTGTTTATTCAAGTACCATCTCAGTAACTGCCGTGTTTATGTATATTATCTGACTGTGTAAACTCACAGATCACAGCATGTTAAATCTCTCTGCACCTTATTCCACTACCTGATGTCCAGAAATGAGTGCTGTGTCAGTGCTGCACTGTCCTGCCGGTTTACTTTGTCTAATGTATGTTTAATTTATCGTATTTTATTGTATTGTTTTCTAGTTTAATTAGTTTGCACACTTATGTCTGCACGTTTGGACTTTGTTCTCTTTGTTCCATCTTGCACCTTGTTCCTGGAGGAATGTAATTTCACTCCACTGTGTACTTGTACATGGATGGAATGACAATAAAAGTCTCTTGACTTGACTTTACCATTTGTTAGATTTTGTGAAGTTGCAACTTCAAAAGGAATTTCAGTGCAAGTTCATTTGCTCTTCAGCAAGTATGCAAGTGTGTTGCAATTTGTACTGTATAAGGCAAAGGACTAAGAAATAAGAAATGAATAAGAAATGTATTCTTATTTTTCTTATTCTTTTATTTTCCTCATAATCTGTATTTATAGCCAGTCAAATTAGAACATCTGCTTTCACCTAAAGAGGAGAGGGGACATCACGCAAGGGCAAATGTGCTGCTCGCAGTATGCAAGATTTTGCAGTATATAAGATAAAACTGAACACACACCAAAATGCAGCCTTTCCTGAATACAGCATTGAGGCTTACAGTCATAGTTTGGGGCCTAAATTACAGTGTCTAAAGGAAAACACATTTTAATGTTTTTTTTTCTGTATTTAATATATTTTTAAAATAGAATGTCAGCATAAAACATGGCCTGTCCAAACGTTATTGCACTTTTTGTATTTTATGTTTAATTTATTTTCAGTATGTTAAACTGTGTATGCTAAAATTTTAGGCTTAGGTTATTAATTTTTAGGTTTGGTCCCTGCGGTGGATGTGTTAACGTACTTTCACAAAACTAGATCAACAAAACGTCTTAACCAGGTGTGTTCAAATGTTCCCGTTCCCGTCCAACAAGGAAGAGATTCATATTCACACACTTGCAGCTGTAACAAGTGCACTTTTATTATACAACACATATGTACAAACGGGTGGTTTTAATGAAGATTAAAGCTGATTATAAAGAGCATAATAGCCTCACACAAGACCTAAGACAGCCAGATCCAATGAATGGCAACAGGATACAGACCTCAAGCCCTCAGGAGGACGTCTTAGAGCACCTTAAATGACTCTGGTGCCCAGTGGTCCTTGATGGCACCAGTGAGAATTGTCATTCCGTCCCTGAACCAGCTAATCCTTTCCTAACAGTCAAACAATGAACTGAAGAAATGAACCTCTTGGAAAAAAGGCCTGAAGAACAGACTGACCAAACAGTCATGATCATTACACAGGGGTTTTACACAGATTGGGATAATGAGCTAAAACTGTGGCTTTAACTGTGATGCTTCCTTCAAGGGAGCAGAAGCTGATGCATTATGAATCTGTTCTCACATAAACACATCAATAAATAAAGTGCTTTAGTTCATTACTGCTGATAAGTTCTGCAGTTCATCTGAAGCTGAGAATGAGAGAGAAACTGAGGAGGATATACTCCTACATGCACAGAGGGCAAGACAGAGATGAATGATGATCGCTGCTTCACCATGTGGGCAAGGATTTAAGCTTCTATGTTCATATTACAGGTATGAAGAAGCACAGATGTGATTTTTTTCAGAACCGTGTGAACACTAATCTTATCAGATTCAGGCCTTTTTCATACATGCTCTGAACAGTTGTATATGAAAATTTGGGCACTGAAGGAGGTGGAGAAAATATCAAAGTTTGTTAATTTTTTAAGTGAAAAAATGCATTAACATAATGGAATGGAATCATAATCATAATTAAATTAATGTAAATATGTCATATTGCTGTAAGCTGTAATAGGCAATTATTAATAATTCATTTATTTTGCTGAATTCAATATATGGCTAATTTAGCTAATATCCACAGTAACCACTGTATTCAGCTCATACAGCAGCTGACAGGCTGGCTGTGATCCAATAAGGTCCAATAAGGTCCCGGTAGTTTGTCACAGGTATCTGGAGTCACTCTGACTGCAGTGCATCCCACAGCTGCTAGAGGGTGCATGGGGGAGGATCTATAGAGCAAACATGATGATAAAGGTGGTCCCACAGATGCTGAATTGGGTTCAAGTCTGGGGAATTAGGGGGCCAGGGTAGTACTTGGAAGTCTTGGTCATGCTCTTCCAACCATTGTTGGACATTTCTAGCTGTGTGACATATCGCATTTTGTGACTTGCTGGAAGATCCCATCTGCCCCAGAGAAGATGCTCAGTATGTATGGGTGTACGTAATCTGCAAGGATGGATTCATACATAAATCAGTTGGAAGTGCCTTCCACATGGATGAGGAGGCCCAGAGAATGCCACAAACACATGACTTCCTACAGTGTGTCGAAAGTAGGTTGTGGACATAATAATGTGACTCGACTGTGTAAAACGTAATGTATGCATGAGTTGGGACACCTGTTCAGTTAGGACTTAAAATCTGCATTGTCTAAAATTACAGTCTCTAAAAGTATTTTGTGGCAGGTAACAATCTGCCTTTTCTTTATTCGGATTTCCCCACGTTTTTGTACGTTTGCATGGTATAAAAACTAAAAAAGTAGATGACCTATAGAAACAAAATAATTTAAGTTCTTTTGACTTAAAATAATAAAAAAAGACATAATAAGTAATAGTACGTTCTAATATGTAAAATATACACTACTGTTCTGTTGGCCTGCTCTTAGAAGTTCAGTGAATGCAAAATTTTAGGGCAACTAGGTTAACTACTGTTTAAGTTAAAACACTGAATCATTTTACACAGTGCAGTAGTTGTCTTGCATGCACATCATGATTCCAATCCAATCACTGGTTCACGTCTGACCAGACTGAATGGAATCACAATCTCAGAGCAACACAAGCTCTGTGGGATAATTTGATAAAGGTTCAAATAATGGTTCCAGGTCCGAGGGTCTGTTCAGATGTTCTAATCTGTGCTCTGCGAGTATGGTCCAGTGAGTGCTGTTCTGAAACAGGTGAAAAATGAAAAAATGGTCACTTTTTTTTCCTTTTGTGTTTTTTTGTGAAAAAGCCAACACCCTGCAGACAGGATTCTTTTCTTTTCCATTTTTTCCACTTTTCCTTTTCCCCGGCACTGCCTAGTGCAGGCGGTTTATAGATTGAAGACAAAAGAAAAGTGCGGGTTATTTCTCTCCCCTTGTATTTGTGTAAGGCACTTTTGCTTGATATTTTCTCCACCTCCTTCAGACGTTTTTCTGCAGATGTACGGCCGTGTTCAAAGTGACAACAGTTGTTTGAACAGCATAAAATGTTTCTATAAAATTGAAAACTGTCAATTTTCCCTCATTCTTTTCTTTCAGAGCGAGGGGGCCGTGTAGAGCCGGCAGTCGCAGTGACTCTGATCCGGTCCTGCGGGAATTCTGATGAATTTTACATGGTCTACACTTTGAGAAAAAGCTATTAGAGAATTTGAAAGGGGAGAGTGAAGGGTGTGTGTGTGTGTGTGTGGTGAGTGTGTGTTTGTGTGTGTGCGTGAGAGAGTGAGAGAGAGCCATAAAAAGGCTTTCTGGGGGCTTTTAATAACAGGTATATGTCAGATGTGACTGAAGATGGCTTCATTTCTCTGGAGTTGCTTTCGTGTCAGTACACCAGGGAAGTGCAATAGAAAGCCATTTTAAACTTGGTGTGTGTATGTGTGGGAGTGTGTGTGTATGTTTGAGTGTACTGAGAGACAGACCTGTGTGATATTTACATTTACATTTAGCCGTTTGGCAGATGCTCTTATCCACAGTGACTTAGGCTACAGAAACACAGACAGTGGAAGGCAAAGCAATTAATAGCAGGCCTACACAGAGAATTTAGAAAGGATTTATAGCCTTAAAAAAGGGTCTTAAACAAGCTGGTATAAGTGTGCATGTAATTTTGGGCAAATGAACATTTTAACAGGCAAAAAGAACAACAACCCAGCCTTTCAAATAATACACTACACATCTGGCTAATCTAGACCGATCTAGGCTTTTTGGGCACCCCTGGCCAAATTCCAACCTTTTCTGCAAAGGTTTTTTTGATGATTTTACTTACTTTGCAATAGTAATTTAGTTTTGCATGTTTAATATTTACCCACAGTTTATAAATGTTGTTCAAACCAGGGAATTGTAAGGGTCAACTCAAAAGTTTCAGATTGTGTTTCTTGAAGTAGTGATGGTGATTGTGGATCTTGAGATCTTGAGTTTTGGACCATTGCGCTCTTGTAGAAGCCACATGGGCAACACAGGATCTGAATAAAGCTTTATCTCAATAAATGGAATGTTCATTCAAAAGCTGCCTTCGTTGGATGATCTGAAACATTACATGTGGCATTTCACAGCACTGTAGACATCTCATTCATCACTGTAGGCACCTCTTATCTACATGTTGTTTTTCATGAGGTCATAGGTGCAATTTCCGTTGAAAGATTCTTCCTTGCAGATCAGGCAAGAGTAGAGTGATACACCACCATTTCTGTGTCAGCAAAACTTTCTAGCAGGCCTTCTTTACATATCATATTGGGTTTGATTTGCCTTTCAGATCATCATACAAGCTGTTCTGTTGGAGAGTTTTCTTCAGGTCTTCTAGATTTTCTAGATAAAGCATTATTACTACTAAAACATATATATTCTGCAACTGAATAAACTGTTTTGTGTTTTAATAATCTATTATGGTTTGTATGCGTACAACTGTTCAAAGTTGCCAGTCATGTACTGGCTAGCAAATTTTAGTTATTTTCACGGTTAGATAAAATTGTAGCTACCATGATTGTTTTGTTAGTGACAAAATGGAATGTTAAATCATTTGCTTGGATAAAATAAACATAATTAAGATATAAATCACTCAAAGCAAAAGGATTAAAGCCTAAAGTCCAAATCACTTAAAAGTCCAACATGTATTTGGATTGTAAACCAATTTGGTAGAATAATCCATATATATATAGATATAGCTGCACCCAGAAGGAAGAGTCAGATTGCAGTGCTATTGGGAAGGAAGATAAATGTTACCAGGAACAATAAATGATGATAAATTTAGACTGATATGGGCAATATTTATTGAGCTACACATACAGAAGTAGTGTCTCTCAGTATGGCGTTGGGCCACCGTGTTTGCCAAAGCCATATGCCGTCTTGGCATGGAGTTGTAGAGGTTCCTAATGGTGTCCTGCGATAATCCTTTCCATGCAGCTTGAATATTCTCACACAGTTTCTGCAGATCTTGCGATGGGGTGGAGAAGGAGTGACACCACAGATGGATTTGTTGGTTGTCTTCACCAAGATAAAAGCAGGACTCGTCACTGAAGATGACAGTCTTCATGACAGTCTGGCATGACACTATTGCAGTCTTTGGCAACACTGACATGGTGTTAAGGGCAGTCATCGTAACGGTCTGCATGCATGTATTCCTGCACGTGGAGTCCACTCATGGAGGGCATCACTGCTCGCAATCGTGGCTGTTGTCAGGTACCGCAATAAGGCCTGTCCTTGCTTAAGTCACATGCCCGGCCGAGAACCATGAATCAATCGCATGTCTCATGATGTCAAACCCACCCACCAAGTTTAATTCCTGTCAGTTGATTCCTTCTGGGTGTCAACTATTTGTGCAACTATTTTTTTTTATGATGAGTGTGCATAATATATATTATACAGATATATTGATTCTAAATATATAAGATCTATTTGTTGTTGAGGAGCGTTGTGTTTCTCAGTGTTTTAATTCAGTCCTAATCTTACCCCATCCTTGAAGAATTCTCCACTGCTTCTAAGCGTACTCTGCCGGGGGGCTGCTACTTCTACTCTTGCTGAAAAGAACCGTCAACTCCCCATCTCCCATCATCCCCCTGACCACGCTGGCCCGGGTCCAGAGGGAGGCGCTCTGCTTTTTTTCCGCCCTGACCGGAGCCGTAATCTCATTTTACTGAACCCTCCGGACTCCAGCGCTTGTTAACTCCAGCAGACAGAACAAGTCCATTCATTACATGGCGGCCATGATGAATGGCTCGGTCGGACAGTAAGGGAAAGCCGAGGTGTAAATGTTCAACCCCCCATAAATCACCTGGACGGGGCCAGTCTACACCTTAACCTAAACACACTCAAGAATGATGATCCGCTGTATGGGGAACAGCCTCAGTAACACTGCTCTGCTTTAGTCCTTCATCAGGTCAGCTCCAGGAGCAAAAACACTTCAGCAAAACAATAAGCATTATGATTGTTCATATAAGCTTTCAGGATTAATGGCGAAAGGACTTTGCAAATCGAAGGCAATTGATTTGACCTCTTTGAACGTGTGTATAACTGATTAGGTGATGAACATGAAGAGCAAGAGCAATACACTCTCAAATAAATAGATTGATTAAAATAAAACTGTTGTTTTAACTTGCATGGCTCTAATGCATGAATCCAACCCTTGACTTAATAGTTGCTTTTGTGATTGATATATATATATATGTCATTAATGTCATTACTATCCTGGGGTATGTGGTGTTTTTGTGCGGTGCTCTTTCTCTTGTTCATCCCTCTTTCATCCCTCTTTTTGTCCTGTGCTCCTTCTCTTGTGTCTTGGAGGACTGTGATTGGGTGCAACAGGGGGGCGCTCCAACTATTAAAGGGGCAGAGATGATTGCAGAGGCAAACTGTTCCAGTGGTCACACCTGTGCCATCAGCCTCCCACTGATTAGATCAAACCACACCACCTAATCTTCTGCATGTTAGCTAATGTGTTAGCCTGTGTCTGATAGTTGCTTAAAGAACTGGTTAAAACTGATCTCTTTTCAGTAAGGGGGTGGGTGCTGTGTTTTCTTTGTGTGCTCTTCTCCTGTTTTTGTGGCAGGGTGGTAGGAATTATATTTTTCTGTTGTCAGTTGAGTTTAGTAGTTTCTAGCTTGAAGCCACACTGTCCTCACCTGTAAGATCTACCTGTAAGATGTACTTGACCAGTTTAAGGCTATTAGCTGTACAATTTTGCGCACTCTCTCTCAACTCCCTTTTACAAGACGATGCCTTATAGCTTGAATAAGCTAACAGAAATAAATATTAACAATTTGCCAACTTCTCAGTTTGTGTTGGTTTAGTCTGGCAGTCAGGTCAGCATTTGCCTTTTATATGTATGGCTTTTTACCCCTAGACAGTTGAGGCCAACTTATTTTGAAGACATTATTTAACATCTTTTTTTTTTTTTTTGGCATAGGATTCATAGGATAACACTTTATTGTAGTACTGTTCATAAGGCTACATGGTACCAAACCCTACATAAATGTTTATTAAGGCTTATTCCAATAGGCATCATTCCCTATAAAGGTTACATTTGCTATATTTAGCTAAAGTATCATTTAGGACAGATATTTAGACACCTATTGGAATAGGTGTTTAAAAACATGTAGGGTTATATCAGTTGTCATGAAAAGCTTAATTAGGTGTCATGTAGCCTTATGAACAGTCCTCTCCAGTAAAGCTTTATTCTCTATCACAAAGAAAGTGCACAGCATATACCTTCTCCTTTTCAAACACCTCCAAAACACAGCCATATCTTCAGTTTCTTATGCAGGCTTATAAGTTTATGGAAACGTTTTCCTTCCATTAAACTATCGTAAGGGAAATGACAGTTAAGGAACTTTATGCCTGAGGGGTTATTTAAGGGAAAGTGGATCGTTAAGGCAAACTGTGAAGGTGTATAATGATTTCACTTTAGGAAACCCTTAAGTAACACCCTAGGAGTTTTTCTGTGCAACACACTTAACCTTGGGAAATACCTAAGGATAATCTTAAGGGAAAATTCAACTTAAGGTTTTTATGCAACTGGGCTGTGATGCTAGTTTCTTGTAGCAAGCAGCACACAATGATTTAAAGCTATCCAGATTTATATCACTCACTAGTTCATCAACTTCCACACAAGGTTAGACTTCTCCCAGACTGGATTGGTCAGTGAGGCTGTAGCGGTCACACACAGCAGCTTGTATAAAAAAAAAACCCATGTGTATCACTGATGGACCAATAACAATAAGAGCCAATAACACCGCTAGAGAGCAGAAGACAGACAGAAATGCTGCTGTTTGATGCTGGTTTAGGAAATGTACCAGTATTAGTGACATATTTAACTTGGTTCTCCAGTTACCAGCATGGCCCATATTGTTGCTGTGGAAACAAGAACATTCTAGCTGGTAATACGTCACCAAGAACATTGTATTTATGATTTTACCAGCCGTCCGCCTTCTGTCTCTAAAGCGTAATCAGACTGAAGAGTTGACTGTGGATCAGCCGGCTCTTCCTTTCCTCGCTCGCTGCCGCTAAATTGAGTGCTCAGTGTTTGTTTGGCTTTTTTGCCTCTTGCTCTGAGAGCCGTATCCTGTTAACCTTATCAAACAGAAATGTGCTGTAGCAACAATGTTGACAGATAAGCATCGAGCACATTTCCTGTCCAGCTCCTGGCTGAGTTCTTTCTGGAGTCAGATCCCGTGGCTTTGGTTAAAGCTGAATCTCTCTCTAAATGTGGATGTGTCCCTCAGACCGTGGCTCAGAATATCAGATCAGAGGAATCTGGGGGGCTTTCACTCAGCCGATGATGAATAATGGAGAAGAACACATCTAATGTGCAAAACTAATGTTACCCCACTTCCTTCCCTGCTTTTTTTAATGCTGTTTTCTTCCTGTACACTCTCTCTTTACTCTTGTCCCTATTTCCTTGAGTATTTTTGCCGCTCATGGCCACACTGACCGCTCCATTGGATGACACGGAAGAGATTATATTGTCATTTTGTGAAATGCATTTTTAATGTTACACATCTCCACATACAGCTCCAAAGCTGTAGCAGAGGACCAGATACAAGTGCAGCTGAACTCTAACCACTGGCTTTATACGTGTTCAAACTGTCTTTAGGAAAGTCGCAGTACTCTGCAACATATAGTCCCGCAGCCAGCCTAGGGGTTGCACAGACTACTGAACAAGTCAATTTTACTGCTCAGTGTTGACGCTTTAAAGCCCCAGGGAACCTATATCTGTGTTTTCTTCCTAATAAAGTTAATCGTGTCCCTCTGGGCCACCATATTCATGTACAAAGTATTATGAATATCTTCCCAATGTCTAATAAATATCTGCTGTATTTCATCATATTTAAAATTGGTGATCCTAATAATAGTGGGTAATGCTTTTCATGGCCTGCCCTGTGCTCACCTTGAGTCTAAGCAACCTAGTGAGCTAATGCTAACTTAATAAGCATCTCAGTGAGCCATCTATCCATGTATCTATCTGCATGTTGCATATGTTTAAGGTTCATTCAACCAGCTCACATTAGGCAGGCATTTTGTGTGTGTGCCTTCCTTAAATACTCATCCAGCAGTAAAGTGGATAAAAGCTTTGCCTTCTTAAAGGCATCGTCACATGCAAACTGGATTTAGTGTGCGGTGAACAAGGCGGTGTTGTCCACAATATAACCAGCCTATGTAGAGTACATTTCACAGGGGCTAGCTTCAGTAATTTATTCGTAATTTTAACTAGCACCTATGCTAAAAGTCTTAGTCTGAAGGCCAGAGATAAACCTACTGTACCTCATGTCTGAATTGAATCTCTGTTGAAGAGCAGTACTTAGGTTTATTAAGAATATTAGGCCCAACCAAAACCATTCTCAGATAGGTCTGATTGGCAAATTTTCTCATTTCTTCATATTTAAATTTTCATTTTTTTTCCCATTTAAACTTGGAGAAAAGGCTGGATTTTTAGCACAAGTTTAGTATTATATTAAAATAGACTATACTGTATAATTTGTTCCCAGGGGCTTTAAGCCTGAAGTGAATCAGGTAATTTTGACACTAACAACATGGACGACTCAGAGAAGACAACAGGTGAGGAGGCTGGTCATTTTGGGATCTGAATCTCCAGTTTCCTGAAGGCTGGATGAGATCCAGGGCTCGTGGTAACAGGGCATGTTATGCTCTACTGCCCTGCAGAGTTTGGCTTCTATGGTGCCTCAAAAGACCAGATCTTGAACATCATAATTACGTTTTTCAAAGACTACAACAAAAAGTCACGTGCCATTAGAGTGCGGGCATAACGCCCTATAATCCTCTAAAGTTTAAAGCCTTTTAAGCATTTTACATTTTTCAGCTGCGGACCTCCGCTGCAGGTGAGTGTCTTGGCAACGCTGCCTAGTTTGCACCTGAGTCAGATACAAATTTGTGAGATTCTGGGGTCCATATCTCTGGTTCCCTGAAGGCTAGCAAAGCAATCCAGGCAACACCTAAATGAGACCAAATAATTATATACATTGATCAAATCCAGATATACTTGGTGTCTGAAGCTTGCTTCTTTCTTTATTTGTACTGGAGCTATGTGACTTGCATAGTGGAGTTTGATTGAAACAACATTGATTTAATGTTGGGCAAAACCATTGCCCAATGCAGTGTGCACTGTTTGTTTAATATGCTTTGGCCATGCTCATTGTGCCGGTTATTGAATTATTGTTGGAAAATCAATCATGTTGAACATTAATCCAACCTTGATTCAACAGCTCTCACTGATGGTTGAATTACTCTTCATGTAGTGTACTGGATTATGACTGAGGTTGTTTTAATGTTGAAACAGTACATATAAAAATGCAATGTTGATTCAATGTTGAAAGCATACATACTAGTAGTTTATAATTAGCATATAATTAAAGATCTGTAGAACCCAACCTTTTTTACAGATAAAAACCTCAACTTCAAAATCTTCAACTAAAAATAGAAAGTCATATTGAACCTGAAAATATGCGCATTATTACACTACTGCACTGTTTAATCAAACTGAGTTGTCTTAAGAGAGTAGCAGCACTAGTATTAATAACAGCTGTACATAAACTCAGTGTCTCAGTGTCTTGACTAGCACATAGCACAACAGTAAATATAATGTCTCCTTAATAACCACCACAGGCTGGCTGACCTCCCGTTAAACCATATATGGATGGGAGAGCATTGTATGGCAAAATAGTCTCCACAGATTTTTTCAGACCACTATTTAGCTCAGCATTGCATACAAAAACTCAGAAGATGTGTGTAGGTTCACTGGAGGATAGTTATTAAATTGGCTGTATTTGTTTTGTAGACATTGTGGACCCTGGTTCCTATCACCACCATTATAAAGAAGTCTGAGTCAGTTCATTTCTCTTCAGTGAAACATTTCACATCGAACCGCTTTGAATTCTGGAGGAATTAATTTTTTTTAATTACCCTTTAAGAGCCAGTTCAGGCTTTTACTTAAAGGACTGATAACCTTTTTTGCAAGTTATTTTTTTTCCCCTTAAGCTTTACTTTTAACATTTGTATAGTTGTATGTACCAAACATTAATAATCATAATAATAATAATAATAATAATTCTTTTTTATTTTTATATAAAATAAAATAAATGTAATTTTATTTAAAAATTATTATTAATTAATTATTAACTTAGAGAAGTCTGTTCTAATTCTAAACATTGTCACAATTCATTTTACATGACCATTATTAAACCTCTCTTTATCCCTTAGAATGAAACAGGCTGGGTATTTTTAAAAAAGTGGGATTTTCCTCCTTCGTTTTGGAAAAAAATCCCATCCACAAGAGTCCACTAAATGCTAAAACACTGTCAAGAGCATGGCAAAAAAGCAGGCAAGGATAAACCCTAACCCTAATGCCATGTGGGCCAATCAGAAGTCTGGCTGTGTCCCAAACCATGCACTTATATGCTTGCTACACTAGTTAATGCACTTTTAGCAGTGCTGCAGTACTTTACACACTATTTAGTGCTGAACTGTGTGGTTTGGGATGCAGCCCCTGTGTTGTGGGAGTCCTAGATATGGCAGTGAGCTTTATAGAACATTCTAATGCCTCTGTTCTTCAATATAGTGTAAGAGTAACTGTTTATTTATGTATATACATCATGTAACAAGTCTTGTTAGCGATGTTACAATGAGTACTTTGGCTACATCCGCCATCGCACAGACTCACCTCATGCAAACCAAGGGGAAATTGGCGCACAGTCTGACATCAAACAAAGGAGATATGGTGTACACTTGATGTCATAAGCGAAATGGGTTACAAGGGTTCTTCCTGTCTACACGACAACACTGAAAATGGTGTTTCACACTGGCTGGATGCAAAGGCGCCATTTTCAGTGACTTAAGATGCAGCTTGTGTGTGGAGGAAAGGTCCAGAAAAAACTACAGTTTTAATAATACCCATCCACATGTGGACCCTAAGGCCTAAGATTGAGCTGAGAAAATGAGCTCTGTTCTGATTGGCTGTCATGTATGTCATTCATCACAGCTACGTATAGGTGATAGGTATGCAGCCCTAGCAAGAGCCCACATGACTACACGTAGCCCTACATCAACAAAGGGCGGGTATATTGACGGCAACCAATAGCATGATTGTCCATAGTTGTCCAAACACCTAAGACGCACATAATCGCTGTTTAAAGACGTTAATTTCTGTAATTTTGAGGCGTTCAAACTCAACATTACATTATTCGTTAATACGAATACCAAACTAGATGTTATGGACCAAACGCGTTTCATATTCAACTTCTTTATATTGAATACTCAGACACATTTAAATGAGTTGGCTGTTGTGACATCACAGAAACAGTCAATTAGAAACAGCCTGTTTTTCCAGCTTAGTTTCTATATAAGGACTGTATGGACTTGGAAGTGAACTTTTGAAACCTTAACAATGTTTACATACAAGTTCAGTTTAAGCAATGTCCTGCAGAAATTATCCATCTACCCAGATTACTGCACTGCCAAGTAGCTTAGGGCAGCAGGAACATTAGCTTCTAGATAAAATAAACAAATAAACCCTTCGTGCTGAGTCAAGAGCAGATCATCTTCATCCGAGAATGACTCAAATACACTCACATGGCGATCCAAAGAAGACACCAGCTCAGTGCAGTCAAACAACTTTATGTGATTACTGTAGACTTCCATTCCAGCAGAATAAATCATTGTGGCATCTGACATTATCTGTCCTTTAAAACATCTTTAGATGCGCTCAATCATTTCCTTCATACACACACACACACACACACACACATATATACACCCTGACCAGGTTCAGCAGATTTCTTGATATGGACCTTTACTTCCTTTCCAGCTATTTTAAAATGCTATCATATCTGTCAACAAAATATTATGAAGGGGTCACAACCTCAATCTCCACACCAAGCCAAAGCTAAAGGCCTCTGGGCTCCACTGTAACAGGCAGAAATGGGAAAGAGTTACATACTTCCCCTTTAATTCACCTGCCCTTCTAATTCAATTCAATAAGCACAACACCCTATCACTGACCATATATGTGTGTGGGCCTTCAAAGGTGTTGGTGATGATGACAACAGTACTTCTATTTATTATTAATATTATTATTGTTGTTAACAGATGAAAGGACGCACAATTGTCATAATATTGTGCGTATGTTGATTTTCTAAGTAAAAAGAAGTTCACACGTCCTCTAGAAGGAACACACTTCTGCACACATACGTACTAATAAGTGGGGAAGGAACTCATTCTACTTCACAAATTCCCAAAGATATTGGATGGAGGTCCATCACTCCAAAGAACGCAGTTTCACTGCTCAACAGCCCAATGCTGGCGGGGGATGGGGCTTGACTGCTTTAACATGTCCTATTCTATTGGCAGTGCATTTTTACACCTTAAAAAATAATATTAACAGATGTGGCAAAAGTATATAAGCCCCGTACTTTAGTAAAAGTACTAGTGATCTAGTAAAAAAAAAAATTCAACATCATACAAAGTATAGCGTATGATATAACTCACAAAAAAGTAAAAACGTACAAGTTCTTTAATATACTTAAAGTAACAAAGTAAAAGTATTTCTAATTCAGTTTTTTAAACAGGCTATCGATTGCTTTCTTCATTTTTTACATTGAGCATACATAATCGTTTATGCTTGGACTGCATGCAAATCCACTTATCTACAGCAGTCTGTCTCAACCTTTCCCACCTCAAGGCCTACCTTTTTAATCTTAGAAAACACTAGTTCACAGGATGAAACACTTTTTGCCTTTTTGGGGGGTTTAAAAATATTTTTGGGGAATTTTCAGTACAGCTATGTTTGGGTGCCTATGCTGCAATATGTGACTAATAAAATATCTCATCATCATAAAAAAAAAAAATCTCATCAGATTAGGCTAACATAAGCTTATTTTATAAGAGAAACTGAGCAGAATGGGTGGTTTGTGTCTCACTGCTACTACTACTACTACTACTATTATTACTACTACTATTATTACTACCACTATTACTTCTACTACTACTACTACTACTACTACTACTACTACTATTACTACCACTATTACTTCTACTACTACTACTACTACTACTACTATTACTACCACTATTACTTCTACTACTACTACTACTACTACCACTATTATTACTACCACTTTTACTCCTACTACTACTACTACTATTATTACTACCACTATTACTACTACTACTACTACTACTACTACCACTATTATTACTACCACTATTACTACTACTACTACTACTACTACTACTATTACTACTACTATTATTACTACCACTATTACTTCTACTACTACTACTACTACTATTACTACCACTATTACTTCTACTACTGTTACTTCTACTATTACTACCACTATTACTTCTACTACTACTACTACTACTACTATTATTACTACCACTATTACTACTACTACTACTACTACTACTACTACTACTATTACTACTACTACTACTACTATTACTACTACTACTATTATTACTACCACTATTACTACTACTACTACTACTATTACTACTACTACTGCTATTGCTACCACTACTACTATTACTACTACTACTACAATTACTACTACTGCTATTGCTACCACTACTATTATTACTACTACTATTACTACTACTACTGCTATTGTTACCACTACTACTATTACTACTACTACTACTACTACTACTATTACTACTGCTATTGCTACCACTACTATTATTACTACCACTATTACTACTACTACTACTACTACTACTGCTATTGCTACCACTGCTACTATTACTACTACTACTACTGCTAGTAGTACTACTATTATTACTACCACTATTACTACTACTACTGTAACTACTAGTACTACTACTGCTATTAGTACCACTACTACTACTATTACTACTACTACTATAACTCCTAGTACTACTAATGCTATTAGTACCACTACTACCACTACTATTACTACTACTACTATTACTACTACTACTATAACTACTAGTACTACTACTGCTGTTACTACCACTACTACTACTACTACTACTACTACTACTACTAATAATAATAATAATAATAATAATGCAGATTGTGTCTTTGAGAGTTTATGAGTAAAAGTGTTTGTAAGTGGTTTTCAGGCATATGACCACATGGACTGAGGCTGGATAATCAGTAAATCTGTGGTGGCTATGAGTATCGATTTCTGCTAGCTGAGGTTTCAGATAGGGTAATATAAGAGAGTAGAAAAGACAGGAAGAAAACAAGGAGAACTGAAGCAAAGGAGAAAAGCCATAAATAAATCAAAACCGTTATGTCTCACATATGTCTATAGCTGTTGCACGAAAGGCATGTTTGCTCAGGTGAAGTGATGGAAGCAGGAAAAATCACCTGCTGTGGAATTTCCAATAACAGAACAGAGGTGAGAAAATAATTGCATGTAAAGTCAAAGTGTAATTAATATCTTCCACAAAATCTTTCTCTCAGCAACTTTAGCTGCTATTCCCACTGCCGGCACTGTACACTATTATACACTCATCATCAAAAGAGTAGTTGCATGGTAGGAATAATAGAGGGAACAATATGAAACAATAAATGATGAAAAATTTAGACTGATATGGGCAATATTTATCGAGCTACACATACAGAAATACTGTCTCTCAGTAGAGGTTCCTAATGGTGTCCTGCGATAATCCATCTCATGCAGCTTGAATATTCTCACACAGTTCCTGCTGATTTTGCGGTAGGGGTGGAGGTGGAGTGACACATGGCAAAAAGTTGTTCATTTTGGCTCTGACCACGGTGCCTCCACACACGAATTTGTTCATCATAACAGCATAACGGATATGGCCCGTCCTTGCTTACATTACATGCGCAAGCTTTAATCATTTGCATATCTCACAATGTCAAACCTACCCACCAAGTTTCATTCCTGTCGGTTGCTGCCTTCTGGGTGCAACTATTTGTGCAACTATTCTTTTGATGATTCTATTGATGATGAGTCTATATATATATATATATATATATATATATATATATATATATATATATATATGCACTGTTTACATTCACATGCTTAATTGCACACCTGGCTACCTCAGCTATACTGTACTTTCCAATATGTGCACTTAACACTACGTTGTATTTCAGTCTACTGCATATGCTAATTGCTGTTTCCACTTCAGTCCTAGTAATATTCTGACGTACAGTTAATGCTCTTGCATTACTTGCACATCTGTCTTACTGTTAATACACATATTGTAATGTGTCTCTGTTGTTTTGTCTTTGCACTGTACTTACTATTTATCTATTACTGCACCGGAGAAGTAGCCTGATAGTGTTTTGTTATACTGTACAACCTTGTATTGATATAATGACAATAAAGTTGAATTGAACTGCTTCAACACACCTCTGGGATTCTAAAAGGGGTTGTTAATGATATGATAAGTTGAATCAGGTGTGTTCAGAGCAGGGCAAGCACAAAAATGTACAGGGCAGGGTGCCTCCAGGACTAGGGTTAGGAAACACTGCTCCAACAGAATAGTAATTAGTGAGAAAAAATAATCCCTAAATTTCCCCTTATCTATTAGGTGCCTGAAATTCCCTTCTTTAGTTTTACATCGGAGCTACAAACCTAATGTAGCTAACTAAAGGAAGCTTATACCTCAGCAATTAGCATCATGCAAAATGAATGCCTAAATAGTCACACACTTGCCTCTAACTGTGTGGAGTTGTTAAGTAATCTTAATTAAACTTGCTTACGTTGTTTCTCACCCTTTATGGTATACTCTTATCTCTAGAAATGGACTTAACAACCTGAACAAATAAGCAAATGGTAAAAGCATGCAAAAGCAAATAAGCAAGTGGAAAACAAAGTCAGTATCTTCAAAGATGATTGAAATCTGAATATATCCAAACCACAGATATGTCAAATGACACTGTGCCTGACCCACCAGGAACCCCAAGGGGTTCAAACGCTGAACCAATGGGGCATAACTGAAAAGCTGAGATTTCAAAGGTTCCATTACTGGAAACCCCAGAGCTTGTAGGTCAGAGTTAGAGTCTGAGGTGGGTCTCTCTGAGACTGCTGTCCACTGCAGTGGTCCAGGGGTGGTGAGGTGGGTAACCAGTAAGTGAGTAGGGCAGGCGAGTGAGTTTTCCCCTGGGACTGGAGCAGGTGGTGCAGGGACAGCTGGGCAGGATTCAAAACCTTCAATTCTTGTGTCCAGCTATAATACCAGCCAGACAGTCTTTGAGGAAATATCTACACTTCGCCTGACTTGATGTTTTTAAAGGTCTTGTTTAATAGAGAATATTCTGTTTACACAACAGAAAATGGGGCCAGATGAAGAAGATAGCAAAAGCAGAGAAAGCTAGACCCCAAACCAGACTCACAAGAGCTTTATAGCAACATCACAATTGTTTTGCCGTTAGCCAATGGGTTTTCTTTGAATGAACCTCAGTATCGGCCTCCTGTGCTCTTTTTAACCCTGTAATGTTCCGAGATGAAAAACCCTGGCCGTGTTCTCTTCTACAGGTCAGCAGGATTGTGCAGGAAGTGAACGGCGGGTTCATTTGTAAGCTCAGCATGGCTATCCTGCAGAAACTGAACCTTAATTAAGGGTACAGCGGGTTGTCCAGAGGGGGCTAATTTCTGCGGGGGCCCCTTGCAGTTTACAGTGTGAAAGTGAGTTAAAGTGAGTATGAACATACATGTGAGTTTGGAGGGAGGGGGAGTGTAATATTGTTAGTATGTGTGTATTTTCATACCACATGTGGCCATTTGAAATGACCTCTCCAGGTTCTGCCCACAAATGCATTCTTATGTAGATACTGTTACAAGACTGAACAAGAATGCTGGATGAATGCTGAATTCAAGCTAAAAAAAATAAAATAAATGCAGCACACTAAAACTCAGTTCAGGTCAAAATACCTACATTCATGTGCAATATTCATTTTCGATAATATTTATTTTATATGTGCGTGAAAAGTGACACTTGGATATCAGGAGTCATTTTTGTGGTGTAATTGAGGTTTTGTGCGTTAACATCTAACCGATAGGCTATATAGAACATTTCCGCTGTTTTAACTTGTGATGCAACAAAAGCCAACATAAACCAGCATGGCTGGTCATCGACAAAAGCAGTACATGTTGTGTTTTGGATGCTGATCAGCAGTAGTGAAAATTAATAGAATGGACACCAGCAAAAACAGCATATCATCGCTGTCCAAAGAAAAACAAGTATCTCCAAAATGGCAACTATACAAGAGAGGACAAAAACCTAATATAATTTTAATGTAGGTCATTTCTGTCAGTCCAATCATCATCAACACAATGTAAATGGCAGCTGCTGTGTTCAGCTGATGCGTCGACAAAAATGAAGACATGTTTTTTTTTGAACAGCGGTGATGTATGTGTTTTGTTTTGGATGCTGCCTTGTTTTTAAACTAGCATGACAATGATGGGTGACCAGCTAAACCAGCACCAGACCACAATAGATCATCATAAACCAGCTTAGACCAGCATGGAGTTCATGCAGGCCTGTGCTTTCTGTTCTTTCAGCAGGGAGTTAGATCATTGTGGTGTAATTGTGTCATTCTTTTAGCTTCAATTTCCCGAATTCAAAACTCGTTCTAAAGTGACTTTTCCAAATCAGTGAGAACATCTTTCAGGATGATACATATGCCAGACAATTAATATTTACCTGATTATTTTTCAATCACAAACAGAAGCAAAAGTGGGTAGCACTTTAAATTGGGTGTTAACTAACTAACACAAAGTAACACATTAGTTAACATGAAGTAATATATTAATAATAGTTAACTAATGTTAGGTAAACATTTAACAACTGTTCAATAGTTAATGTAAAGTGTCCAAAACTGTCCTGCTGTACAACCCTGTGTTTGGCTCTGCAGTTCAGTTTTAGCTGCCCCCTTTTCTGATCAGTGACTTTGTTAAAAGTGAAGCATGATAATCAAAGCTTTTCCACTGAAGTTGAACATCCAAACTGTTCAGTTAAATGATTTCAGGCAGTAGTGGATAAACCTGTTAGCCTGTTAGTTTTTTGTATTTTAAATATAATAAGTAATTGATTGCAGTTAAGATGCTGTTTCACTGCAATTATAATGCTTATGTGTTTTAATTGATAATTTCCTAATATGTGTATATATATTTAAGAGTTTTTGACAATGTCCCTCTGTTTGAGCTCCAGCATGACAGCATGATCAGAGGTCTTGTGATATTTTCAAACATTAGATTTGTTTTACTGAAAATCTGCACGTGTCCTGTAGTATGAGATGGTCAGTGACATGACTTGTTCAGGCAGTAGCCAATGACAGAGCAAGTAGAGAGGACAGAGACGAAGAAGGCCTTGAGTGCAACTCCTGAGCCTTTAAAATAACAAGAACTTCAAGGCACTCAGTTTACAATTTCACGTCAGCATGCCAGTTTGTTGTAAAACGCTTGTCCAGCTCTCACAGTTACCAACAGTATATTTATCCTCAGATTGTGTCAGCACCATGCTTTTTGTATGTGCATGAAAGCAAAAACAGGTCTAGTCCAGTTAAGCTCTGTTTGTGCTGCATGGTAACGGTGGCGGCAGGTGGGGGGCGGGGGCGCAGTTTCAGTGCTCAGTGGATTTTCATTATTGTCTAATGTGCACTGTTGTGATTGTAGGACTGAAGAAAAGACTGAACTTTGTAACAACGTGAGATATTCTTTGTCTAATAATATATTCTGTGCTGTGAGGTGCACGGCCAGCTTCAAGGTGCCATGGAATGCATTTCTTCAGCATTTTATTCATCATTCTCTAATGTCTACATAGAAGGTTTGTGATTTTCATCAGGGTGAAAAATGTCCTGAAATGGTTTTACCTGGCCATTTACACCCCTGTGATTTTCATTAGAATGAAATGAGCTGTTTTGCCTTTTTGGAGAGCTAATGAATAATTGAATAGGCTTTGCTTTGATTTGAGGCAGCACAGTGACGCAGTGGGTAGCGTTGTTGCCTCACACCAAAAAGGGCCTAGGTTCGATACCTGGCTGGAGTGTCCAGGGTCCTTTCTGTGTGGTCTGGGTTTGATGCCCAGCTGAGGCACCCAGGGTCCCTTGTGTTTAGAGTTTCCATGCTCTCCCTGTGTCTGTGTAGGGTGCCTCTGGGTGCTCCAGTTTTCTCCCATAATCCAACGACATGCAGTCAGGTGCCGTATTGCCCCTATAAGTGTGAGTCCATGAGTGAATGTGTATGTTTGTGAATCTGCCCTGCGATGGGCTGGTGAACCGTCCAAGTTGTTTCCTGCCTTCCACCCATTGAGCACTGGGATAGGCTCCAGCACCTCCTGCAAGACAAGCAGCTCAGAAGATGAATGAATGATTTAGTGCTTTGATTTGCTGGTTCACAGTGAGACACTGCAACGGCTCACACAGAAGAAAGATGTCAAAATATACACAGGCAGGTAAATGAAATGAACCTCTGCTTAATAAACTAGGTCATCGTACTCTTTAATTAGTTACGCTGGTTACTAGAAACTTGCTAAGAACTACTGATACCTTTTTGCTTTCATCCCAACAGCGACATAAAGTGCATTAAAGTTGTTAGTCACTATGAAACTTCCAGTTTAAGATCTGCCCCAACCTTCAAAAAGTGAATGAAGTCATGTAGTACAGCTGCTACATACAGGTTGCTGTTGGGGTTGAGATGCTAATAAAGATGGAACTGCTCCCCTCTGCAGTCTCTTCAGAATCAAACGCTGAGCTAAGCCTGCTCAATACTGTCCAAGGTTTGAGAAACTGTCTGGAGTGATAGGTAGCTTATTATAGATGTAAGAACTGAAGTTGGCTTTCTGTTTCTCAGCTTATTTTGTGTATTAATTTCACTTTAACCTTTTAATGTCCTCACCAGATGTTGCAAAAGTACACAAGTCCCTTACTTGAGTAAAAGTACAAGTAGTATAGCAAATAAATACTTAAATAAAAGTCGAAGTATGACTTAGATTTTTTACTCAAGTAGAAGTATAAAAGTACACACTCAAAAGTCTACTTAAAGTAAAAAAGTAAAAGTATTTCTTGAAAGATTATTTCTAATTATTAATTCTAATACCTAAACATTTTTTAAATGCTTTGCACAACTACGAAACTGAGCATATGGTGATTTATCATACGGCTGCTCACATAATGGTTTGACATAATGGTTGTGGTTCTGGAACTTGCAAGAATAAAAATGGCACCCTTGGCATATTTCGTTCTGAACCCATGAGCTACTCAGATGGGGGCGGGGGATATTATTGTAGTAACTCGATGATACTTAGTGTAGGAAGGGGAGCCAAATTTGAATGACTTGTTTAATCCCATATTTTCTGTTGTGGAACTGTGGTAGGCACCCGAGACAATACTCAGTCCAGTATTATTTGTAGCTATCAAATATCCAACATTTGGTTTGGCTCATCAGTGCTGGTGATCAGGAGAAATCTAGAACTAAACTTTACATTACACAACTTTACAGTACTGTACATTAAACATCAGAGGCAGTGACACTCAGGATTAGATGTAGAATAAGATACAATAGACAGAAAAGTGTAGCAGATTGTGGGAGGTTGGTGAGCAGTGAAGCTAAAATTTGAAACCAAACTGTTTTTGTTCTGAAATGTTCTTTCATTCATTTTCCTCTGCTCTACTGCCAGTTACAAAGAAATTGATCAGTCAGAGAGAAAGAGAGAAAGAGAGAGGGAGAGAGAGGGCGACAGAGAGATAAGGAGTTAATTATCCAACTGTCCAAACGTCTCTCGTCCACGCGGCTTCTGACCATGTCCTCCACTTCACACCACACCGCTGGACACCTCTGATTAGTTCCTTTATTTTCTCCAAGAGCAAAATACAAAAACCCACAGAGCTCAGAGACAACAGGGAGGAGCCGAGAAGGAGACACAAAGAAACGGGCTAGTCACTTGCCCACGCACACATATGCACATATACACAATGCCTTTACACTGAATAGTTACGGCGGACTAAAGATGTCCTTGGTTGTTTTCTATGTCTGTGCACACTGAGGATCAAGAAGGAGGTGTGGACAGTCAAGTCTGTGAAGGAAATAATTTAAGCGCTTTGACAAGAGACAGAAGGTGTCAAGGAAGAAACAGGAATGTGCGCGCTGGCCATCAGATTCTGACGTCACTGCGATGTGGAATTGAAGTAGATAAATAAACGTGTGAAATAGACAGAGAAAAATGAAAGTCATTTCTTCGTGTCACCATTTGCCTTTATTACCGCCTCCATTCCAGTCTTTCCACACCTGCAAAGTCTTCAAAGGCGTCCTTAAAACACCAGCAGCTTCTTTGTTTGCCTTATATATGTTCTGTCAAGAAGCCAGCCAAGGGCTTCCTAATAGCTACAGATCCTTTCAAACCCAAAGGATTGAGTTGTCTTTTCACAGAGAAAGGATGGACAGAAACACTTACAGATTTTTTTCAGAGTGGAGCTTGATTTTCTGCTGTCTCTTAAAGATGAAAGCTTTGCTGGTGACAGGTTTGGTCTATCAGGTCTTGCATGTTTGTTAGGAGCTCTCTCTATTTTTAAAATGATTTAGAACTCTGGAACTCTTATAATTCTGGAGACTCTCTTTTCTCCTTCTTATTTTGGCTTTCTTCTTTAACCTTCTTATGTAAATTAATAAATATCTCACATATCTTCAAAAAAATGAATAACTTGTACTTAATGGCTGTTTTGAATGGAAATGAAATGAATTACGAGTTTGGCACAGTACCTTATAAAGCAGTGCTGGTGTGCTTCAGTCTGATGAAACGCTTCTTGAATTGTCCTCAGTTGCTTTATTATTCCTTTAGATTTTCCATGCTATCTATTTTCTATACTGTATGCAGTATAAGAGAGGGCCAAAACCTCTTTTAATTCCAATGTAAGTCAACCAGACTTTTGCTCTAAGCAGTTTGGGCCATTTTTGTTGGTTCATTCATCATGAAAAATTCACACAGCGTAAACGGCAGCTGCTGTGTTCAAATGATGCATAAAAGTAAAAATCAACAAAAATGGAGACATGTTTTTCGTTGGACAGTGATGATATACAGCTCTGGAAATAAATAAGAGAGCACTCCAGTTTCTTCTTAAATCAGCATCTCCACATGTACAGCAGGTTCTTAGTAAGGAACAGAAGGTTTGGTTCTAGCTTTACTGGCAGATACAGTGAGCGTCTGGTTCATAAGAACAAGGTCAAGCAGGAAACACACAGGACAAAACAGCTACTGACTGGCAGAGGATGAAAACCACTCTCTACTGACCATGATGAGCGCCACCTCATTCGAATGTCACTTAACCACTGTAAGATGACCTCAAGTGACCTAAAGAAAGACTGGCGAGCGGTGGCTGGGGTGAAATGCACAGCGAACATGGTCCAAAAATAGGCTTCTGGAGGCGTCATTAGTCATTTAATGCAGGAGTGGCTGAACATTTATGGGGCCTACATCCAGAAACTTGTCCAATCCATGCCAAATTGAATCACAGCTGTTATTTGTGCTTGTGGTGTTATTACACACTATTAAGTACTTTTCAGTTTGCATTGCGGGGCTCCGGAAAGTGGGATGGTCTTATCGATGTATTACATGCCATAACGGTCGTATGGCTATTAATATAGCATGCTGTTGGTGGCTAGAAGTGGATAGAAGAAGGCATGCACCAGCCACATGAGGGTCTGGGAGAACTGCACAAACCACGGAGAGGGTAACCCAACAGTCATGATTGCGGACATTCAGCAAACAGTGATGCTCTCCATAAGACATCCTGTCAGTGCCAGCACCATCGGCTGCAAGACGCAAGACTATATGCACATAAATAGTTTAAACAACGGGTCATCTTCAATGGCGAGTCCAGTTTTTGTCTTGGTGGAGGCGCCATGGTCAGATGAATAATTTGTTGTCACGTGTCACACATCCAGAAGGTCTGGTGTAATCAGCATCGCAGGGCACCATTAGGAACCTCTACAACTCCATGCTGAGACGTCTGGCATGTTACATTAGCAATTAGACGGGCCGAGGCCATACAGAGAGACACTGCTTCTGTATGTGTAGCTCAATAAATATTGCCCATATCAGTCTAAATTTATCTTAATTTATTATTCCAGGTAACCTTTACCTTCCTTCCAAATAGTATTGCAATCCCACTCTTCCTTCTGGGTGCAACTATGCTTTTGACGATGAGTGTATATATGTACTGCCCATCCCCAGCTGTGAGGTCTGTTAACCATACATCAGCTTCAGCACCAGTAAAACATAGGGAAGTTCTGATCTCCATGGAAACCCGAGCTGCTGAGCGCTCTTCACTGCAGTTTGGACGCGGAGCAACAGGCAGGTTTTAAATGTCTCATTTACAGTGGGGCACATCCACAGTAATGTGCTTTTAAAGAGCAGCCGCTGTGCAGAAGTGCCAGCTAATGAGCCGTCGTCTATACACATTTACACATTTACACAGAGCCCTCCTCCTCAAAATACCCCAGAGCCTTTCCCTAAAGACCCCGCATGCAACAAATAAAACTGTTCTCCACTATGACAAACTAACACTTCTCCAAGTCTGCTGCAGCACCAGCAGACACTCACGGTCTATCTGAACTAAAACTGCAGCATCAAAACAAATATTTGACACTTTTCGCAAAGGAGTGTTTCTGTTACCTCCAGTAAGCTCTTGTTACTCGTGTCATGCGCTGCTGCTGTAAACATTTTAGCCAAGAAGCCTCCAGTTGATATCTGATTTTAGGTATAGGTGCTGCTCTGCGTTCACAACAGTAGTGAATGGACGCTACAAAACAGACAGAAGCAGGCCTGGATTGTCCAATGGGTTTTAGGGGATCCAGGGGTCTGACCACCCAACTGATCTAGTTTCATTCTTGTTGACATGTTACGACCAATCAAAACACACTGTTTGTGAGCACCCATGTTATCTTCTCTTACACTAACTGCTTGGTAATCATTCCACTATCCACCATTCCATAATTTCCATATTCTACTATTCACTTTTCCATATTTTGCTGCAAGCCAGCTTTTCCTGTCAATGAACTTTGAATTTAAATCTCCAGATGTTTAAAAGATATGCCTGGGGAGACTTAATGAAATGAGACTTAATTAGGTTTTCTACTCCCACACATGAAGTTGTCAGTTGAGTTATAAATGATCCATACATGGTAAACTGCAAATGATGAATACTGTCTGTGAAATGCTTTGGTCACCTCATCCCTAAACAGCCCTGTTGAGAAAACAGCCACTGCTCACCTGCCCCCCTCGAGGCGGGCCAACACCAGTACGCATTCTCTCATTTTACTCTCACGTTATTCACCTGTTGCTCAGATTAAGTTCATCCTACAAATGTTCAACCAACAAAGTAACAAGGTTAATGTTATTGTGGATCCTGCAGTAAGTGACTCCAAGACCTACCTAGAAAATCAGATTTCTGTTGATATATTACATCAGCTGTTAGTGTTAGCTGGTTCTAAACCGCCAAAGAACCACAGCGCATATTTATTTAAACACTTACATCTGCAGTTGGTACGGAACCCTCCCAAAGCTGAAGTCAGCTTCTTATTCACCAGGTTATTTTCTCATTCCACCTTAAATGGTGCGGCAGGAAACAGCAGTTACCTGAGGCAACAGAATGTATCTGCTGCACCATTTAAGGTGGCAGGGGAAAATTCAAATAAGAAGCTGGACCTTTTTTTTCATCCCATGTGGGGGTGGGTTGGGGTTAAAATGTGGGGTGCTGTTTGTTTTTTCTTTAAATAGAATAAAAGAAATGAATCACAAAAAACGAATCTAAACAGGTAAACCTGAGGCGCACGAATGCTTTTAGCATGAAACTAAATAGTGTTAGTGGCTCTGGAGCCTGCAAGAAAAAAATGACATCCCTTTGCATTGTTTGTTCTAAGGCCATGGGCTACAAAGCTGGGGGTCGATATTATTCTAATCCTTGACATAGGTCTTCACTTGACATAGGAAGGGAATCCAAATCTAAACAGCTTGTTTAAACCCATAATTACTGATATAGGCAGCCCGCAAAAATGACTGGTAAGCACCCCATACACCCAAATGTATGTGCACAAGAGCTGAAAGAGTGAGTTTTTCATAATAAGCCCCCTTTAACAGAAATGCAGTTTTAAAGCCATAATACATTGCTTCAAGTCGTGTTGGTGCAGATGGGGGTGGGGGGGTTGGTGGGGGCACATCATACATTTAGATATCATAAAATCTCTAACCACTGAAAAGATGGTAAGGAGGAAAATAGGTAGAAGCCCAACAAACATTTGTACCAAAGGGCCAAAAACAAAATAATCCAAAACTGTAAGGAAGTCAACGAGCGCTGGAGTTGGCAATGTGAAGTGGGTGGAGTCTGTGACATGACAAAGTAAATTACTTTATGCAAATCAGGTATACAGCAGTTTGACCAGTTGGTGATATGTGTTTTATTCCCCCCAAGCTGAATCACTGTTCCCCTTCTTTGGTTTCTAGATTTTTGTTCCTACTAAAAATAGAGGAATGGTGGCAGTGTTTTCATTACAAATAGTTGCTGATCGCAAAGGCCAAACACTGTTTTCCTCTCATACTGATGGTGCAGACAGTGGTACGTTAAGCAGGGATTAAATATACGGACAAGCAATTTCTCTCCATGATTTTTATTTTTAGTATGGTCATATCTGGTTTGTGGTAAGAACCAAGAGGCAAGGGATCTGATTTGTGGTCAGATAGATTTTGTATACACTCTGTCATGGCATTTTCCTGGCGCCAGGGAAACCATAGAAACCAATGGTCAGCTTGAATTCCGAAATGCCCACAGGTGATAAGCAACCAGTGAATTGAGTGACAAGAGGTGAAAAGTCACTGCCGGTGTGAATGCAAGGTTATATGTGACAGAACCTTTGGCTAGACTGTTAACACCCACCATTCAAGGGCATTCAGTTTCCAACTGACGCATGTTTCCAACCTGATGTACCTGATTTGGCAGCCAGTCCCAGTGACAGGATCAGTTAGACATGGAGGGCAAAACAAAAGAGTGAGGGGGCACAGCTAACTTCACCCTTCTAATATACACTCATTGTCAAAAGAATAATTGCACCCAGAAGGAAATTTCAGTTTGGAATGCTATTTGGAAGGCAGATAAAGATTACCAGGAACAATAAACTATGATACATGTAGACTGATATGGGTAATATTTATTGAGCTACACATACAGAAGCAGTGTCTCTCAGTATGGCGTCGGGCCACCATGTTTGCTAGTTCAACATGCCAAATGTCTTGGTATTGAGTTGTAGAGGTTCCTAATGGTGTTCTGCGATCCATAATCCATCAGTTTGAATATTCTTACAGAGTTCCTGCAGATTACGTGGTAGGGATGGAGGTGAAGTGACACCAGGCGTTCTGGTCACGCATATCTGAGGATGTCAAATCTACCCACCAAGTTTCATTCCTGTCGGTTGATTCCTTCTGGGTGCAACTCTTTCATTGTTAATGAGTATACATCATTTAAACCATGCCTGTATTTAGCTGAACAAATATTTAAGCAACGTGATACACGACTGATAGATAAAACGTCTTACTATCATAGTTGGATCCAAGTCTGACCTGGGCAACAGCTCAGGGGTACCACATAGACGTTTGACATTTATTCCTAAATCAGACTAGTCAATCTGTCCAAAAATCTAGCCATTAACATTCAATAAGTGTCATTTTTATTTATGCCTTCAGTTTTGTGGGTGGTGACATCTATATATCGTTTTGCCATCTTAACCTCTGTATATTATGACATTAGAGAACTCTGCGAGTGAGATGTCCATTTGTTGGCATGATTTTGATTTTAATTGTTAAATTGTTTGAGCAGTGTGGCTGCATCCCAACTGGACTTATGTTAGACATATTACGCACTGTGCGTTTTGTACCTAAGTCCTAAGCTGCGTTTTCATCTGTGGTTTCTCTGGTTGTGACTCTTGCTTGTCTTCCTGGTTTTTGCTGTAATGGATTTGTCTCTGATGTTGCTTACCTGTGTTTTGACCCCTGACTCCCATTATTGGACTGCCCTTAATAAAGTCACTCCGCACATGCTACCTGCTTCAGCCCCATCATAACACTTATTAAATAAAGGTTTTCATTAAACAGCATTATATAATATGTTCATTATTATAACCTACATGGCAACAACATACTCTAAAGCAGGGATGCCCAATCTTATCTGCAAAGGGCTGGTGGGATCACATGATCAATTGTTTGAAGACTGAGCAGTTGCTTAATCAAGAAGAATCAGGTGAGCTCCTTGTTTGGAATTATACCTGCAGCCACACTGACCCTTTGTGGTTTAGATTGGACACCCCTACTCTAAGGAAACTACATGTCCTAGCAGAATAATCATATACATATATATATGTATAGGTATATGTTTCCAATAATGTAGGTCTATATCCTTGTTGGGTCGTTATGAATTAGGTGTTATAAATCATGTCTGTCACGCCTGCTGGCTCTCTTCTCACCCCTGATCTCCCGGACTAAATTTCCCATAACCCACCACCCGATGACATCACTGTCACATATCTGCCATCTCCTAATCCCGCTCTGTTTTCTAGATCCAAATCACCAGAGTATTGATCACACCTGTTGTTAATTCAGTCTGTTTGTACAAATACTCCTTCCTCCCACTGACCCATTGCAAAGTATTGCCACTCTGTGCGTACAGAGCCTTTCTCTGTGATTACTCTTGTTTTGACTTTTATCTGATTTGCTGATTTACTCTTTTGTCTTTGCCCTTTTGGTACCTTTGCTGTTCTGAATGTTTGCCTGGTTTTGACGTCCACTTGTTTCTTGACTCTGACTCTGTCTTGCCCTTCTGTTATGTCCACCTTGATCTTGTTGCTGCTGTGGTTGATTACAAATCTGTTAAATAACCCTCGTCTTGAATTTTAGCTCAGCGCTTGTCACAATCTGTTTGTCCATCAACACAATGTCAAGATGAAAAGCTTACATTCATCAAAGAGAATGAACTAAACTGAGACAGTAGCACAGCTGTATCTGATGGGCACAGTGCTTCCAGATGCCCTTCCTCCCCTCCAACATGAACACACACTTCTCACAGATATGGGCCTCAGAATGGACCCTCATTCACCAGTATCTTCCTGTTTTTTATTTGCTCTTGGAAAAGGTCCTAAGAAAAATACAATATGTCAAATTCACGATGTGTTCTTAAACATTTGTGCTCTTGAGTGCGTGCAGATTCTGTTCTTACCTAAGACAAACACTGGTGAAGGTCGGAATCTCCATGAAAACATGGATGAAAATGGATGGTGCATAAGGCCCATTTTAATTCCCATTGCGTTCCCATTTACTGACATAAAACTCTCTTTACATTGCAATGTCTTATTTCTTTCAAAAACCATACAGAGAAATTGTCATAATGTTTGATCTTTAAGAATAACTAGAGTCGTCTTAGCAGAAATGAGCATGTGACATTACATCAAACATTATGGCGAAGACAATTACAAAGCATTATTTAGATTTTCTTAATAACCTATTCTAGACACCAATATGTTTTATTTAATAGTTCACTTCATGTCTAGTTATTAAAAGAAGCTGTTAAATGATAAATGATATATCATAATTACCTATAAAAAGTCTTTCCTTGATACATTATCTGCCTGAAGATTTCTCTTCCTCTGTGGGATCAGAGCTTCCTTCATTTTCACTGTTACTTTACTCAACGTCGTTAATGAACCTACTGAGGACTGCCTAACAGACCAGGAACCAAAAGACAGAAAACCAAGAAAGCAAGTCTTCTTCAAAAGGCAGTCTGAGAGAACAAGATTACCCAGAGGAACCATCACAGCGTAGCGTTGGTTTTGCACTGAGGAACTCTTTCTGTGATAGAACATATGCAGATCAATAAAAGGGTTAGAACATATGCTCTTTGCTCATGTTCTTCAGGATCAGTGAACATCTTGATCATCTTTGTTCCAACAATCTGCTTGACACCACATGTGGTTGATGCTGTCATTACAGATTGGCCCTCATGGTTGCTATACATGCTTAGTGACTGCAACGCATAGTTAAAGGAGCAGTGTGTAACCTCTAGCGGCGAGGTTGTGTATTGCAACTTACCAAACACCCCCACCATCCCTCCCTTCTGTAGAACCTACAGTGGCTGTCAGTTTGCCTGCTGTTGCCTCAGCACTGGTTTCCTGACTTAGTTTTGCTGCTTCTTGATGTTTTTGCTTCTTTGTCAACATTACGCAAGTTCTTAAACTTCTAACAACAGTAAATGGTAAGACAACATCCGTGTTCTAGCAATTTATTTTACCCATCAAGTAGTTGTACTTAGCATGCTGGTATCATTAGCATAGCATAGTATCATAATAACTGTTTAAAATGTTTTTAATATTAATAAAATACAGGCCGAGCTTAGTATCACTATTGTGTAAGCTGATGTATGCTATCAAAATATATTAAAAATGCTGGTGACTTACTGATCAGCCATTTAAGGTGGAATAGGAAAATTTGAACCTCAGCCTTGTAGTTTTAATGCTGACAACATTTTTGATAAGGACATTTAAGCTATCAAAATATTCTGCCTGGGGTTTTATGCACAAAGCTAATGATAAATAGCAGTATGGTAGGAAATTGTGGCTTCCAACCGGTGTTATAACACCACTAAATACAAGCTGCCACTTTAGCATAAACATGCAAAACATGAAAGGCACTCTTTTGCGTCTGGTCCATTCATTGGCTACTCTTGCAACATTGCGGCTCTACATGGCGCCCTCCATTTACGGTCTGCTTATGAATTTTTGCCTAGAAAACATGAATGAGTATAGCTTGCTGGATCCCTTACTAACACTTCATTTCACACTAGACATGGTTGTTCCTGTGTTCTTGTCATATCTTAGTTGTGGGCATGGGAACTACTTTATTATCACAAGACGACTATCACTGAACTGCAGCTATCACTCTCAAAGCATGTCTTTAGCCTGAGCAAATAAACTGCCTCTAACTGAAAGGTCACTCTCACATCCGTACTGCCAAGACCTCACCTCTACAAGCAGTTTGTCAACTTCATAGAACAAGAGGATTGCCTTGTTGGCGATGCTGAAATGAAGGAAGTACCCAGGAAACTACAGACAGCATATTCAGCTGTTTGGCTTCTTGACCGAATCAATATGAATCTTTTCATTGTAAAAACCAATATGATTCTTTTCATTGTGGTGACCAAAACAAATCTTTTCATTGCAGCGATCAATATGAATCTCTTCAGCGTGGTAGCTTCAAGAGGACTATCAAAAAGATATTTATCACCTCCACTAATCTAATGGGAGTCTTCAAACGTGTCAGCAGAAGAGACCTTTCGAGAGGATATCCTGTCCCTTTTAAAGCAATTCAGGGGTAATGGTATTTTTCCATGAAACCATGCATGGCACTGTCCAATATGACAGATGCCTACAGCATGAAACAGGACTGTGCCATTGAATCAACTATGTAATCATCTTTGGAATCTATTAATTACACATGGCCAAGGTTTTGATATGATATGAGCATGTTCATAGCCCTGCTTCACCCTAATCTTGATAAGGGCTCTGAGAATTCCTTCAAGTTCACTTGATGATGGAACTGTTCAACTTAGGGCAAAAGTTAAGGTACTACATAACCTCATCCGAGAGATGCTGTTTGGAGATGCTTTTGCTCTAACTGCTCGGTCAGAAGAGGCACATCATAGACTTATCAGTAGAATTCACCGTGCATGCGTCAAGTTTGTTGTCTGTAAGTCTTCAGAAGATCTACATGCATCTTGCGTCAGGACGTGGCGGGAGACCTGATTCACCTACCCTGCCTCCAATGTCTCCAGCAGCTTGCCTTTGGACGTCAAGCTCAACTAGTGAATTAACAAGGCAGCTACAGAAATGGTCCCTCTCCAGGAGAATCCATTACTGCCTATTAACACCAGGATGGTGGGGCACTGGGTCTGTGGCTCAGAACGCTGCCACACAGTAGTGATCCATGGATGCCATACACCAGACTCCTTTCATCTAATGAGAGCTCAGAGAACTCCTTGAGATCACTTGACAGGAATGTGTTCTTAATGATAATGGCCTATACCAGCAGGTATTCCCAGCATTCACATTCTCTCACCTCAGTGGTTGAAATCCTATATAGGAAATGCCATATAGCAGACAGACCACCGACACCTAAGCTGTGCCATAAGAATGCCTGTAAATGTGATTGCCATTGACCAGAAAAGTGTTTTACATTTCTATTCATTTATTTAGAAGAGCCAAAGTGACTTACTGTGGTGGTGGCTCTCAAATTATTGAATTACTGACTTAGAGAATGTATACAAAACATATGATATAAAGGGCTATAGCCATATTGTAGCTACATCTGGTTAAAATGTTGACCACAAGGCCAGATAGTAAGTGTAGCCTTTTTTATGTTATTATTTTTAAACATGAGAAATGAGCCAGAGGTAGAAAGAAAGAAGCTTATAAAGCCAAGGAATTTGCCTGTCCAACTCTACTGGACACGTGTTTGTTTTAAGTGACTCAGTCTGTACAGCTACAGTAGGCACTGAAAACAAGTTGCAAAACTCATGTCTTGTTATGCGTGACAGTAGAAATTAAAGTTAATCTAATCAAGTCAGTTTCTGATTTGTTTCTTGATTTGATTCTTCCACTTGCCTTTCCTCTCGTTTTACTGCAGATATATATTGCATCGTAGGCTAATTCTATGTTCTGTATTCTATATACAAGAACTGAGAGCCACTAATGCCCATGTTGCTGAATGCAATCAAATCCTCACAGTAACATTGAGACATCCAGTGTTCCCCTCCCTGAGAAAGGTATTACTGCAGTAAAGGTGAACAAGCTTGTTACTAATACCCTTGATTTCAGAAGAAAGTCTGGATAAGCAGGAGTCTGCAAACTTGCGGACATTGAGGGTGATTGATGTCATACAAAGTATATCTAATATTTCTCGTTATGAGATTATTGGAAGAATATTATAAGATAATTGCACATATTTTTAGACATTTTACTTGGTTTAAGTAAATTAAACTGGCAAGGTTATCTTATTACATTATTGCAGATAAGTTTTAAAGAAACTAAATTTTCTGTCAGCAATACAGAACAAGGCAACCTAGCAGAATTAAGACAGCTTCTTACAGTATACAGTACAAGTTGTTCTGTAATCTTCAATTATTATACTTGTCAAGACTAGTGTGACAGACTGACAGCTTTCAGATAGAAAGTACAGCTCAATGCCCAATCTGGGAAATTGTGGAGGGTTGGGGGGATAGTGGAACTGACAATCTAGTGCCCATAGGTGGAAAAGGGGCTTTACTGGTATACTTGTTGGTACCAGTTTAGAATAAGGCTACCTTTATATAGAGTTTACTAATGGCTATTAATTAGGTCATAAACACCTTCAAATCATTTATAAGCAGTTACAACACATAAATAAGACAACACACAAATATAAACCATGTCAGCTTCAATACATACTCATATACATCTTATGGAGGTGCTCATCTGTTCCCCCTTTCATTAACATGTTATAACTGCTTATTAATACTTTGTAAAGTGTTTATGACCTAACTAATAAATGATAAAAACCTATTTTATTTTTAAACCATATATGAATCCTTTATAAAGGTAGCCTTATTCTAAAGTGGTACCTACTTGCTTATAGATTTTTATGAAGACATTAGTGTCATAGCTAAAATAATAGTGTGTCATAATTAAATGTATGATACAAAAAAGTTTAGACAGAAATTTCCATAAAAGACTTTCAAGGGCCTTCCCCCTGCATTCCCTTGAGCCTCTTTGTTGGACCACAAATTGTATAGTCTGAGCCTTCACTAGACTGCCATTGACAGGAAAACCTGCAAACAGGAAAAGCTGATTTATTAAGGAATGCAGGAAGACTTAATCCTTTTTCACTTACTCAATCATCTTCTAAACCACTTGATCCTTCTGGGTCACAGGAGGTGCCAGAGCCTATCCCAGTATCCAACGGGCAGAAGGCAGGAAACACCCTGGACAGGCCATCAGGGCATTCATAGACAGACATGCACATTCACTCAAACACTTAAACCTGGGGGGCCTGACTGCATGTCTTTGTACTGGGGGAGGAAACTGGAGCACCCAGAAGAAACCCATGCAGATACAGGGAGAACATCCACACAAAAAGGCCCCGGATGCCTCAGTTGGGAATCAAAGCCAGACCCTTCTTGCTGTGAGGCAACTTGCATTACCCGCTGCACCACCGTGCATCCCTCCTTTTTCATGTATAGTTGATGTAATTCTTTTGTAATTTTTTTCAAAAGGTATCAAGAGAGCCCACTAGAGTCATCTGCATTTGCACAGGGCCAAGATACACATGGAACGGCCCTGCTTAGACAGATTCTGAGTGTCCCACCTTGCCCAGTACATATACATTATCTGCTCTACACTTGCTTTACTGGGACAAACAGGGGTGTAATATATTGGTCTCTGAGGAGAGTAAATAGAAGGTTACAGTAACAAAAACATAGTTTTATACTCTATAATGCATTTCTGCTAACAGACCCCCCATATCTTACAAACTGCCCCTTTAAGGTCTGATCATTAATTTTAGCCTAGGACACTTGAAAACATGAATGAGTATAGATTGCTGGATCACTTAACAACTCTTCGTTCTTGTGTTCTAGTCATATCCTAGATGTTGGCATCAGTTATTATCACAATAATAACAGATGCCAGTTATTATGACAAGACCACTATCACTGAACTGCAGCTATCACGCTCAGGAGCAAAATACGTCTTTAGCCTGATCAAATAAACTGCCTCAAACTGAAAGGTCACTCTCACATCAGTACTACGTCACCTCTACAAGCAGTTTGCTAACTTCATAGAACATAAGGACTGCCTTGTCGGCGGGGCTGCTTTGTCAGTCTGTACCTGCAATAAAAAAACCTGCACACAGGAAAAGCAAATTTATTAAGGAATACAGTAAGACTTCATAAGGTTTCATTTATAGTTCATGTAATTAATTTCAGATTTTCCAGACGTATGAAGAGAGCCCACTAGAGTCATCTGCATTTGCACATTTGCACAGGGCCAAGCTACATGTGGAGCGCCCCTGCTAAGACAGCTTCTGAGTGTCCCACCTTGCCCTGTACCGATACACTATCTGCTCTACACTTGCTTTACTGGGACAAATATGGGTGTAATTTATTGGTCTCTGAGGAGAGTAAATAGAAGGTTAGGCAAGAGCTGCTTTAATTGCACTGTCAAGGGTGGTAGCGCTGCAGCATTGAGCAGACAGGAGTCCTAAGGAAGGTGATTCTCTCTCTCTCTCTCTCTCTCTCTCTCTCTCGCTCTCTTTCATTCCCTATAGCCCTCTTCTCTAAGTCTGGTCTCTTACTCTGTATTTTTTTGTTCATGTCCCTGCACCCTCTTTTCCTCCTTTCGTCGTTCTTTTCTCCTTTCTTCTCTCTGTAGCCTCTCCCTGGGCTCTGGATGATTTGATACCTTGTCAAGGTTCCCTTTCTTCATAATGCCGGTGTGTTACCTTTCTGTAGGAGAGGCTCTGCTCATCTCCAAAAAGTCAATAGCTCCAGCCTCCTCTGCTGCCACCCTGTCCTTGCGCTGCTCTGACATGAGCAAGTGAAGCTCCTACTGTAGAGATCAATTAGACCAGCACTGTCACTGCACAAGCCCAGCGGATTGTTCGTTTCCCCCCCCCTCTTCTTCTTTGTCCGATGACATTTATGCAACCTTGACTGTGAGCTTCCATTTGCAATGCTGCACATTTCTGAGAACTCACTTTATCATGATAATGTTTGTATCATTGTGCCATTTACAAGAAAAACCATATGACACATTCACAAGGAGAAAGCTCAAAATGCGATCAATGGGGTCTCTGCTTTGATCAATACTTCAATTACGGTCCGCAGGGTTCTGGCTAGCGGCATGTGTGCCTGTCTCTTTAGACACAGCGGAGTGTGTGATCGGCCTGACCTCAGTTTGGAGATTGAAGTGTGTGGGCTCCGGTCCAGAAGCTTCTGTCTTCTGTAGGAGAGTGCAACATCTATCGGGATCAAGCGCTTCAAACTCAGTGTTAATTTAAGTTAATGTGTGAAACAGAGCATATAATCAGAACCAGAACTGCTTTATTTCAGGTACAAGGATTTGTTTTGGCATCTCTTTGTATTCGCCCTCATTGTCTATTTTATTGGCTGCACTTAATATATAGGAGCACTTTGTACTTCTACAATTACAGACTGTAGTCCATCTGCTTCACTGCGTACTTTGTTAGACCTTTTCACCTTGTTCTTCAATGGTCAGGACCCTCTCAGGACCACCACAAAGCAGGTATTATTTGGTACTCGATCATTTTCAGCACTTCAGTGGCACTGAGGTGGAGGCTGTGTGTATCGCGCTGGTACGAGTGGGCCAGACACAGCAGTGCTGCTGGAGTGTTTAAACACCGTGTCCACTCACTGTCCACTCTATTAGATGCTCCTACCTTGTTGGTCCGCCTTGTAGATGTAGAGTAAGGGATGATAGCTCATCTGTTGCTGCACAGTTCGTGTTGGTCATCCTCTAGTCCTTCATCAGTGGTCACAGGAAGCTGCTTACAGGACGCTGTCAGGTGGATCTTTTTGGTTGGTGGACAATTCTCAGTCCAGCAGTGTTCATAAAGTCCATCAGCACGGCTGTTGAATCCACTCGTACCACTACAACACACACTAACATGCCACCACCACGTCTCTAAGTATGGTGTCGGGCCACCATGTTTGCTAATGCAACATTCCATTCATCTCAGTATGGAGTTGTAGAGGTTCCTAGTGGTTTCAGAGGAGAGCACTAACTGCAGGGGTTCTTATTCGTGCCATTGCGTGCCTGCTCTTGCTTCCTGCGCGTAGTTCCTGTTTTTGAAATTGTCTGGCAGGAGTGTGCTGTGTTTCTCCGCTCTAATCTTTCTAAGTCTCTGTTTTTAGTTAGTTTTTGTATATCTCTCGAAATAAACTACAACTACAGGCTTTCGGAGGCTACTTTCACTTATCACATCTCTGAGACACATCTGGAAATGACTCAAATCAGTATGGCAGACTGTGACCTGTTGCTTTGCTCTCAGTTATGTTTCTCTCTCCGTCTCTAGTGACAGCAGTGGTTCTAACTTTATCTGTGAGAAGTGTAAGTTAGTCTCTTGTCTGATGGAGAGGATTATAGAGTTAGAGGTGTGCATCCGGAGCTTAGAGAAGAGCGGGACTAGTGAGCGGAGCTTAGACTCTCAGTTACAGGCTCTGGATGCCTCAGGGAGAGTTAGCATGTCCTCGACTCCAGCAGCAGAGCTCCTACAGCGGGGTGAATGGATGGCGTCTCGGCGGCATTGAGGCAAAGCTAAAGCTAATGCTGACGCTAAGGCTAAAGCTAACGCTAAAGCTGGCCCACTTGAGCACCGCTCCCCCTGGTTCACGTGTCAAACAGGTTTTCCCTCCTCGGTGAAACACCCCCCGAGAAGCCTGTTGAAAGAGCTCTGGTTATAGGAGATTCTATTCTACGACACGTAAAAATAGCTTCTCCTTTAGGGGCGCCAGTAGCAGTTAGCTGTATACCAGGAGCCATGGCGCCAAACATTAGGGGTAACCTGAAGATGCTAGCTAGTCGTTGATATTTGAAGATAGTTATCCACGTAGGGACTAATGATGTTCGTCTGCGGCAGTCAGAGATAACTAAGGCTAATATTAAAGAGGTGTGTCAATTAGCCCAGACGATGTCCGATGCCGTAACATGCTCTGCCCCACTCCCAGTTCAACGTGGCGCCAAAATCTACAGCAGGTTATGGTTGCTGAACTGCTGGTTGTCCAAGTGGTGCTCAGAAAACAATGTGGGCTTTGTAGACAATTGGTCTACATTTGAGGGTAAGCCTGGTCTTTTGAGTCAGGACGGTACCCCCCAGAAAACCAGAAAGCAGGCTGCACATTCTCTTCTTTTGAAATTCTGTTTCTTAATATAAGTGATCAAAGAGCTAAAAAACACTCGTTTTCACTAATTACAATCTACAGGCCACCAGGGCCCTATTCTGAGTTCTTGCAGGAATTTGCTGACTTTTTATCAAGCCTAGTAACAATTTCAGATAAAGTAATAATTGTTTTAATATCCACCTAGACAAACCACAGGACCCACTAAGTAAGGCATCCATCTTAGACTCATTACTGCAGCCATACTGTGGATTTAATTTTAACCTTCGGATTGAACATAGATAATCTAACTATACTTCCTCAGACCACAGCAGTCTCAGATCATTATCTAATCTCATACAAAATCAGCTTTAGTCGTACTATAGGTTAATCCACACAATATTGTGTTAAGCGCATTATGACATCCTCTACACCTTGTAGCTTTATCGAAAAACCTCCCAGATCTGTCAAATTCTATTAGCTGTCTGCCCACTGATCTAGATATTCTGACCAAATGCTTGAAGGACACTTTTCACTCTACTTTAAATAAGGTGGCTCTATTAAACGTAAAATAATTGGGCAGAAAAAACTTGCTTAATGGTACAATGATCACACTCGAGCTCTAAAACAGACTGTCAGACAACTAGAGCGTAAACGGCGCCTGACTAAACTTGAAGTATCACAGTCTGCCTGGAAGGATAGCCTTATAGACTATAGAAAAGCTTTAACTGTAGCGCTTTCAGCTTATCTGTCTTCACTGATAATAACAAAAATAATCCAAGATTATTATTTAGCACAATCTCTAAATTAGTCAAGAGTCAATCTGCTACTGAACCCCAGATACCGTTAGCATACAGTAGCAATGTTCTTCTAAATTTCTTCAATAACAAAATTGAAATGATTAGGCTAAAAATAAAAAATGCACAGTTAACAGCTATAAGCGTACTGCCCCGTACAGCTAATGCCGATCTACAGCACAGTATAACTACTGCGGAGAGGCTGGAATCTTTTACTCTGCTCCAACCAATGGAGCTATTTCAAATTATTTCATTCTAAAAATCATCTACATGCATACTAGATCCAATTCCGACTAGTTTACTCAAGAAAGTTTTGCCCGAAATCTCTCTCCAAGTCTGTCTGTAATAAACTCTTAGCCTTGGTTACGTGCCAAAATCTCTTAAACTAGCAGTAATTAAACCTTTAATTAAGAAACCTAATCTTGATCCTTATGAGCTAGCAAACTACAGACCTATTTCAAATCTTCCATTTATATCAAAGATTTTAGAGAAGGCTGTAGCACAACAGTTAAGTTCCTATCTGCACAGGAATAACATACATGAAAAATTCCAGTCTGGATTTAGGCCTCATCATAGCACTGAAACCGCAATAGTGAAAATTGTAAATGATCTTTTAGTATTCTCTGACAGAGGAAACTTATTCTTACTGGTTCTGCTTGGTCTTAGTGCAGCATTTGACACAACAGACCACTCCATCCTACTAGATAGGCTGGAAAACCTTGTAGGAGTAACAGGAAAAGCTCTTTCATGGTTCAGATCTTACTTAAGCGACCGCTATCAATTTGTAAACATAGACAGTGAATCATCCACTCACACAAAAGTAAAGTTTGGTGTTCCACAGGGCTCTGTCTTAGGACCTATATTATTTACCTATATGCTACCACTCGGTACCATAATCAGAAAACATAGCATAAATTTCCAATGCTATGCCGATGACACACAATTGTATATTTCATCTAGACCAGATGATCCACTTCAACTTAATAAAATAGAGGACTGTGTTAAAGGCATAAAAGACTGGATGTCAAGTAACTTCCTCCTACTTAACTCAGACAAAACAGAAGTTCTTCTTCTTGTTCCCAAAACTGCAAGAAACAAGCTGTCTGCATTATCACTTAATCTTAATAGCTTCTTAGTCCACCAGGTACATCTGTAAAAGATACATCTCTTGGTGTCATGATCAATCCTGATATGGCCTTCGATGAGCATTTTACTAATATTACTAGAATAGCTTTTCTACATCTATGCAATATTGCGAAATATTGCATAGATGTATTGTCCCTACAGGATGCAGAAAAGCTAGTTTCCCGCCTGTATTACTTCAAGGCTGGATTATTGCAATGCCCTGCTTTCTGGTTGTTCCAGCAAAAGCTATAACAAACTTCAGTTAGTCCAAAACACTGCAGCCAGAGTCCTTAAAAGAACTAGAAAGTCTGACCATATCAGTCCATATCATAACCTTATGTAACTTACACTGGTTGCCAGTTAAATTCTGCATTGAGTATAAAATTCTTCTTCTGACGTATAAAGGTCTAAACGGCCTCGCTCCTCTGACGTAAAAAGTTCTAAACAGCCTCGCTCTTTGGAATAACCTACCAGTCAGTGTTCGTGACTTAGACAAAGCCTCAATCTTTAAGTCCAGGCTTAAAACCTACCTGTTCCGTCAAGCTTTTGGTACGTTTTGGAGTCCAGACCTCGACATTAACTTTGTTTGATCAACTTTGTTGTGTTTGGGATTACTTGGACGTGAGAAGCAGAAAATGCAGAGAACGTCTAAATGTTGACTGATCTTTTGAAAAAACATGCTTTTATATAGTAAAAGGTTGACATAAAAATGCTGAAATATTAATATGAGAGGCTTCTGAAACAAATCCTGATATACAAGCAGAACTGTGCAGCTAATCAGATTGCTTAAAAATGTTTATCTAGGCAACAAAAAAATGGTTTTACTCCTTAAGTTTAGTTAAATTCCGTCACTGTTTAATTTAAAGGTGTAGTTTGCAAGATTTGGGTTTAAAACATCCCAAAATGAACTAAAATAAAGCTTTGTATATTGTCTTATATATTTGCACAGCACTGTGAGATTCCTGATCATTTTGTAGAATGAATAGTGACTTAATTGTCAATTTGACTTGAAATTAGATGGACGAAAGCAGGTCTCTAGCTTCTGCACAGTATTATACGTTCATATAACAACATATGATATGAAATATAACAGAAGTTACCTCTCTTCTTCATTTGAAGATAGAATTATGATCTACTGGGCCTGTCTCCTTCTGCAGATAAAAACAGATGCAGGTAAATTCCTCCTGTTAAATGTGGAGCTCTCTAATTGGAGTGTGATCTGGCCTGGAGGTGTCAAACTTCCAGAAGGACAGAAATCAACTGGGGAGGAAATAAAGCAGAGAAACCAGATGGTCATCTCCAGAAGCAGGACAACGGCAAGCCGGACATTGCAGTAGATATGTGTGTGTGTGTTGGGGGGGGTGTTATGTATATGTATGTGTCCTCTGCTTTTTTATGGTTTGACCTTGAGAGCGATCTCTGAGGCTTTATTCCTGTCACGCTCTTCATCTCTAAAAGCTGTGTTTACTACAGAAGAACTGCATTATAAAGGAGGATGATCAGCAGAATCTAAAGGCCACTCTGACCCTGTTGATACTTAGGATGATGTGCTTTGGAGATGAGGAGAAAGGACCCTGGAGAACCAGGAAGGGTGAAAAAAACATGGAGGTCTAAGAATCACTTTGTTTCTGGAAAGTAACCAGAAGAAGCAACTTTGGCAATTAATACAAACATACATAATAATCATATTGGTGCTTTTTTAAAGAAATTAAAAATATGTATGCATAGGCTATTTTTCGGTATGAACTAATTATTCTATTGATTCCATTGTTTCAAAATTGAAATATGTTATGTTGCTTAAATTATATGCTTACTGTTTACTTGTGTCACAATAAATGATTTCCTTATCTAACTTACATTGGTTGCAAGTTAAATTCCGCATTGAGTATAAAATTCTTCTTCTGACAGCTTCTAAAGCTCTAAACGGCCTCGCTCCTCTGTACCTCACTGAACTTATTGGTTTAATTCTATACTGACTTCAATTTAACCAATAAGATTGTTTTCTTAGTAGTCACAAAGTATTATAGTAGTCTAAGAGCAGATTAAATGCACTGTGCATTTACGTTTTGACAGTAATCTAGTGTAAGTAACTACTGTAGAATTTTCAGACTTAGAGGGACCATGAACCTTACTGAGTCTGAGGGACCATTGACCCTACTAAAACTAAAGACCCTACTAAATTTAAGAAACCACTGACCCTACTGAACCTGAAGAACTATGGATGATAATTTGTCAAAGGAGATACTGACCATAATGTATCTCAGTAGCCACTGAACTTGCTGAATCTGAGGGACTTCTGACCCAATTGTGTCTGAGTAACCACTAAACTCAATTATTAAAAGTAGACATTGACTGTAGCGAATCTGAGTAGCCATTAACTCTACTGAGTCTGAGGAACCATTGACCCTACTGAGTCAGAGATACCATTAACCCCCCTGAGCCAGAGTATTCACTGACCTTATGTCTGAAGAGCCTGAAGATCCAGTGACCCACGTGAGTTTGAAAAACGAATTGAACCTAGAAAGTCCAAGGACATTTTGTCAGAGCTGCCAATAGCCCTACTGAATTTAAGAATCTAGTGACCCTCCTGAATCTGAGAAGCCATTAATCCCACTTAGTTTCACTGAGGAACCATTCACCCTACTGGGTCTTAGGAGCCATTGATCCTGAGTCTGAGGAACCAATGCCCTTATTAAGATGTTGACCTTACTTAATCTGAGGAGTCGGTCACCTCAGCTTAGTCTGAGGAGTCATTGACCCTACAGAGTCTGAGGAGCCGTTGATTCTACTAAGTCTGAACAGGCATTGCCTTTACTGAGTCTGAGGTACCATTGACATTACTGAGCCTGAAGAGACATTGACTCTACTGAGTTTCAGGTACCAATGACATTACTGAGACCGAACAGAAATTGACTCTGCTGAGTCTGAGGAACCCCTGAAACTACTGAGTCTGTTGATACACCCAACTGATTCTGTGAACCCATTGATCTAGCTGAGACCAAGCACATTTGATGTCCCAGATATAATCAACCTGCATTAATAAATCAAATTCAGTGTTTTGAATCCGAGGCCTTTCAAATCGTATTGCTCTCTCTCTGTGTAATGACTGTTTTCTTTGTTGTTTTCCTCCTCTGCCAAAGCAGGTGAATCAGAGCTGTCATTCTTATCCCCGATCACGCAGAAACACGAGGAGACTCTGCTAAGGGAATATGCACACTGAAGAATCTTTACACACCTGCCAATCAGCACACTACACAGAGATATGAAACAGCTGCTAACACGCTAAACATGCATGCACACACACACACACACACAGAAAGAAAAAGCTAGATGAGGACGCGTTCAGCAGCACCACCAAACCTATAGGAGTCAAGGTAAGTATATACATTTCTTTCTATATAATGTATTTGTCTTGTCTCTTTAGAGATTTTAAAGTGTGCTACACTAAAAACAGTCTGGATGATGTATTAGGTACCTCTGACATCATGACAGACAGGGGAACTAACTGCATAGGTCTTTGAATAAGCAGCTTGTCTTTTAGGTCCGATCATTGTGTCCACTTAATGAAGATGAAATCTTATTTTAACAAAGCAGCATGTGTTATTTCGTGAGTTCCATATTTGGTTATATATCTCCCATGCGCATTTGGATTTGGGTATGCCCTCCACTGAGAGGGTCAACAATGGTCAACTGTATATGATTCACAGTGAAATGAGAATTATACACACTAATAATTGTAATTAATGGTTAAGCATTAAACATTAAACTATTATTAATGAAATTATGAAAATGTAAAGACAGCAGTCAGTAGATTAATGAACATACAATTACCGGCATGTGTTAGTTCTTATATTCCTAATGTATGAGCAAACACACACATCTACTCAACAGTAGTGTAACAACATCAGTTAACGAGTACAGAGCTATACATTAATAATAAACTAAATCAACTATCAGTTATCAGAGTACTCAGTTATTAATTGCTAATATCTAATCCATAAAGAGCACTTTGTTAATACATATATAAATGAGCGGTTTGTGACTTAATCACATAATTCATATTTATTGTGCATATTTAGGGTTAAGTGTGCCCTTCAAGTATCAACTGTTTTCATTTACCCCAAAATTAAATGTGTCTGTGTATTTTAAGTGTTTTCATATTTATGCAGCAAGTTTCTCATTACATACTCCAGAATGCCATCCAATTAGCCATCGTGCAACACACACACACAAACACACACACACACACACACACGCACACACACACACACACACACACACACACTGCACAGACTCTGATACCCCTTCAAATCTTCTGTCAGACATATTCCCTCACCTTCTATTTACATTCAGCACAGTATAGAGTTTAATTGCTGCTGCAGAATTAGCTAAAACTGCACAAGAGCACCAACATCCTCACTGGGGTTCATCCTGTAACATGTTTAGAAAGACTGAAAGGCCCCATAACCCCCATTTATATTACATTCTTGCATTTCTTGGAATTATTTTTCCCTGAGTACCACTTATATTTGAGTGTCTTGCTTTGTATCAAAAATCATAATGTATTTTAAATGACCATTTTCCTACCTCTGTTTATCCCTTAGCATTAAGGAGACTGTTTTTATTACTGATACAGATGTATGTAAATCATGTTTTAATAGCACCTTTGCATGGAACAATTGTATATAGAGTATGCTATATTTTTGCAAATCCTGATACATGTTATGATACAGTTATTAGTGATTTTCTGACTTTAACATATTCGCAAAAAAATTGCCTTGTGCATACAGTTAGGCCCAGAAATATTTGGACAGTGACACAAGTTTTAGCTTTAATTTGAATTTGGGTATTCACATCCTAATTGGAGGAAGGGTTAAGGAATTACAGCTCTTTAATATGTAGCTGACCAAAAGTAATTGGACAATTATCTCAAAAGCTATTTCATGGGCTATTCCCTCATTAATCCATCATCAATTAAGCAGGTAAAAGGTCTGGAGTTGATTCCAGGTTTGGCATTTGCATCCGGAAGCTGGTGCTATGAACCCACAACATGCAGTCAAAGGAGCTCTCAGTGGAAGTGAAGCAGACCATCATTAGGCTGAAAAAAGAAGAAATCCATCCGAGAGATAGCAGAAACATTAGGAGTGGCCAAATCAACAGTTTGGTACATTCTGGGAAAAGAAAGTGTGCACTGGTGAGCTCGGGAACTCAAAATGCCTGGACGTCCACGGAAGACAACAGTGGTGGATGAACACTGCGATGCTAAAGAAAAACCCCTACACAACATCCACCCAAGTGAAGAACACTCTCCAGGAAGTAGGTGTATCAGTATCTAAGTCTACCTTAAAGAGAAGACTTCATGAGAGCAAATACAGAGGGTTCACCACAAGGTGCAAACCATTAATGAGCCTCGAAAATAGAAAGGCCAGATTAGCCAAAAAACATCTAAAGAAGTCAGCCCAGTTCTGGAACAGCATTCTTTGGACAGATCATACAAAGATCAACCTGTACCAGAATGATGGGAAGAAGATGGAGAAGGCTTGGAACAACTCGTGATCCAAAGCACAGCACATCCTCTGTAAAACATGGTGGAGGAAGTGTAACGGCATGGGCATGCATGGCTTCCAATGGCACTGGGTCACCAAGTCAAGTCAAGTCAAGTGGCTTTTATTGTCATTTCAGCTCTGTACAAGTACACAGTGAAATTAATTTTTTTCCAGAACAAGGGTGTCACATGGAACAAAACGAGAACAAAAAACAATACAATACAGACAAAAACAATACAGTCAATACAGTACAGGACAGACTGCAGAAAGTGCAACGTGCAAGACAATACAATAAATACAATAAATATGACTCAATTCTGAGTAGAGGTAATGAGTGTAAGGTGCATAGATATTTAACAGGTAGGTATTGGTAATAAGGTGCATAGAAGGTGCAGTAAAGTAAAGTAGTAAAGTGTGGAATGTATAAGTAAGATAAATTTGATGCAGACAGATTTAAAATGCTATGGGTCGTGGGGGTGGGGGCTTTAGATCAGTCTCTGTTGTTTAAAAGTCTGACTGCTTGTGGGACAAAGCTATTGCAGAACCGTGCAGTGACAGCACGGATACTCCTGTACCTTCTGCCAGACGGCAGCAGTGAAAAAAGTCTGTGTGAGGGATGAGTGGGGTCCTTCACAATGCTGATGGTCTTACGGGTGCAGCGTGTGGTGTGAATGTCTGTGACAGAGGGGAGAGAGACCCCTATGATCTTCTCAGCTGTCCTCACTATTCGCTGTAGGGTCTTGCAGTCTGAGGCACTGCAATTCCCAAACCAGGCGATGATGCAGCTGCTCAGGATGCTCTCCACAGTCCCTCTGTAGAACATGGTGAGGATTGGAGGAAGAAGATGAGGTTTCCTCAGTCTCCGCAGGAAGTAGAGGCGCTGCTGGGCTTTCTTGGCTATGGAGCTGGTGTTGAGGGACCACGTGAGGTTCTCTGTGATGTGGACGCCGAGGAACTTTGTGCTCTGGACGATTTCAACAACAGAGCCATTGATGTTCAGGGGGGTGTGGTTGCCTCACACTCTTCTAAAGTCAACAACCATCTCTTTAGTTTTGTCAACATTCAGAGACAAGTTGTTGGTTCTGCACCAGTCCATTAGCCGCTGCACCTCCTCTCTGTATGCTGTCTCGTTGTTCTTGGTGATGAGGCCCACAACTGACGTATCATCTGTGAATTTCACGATGTGATTTGTATTGTACTTCGCAGCACAGTCGTGAGTCAGCAGAGTGAACAGCAGTGGGCTTAACACACAGCCCTGGGGGGCACCAATACTCAGTATGGTGGTACCGGAGATGTTTTTACCTATCCTGACTAATTGTTGTCTATCAGTAAGGAAACCAGTGAAACCAGTGTTTATTGATGATGTGACAGAAGACAGAAGCAGCCGGATGAATTCTGAAGTGTACAGGGATATACTTTCTGCTCAGATTCAACCAAATGCAGCAAGGTTGACTGGACGTTGCTTCACAGTACAGATGGACAATGACCCAAAACATACTGCGAAAGCAATCCAGGAGTTTTTTAAGGCAAAGAAGTGGAATATTCTGCTGTGGCCAAGTCACCAGATCGCAACCCGATTGAGCATGCATTTCACTTGCTTAAGACAAAACTTAAGGCAGAAAGACCCACAAACAAGCAACAACTGAAGACAGCTGCAGTAAAGGTGGCAAAGCATCACAAAAGAGGAAACCCAGCGTTTGGTGATGTCCATGGGTTCCAGGCTTCAGGCAGTCATTGCCTACAAAGGATTCTCGACAAAGTATTAAAAATGAACAAATGAACAAATTTCTGGGCCTAACTGTATGTTTGGACACCCTTTTACACTACTGGACGACTGTCTAAACACTTCCTGCTTCCTACTTATAGTTTTTGCTGTCTGAAACATCATTAAGTAATGAAAGTTAAAGAGAACTCTTAGGTCAAGACAACATTTGGAAGACCATGAAATTCTCTGATAGAACTGTTCATGGACTCATCTGGTATTACCAACCTCCTGGCACAGGAATAGAGATGCACTGGCCTACTGTGCAGTGTTGTTGAACAAGCATCATGTACATAAACAGGTCATCAGGAAATTACAGTAACTTTAACTGTGATCTTGGTCACATTTGAAGATTGTGGTCAAAAGTGCTGACTGAAAAAGTGCCCAAACTTAAATGTTAAATTCAGCAAATAACTTATTCATTTGCATCATATTTTAGTTTTTTTTCCATGCAGAGTGATGTTAACCTCATTTGATTTAGAGAATTAACTACATGACTACATTAACCAACCAAGGGTGTCCAAACTTTTGCATAAAACTGTCACATAAAAATTCTCACAGTCATATAAAAACCATGTATCTGCAGTTTTCTAATGTGTTATTTTCTACAACACCCGGGACAAGCCATCACAGGGCCAACACCCAGACATGCTCATTCACACACACACTTACACCTAAGGGCAATTTAGCATCTCCAATTCATCTGACTGCATATCTTTAGACATGGGGAGAACATTCAAACACCACAATGAAAGGACCCCAGAAGCACCAGCCAGAAATCGAACCCAAGCCCCTCTTGCTGTGAGTTGGCAGTGCTACCCACCACGCAACCGTGCCGTCCCAAGCTCTGTTCTAATTGACTGAAATATATGACCTGTCCTATATTTTGCTTCATTCAAAAGGCTGTCCAGGCTGAAACACTCCTTAAAACTTCAATGTAAATTTGTGAGGCTAAAGAGCTGTAGATTGAGTAGGTGTGTTTATATGTGCAAAAGTATTTGGCTTTGTGACATCGTAAAAACAGTACATTCTGACCAGGACGTTCTCACAGCTAAGTTTGCACATTTGAATCAAATAGATTAGAGAATGAATGGCACATCTTTAAACCTTGTGTACCCACTAGATCAAACTGAGGAAAGTTTTTTATGATTATATTAATTAAGGCCTCCATACAGAGGGTAAAATGCATGACTGGCACACACATCCAAAGACATGCACATAAATCCCTCAGAGTTCACTATACAATAACACCTTTTAACACATTCTGGCCTTTCAGAAATGAGCGCAACAGGTCAGCACCATAAGGAGCCTCAACATCAGCTGTGTTCTCATCTGCTCTCATCTGGGTAAAAATGGCATTCTGTCCAAAGTGGATTGAAGGAGCTTTGTTTGGGCTTTGTGTTGGAGGAGGAACACCTGATCTTGTTAAAGCTGCAGCAGTTCGTATGTGTGTGTATGTGAACAGACGCTCAGAGGGAACACATGTTTCTCTGCCCAGTTTGTAGGGAGGGGGGTAGCTCCCTCAGGTATCCACACACACACACACAAATATGCAGACATGTGTAATGGTGTTTTTCACTGTACTGGCGTGCAATCTGCATTAGATCAGTGCATTCCGACAGCTCTGTCCAGGTGTGGTTTTAAAGGGCCCACATAATGGAAATACTTTTCTCGCATTTTCGACTTTGATATCTGAATGCTCTACATGTGCTATAAGATGTTATTGTACAGGTGCTTTTTTGTTGTACAGACTGAACCTTGGAACAGTTCTAACACATTACATTCAATTCAGTCCTGCACATTCAGTTTCTAACAGCTTAGCTCCATTCATTCAGTCTCCAGCAGTTTAGCCCCACTCATTCCATCTACAGCAGTTTAGCCTTCTTCATTCAGTCTCCAGCAGTTTAGCTCCATCCATTAGGTCTACAACAATGTAGTTCAACTATTCAGTCAACTATTCAGAAATTTAGGCCCACACTTTAAGCCTACAGCTTAGCTCTGCCCATTCAGTCTACAGCAGTTTAGCAACACTCATTCAGTCTACAGCAGTTTAGCCTCAATTACTGAGCCCACCCATCCAACCTTAATTTCACACATTAAGCCTACAGCAGTTTAGCCCTGCCCTTTCAGTCTACAGCAGTTTAAACTCATCCATTCAGACTACCAAAATTTAGTCCCATCCATTCAGTCTTCAGCAGTGTAATCCCTCCCATTCAGTCTACAGCAGTCAGGCTTATCCCATTCAGCCCACAGTAGTTTGGGCTCACCTATTCCAACTGAAATGATGAAGCTTTGTTTCACTTTTCAGCCCAGACTGATTTTGAATGAGGCGCAGTACCTACCAGCCAATCAGAACAGATCTCATTCACATATATCAGTCTTTAGAGCACAGCAACAGAACAGCTTGTTTAATTATAAAGAATAAAGGTTTGAAACTGTTCATGTAAAGATGAACTGTGACCTCCAAAACATGTGAGTATTATAAGTGGGAGAACAATTTATTATATAGGTCCTCTAGTACATAGGTCCCAGTTCGAAATGTATAGGTTAGGTGGTAACAGTTTGGTATATTTATCAATTGCAACTATCTGTTAATAATGTTATAATGCAAATAAATAATACCTTCTGTTATCAAAACTATGCACTCAGTGCACTTTGCCTTTGTATTTGTTGTATTTGTTGGATTTGCCTATAAAGCCAAGAATGAACCAGCCCCTTATGGCAATGGTCAAGAGTCGAGCCATACCTTGATCAACAGGTACAGCATGGCTTGACCTGCACTTATGCGTGGAAGACAAGCATCCAGACACTACTCTGTCTTGTCACCTAGATTGTGGAATGAACTTCCACTGGCTGTCCAAACAGCAGACTCTCACATGGTCTTCAAAAAGACACATCTCTTTGTGAAATTATACTGAGTTCTGAGCTTAACTTATCTTCTGTCGAGGTATGAGCACTCGCTTGGGATTACTGCTGTATTTAACTCAGTATTCCTCTTTCTTGGTATCAGCACTGGCTCTTGTTCAGGCAGTGTCTGAACTTAAGTGAGTTTTGACTCTAACGTACATTATTTGTACTAGCTAGGATACATTCTCTGACTGAACACTAAGCATTTGTGTAAGTGCTCTGGATAAGAGCGGCTGCTAAATGCTGTAAATGTAAGTTTTAATATTTGTGCTTGTGGGCTTTGCCGTAATTACAGTGGTTTATGTTGTCTGACATTTTGCTCAGAGCAGAACTGGTCTTGTGCTGCTTTTGAGTTTGGCATCTATTTTCAGAAGTGTTTAGCATTGCTGCAGTGTTTAGCTTCTGGCTTTGAGAGGAATCCTTTATTCCCTGGGCTACTAGCCACTCACGCTACTGAAACCAAATTATCCTGTAAAAAATCCTACAGTGAATATCCAGCACCCTGATAGTCGCTCTGCTTTAAACAATTCAGTTTCAACTCGGCAAATTACAACAACGCCCTTAATCCCACACTTTCACTCCTTGAGGTATTTTAACCTTTTATTTGACATGTGCGATTAAAACATATCCCCTTAATCCAATTCTTCACGCTAACCCCTGAGCTCGTCTATTTGACTGTTTTGACACAAAAAATGTTTCTCCTTGTATTTCCTCAGTGAATTAGCTTTGGGTGATTGATTCCAGCAGATGAATACTGATGGGCTATTGCAGACTTTTTCAAAATAGTCCATTCAGGACATTTTTCATTCAAACAACCCCCCTCCCCCCAAATATCCCCTTCAATGACATTTCACATCGTCGCTGTCCAAAGAAAAACAAGTATCTCCAAAATAGTAGCTTTACAGGAGAGACCAAAAACCTAATATAATTCTAATGTAAGTCAGTGGAACCAGACTTTTTTCCAAGCAAGTTTGGGAATTTGTTTTGGTCCATTCATCATGAAATTTGCACACAGTGTAAACAGCAGCTGTTGTGTTGCATAAAAGTCAAAATCGACAAAAATGGAGATACATGTTTTTCATTGCACAGCGATGCAATGATATTTTATCTGTAATGCTGTTACCATTTATACATTCTTATGAATGAGACCAGAGGTCAGTTATATTTACCCAGTTACATGTATTTTAGTCAGATTTGGATGCATTTCTACCTTTTAACTGAAATCTGTTCCATTAATGCCATCCTTCACACTGAGTTTGAAACTGAGGGACACTGATGCTGCGTAAATGTTTGTAGGTATGTATGCATGTGTTAAACATCAGGCTGACCAATCAGAGCTCTGTTGAAATAATTGCAGCCTAAACAAATGTGCATCAGGATGGTGCAGAACAGCTCATCTTGTTTGTCAGCAAGAAACATGCTGACTATAAAATGCTAGTCTTAAGGTTAATGGCAATATGTGGCAGTAAATGGACTGGAGAATGATTATGAGTATGTGACAGTAACTGTGTAAAACAGTTTTTTTTAATAGCTGTCATGCCCATTGATGTTTCAACTGAATATTTAAATACTTGAATAGAAATATACTTAATGCATTATTCACCTTTTATTTTTGCTCCGAATAAACAAATCAGTAAAGTGCTTACCAATCCAGATGGCTGTGAATGATCAATAACCCAACAATAAAGAAAGCATCATCCATCTTTTATACATGTACAGGAAAGAACTGTTAGCTTCCTTATAAATAAGAAGAGCATCTAACAGAAGCTGAGATTTTAATAGAATGATGTGAACGCTGTGTGTGCGTCATTTAGTTGCAGTGCCTAAAAAAGGATGATGGATTTGTCATCGCTGCTTCTCGAGGAATCCATTTCTGATGTATTTCCAGTAGAACAGCTTGTTTATTTGAACAATGAAGCAATGAACTGACTTTAAAGTTCAGTTTTGCTCTCTGTAGGCCTGTAGGCCAAAACAATTAGTCACCTGTAAATGAAGCGTCCCTGATAGCTTGTAATATCTCCACAAGCACGAATAACAGCTGTAAGTCGATTTGGCATGGACTGGTCAAAATTCTGGATGTAGGCAACATCAATGTTCGGCCACTCTTGCATCAAAGAATTGCACAGTTGGGTCAGATATGGTGGATGCCTTCCCTGGATGCCTGTATTACTGTACGATTCCATACACCTGCAAACTCAGCTACTTCCTTCACGCTATGGCCTTTGGCACGCCCAAATGCAATTACTCCTTTTTGTCAATTATTAACATCTGCTCCCATTTTCTACACATTGACAAGACATTTACTGCACTGCACCATCTGTTCTCAATCTATGAATCCTGTCACACATCCCACAGGTATTATAGCCCCCTCATCCTCATGCAAGGTGACTAATTTTTAGTCTATTGATCTTTATATTAACAGCAATACAATTTGAATGAAATCTGAAATCGCCGGAATATTTACATGAATTGTCAATTCCACCTGCACCTTCCACCCTTCCCCCTACCACAAGATAAAGCTGAAGGAATGAAGGCTAGCACAATATTCCTCCGAGACACACAATGCACCACGTAGATGCCCTAGAATTTATTGTGAACCTAATAGATGCCCACACTGCCTACCCAGTTTGTGAGAGCAAGGCCAATTGTGGACTCCTGCCACAGAAAGCTGTGGCGTTGCTGGGGATCAAACTCAACCATAGGGCCAATGTTTAGATCAGGGATGTCCAAAGTTTGGCCCCAGGTCCAAATGCGCCCTGCGGACAGATTTTAATTGGCCCATGGCTTCTGTTTTACAGTGTGTTAAAGTGACCTGCCAGCCAATACGTTGCAGTTTTTCCTTTCACCTCATGGTGGCAGTAGTACAGTAAAATTGCAGTCTATTGCATTGCATTTCGGCTAAGTTAGAAATTAAGTTACTGAATGATTTTAAGTCAAAACTACAGCCATACATTTAACATTGAGAGCCAGAAATTGTGGCAAGATGGAAATACTTTTTTTAGTGAGAGCCACATATGCTCATCAAAATGCTGTAATGAATTTAATATCAATAAACATGAAACTGAGCATGAATGTTGTAATACATATTCAAGGAAGTGCAGAGAAACTAAAGTATTCTTCATAGATCCCTAATTAATATTTTTGATCAATTAAAGTAAGTAGAAATCTGCTTTATTCACCTTTTGTTGTTGCTCCAAGTAAATTGCTTATAAAGTGCTTACTAATCCAGAGGAAAATGCACCGTGGAAACAGATCAGGCACTCTCTTAACCACAGAGTAAAATGATTCATTTACTATATACTCCTTTTTTCCTGAACCCCCAAACATTAAATTTGGCATCCCACTGAGATCTGTTGCATTTTCCCAAGAAAGCTGTGGTATAAAAACAAGCTTAAACTGTCATAAAAAATCCAGTCATCCCATCACACAGTGCTAACAAGCTGGTAGTGTGAGTGTTCCTCATAAACATGTACAGCACCACCACATATTTTCCAACTGCTGCTCAAAATCATTGGACACCTCAACATGCTCAGAGGAGAATGCAAAATGCCACCTAACTTACGTCAGCTAACAGACTCTCACATTGCCTAGCACTGAGTGATGGGGAGTGAGGGAGAGTCATTCCACTGACCCAGAGAAAACAAGACCAATTATACCCTCTTAAATTCCTGACAAGGAATGGCTGCCGCATGACAAGGGATCGAACTTGCAGTCTCTTGAGAATAGGGCCAACACTGTTTGCCACTTGCTTGCTTATTATTTTGGTTGCAAACATGCAAACAACAGCATGTATGTAACAGCATAGCATAATCAGGACTGAGAAGAATATGTATGTGTACTGGTACAGGAACAGGAAAAAGTCATTACTAGCAGGATTACATTTAAAGTGCATACATGCAATCCTTCGGCAAAGTCATTTTCAATGATAACACTTCACATGAGTCATGTAGATTTGAGGAGTTTCGGGAGTTTTGGGAAGGGGCTGGGACTGCCACTAGAAGAGAAATCTGACAATAATTTGCATATGGCCAGATTCTACAGAAGCAAACTGATCTGGAAGTTCTGCTATTTTCATTTGTTGCTACATAAAATGCAACACTTGGTATAGAATTCAACTAAATTTAGCTAATAATTAACTTAAGTATATTTTAGAATGACCTCTATTTTTTATTTTTTATTGATGAGGGCTCTCAAAAGAAAACCTTGATCTTTTGACTTTGGAATAAAGAGCATAAATTAAGGCACCTACAATACATAACATTGCTTCATAAACAGTGCAGCTTCTTTGTTAAGTTTGTCATCTTGTTCAAATAGTTTTTTTTCCTCTTATCTTTATTTAATGGTAAGGCATTTAAAAGGTCAAGTAACCCAAAGGTAACATTTATTTATAAATCCAATTCCAAAAAGGTTGGACTAAAAGTTGGTATATTGCAAATACAAACTATTTTTTTCATAGCTATTTTGTTGAAAACAGCACAAAGAAGAGATTTAATTATTTAACTTTATTAACGTATTGATGTTAGTTCCAAATGTGATGCCTCCAACATATTCCAAAAAAATTGGTCAAATAATCAAACAACACTGGTTTTGGACTGGGCATAAAAGGAGGTTTTATGAATGGCTTATGTTAAAAAAAAAAACTGGTTGAGGAAAGAGTCCAACAGCTAAACAATAACATTTCTCAGCTGACGATTACAAGGAATTTAGAGATGTTAAGGTATGTTAAACCTATATCAAATGCATGCGATGCTTCAATCCATTAGCCGCCTGTGGTGCAATATAAGGCAACAGAGAAGCCGGACTGTTGAGCAGCTGAAGTGTTATTTCAAGCAAAAATGGGGAACAATAATTCCACAAAATTTTACAGTTGGTGTCCTCAGTTCTTCAACGATTACTGAATGTTGTTAACAGGAAAGGTGCCCTTGCCCCAGCTTTTTTGGAACATGCTGTAGGCATCAATTTTATAATAAATGTGCATAAAAAATGATTTGGAATATCTTGTCTTGTACTGTTTTCAGGTGAATACAAGTCAAAAACGTTTTGCAAATAATTGCAGTACATTTTAGTAACACTTTTCCTATTGTCGCATTTTTCAGGAATTAAGTATGTGCTTTTTTAAAAAAATCAATTTACAAATTGCACTTTTGAAACAGGTAATCAGTTTTGTTTGTGCTGCTGATGCTTGTAAACTAAATAAAAACAATGGTGATTCTTATCGTGCCTGAAATGAATATTAAAATGCAGCACTTTTATCTCCTACCTTGTCCTTGTGCTGTTAGAAATTCTTCCCAAATCTGCCAAAATCATCCTGGCAGTGGCTTTGCTTTTCTGTTTTTCATCTTTGTTATTCTTCTGTTTTTCTGTCACAAGTCTCTCTCTGTACTGAACCTCACCCTTTGCTCCATGTTATCTCTAAACGAAATGTGTTTACACCAGTGTGTATCAAACATGTTGGGAACGTTTACATGCCCATAGGAGACACACACACACACACACACACACACACACGCACACACACACTTCATTTTTTTTGTATTTGAATCAATATAGCATTATTGGCTCCTGAGGCCGAACTCTGTCGTTTCATCTTTTCTCTCTTTCTCCTCATCTTTCTCTCCTAATGATCTAATTCATCTTTTTTCACCACAAATAATACTGTCAGAGGACAGATAGATTCTTTAAGCCTTCAGACTGCATGGAAATGATAGTTAGTTTTTTGAAGCATGGACTTATATTTTAATGAGTTTTGTATGCTGGTGAATGCTACAGGGAAGGAATTGTGCTTAACAATGAAAAAACTAACAACAGTAAAGCTCTAGTGAATCTATATTGCTGTATATCACCATTGTCCGGAGAAACACATGTATCTCCATTTTTTGCATCATTTGAACACAGCAGCTCCCGTTTACTCTGTGAGGAAATTGCATGATGAATTGACCAACAGAAATGGCCCAAAATCACTTGGAAAAAGGTCTGTTTCCATTGACTTACATTAAAATTACATTATATTGGAGATGCCTGTTTTTCTTCACACAGTCATGATATGAAAGTAAACTTATTCTTTAATGCATTGTTGCTGACATTCAGCAATACATTTGTAAATACTAGCCCATATCACATTATTAGCAAATATTATATCTCTTTGCTAGTGCTGCCTAACATGTCAAGAACCAAACCAAATAATACTGCCAGAGGATAGATGGATTCTTTAAGCCCTCCGCCTGCATGGAAATGATCATTTATTTTTTGAAACATAGACTTATTCCAAGTGAATACTGTATTTTGTTAAATGCTAAAGTGAAGCTTGTAGTTTATTGATGGGATTATACTTAACAATGAAAAAAAAGCAGCAGTAAAGCTGCTGTGAATCTATATTGTATATGACAGCAAATTTAATTTCATAAGCTGTGGGTGGGGTTCAACAGAACATTCGGAAATAATCGCCAATATCACATTATTAGAAAACATTATGTCCATGGGCATAGCGAGGCCAGTTTTAGGAGCCTAGTTAAATGTTATTTAGCCCCCCTTCTTAAATAAATGTATGTTACACTATATTAAATCATCTATAGTGTATTCATTATTCAACCATGTCAATGCATCCCCAACTTAACAATATACTGTGAGCTATCATCGCTTATTGTGAAGTTGGAGATGCAATAGGTGCTATTTGGGGGAGCCACTGCTGTTGCTCTATTGGTGCACTGCCTCTGCTGTGCTATATCTGTGAAATGACCTTATATCTAGTTGACATGTCTTATATTTCTAATATTTAAGACTGTTGTAAGTGTTTTGCAAGATTATTTAAATTAAGTCTACATGTTTTTTACTTGTCCATAGTGATTTTATACTCTATTAATAGTTTAGATTATTTTAAGAAATATGCTTGAAACAAGGTAAATTATCTTCCAGCACAGTAAGATCATTTTGATGAAGTGAAGATCATTCACTTAAAATAAGAAAAGCAAAACTTCTAGAAATTAAATAATCCTATAAAAAGCTTACAACACATAAATGTGAAAAATCTCTCTCGGTCACTCATTTCTAAACTGCTTTATCCTTCTTGGTCGCAGAAGGTGCTGGAACCTCTCCCAGCGTTTAATGGGCAGAAGGCAGGAAAATCCCTGGACAGGCCGCCAGTCCATCGCATTCAATGAGAAAAGTGAGCTATCTCTCTATGTAAATATCTCAACTAAATATCATTTTTACAGTGCACCAATGTACTAATCCACGGAAGGTGGAGCCCCTAGCTCCAGCAAGTTATAAGCCAGTCATATCAGACGTGGGGGGGGGTCTCTGGTTTTACTCACTGGAGATGGCACCCCCTGAAGCAGTAATTGGTGACAGAGTGAAGTTACCTAACATTACCTACAATATGGATGTTTGGTATGGTCAGTTTGATGGGCTGTCATGTTTTTACTTGACTGATTGTTATCTAGCCAAATTAAACCCCAGTAGGTGAGGTAAAGAAAAGGGGTTAGGCTAACACTAACAGTAGCCAGTAAGCTGAGAGGCCAATTCAATATCACTAGTTGAACTTCATTGTGAGAGTAAGGGAGTTTAAATGAGTGATAGACACAGAAACAACCTTGTTGACAGCTCTTTATTTTCTTTATTTCCTTGATTTTACAACACTAAATCAAATACAAGGTTTTTACAAGTACAAGATCAATACAAATAAAGAAATACACATTTTCTTTTTTTTTCATTGCAGACAGTGTGAACCCAGTGCGATATTTCATGTTTTGTTTGCTCAACTCCATTTCATTTGTCAACATACAACGATTCCTGCATTTCAGGCTTGCAACACATTTTTCTATTTGCATTTTCCATACTGTCCCAACTTTTTCTGATTTGGGATTTTATTTTTGGGCTTTTATTTCTCTTCAGGTTTTGGAAACAGTGATCATATATTGCCATACATTTACCATATATTAACATATATTTACCATATATTGTTGTTTACAGTAAGTTCATCTCATTGAAAAGGGCATTTAACCTATTTTCAGCATAACACAATTTTATATCCCCCAAATTCTCAACATGTAGATGGAAATGGTTAGTAATACTAGCTCTGTGCTTAATGTCAACTATGATGGTGTGTATCTATTGTTGAAGCAGTTTGACCAAATAGACATTTTGATACATTTTCTGACTGTTGCTACTTTAAAAGTTCCTGATGAAGAGACATTTTGGAGCCATTAAAAAAAAATCTTCTGGGGGACCAAGCCTCCAGGCCCCACCTGGTACAGGTGTTGCCTACCTATTCATGAACCTCTAGTGATGCCCCTGATTATATATCTTTGCTGGTTCTGCCTGAAATGTGACGAAGAGCAGCAATAATTTGACATAATATTTGTTATTATGTAATGTGAAGAATCTGCACTAAAGTCTGCACTCAGCTAAGAGTCTTTCAGGCAATATACTGACTGCACTATTCAGCACCATGAAAGGACTATGTTCCTCCTCCTGATGTCTTCTTTTTTTGCACGTTTGTCACACTTAACTGTTAACACTTCGCAGTTTGTTACACGTAACACATAATCTTCCAATATTATTTAATACTAAACAATCTAGGTTAAAAACAAGGTTTTTAATTAACCGAAGAAAAGAAGTTAGTCAGCACCAAGAAGTAATTGCTGTCTTAGGTGCTCAGTCAACAGAATTCAGTTGATAATTGGAATCAAATAAAATAAACACACCTAGGGCTTGGTGTCTGACAGCCTCGCTATATCTAAACATCACTTAAATAGATCCTTTGTTCTGTGAAGCAGGATAAAATGTCTCAACAAGCACAGTATCCCAGAATCAAAAGACATTCCAGGAAGAGATGAGAGAGTTACTGAAATATATCAACAGTCTAGAAAGTATTACAAAGCCAGTTCTGAGGCTCTGGGACTCCCAGGAACCACAGTGAGAGCCATTATCTCCAAATGGAGAAAACTTGGAACAGTGGTGAATCTTTCGAGAACTGGCTGGCCTACTAAAACTCCTCCAAGACCACAGTGGTGATTCATAAAGGAAGTCGCAAAAAACCCAGATGAACATCCAAGGAACTGCAGGCTTTGCAAGCCTCACGTAAGGTCAGTGTTTGGGATTCCACTATTAGAAAGAGACTGGGCAAAAATAGTATCCATGGGAGAGTTGTAAGACAAAACCATCGCAGACCAAAGAGCAACATCAAGGATCGCTTTTGCCCAAAGAAAAACACTTTATGATCCCCAAGCGTTTTTTGGAATGATGTTCTGAAAGTGGAACTTTTTGAAGATCTGGCATAAAGCTAATACAGCATTCCAGTAAGAACGTCATATCAACAGTCAAACAAGACACGATTAGTGTGATGGTGTGGGAATGCCTTGCCTCTTCAGGGCCTGAGCAACTTTGCATAATTGACAGAGTGATGAATTCTGCGCTTAACACCATGTCAGTGTCTCCAAAGACTGCAATGGTATCATGCCAGACTGTCATGGAGTGACTCAGAATGGCAGCGGGTCATCTTTCGTGACACGTCCTGCTTTTGTCTTGGAGTAGATGACAAGCGAATCCGTGTGTGGAGGCACTGTGGTCAGCGCCAAGATTAATGGTTTGTTGTCACGCGTCACACGTCCAGAAGGCCTGGTGTCACTCCACCTCCAATCCTACCACATAATATGCAGGAACTGTTTGAGATTATTTCAGATGCATGGTATGGATTATCGTAGGACAAGATTAGGAACCTCTACAACAATGCCGAGACATATGTGTAAGAGGTCAAAAATCTATGTAAAGGATCAGAATTAATGGAGATATAAAGCTGTTTAAAGCTGCGAATTTGCTATAGAACAACGCCAGTGATTTTCTGGGCAGCAATACCTGAATTCGCCAGTAGTAGAGAGCAGTAGGCGGAGCAACCGACTCTCTTCATTCATTAAATGCACGTTGAGAGGAGACTTCATGTTGTGAAACCTCTGTCCACATTTCTTACTGTTTTAGGTTAGAAATACTTGTTTAAGAGTCCATTTCATTGTTTAAACGGTCTTATATCTAATGTTAGAGCATATATATGCCGAAAAAATGGATGTTTTATAGGGGATTTTTTCTGGTTTTTGTACATATGCTAGCTAAGTCATTGTGCTGTAATGGCGCTGTAGCTACCTAGCAGCCATTTTGGCAAATGGATATACTCTGTTTGTGTTATATGAGCCTTTGTACTTGGAGGTCACAATTTATCTGGTGATATTAGCATTAAGAAAAGAGCATAAAATACCTAGCTAAGTCAAGTGAATGTCTTTTATAAATTTATAGAATGTATTTCAATGTTTATGTAGATGAATGCATACAAATAAGACAAACAGTGAAGTGCTGCTGATTTATTTCTTTTATTCATTCATTAAATGCACATTGAGAGGAGAGTTTGTGTTGTGAAACCTCTGTCCACATTTCTTACTTTTTAGTGCATTTATATATGCATGTTGTACATTATGATGAGTGTATTTTAGCATATAAGATTGTTTGTAAATATTAAGCCTTTTCCACGTTATGTAGGCTTTAAAACATTCCAAAGTTAGGGGAGAATACTAAAATGAAACACTTGTTTACGTGTTGTTAACTACAAAAAATAAGAACAGTTCAGTTTAGGGGTCCTTTCATGTAAATATTTGAATATTATGAGTTTATATAAGGTAAATGTAAATGCAATTTCGAATTGTACTATTTTAAGAAGAGAATATTCAGTTTGAATGTAACACTTTGAAATCATAATTATGGCTGTTTTTGAGATTCAAATCAAATCAAAGTTCATTTGTCACATTAATAGTCATACACGGTATGACTACTAGTGTAATGCTTTGAAAACTGCCTGCTAACATTAAACAATAAGATAATATAAAGACAGAATATCTAAAATATAAGATATAAGATTAGATCAAGTGGTTTGTAGGAGTTCAGAGAAAATGAAAGAGAGGGAAACATGTCTGAGCTGCGCAAGTCATTGAGTTAACAGGAAAAGACTTGGAAGAAAACTGTAAGTGAACTTGAATATTGAGAAAGGACAAAAAGCCACCAGTTTGAAGCACACTGAGTCACAGCGCCATGAGAGAGAAGTTTGACAATGTGACAGATGAGTTCAACCAACAGCCTGCTAGCATGCTAGTGTGGTCTGTTAGCATTGGAGAGATTGGAGATCAGACAAACAGGCTTCCGGGACACACTGGCGCTGTACAGATGTCTGCTAATGTGGACCGGTTTGCTTCAAAGTTGAGAATCTCGTTTTGTTCTTCTTTAATCATGGTTCACCTGTGTTGTCTGCTCTGCCGGCTAAACTTTGAGTAAAATATTCCCCTCAATTTTCATGAGCTCTAACTCACACCAACGCAGGGTAGGTCCCTCAAGACTCTACACCGCAGGGTGCTTCATTTCATTTCACTGTAATTTTTGTTCCATGTATGTGCTTTAAAGCAGAGCTATTAAGCTCATGTTCATTGTTCATAATTTCATTTTGGGGTCTGCCAGAATAGATTTACATGCTTTAATGTTCCAGAAACTGTGTTCACCCTGTTTGAAATGCTCTGTGAGGCTGTGTTCAGACTGCAGGCAAATCAGATTTGTTACTCAAATCAGGTCTTTTGAGACACCTGTCCGTGCTGTTATTTCCAGACTTCCACCAATCTGTCTGCATGAGTTGCTGTGTTAATGACACAGGCTTCAGTAAATACATAGCCACCCTAGTAACATGGCTTTAGTGATGGCTTTACACCATTTCTCCCTCTTAACAATCTCTCTGTCAATGCACGGCTCAGAACTCTTTGCCATTCTTCCTGAAACCCAGCACTTCATTCACTCTGGTTTTGACATTAGTCATTGTTTTTCATGTTGTGAGTGATGCAAAAGACACTTAGCAATCTGAACTGAGCAGCCACCAGTCCGATTAGAATCACATTTCAAACCACCTTCAAACGCAGTTTGGATTCGATTTGCAAAAATCAGATTTCATGTGTTTATTTTAGCTGACCACTCTCAAAAATAAAAAATAAAAACATAGATCATGCTATGGATAAATGGATAAAACCATTACCCGTCTGATAAGTATATATTTTTTATCGTTCTTTTGCAGTAATACAACATAAAAGAACTTAATGGATTAATTAATTGAAATAAAACAATTTCCAGCACATGTATCTTGTTTCCAACCAAAGCCACGTGAACACAGATTGCATCGTACCTATGGCCTCCAAATTTGCAAGTATGAACTTCCGAGGAGGAAGGCTGTTTTTCCTTAGTTATGTTTAACTATCAAATTAAAAATAAAGCTGTGTTAAGGACTATAATCTCTAGTCACCTAAGTTTCTCTGGAGAACCCTGAATGTAGTTTTTTTTTTTTTTTTTTTTTTTTTTTGTGGTTCGCCTTTATTGACAGAGGTGGATGCAGTACCACGTGCTTCAGTTAAAGTAGAAATGCCCATGGTAAAATATTCCTCCAGTAAAAGTAGAAGTTCCTCCCTTTAGACCTCCACTTGAGTTAAAAGTACTAAAGTATTTACCTTCAAATGTACTTAAGTATGGAAAGTAACAGTAGCATGATTTATTAGGGCTCTAATGTCCTATTATCATTTCTGGAACAAGACTCTTAACAAATACATTTTAGGTGAAGAGACTCTGGTGTCACTCTCAGTCCACCAGTCTTTTAATAGAAGGTCATTAATTAGTCTGACACTGATGTCTATTCAAATGATCATACGCACAGAACACTCAAGGAGAACAGTTTCTATTAGCTAGAACCAAACTGTCCAACAGATCAAAACAAGCTCAAAACAAAGCGTGTGCTGTACCCTGATTGGTGGTTTCACTTTGCCCTTTTTTCATTTTTGACATGTTATGTTTTTATGCACACATAAGCCAAAAGAAAGAACAGATTTGATCATAATGCAGTGGAGTAAACGGGGAGTCGGGGAGTAAAAATAAAAAGCCTCCAAGAATGGAAACACTTCAGTACAGATACACCAACACACCACTTCAGTACAATAACCAATTCCATTTACTGAGTTACTGTCCACCACTGTTTATTTATTACCTAGTTTTAGCCAGCCAGCCAGCCAGCCAGCCAGCCAGCTATAAATAAATAAATAAAAACACATAAATCCTAAAACTAAAAACCCAACCCTGCTTTTAATATTATACCAATAATGACAGAACTTTATGCCAACTTTGGTTTTTGAATTTTGTGTAATATGTAAACACTGTTGAAGTTTGAAATTGTACCATTCACTCCAGGTCCATGGAGTCAATCTATGCAAACTACATTTAAGAAACAGCCCTTTTTGAATTGATGTCACAAAAACCAACACAGCGTCAGACTCTAAAAAAAACACACAAAACTTAGCGGACTCCGAGAGAAAAATGAAATGCTCAAAAAATCGAAGGCCCTGTAATATTTCAGTGAGCTCGTCTGTGGTTCTGCTTTTTCCTCTACATTTCCACTTGTCACTCTCATTGGTAATTAACCTTACGGTGAGGCTCGGCTCATGCTAATGCGAAATGGTGACTTCGGCGTACCTGTGTGTTATAGATAAACCCACACTAATGCAGCCAGGTGGACACAGGTGTGGGGAGAGGCAGGTAAACGGCTCTAAAGCTTTCACATACACACACACAAACACCATTATGCTGGAAGGCACTGGTCCAAAAACCCGTCCCACTTAATCACTCCCACCCCTGCCAAAAACATCACCGCTCAATAATAACACTCCAATTTTCAGCCTCTTTTTTCCCCAAATTCAATTATGAAAAGAAAATGATGCGTCATCATAATTGCCGTCCTGAAATGAAATTAGATGCAAATTAGCCCTGGTGTGCAATTGTGGGTTTTTTGTGTTATGGAATAATGGTGTAAATGTTGATAAGGATGAGACGTGAAATAAATCCTTTCTCAGCCTTTCAGACGGAGCTCAGAATGGCGCATGCTGGTACCAACACAAAGCCAAACACACACACAGACACACCGAAGAGAAAGACACATCTGCTGGGGTGAGGACACACAGAATGCCCCAATACCAACTACAGAAAATCATCTACAGTCTTTCACTTTTCAGATCAAAACAGCTACATTTACACCATGTAACTACTGCAAACATGTTCCTCCATCAGAAGCGCGATGCCGCAAAGTCACAGAGTGATCTTACAAACTGTCATAATTGCTCTTGTAAGAGTTATGGCACTTTGGAGATGACACTGACCCGTGCAAAGTGGTGCAAAACTGTTGAATACTGGATTTAAGGGTTTCTTGGGATCTGGAAGCTAAATGAATTTAATGAACTGTCAGGTTTCATAGTGTCTGGCAATTTGAGGAGGGTTCAGGTCACCTAGCTCCTTCTGGAGATTCTGAAGAGTTTAGCTCTAACCAGCATCTTACATGACTCCCAGAAAGAATCTTGCAAATATGAGAAAATATCTTGTTTTTATGATCAAACAGTGAACAGTGGAGGGAGCAATGGAGAGAGCATTGGAGGGAATGATGTAGGGAGCAGTGAACAGAGCAGTGGAGGGAGCAATGGAGGGAGTAGTAGAGGAAGCAGTGAAGGGAGCAGTGGAGGGAACAGTGGAGGAAGCAGCAGTGGAGGGAACAGTGCACGGAACAGTGGAGGAAGCAGTGCGGGGAACAATGGAGGGAACAGTGGATGGAGTAGTGGAGGGAGCAGTGAATGGAGTAGTGGGGGGACAGTGGTGGTAACAGTGGGGGAGCAGTGGAGGGAACAGTTGTGGTAACAGTAGAGGGAGCAACTGAGGGAACAGAGGAGGGAGCATTGGAGGGAACAGTGGAGGGAGCAGGGGAGGGAGCATTGGAGGGAGCATGAAGGTAACAGTAAAGGGAACATTGGAGGGAATGATGAAGGTAATAGTGGAGGGGACAATGCTGTGTTAATACAGATGTACAGCATGAGAAAAAAAACAGGAATAAGGAATGAGGTCCCAATAAAAGAGGTGTAAGAGACATAGGAGAAGTGACTTCATTGTATCACTTCTATATAAAGACCTGGATTATTATTTTTATATTGCATTATGTACGCTATGTGAATGATTCATATATACATATATACTATTACTTGTACGTGTACTTATACTACTATACGTACATGTATGTCTCTGTGAATATGACAGTAAATTCTTAAATCTTGAATCTTCAGAGGAGGAGATGAAAATTTTAATTTTCATTAGGTCTGACTAAAAAGTCAAAAATCAACATGAAAAAGTGCATAAAAATGCGGGAATGTGATTTTCTGAATGGATAAAGAGAGAAAGGATATGACAGGACGGGAGAGCAATGGCACCTGAAGATAAAGAGAGTGCAGCGAGAACAGTATATGAAGCTATGTTTGTACTTGACGCTTAGCGATGTTGCGGCGCATGGCTGTGCACCTCCGAATTTTTGTAACTTGGAACTCACCGTATGCACCTTCCAGTGACTAGCCTGTCATTGGATAGAAGTATTTAGATTAACCAATGACAACAAGAAACAGCTCTATGAAAACCAACTGCAGTAACAGTGACTGTTACAGAGGGTTACAGTTGCTGTACGGTTGCTGTCACAGGCTGCTGTTAACTCAGGGTAACAAATGAGTAATAGCTCTATGAACACTGATCGCTGTCACTAACTAATAACACTGTTGGAATGTTACAGTCACTGTTGATATCACTGACTGCTGTTTGAGACTGCCAGAGGAACAAGTGATAAATAGATCTATGAAATCCATGGACTATTGTTAGTGCACATCAATGGCTACTGTTAGAAACCTATCATGACAATATGTAATGCTGATCCAGGTGGATGTAGTTCCAGTTTCTACATTTTTTTTCATGTACTAGCATTGACATTGGCAGACGTGCATGAAAAATATAGCTGACCATTCACATTCACTGGTGCACCTCTGGTCTGTACGTTAGGATTACCTAACCATACAACGATTAGGTATTTGGTATAACAGGAATTCATGAATAAAGTTCTTATGCAGTGGTTAACCTACAAGTAAAAAACTTTCTAACTCTGTGTTCAATTTCAATTCATGCTACTCTGCCGTTATTAATAAATGCACACACCTTAGACACCTCAGGTAGAACAGGGTTACCCCATACCTCTTACAATTACTAATTATGTCTTTCAATGTACTACACCCCAAAATGTAAATGTAATTGATGAAAACTAGATTGGGCAAAATAGTGCTGTACAGGTGAAATTCTACTAACTGGACCTCACTTATTACTCAAGCCAGCAATGTGACTGCATAATTTGAAAAACAACTTAATGGCATAATAGTGCTTCTTGACCATGCTATACAGCATATAGTGCTAGTAGCAAGGGTTTGACTTCAAGGAGGCATGCACAGAGATGACAAAGCAAACCAAACATATTTACCTTCTCTGCACTGGAAATCATCATTGTGTGTGATGTATTAAATTGCTAGCTAAATAAATGAACATAGTGTAATCTGAACAGTGACAGCTTGTTTTACCTGCAAAAACAATAATACATTACAGTCATATGCCAAAGTTTGGGCTCCCCTGGACGAACGACATGTTATGATGTTTTTATAAATGAAAATAAGAAAATAATAATAACACATCCTCTACAGAGGACATAAAATATGGCCTGTGCAAAAGTTATGGAATATTTTATGTTTTACTTATTTATTTACTTTCCTATCTTTAATTTATTATACAATGCAAATAAAACTTAAGCATTACGCAACACTACTGTTATCCGTTTCTTCTTCTTCTTCTCAGTACACGTTTTTTTTTTTTTTTTGTCTGCTAACTAGTTTTGCAGTTTTCAAAATATCGACACCATTCCAACTCAATAATGTTCTGTCTGATCTTGAATGGTGTGCTTGAAAACCTTTGTTAAATCCCATAAATCCCATTCATTTTCACCTCCATTCAAACCTGTTGTTTTCTTTAACCTACAGACACCAAGCTGCTTATATCCATTCAGGGTAGATCCCCAAACTCTAATTCACAGTCATACTGACCTGCACTCCTCTATGTGTCGTTTATTTATCCCTTGTTCCTCCCATAGACTCCCATCCATTTTTAGCAACACCTTAGCAACCCGCTAGCAACAAGCATCAGTTGTGCAAACACTGCATTTTCTTCAGGAAATGCACTTTTTCTGGTTTAAGATGTCACTGAATAAAATGAGGTAAAATGTCTAGAAATAGGCTTTTTTAAATTGAGATTAGTGATTTAAGGTGTTTTTTCCTCGCCAAGAATCAACACTGTTACCCATTTATAGACACCAAGGTTCCTGATAGAAGCTCTCAATAAGGTTTCTGATATAAGTCCAGAGCAGGAAGTGGCCACTAAAGGTTTTCTAAAGATCAGAGCTAGATGAGCGGCAACTGTTCAGATTACAATGCCTTACATTTAACTTATTTATTAAGCACACATCCTGATCTATGCGTTTACCGCTTGAAATCTAGAGCAAAGTGGCTGCTAGAAAACGCTTAGTGGTCGCTTCCCCTGCCACATTTGTGTCTTGATGGTGCGCCAGCCCAGATTTCACTCATTAGTGTTTGTCCTTTCGTTTGGCAGCTGAAAACACAAAAAGCTCTGCTGATGAGTTGTGACACACTCCGGGCTGAGAGCTCGTCCATCTCTGTCTGTCCTCATTTGGAGCGCCCGGCCGAACGCCCACCCAGCCTCAGATGCCAGGGTCAGGCGCAGGGTCCTGGGCCCCGTGCAGTACCGTCTCTGGCAACACCTCAGACTTGGCGCAGAGTCAGCACTGCCAGCCGCTCAGTATCTCCATCATCGCCATCAAGGCCCTGTCCACCTGTTGTCTTGGATACATCCGGTGTGTATGAGTGATGGCAGTGCTGACGGGGCATGGGCACGGCCACGAACAAGGCTGGCACTGAGAGGCGTTCTCCAGCAATTCCTCGTCTATTAGCGGAGAACATGGCGCTAGGATTCCTGGGATTTAATGGCGAGATTTCTGCTGTGGTCTTCACTGATGGCACCAAATCAGATTTTAGCTGCTACACAACTTAGATTTAGAAGAAACTTGGTTTCCTTTAACCAAGGCATGTTTGTGTCCTAAAAATAATCCTAAAAATAAAAGTTGTTAAATAGTTGTCGGATTGGGTGTACAATTTTAGGAAGACCTTTCATACAGTATACACTGTCAGAAAAAAACTACAGTACAGGAACATTTGTGGTACAAACAATGTAAATACACTCACTGTCAAAAAATAGTTGTACAAATAGTTGCACCAGAGTCATCCTGTTAGTGCTAGCACCATTGGCAGATGGCTGCGTGATGCAGGACTACATGCACACAGACATTACAATGGCTGTCCTTAACACTATGTCAACCTCGCCTTAGATTGCAATGTCAAGTCAAGTCAAGTCAACATTTATTTATATAGCGCTTTTTACAACAGATGTTGTCACAAAGCAGCTTTACAAAGAATCTGGTGTCCGAGCCCCCAGTGAGCAAGCCCAGGGCGACAGAGGCAAGGAAAAACTCCCTCAGTTCAAAGGAAGAAACCTCGAGAGGAACCAAGACTCAAAGGGGAACCCATCCTCCTCGGATCAACACCAGCTAGCAGGACAAGCAAAGGAAAGGAGTGAAGATAGAGAAATAAAAGTCTGATTAGTCTGTAATTAAGTAGTTGGGTCATCGGATGGGTCAGCAGGACACAGGCCAGGCTTCCACAGTGCAGGACAGCCAGGAGCTCCGTGGTGGTTAAAGGCAAGCAGTGGCACCCAGTCAGAGCAGAGCACACAGACCACACAGGATGGGCAGCAGACAGACTGTTAGCTTCGACAGAAGATCAGAACACACTATATGGTGTTAACAGAGTGCAGCAGTGACTCCGGCAGGCCTGGCTATTACAGCATAACTAAAAGGGAGAGCCAGAAGGTAACAAAGACACCAACATTCCCAGCTTTCCCAGCAATGGTGTTCTGCCAGACTGTCATGGAGTGACTCAGGATGGCAGCAGGTTATCTTGATGAGTGATGAGTCCCACTTTTGTATTGGTGGAGAGAACCAACAAATCTGTGTGTGGAGCCACCATGGTCGGCACCGAAGTAAACGATTAGCTGTCACTCACCCAGAAGGCCTCATGTCACTCCACCTCCACCCCTACCATAAAATCTACAGGAACTGTGTGAGAGTATTGAAGCTGCATGGGATGGATTATTGCAGGACACCATTAGGAACCTCTACCACTCTACTGTATGTCGAGACATATGCATATTGCATTAGCAAATATGGTGGCCTGATGCCATACTGAGAGACACTACTTTTGTATGTGTAGCTCAATAAATATTGCCCATATCAGTTTAAATTTATCATCATTTATTGTTCCTGCTAACCTTTATCTTCCTTCCAAATAGCATTGCAATGCAACACTTCCTTCTGGGCGCAACTATTCTTTTTGACGATAAATGTATATCCAGTTATATACTTTAAAGGAGTTTTAAATGTACACTATATTCACTTTCTCATGGGAATTATTTCAGGCATTGAAATAATAGCATTTGCATATTATTTGGGAGAATTGAACCTTCATCATTGGGAGCATTGAAAAGTATTTCAGAAGAACTCACTGAAGGACATTCTTCTGAAGATAATTGCGAATTATCTGCTATATCTTCAACAGTACAACATTTGAGACCTAGACATTGAATTGGAGCAGCTGTTTGAGCCAATTGATACTATTAATACATAAATATTTACATTTTAAAGAAATTTCTATATGATTTTAAGCATAACAGGGTACCTCACAGTAGCAACTCACAGTAATGCTACTTTCAGTTTAAAAGCCATAGTGCAGCTTTAAATAAGAAAAGCATAGAATCACCGTGTAAATTTACACTAATGTTAATTTATTGTGCTTTTACAAAAGCTGAAGGTTCAACGAATATGGCAGACATTCAGGAATGAACGCAAACTAACCAGGTGAAAGTAAAGCTGCAGTGAATCCAGCAGAAGCTGAACAAATGCACAGCCATATTTAGGAGGGGGATTATAAATGAAGGTGTATATATTTAATAGGTGAGGTATAATTGTGCTCTAGAAGATTCTTCGGGAGCGTAAACTAAAACCCATATTTCATGTAATTTCCTTGTTCTCATAGATCCTCATCTGGGTCGACATATGCTAGCAGCCTGGGTTAGCCTCACTGCCCAAGATGGATCATGTGCTAAATGAAGGAATACCATCAGGGGAATTTTTCCTCGTTTGCCAGGCCGGAATTCTCTCACACCTGGAGCGCTCAGGTGACTGCCAGCCAGCTGAGTCCACGAGAGTTTACTTCCCCTCCTGGAGCCGTACGGCTTTTTCATCAATACTGGGGGCAATGCGAAAGCTTCGAAGGCAACGACAGCTGTCAGGATTTGCCACTTTTTGCCTTTTTGTTGCTCCTAACAGTATTTGAGGCATCGTTTCCTACCTCTTTTGCTCAATTTGTTGCTGTGCATCATTGCACAAAAATAACTCCACGGAGAAAAATGAGACTACAAATTTGGTCACAATTTCAGGACACCTTTAAATAGGTCATTGTTACATTTAGCCTCAAAAGCCATTATGCTGTGTCATTACTGTCATCATTACTGCTTATCCTGTTTCATTAAGCGTTCTTAATGAATCTGGGGGGTTATTTTTGAAAAGACCTTTGACTGGCTTTAACAAAATAGAATATTAACACGCGTTAATGACCTGTACATATACTACGGCCTTTGTAACGAGAGATAGACCTGAATGTATTGAATAAGCAGGAATAGGAATGGTGATAGTTGTTACATTCCCAAACTATTGATCGCTGAACAGAAAAAGATCCCATGCATGGATGGGGGAGAAATTTCATCAGCAGTTACACCATAAAAAGTATAAAGTTATAAAGCCCAGTAAGGGAGCCAGAATTGATTTTTCTGATGTTTGGCTCCGCTAGCATAGATGAAATAATGACCGCTGGGTAAAACATGGAAGTCTCCATACTGCCTCATTAATGAACATGAACATGTACAGAAACTTGCTCTGCCCACAGATATGAGATTAACTGACCTACAGATCTTGCTTTTCCTGAACCTCTGCTCAAAGGCCTTCCGCTGGAGCTCTGGCGTACAGTGGAGAACAAACACTGTGGAAATGTTAGCGTAAAATAGCCAAGATAGGCTGCTGAACTCCATGGCATGTTCTTATTCTGAAGATGCTATATTCACAACCTACTCCTTTATGAAGTGGGTCATGTACAGTAAAAGTCAAACAGGTTTTTGGTGTTTGAGAAGCGAGTTTCTATACTCAGTTGCTCTGTACACTGAAGTTTGTTATTGTTCCACACCTTATTGTGTCCCTGCAACATTTTTTTACACCAGAAAAGCACTTTGAATTGACATTGGGCCATGAATCCTCTAGTGGTCCCCAGGCCCATCCTCAGGGGGAGGGAAGCTGTCCGTACTGGGCCGGTAACAGCACTTTAAAAAAAAAAGAGTAGAAGTGAAAATGGAGAGATCAGTTGTGTTCACCACTAACATCATATAAACATTAATAGAAATGCACACATAAAAACATATTGCAGAAATAACTCAAGTCAAGTTAAGCATCATGAGTTTGAGACAATGCAGCAGCAGGCACCTGATTGGACCATTAGCAAACCAAAGATGGAGAAGTTTCTTAAACGAAGAGTGTGGACTAATTCATCCAAACATGAAACATGGTATTATTGCTTCATATTATTTTCTTTGCCTCCTAGTGCACAGTAACAAGGACTGGTCACTTTGATCAAATATTATAGGAATATCTGAATTTCGTCGTTTAAATAATACAGTATGATGAATTGTGCTTGATATGAACAGGGACATGAACTTATAAAGTAAAAAAAAGTTAAAAATGCATTATTAATTAAGTTAATTAGTTTCTCATTTTAAATTTAAATTTCAGGAGGAGTTTAAGATGCAGTCACTTTCATATACACCACTTTAATGTATGTAAATGTACTAAGATTCTATACTAAACACTATCAGCCCATCATCACACAAAGTAAAAGACAGCTCTGATTTCAAAAACATAAAAAAAAGCATATCAATAAAACAAAACTTCAAAACTGATATGGCGCCATTGATTTCATGAAGACACATAAGCATATTCCAAAAGTATACTATACACGAAGGGAATTATTCAGGGAATTGGCATGTGAATTCTGCCACTGCGTTGAAGAAATACAGTAGTTCGTCCTCAATCCTGCACCAACTCCTGTGATAATTGTGGGGTGTACTATTCTTATTATCCAATATTCCTCAATAAGTGGAATACGTTACATTTTAATAAAGCAGATGAAAGGCTTTCCTATTAGAGTTGTCAAGGAGAGTTCAAAATAACATTTTTCTTTGGTTCCTTCTCCACTTTGTTAATCAAAAGCGCGTCAGTCTGGCTGGATCCGATGTGTGTGTTCTCATTATAACTGCCTTGCATGAAGCCCACCATTGTTATCAAGGGATTGTGGCAAAGAAGTAAGTAATTGATGCTTCATGGAAGAATTTGAGAGAACTTACTTTTTTTTTCCAAAGGATGGAGAAAATGCAGGCTGTTTAGCATTTAAAAGGCAATGAATGTAGAAAAAGTCCCAGATGTAAGACATGTTGTCTTTCCAAGAAGAGACAGAAATATTACATGTAAGTCAGTCCTCCCCATCACACAGGCCAATTAGTTCACCTTACGCAGAGAGCCAGTGTAATGCTGCCGATGTAACGACAACAAATCAGAGCAATATCAGGCTTTCCGCGTCCTCCGTTAGAGCTCAAGCCAAAACACGGAATGAAACAAATTTTCCACAATTTGCCACACAGGGCCTCCGGAATTATTGGCACCCTTTGTAAGGATGAGAAAACAAAGACTGTGGAAAAAAAGAAGGTTTGTTGTTTATCAGCTTGATCTTACCCTGAAAACATGCGAGAAAGCTCTATGGAGTTGCTTTTGTGCCAATAGTTTCAAATAAAATCATGAAATTCACAAACAAATGTTAATATTTCAGAAAGATTACTCAATCAATCAACTGATTATCAAGTCCTTCATGAGCTGGGTCAAGTGCGCTGGGGCAGGAAATCTTTGAATCTGTGGGTGCTGTGGGTCGAGGGACCTAACATATCACTGGCATAAACACAGTAAAGAGAGGGAAATATCACTGACTACTGCCAGCTCTGGGTTACTGCTGCCACAGCATAGTTGATAGATAATTGATAGCAAAGCCAAGTAGAGAGAGAGTCGTGTCAACTCGTTCATCCCAATTGACCCTTTTTTAGAGCAATGGCAGATCATGGAACCTCTCAATAGTTCCTGGACGTTAGCAGCAAATAATAGCAGCGCAGTAGAAGTTCAGCAGAATAGAGTGTTTGTGATGCACTTTCAAGAACTAAGACGTTCAAGAACTAAGACTGTATATAATCAGCAAATCTAAATCAGGTTAACATGCACATTAAAGCATGTTAGTGAATTATCTGCCGCTGAATTTGTAGATTTAGGGAACAGGCTGACAGATTGGGCTAGGATACTGAATGAGATTAGCCCCACATAGCATTTACCACTTTAACCATGTTAAACCATGTTAGAAGCAGTGTTCTAAATGTGCTTTTTGCAGGGGGGGTTAAGTACTACATATAACATGGTGTGTGATCCATTTAGGGAGCTATTTTTGTAAAACATTACTATTAATGTGGATTTAAAGCATATATTTTAGACTTCCAAACAGTAAATAAAAATGTAACTTGGACTGAAAGTATGATGTAGAAGAATACATATTCAAATTACCCTCCAATACCTTCCTGGAACTATCTGAAGTCTACATGAATCACATGACCATGAAGCATTTTTACCTTCTCTCTACATGGCTCTGATTGATAGATGCCAAATGTTGCATTTTTAAATAGGAATACTACTCATTTTAATATAAATGCATTATTAATTTTTTATTTGTTGATTTTTTTGATACATTTGATATAGAGTCTTTCTTTTGCTTCTGACCTTTGGCAGATTTTCACAGGAAGGTCTTAGAAGAGGGAATGACAGGTCTTCTGAACATGTAGTCACACCTACTATAAGAGCCATGGTCTGCTTCAAACATTGCAGTGTGCGTCATACTCTGTGTAGAATTTCCATAGAGAATTGCACTATGATGTCCAACATTATGAGTAATGTTTGTCATATGTATTGTTGTAATACCTTTGTCAGGGTCCTGTGTCACCCTTTTTAAGTGACATATTTAAAAAAAAAAAATTGAAGTATATTAGGTGAGCATTTTTGGTTTGCATCTGCCAGTGCTATCTAGACAAGCTTTACAGCACTGCTTCTGGCTCAGGAGGGTTTCAAATATTCCTTTGTTTAAGACACCTGATTCTGCTCATCAACTGATTATCAAGTCCTCCATGAGTGGGATCAAGTGTGCTGGGGCAGGAAATCGTTGAATCTGTGTGTGCTGTGGGTCGAGGGATCATAACGTAGCACTGGCATAAACACAGTAAAGAGTGGAAAACACCACTGACTACTGCCAGCTATGAGTTACTACTGACACTTGATGGTTAGTAGACATAATGTTTAATCACTACAACAGGAAATACACTTGACATGTCATGGTTGACCATTATGTAATGGGGTTTATGAAGGCCATTATATCAGCCCATTCTTGTACGCATAAATGTAATAATATGATCACAATCAGATTTATGCAGTTATTTGATTATTCAAGTGGTCATGTAAACCGGATATTTTGATTTCTTAGATTGGCTTAAGGTCTAGAAATCCCGTTAAGAAATCCATTTAACTACCTTTTTAACCCAATCTAAGAAATTTATTTTAGCTCAGTACATAAATACACTTACTCTGATTTCTTACCGATTTTTTACTGGGAGATGACAACATGCCCTTTTTTCAGTGACCATGAAACCAACTACATGGATGACAAAATAAAGGATGTAAAAATTATTCCTTGTCTAGATGATATTTGGTCATATTAACTGCTAGACTTAATTAATTTTACGGTGGCCGAGAACTACAAAACAAATTAACATTCAAGAAAACAAAATTACAAAAGTAAAAACAAATTTACAAGACGTGAAACAAATTTACAAGACGTGAAACACTTTTACCAGTACCGAAACATTTTTACAAACTGCAAATTCTGACAGAAAGGGTAGGTCTAACACACAGACAATGCTTGAAAGTAAGTCGGCTGCAATAGCTAGCATTACACCCCACTTACTTTCGTTAACATTCCCAACTCCAAGTGGTTTAGACGTTGCCTGTTTGTCTCTTTCTTCAAAACAGTTTGATTGACAAGGGTCCGCAACAAGCACTTCCTCTGTATTAGACCTACCCTTTCTGTCAGAATTTGCAGTTTGTAAAATTGTTTCGGTACTGGTAAAAGTGTTTTACGTCTTGTAATTTTGTTTTTACTTTTGTAATTGAAATGCTTTTATATTTAATTTTGTTGTCTTGAATGTAATTTTTTTTTTCCTTTGTAAATTTGTTTTTATTTTTGTAATTTTGTTTTCTGAAATGTTAATTTGTTTTGCACTTCTCGGCCATCAGCCATTTTTAAAAAAGCAGTTTTTACATCAAGTCTTATTCTGTGAGTTTTTTGGCTGATTGCAAAGCTGAAATTTGCTTACCGCTGACACATATACGCCTGGAGTTTCCCATTATCTGTTTGCAATTAAGAGCAATTAGCATGTAAATACACTCACTTTCCTCACATTAATACAGTGAACTAACATTAGATATTTATGCATTTTAGTTCTGGTTAGCTTAGTGGCTACATGTTCAGAAGACCTGTGGCTCCAAATCAGTTCACAAACAGAACTTCTAAGACCTGCCTCCCTGTGAAAATGTCCCAAAAGTCAAAAGCAGAACAAATAATTTAGAAACAAAAGTGCAGAATTCAGAAGCAAAAAATACACCAGCAAACACAACAAAATGAACGCAAATGATAATAAATGATTTATATCAGAATAGGTAATAAGTACAAACTTTAAAGTAACCTATTTTGAAATATTAAGTTCTACTGGTAGTTGGAACATATTTAGGCCATTTTAATACTTAATATTCTTCCAGTGGACTGTATTCCTTTATTTAAAAATCAGTCATTTATAATTTGCTACTTTAAGAGTCTGTATTAGCTCTTTAGCATTCCTCCATGACTTCTGGTTTCTCTGGATTATAAATATAAGGTCAAACACTCTTAATCATTCATCAACATCCGCTCAGTAAAAGTGAATAAATAAATTGCAATAAAGCAAAAGTTGGGCTCAAACTGCTTAAAGTACTGCTGTCAGAAACTATGAATCATGGAGTAGAAGAACTCTCACCCCGTATTTACTCTGCATTTACTTAAAACATTCAAATCATCATCACGTTTTGGCCTTGTAGCCTTCATTAGATGAAGTCCATAGATTGCGATTGCACTTTATGTTAATGTAACAAATCTGTACAGGTTGATTCACTAGCGCTGCCTTGAGACCGGAGACCTGTCACTTGATTGAGATTATTCAGATAAAGCATTTGAGAAGGCTGAGTGTGAGTTCAGGATCAAACAGACATAAGCTTAAAAATGCTAAGTAATAATGTCCCAATGAGGAATTATAAATATATGTTTATATTGTAGCAGGACTATCTGGTTGCCACATGTGCTGGTGGTTAAATGATGAGAGAGGCTAAAGCCTGAGGTGGAGTGGTTGATAAGCTAGGCTAGATATCACCAGGTCTCAGACGAAGACTAAAGTCTGCCTGCATTTCTCACTTTGGAAGAACTCTCAAAGTTAAATGCAACCACTTGAACTGGGTAGATTACATAGCTAGGTGGTCATTTTGCAATTATCTGGGCAGATTTGCTAGAACTTACTATATGCTATGCAGACAATGATTGTAAGTGTTTTATTTGTTAATTTATTAGTTTACACTTTTGATTTATTAATTATGTTGAAAGAGAAATACAGTAGCCTATTAAGGATGAGATGTTATGATTTTAAAACAGATGATGCCATGAATGTATTTAACTTTTTTCATGCATATTGTTTTTATTTAAATTACAAATTATATAATAAATGAAAAAAAAATTATTATGTAATCATCAGTCTCATCATAAATTAATTTGTTAATGTGGATGCAGAGGTGGGTAGTAACTAGTTACATTTACTCAGGTACATGTGCATAAGTAAAATGATGAATTTGTATTATTTGTGGAAATCTACTTTTTACTTGGTTACATTTAAGCTTTTCATATTTAGTTATTAATTCCTTTAGTTATTAACTGGTTTCATTCTTTTTTGATTTTATGATTGGTCACATCTCTGACTTTCTGACTTGGAGCTTTAGCATTTTATTTTAGACTAAAATAATAATAAAAAGAGAAAATAAGATCAATACAAGCTTCATTTCCTGTGGTGGATTTTCTAGGATGTTCCACTGCGGTTCTGTAAGTTACTTGAGTAGTTTTTGACTTAGTACTATTGTACTTTTACTCAAGATGTTTTATATAAAGGTAGTTGTGTTAGTACTGTATTTAATCCAGGTATCGATACTTGAATACGTGAATATTGATCTAGGCTACTATACCCACTTCTGTTTTGATATACTTATTAGTTTTCATTCATTTTGAAATGCTCAAAAATTTGTTCCCACTTGTTCCCATATTGCATTTGAATTTCTGTTTGAAATCATCACTAAAATGTCTTCCGATGTTTTTTTGATTGCTAGATAATCTATAACCTATAAAAAAATCCAATTCGACTGACAGTCGAGCACAGCCCTAGGATTTAACCAAACACAAATGTCAGTGAATGTACTTAAGTACATTTTTTCATTTTAATTTAAAACTGTTGCTTGTTTATAGCTTGTTTTCCAGTCATTAACAGTTACTTTTTAATTCATTTAATTGAATGTTGGTGACAGCACCCATGGCTCACAGTCAGAGTTTAAAACACATTTCAGATTTTTGACTGATTTAATTTGTTATTTAATGCCAGGTAGGGCAAAAGTCATATCTCGAATGAAAGCAATGCACAATATACAGTATATTATACAGTATACATTATATATACAGTATTGCCTATGAAGTGGGCGAACTGTTCAGTTGTAAGTCAAAGCCACATGTGAGATGTCTGAATCACTTTTATTAAAAGAAACTATGGTCAAAATAAAAAGTAAAGACAGGGTTTCTTTCAATGTGAAAATGAAAAATGATATAAAATAAGTAGTTACAACTACGCAGCTGGTATCTTAATGGTTAATGGTTTTTAGCAGCTTCTGAAAGCTGCTTCTTGTTTTACTGTTGCAACAGGGACTATATTTGTAGCTCTGTGGTAGGCCAAACAACAGGGTGCACAGTATTCTCTAGTGTGTTGCAGTTCAGTTTTTTTTTTTTGACCTTTTTATCATCGGTAACAGCAGCTGTAACAAGCAAACATTATTTTGATGATGTATTTGTGTTTCAGCTGTGCACATAATACCAGTTGCTTGGAAACAGACTTAACAATTGATTATTGATCAACTAGTTTAGGCTTTCCTAGCTGGAGACAAGCTGCTGAAGGTTAAGATAAAATACCTAAATGAAAATAAAATTTGCGTCTGTGATATGAATTTTCAGAAAATTCTTTACTTAATTTAAGATTAAAGATAAAGACAGACAGACGGGTTTTGTAATAGAGTACCAGATCTTCTTTGGCAATGTCAGAATCAGAACCTTCATTTTGTCAAGTATGTCACACACACAAGGAATAGAATAAATAGAATAAAGAATAGGAATAAACACGGAATGGTTGAGCAGCTTTAATGGCTCCCACTTCCTGCTAGGGTGTGTTTGCTATAAGAGGAACGCAGGATAAATATATAACTCATAGAGGAGTGTGGGTCAGTATGACTCTGGATTAGAGTTTGAGGATCTGCAGGTTAATGGAAACAATGGAATTTGGGTGGGGCTGAAAATGAATGGGGCTCTGTGGCTCAGGCTTGGGGGTCTGTTCTGAGATGGTGTATTAGAAACTTGTGTGTCTGGGTTGAGCAGAAGTACAGTAGGTGATGCATACAAGCACACTGTTCCCAACCAAACCTGACAATTTTTTGGAACGTGTCAATACTGCAGGACAAAAAATGGGTACCAAAACAAGAAGAAGAAGAAGAAGTAGAAGAAGAAGAAGAAGAAGAAGAAGAAGAAGAAGAAGAAGAAGAAGGAGTATATTGTCAGATAACAATATACAACATAATAGTAATGTAAAACAGATTGCAGAGCCATCTGCAACCATAATAGGAGCCAGGAAAGGATCTAAAGATATATATATATATATATATATATATATATAATACATAAGTAAGTCTGAGCAGACATATATTATAAAAGCTATTATTTACAGAACCTGTATAGCTGTGCAAATGAGTGTATTGTTACAGAGGAGTTATTGTAATACAGTGAGATTTGCAAGGTGACCACTGTGGTTAATGAGTGTTACAGCTCTGGGGACAATGCCATTAGCATGTCATGGACCAGCTCTGTGTCTCCCTCCCATGTGCAGGAGAACTCTTGAGCAAGTGAATTGCATGGATTGGTGAGCTGGGTTGCATCAGAGAGCATAGTAGAAGAGAGGTGCAAACACTTTCACAGCTTTACAGAAGAATCGAGTTCAAACTATCTCAATATAGCAGTATTGTCTCATCCTATTTCTCATTTGCAAAAATAGATTGATATACCTTGAAACAGTGTTTCCTAACTCTGGTCCTGGAAGCACCCTGCCCTGCGCATTTTAGTGCTCCCCCTGCTTCCAACACACTTGATTTAACTTATCAGCTCTTTAACAAGCCCTTTCAGAGTTGCGGGGAGGTGTGTTAAAGCAGGGAGTGCTCCAGGACCAGGGTTGAGGAACACTGCCTTAAAAAGTCGAGATACCACCCAGACCTAATAACAAGTGTAATGGAATATAGGGACCTCCCGATTACAAGGGGGTATTTCACACACTGCCTGTTCTTGCACAGTTATTACGAGTCTCGTTTTCTTTTTCAAACGTCTATTTCAAATGTCTTTTTTCCTTTATTTTTCTCTTCCTTATGCAAGTGGATTATTTCTCACCTCCTTTAGTCATTTAGACGTACATGAGAAAGCAAGGCAGTGGGGCAGCTAGAGTGTGTTTGGATAGTTGCTTACGTGAATGTTAGTATCTCTTTTGAAGAGCATTATGATGTGAGCAACACTTTGAGGGAACAGAGTCCACTGGGAGGCCGCAGATATAACTGGTTTACAGTAACAGTAGGGGGCTCAAAAGTAAAGAGTGTACAAATTATACAGTATTTGATATAATGCTTGGTGTTGGAGGCTTCTGTGCATCTTTCTGTTAAATATGCGTGCTGTTTTTTTTCTGACACTGAAAAATTAATAACTTGTACTTGATGGTTGTTGCACAGATTAAATAAATGAAAGGGTCTCCGGCTCTTGCACGGTACTGTATCTATAGCATGTCTAAATGTCAAGCTCAGTGTTGCTCTAGTAATTAATTAATTAATTAATTGTTATCTGACGTATTGCTGCTCAGCACCACAGCATAATGTCCTCGTCGCTGTTATTCTGTTTCCAATTAGGGCCATAGGACAGCCACAGTATTCAATATACAGCCTCCACAGTGCACAGGTTATGAGAAGCAATTCATTATCAGCAGAGCTCAACTAGACCCCAATCAAGCTCAAGCTATTGTAGCTAACTTCATTTCCCTGCTTTTATTATCCAGGGCTTTTCCATTCATTGCCATAAAACTGTGTGTACACCAAAATTCATACGATATTTTATAGCTTATAATTGTAATCAGAACTTATAGGCACCATAAATCAAAACATATATCAGCACAATCAGCAAATAGGAAAAACATGAAAGCAAAGACTAACAAAATGAGTGAAAATGAGTCATATATTGTGGCAAGAACTGACTCAATAGAAAGAAAATACTTAAAACCAACTAACAAACAATTACATCAGACATTATATGGGACTTTAAAAGCATCTGCGTCTGTATTAGCTCTTAGAGTTCATAAATAAAATCAAATTAAATATTAATAAAAAATAAATATGAAATGCATAAATATTGACTTATGCTTAGTTCAGCTACTCATCAGAAGGTAGTTTGTACCAGATGGCTGACCAGTAAATCTGATTGCTTGGATGCCATGCAGAGAAAGAGTTGGGGTCCGAAAAAAAAAAAAAAAAAGATCACATAGACATGTAGTGCACCGGTTATGTTCTTTTCCCATTCACTGCCATGATTGACTATTGATAGATGAAATGTCGTGTTATATGCTTATAAATGTTCTAGTTGGGGTTTGTTTTTTTTTAAAGAGGTGTACCTTCGGTTTGAGAACTTTTATTTTGGCTATCTGAGCCAATCCAGTGCAAGTAGTAAAGGCAAGTCAAGGTGTCTTTATTGTCATTCCTCGATATAACTTGCATAGAGTAAAACAAAATGTTGTTCTTCAGGCCCCATAGTGAAACACAACAGCAGCACGTTACACAGGATAATATAGAGTGTGGATACAGACAATAGTATGGATGGTAAAATTGTGATATTGTAATGCAAAACTGTGACAATGCGTCGTGGAGAATGCACATTATATGAATTATTTCATTTAATGTAACTGCACCGGGTAAATACCAACTTTTGTAAACAAACAGCACAAACAGCTTTCATTATTCTTCCTGCCTCTCAGCTCTGGTGTCTTTAGAAAGTTGTGGAACAACATGATTACGGTCATAATTTAGTTTGAAATATCATAAGAATACTGAACCATGGACCCAGTATCATGAATAAACTCGAAGAGCAGGATGAGTGTATCATTACACCTCTACTAAACATGACAACAAAAAGAATATACACACATACATATATGCATGGATGGACATCAAAGCAGCGTATGAGTGATGAGGAAAGTAGTAGGAGAGAGAATACCACAATCTCATAGCAGCATTCAAATAATTAAAAATAAATAAATAAATAAATAAATAAATAAATAAATAAATAATTTCAGGTGTAGGTGTGCAGTGGTGTGTGATTAGTCTACAGTAGACGCTGGATACATTAAACCAGCAGCCAGGTGAACTAGCTGAATGTAAGTTCAATCCTTGCCTAGTTTGAACGCAAACCGCCAATATGTTCCAGTTTAGGAGCTAATAGAATTTAACCAGTTGCACCAGCGTAGTAAGTTATGACATAAAATCAGCACATACCTTACAGCAGGTGTAAGCTCAACCTTTAATACTTTGGTTAAATTGCTGGTGGATTTCATTTGATTTGAGTTTGCATCTGCAACCAGTTCTGCAGGAAAGAGTAGACCGTTTTGATCCTCCCCCTTTGACGACTTTGACTTATATTCACTTAGAAAAGATCATAGACCACCAAACCGCAGATTTTCAGCACAACACAGACAGAAATCGCAGTCGCAACTTCGCTAATGTTACCAACTGTTACCACAGAAAAATCTCCAAGCAGCTGAACGCAACAAACACACATAGAGATAACAAGAGATAGACACTTAGAGAACAGCACTATGATATAAAACACAGCTGCTAACTAATACGGCACATGTACCTTAAGGGAAGTACACACAGCACGGAAAGAGAAGGAGGTGATTTCACTGTATGTGGAGAGCATATGTGGAATGTTAATGTTGGGAAGCGTTCTTGACTGGCTGCTGAGAGTGAAATCGTCATTCTGTGCGTCAGTGTTTTGATACCCAATCACGATGCACTACTAGTTAAGATGTACCATACGTGTCTATGGTGTAACTGAAAATCTGCGTGTCGCTTGTTTTAAACTAACTACTCTCAGTGTAAGAGTAAAGATGGACCTTATGATTGAACTTCTGCTGGTGCATATGGCTGCTGGTAGATGTAAAAGGGCATCACTGTAATCTGTAATTCAGTAATCTGACTGCCTCAAGCAAGAAGGTGTGACAGGGTCTGATGATAGTGGAATCACACATAATCACAGCTCTGTGGAATAAGCATTTTTATCATGTAACACTATATCGGCTATTCATTGTTCCACCCCAAATTTAAACAGAAAAAGAATTCATTTAAAAGCTAAAAAAAGAGAAAAAATATGCTAAATTTAATTTTGGAAAGTTTCAAAGAAAACTTTGTGCCGTAATGATCCCTCCACGTAACTTCTCTCCAAGCACTTCCTGTATTTAATTATAGTACATTCTAATCTGACCAGGGAAAATCCAGCCAGAGGGAATTTGCCCAGTTTCTGAGCTCCAGCGATTCGCTCTGAAGTGTCGTATTCTCCCCTAAATCCATGAGCAGGTGGTGTGTGAAACTTTATAAGAAATGTTTTCTGTAATTAAAGCAGAGCGGCAGCAGATGAAGGTGAAGAAGAGGAGAACGTTCAGAGGGCCATCGATCTCTCTGACAGAGTCATCCCGCATCTCTAAACCTCTTCATATTACTGCTGTCTGTGCCTGATAAAGGAGAAGAAAATGAAGGTAATAAATGTAATTTATGGCACATATACACATGCAAATAAATCAAAATTACACCTCATCCACTTGTATTTAATTAAGTTCTTTAAACTTTATGCTCTGCTACTAACTGATCGATTTTTGAGGGGGGGTTCTTTTTTGGTAATCTCAGTGTTATAGTGCAGTTGATTGTTTTAAAGCTGTGATAAGGCAGGTGATGTCTTGGATATGGCTTATATCACTATATCACTACAGGCCCACTACAGACATTTCCCTTTGACCCATTGAGGATTACTGATGGGTTATAACTGAGATTATAGAATCTGATTACAATAATGAAATACTAGTTATAACAGTAGGATAGGTGCAATCATACCACATTTACTTCTTTGTGGGTTTTGATTAGGCTTCAAAAATCAATCTACGAATTCTTTTATTTGCCCATAAATATCATAATAGACATTTCACTATGAATAATAAAGTTGTATGGAAAAAAACTGAACACCCTGGTTGAATTTCATGTTTTGTTGAAAGTGAAAATAGCATATTCTCTATAGAAAACACACTTAAATATGGTATATCTTTCTGCTAAGTTCTGTTTATTTTATGAGTTTAACATAATACATGTAAAACATGAATTATTAAATGTGCCACACATTATGTATTTCTCCAACATGCAAATAAACATAATTGTGCCTTAAAAGCGGAAATGTTGTTTCACTGTAGAGGATATCCTCACAATCTGAAGAAAAACAAAATGGCAACTTTTTAATTTTAATGTAAGTCAATGGAACCAGACATTTTTCCAAGCAATTCTGGACAAAAAAAATAATCACACATTGTAAACAGCTACTGGGTTCAAATGATGCATAAAAGTAAAAATCAACAAAAATGGAGATGCATGATTTTCTCTGGAGAGTGAAGATATGTTAGCTTATGTTAAAGTTGAAATACTGTATTACAGCCCTTTTTCACATATTAACACAGTTCCCTGGGATCTTAATGAAATGTCTGTGACCTGCTTTGGTCAAAATACCACATGGATCAAGAACCACGGCTCCTTTCTTATCCTGTCTAAACAGTCCTGTTCAGAACAGCTGGTTTGAGTGTCTGTTTCCCTAAAATGGCTATAGTAAAATCCCTTTCCACAGGGCATATCCCAACCCCACTACACATTCTCTCATTGTTATCTCACGTTATTCGCCTGTTGCTCAGATGAAATTCAGCTATCAAACTAATACCATTAACAGTATTGTAAATCCTGGAAGGCCAAGAACTATCTTGTCAAGTTAATTTTCCATTACCTTAGCTGTTAGTGTTAGCTAGCGCTTCAGTGCCAAAGAAACACAGAGCCTGATTACTTAAATACTTAGTTTTGCCATAGACAGTGGGTACTGATCCCTCTTCTAGTATAGGTTTTGTTCCAGAGCTGGATTGTACTAACCCATGTTGAAAAAACAGTCACACGAGGCTGAAGTCGGCTTCTTATTCATCAGGTTCTTGTCCAAATATGTTATTTTACCTTAAAATGGTGCAGCGGTTAGCTGCAATTTACAGAATAGATTGTTTTCAATTATGTAATTCCGATGACGCATGAAATCCAGACAGAGAACAGGAAGTGAAAGGTATAATGGACGAGATGGAGGCAAGCCTGTACTGTGCTATGTTTAGACTACATTACGAGAGAAATATATGTACTGCAAATGACAACATACACTACATTGCCAAAAGTATTCACTCACCCATCCACATCATTGAATTCAGGTGTTCCCATTACTTCTATGGCCAAAGGTGTATAAAACCAAGCACCTAGGCATGCAAACTGCTTCTACACACATTAGTGAAAGAATGGGTCGCTCTCAGGAGCTCAGTGAATTCCAGTGTAGTACTGTGATAGGATACCACGTGTGCACCAAATCCAGTCGTGAAATTTCCTCCCTACTAAATGCTCCACAGTCAACTATCAGTGGTATAATAACTAAATAGAAGCGATTGGGAATGACAGCAACTCAGCCACAAAGTGGTCTGCCATGTAAAATGACAGAGCGGGGTCACCGGATGCTGAGGCGCATAGTGCGCAGAGGTCGCCAACTTTCTGCAGAGTCAATTTCTACAGACCTCCAAACTTCATGTGGTCTTCAGATCAGCTCAGGAACAGTACATAGAGAGCTTCATGGAATGGGTTACCATGGCTGAGCAGCTGCATCCAAGCCTTACATCACCAAGTACAATGTAAAGTGGTGAATGCAGTGGTGTAAAGCACGCCACCACCGGACTCTAGAGCAGTGGAGACGTGTTCTCTGGAGTGATGAATCCTGCTTCTCCATCTGGCAATGCAATGGATGAGTCTGGGTTTGGCGGTCACCAGGAGAACGGTACTTGTCTGACTGGATTGTGCCAAATGTAAAGTTTGGTGGAGGGATGATTATGGTGTGGGGTTGTTTTTCAGGAGTTGGGCTCGGCCCCTTAGTTCCAGTGAAAGGAACTCTTAATGCTTCAGCAGACCAAGAGATTCTAGACAATTTCATACTCCAAACTTTGTGGGAACAGTTTGGGGATGACCCCTTCCTGTTCCAACATGACTGCGCACCAGTGCACAAAGCAAGGTCCATAAAGACATGGATGAGTGAGTTTGGTGTGGAAGAACTTGACTGGCCTGCACAGAGTCCTGACCTCAACCCGATAGAACAACTTTGGTATGAATTAGAGCGGAGACTGTGAGCCAGGGCTTCTCGTCCAACATCAGTGTCTGACCTCACAAATGCGCTTCTGGAAGAATGGTCAAACATTCCCATAAACACATTCCTAAACCTTGTGGAAAGAAGAGATTAGATTAGATTAGATTAGATTCAACTTTATTGTCATTGTGCAGAGTACAGGTACAGAGCCAATGAAATGCAGTTAGCATCTAACCAGAAGTGCAAATACAGTATTATTTACATAAAGTGCAGTAGTAATAAATATATACACATAATATAAGTATATCTATATGCATATATAAGTATGTGTGAGAGCAGCAACAAATGAATGTTGAACTGTAAGAGTAGTGCAAGCAGACAGTCTGTACACAATAAAAATAACATCTGAGGTAGACATAATATGGAAACAGTATGTAAACATGAGTATACAGGAGGTTTGGCAATGAATAAAGTGCATCAACAGTACAGAAGTTGAAGCTGTTATAGCTGCAAAGGGTGGGCCGACATCATATTAAACCCTACGGATTAAGAATGGGATATCACATGTTCTTATGCGTGTGAAGGCAGACGAGGGAATACTTTTGGCAATATAGTGAATGTTGGACATGATCCTTGTGTTTTGACAGCTGAACTGAAAGATTTGCCTTGTTTTGAGGGCGGCAGATATAAGCAACTACCCTCTGGACATGCTTCTACTTAAGAAACAAATTAAAGCACACACATGTTTTGAGACATAAAAGTTTTTTGTTAGCAGTTGGGTCGACCTCGCTACCAAGGTGCTGCACAGTGACTGTGGTTTGGTTTTCTTTTATTGTCCTGTGGATTAACATAGCACTCAACTGTGCAACGCCTCTCGACATTAATGTTATAGTGGTTTACTTAACATAGGTTTTAAATCGATCAAATGAACTGTGTAAAATGCGACACTGTTGACTACATAAAGCTTAGGTTTTCCAGTTTCCCTCTCCACCTTAAAAAGCTGGCAAATAAGAAGCTGGTTTGTGTGGTCGTGAGTTCACAGTTCATCTGTGGCTTTGCACTGGTGATAGACTTAGAACAATAGCAACACCACTAATGTGTTGATGTTAACAAGAAGCTGGCAAATAGGAAGCTGACTTTCCGACCACAGAAAGCAAGTCAATTTTGCTGGCATTTTTACTTTTAGTATTCGCTAAATGCTCCTTGTGTTTTCTCAGTTAGACTCATTTTGAGGAACTGTAAACAAAGAAATCCATAGGCATTTTGAAAGGTTGTGATAGTGCTTCCTTGTTCTTGCCTTCCATCTGCAGTTCATGCTACAGCAATGCAGTAATGTGAAGTCATTTGCAAACAACCTATGTGACTGATGCACCATTTAAGGTGGAACGGAAAGATCTAGATAAGAAGCTGACTTCAGCTGTATATAAGACACAAAGTGGTTAGCATAAACATACAGCTCAGGTGCAGCTGACAAGCGAGCAGTTCCTGTACTTAGCTCTTAGCTTCCACAGAAAAAGAAAATTAATATAAAATAAAGAGAAATAAATGACGCCCCTTTGCGTAGGTAGTTCCGGAGTCATGGGTGGAGCTGTTTAGATGGCGGGGTCAGTATTATTCTGATTAATAGTTCTCACTTGATGAAGGAAGTAGAGTCAAATCTGAATGGCTTGTTGAATCTCATGTTTTCTGAGCTAGGTAGCCTTCTGGGCTGTCACAGTTTGTGGGTTGTTGAACACTCTAGATACCCAAATATATGTGCATAAGAACTGAAACAGAGTTTTTTCCAATATCTCCCCTTTAAAGTATGCTGGACTCGGATTGCTGGGTTGGGCATTGTATAATACTTACAGCAAATGGCACGGACAGTATGAATTATTGTTATTACTTTAAATGACTTATTATTACTAATCTTATATATACAATTACACAGACACACCAATTTGATTAGTGAATTTCACTACTTGCACCTGTTGCTGACACAGATGTTCAGTTATGCTCCATATTAAAGCATTGCCAATAGTATAGTGCAACCATACACAGGCCAAAGGTGAGCATGCTAATGCCAAGTGCCAGCTAGAAGAGAATAAAGGATATGGCTATGTAGGGAACTGGATCTAGAGAGATTTAGCACTGTCTAATACCGTTGGGTTGAGCTAGGGTGGAATTTGTGCTCCAGTACTTTTCAACTTTTCTCTTTTATTATTATTATTGTTATTGCACTGCCGGTTTTTCACATTTTCTATTTTCTGCTGTTTTTTCTACAGTTATATTTGTATTTTTGTAGATACAAATATATTTTGTAGATTTCTTGTACATATTTATTCCCTCATTGTAATAACTGAGATATATTTATCTATATTGTACTGGACTATTTATAGTTTATAGCTTAATAGTTAATAACTTTTTTTCTGCTGAGCCGGTACATAGCTTTTTGGGTTCATTCTGTACCCTCTTTGTTTTTGTCTTGACTGTGCTGTACTATGAAAACTGCTACTGGCTGCTAAATTTCCTTTGGGATCAATAAAGTATCTATCTATCTATCTATCTATCTATCTATCTATCTATCTATCTAACCAACATCAGTACCTGATCTCATTAAGGTTCTTGTGGCTGAATGCAATCAGATCCTCACAACATCTTATGCAAAGTCTTACTCCAATGAAGGGGCTACAAACCCCTATTAATGCCCTTGATTTCAGAAGAAATGTTTGATAAGCAGGCGTCTACAAACCTCTAATTGTACCAGAGCTACATTGGTCCACTCTGAAGGCTCAGTCTTGTATAAAGATTATTACAGTATAAATAATGATAAAAATACATTTATTTTAAGACACATATAAGCACCCACAGTTTCATAAGGCTTTGGATAACAGCAGCAGTGTGGCTTTACACCAACTAGAACATGAAGGTTCTACCCAGTTCATTGTTCGCCTTTGTAGTTTTTGGGTTGTGGATTTTTGTGTGTAGGTGGATTTCTACAGCTAAAAGAGATGTGTATTTAGGGGTACAGAATGACCTTCATGTTTTAACAAAACGTCTTCTGCAGCTGGACCTTTACAGTTCACAATCACTCCCACAGAAATCCTCATTGTAAAAAAATGTAAAAAAAGGTTTCATAACTGACCGTGCGTTTCTGTATGTTTCCCTGCACAGTGCACCACCAAGTCATTCAGACCCAGTCAGAGTCCCCAATAACAAACGCAGGCCATCTTTTTTTACCCTGGTTTTAATTAATTATTTTTATCTGTCATCTATAATAAATGTAAAGGCCAAGGCCTTTTGCCAAGAGGTTTGGACATGAAAGAGTAAGACTTCCTTTAAACCTGCTTTGGCATGGGGAAAAAAAAAGATGTTTGGACTTCTTCAAAGGAGTCTGAATCTTATTTATTTCATCTGCACTAAGGTTTACCTGGCAACCCTCGACATCAAAGACTCAGAGATTAACATTTCCGAGGCGTCTGCTGCGGATCAAACGCTTCCACTGAAACCCTGACATGTTTTGCTGAATCATTGAAAATAAATTATTAGAGTTACACGTTGCTCAATTACTATCACCGATTTAATACGATTTATGGATGAGGGGATGCATTATTCAACATTTCAGGCAATCGTCTGAACTTCTAGTCAAAAGGAAGGTGAAAAGACCTTCAACCTTGACCAGTAACTTTGACATTCCTTCCCCTCAGGAGTGAATATGTCTGCCTTTTTGCCCTTCAGTATGAAGCCTCTTTTTCAGTTTAAAGGTTCGGCTGATAAAACATTGACAAAGACAACAATAAATGCACAACACAGGAATGGCACAGCTGCTGAAAGCAACAGCAGGACATGTTACAGTTCACATGCACCATAGTACAAAGTAGCTTTAGTGTAGTGTATTTAGTGCAGTTTGGTGAAGCTGCCAAAACATTAATAGAATAGAATAAGAACAGAACTCTTAAATATATAGAGCATAGCAAAAGCCAGTGTGTGAGAATATTCAAGCTGCATGGGATGGATTATCACAAGACACCATTAGGAACCTCTACAACTCTAAGCCGAGATGTATGCATGTTGTGTTAGCAAACGTGGCAGCCCAACGCCATACTGAGAGACACTACTTCTGTATGTGTAGCTCAATACATATTGCCCATATCAGTCTAAATTTATCATCATTTATTGTTCCTGGTAATCTTTATCTTCCTTCCCAATAGCATTGCAATCCCACACTTCCTTCTGGGTGCAACTATTCTTTTGATGATGACTGCAACTGATTGTTGTCATTCTGTTCTGTCATGACTGACTCTTTTTGTGTGTCATGGTTGTTTGTTCATTTCACTTGACCAACTGTCTGATATAACGGATAGCATTGTTAATTTCTGTATTGACTGATCTTTTGCTGTAGACTGGAGCATCATAGACGCATCATAGAACACTGTGGAATACTGGTCAGGGTTAACCTAATATATATTAAATTAGGCACGTACATTGCCTCCAGTAAAAGATGAAGTGAAGTTTTATCACCATTAGAGCTGCCCAGCTGACAGGAGGAACATGGTGCATTTTAAACTGTTTTCTTTATGAGGATGATCGATCATGCTCCAGGGACGGCTTCAGTAACTTTGGGTTTGGAAACCATCCCCTATTATCACACAATGCTCAGCTACAGCGAAGCCCCGATCCACCTGTTTCCATTACAGCCTCTGATCCTCAGGGGAAATGTGGCTGATAACGGTGTTTTAGCCTGCAGAAACTGAGCATAAAGCAGCTTCCCCGTTCCACAGCCATCTTAAACGGACCAGTTCATTCTTCCATACATGCCCCTTCCTTTATAGGCTGAATCAAAAGTGTTAGATAAGGAACAACACTGGGTTTTATGAGTATTATCCATATGACCCCTGGTTTCATTGCACACACTAAACATGTTGTTTAAACCAACGTAAGTCAGTTTACATAACAGATGTTTGAATTAATTTCATTGGTTCATTCATTCATGTAAAGAATTACTCAGTTATGGATTTTGAGTCATAAGCCACGTTTTCATTCATGTATCAAATTACAAACCCAATTCCAAAAAAGTTGCATAAAATGTAAATAAATGTAAATAAAAACTGAATGTAATGATTTGCAAATCTCATAGACCCATATGTTATTCTCAATAGAACATAGAACATGTATCAGATGTTGAATGTGAGACATTTTACTATTTCAAGAAAATTGTTAACTAATTTACAACTTGAAAAAAGTTCTTGAAAGTCGGGACAGGGCCATGTCTACCATTGTATAGCATCCCCTCTTCTTTAACATTCTTCTATAAACGTCTGGGAAGTGAGGAGATCAATTGCTGGAGTTTTGGAGGAGGAATATAGTCCCATTCTTATCTGATGTAGGATTCTAACTGCTCATAAGTCCTGTAAATTCAAGTGAACAACTGAAAAATACAGAAGTGCTGCAGGCCAATCAGCCTGCAAATAAAATTCTCTCTGCTAATAAAACCCTCTCTGTCACCTCAGTAAAAACATTTTTGAGAAAATGGAGTAACTTTAAATGCCTTTAATATTGATCTTGAATATTTATTTTTGTGAGTATATTCTACATGCTGCAGAGTGCAGATCATGCTGTCACGCCTCCGGGTCTCGCTGGTCCTTTCGCTCTTCCGGACTCCACTTCCCAGAGGGCTACGCTCGATGACGTCGCATCCACGTGCCCCCAATCGGCAGTTCCCGTTCGCTCCCGGTCACCTGAATTATAATAGCCAATTAACGTTCTCTTAAATACCCCATGTTTCCATGTGTTCTCTGCGAAGCTTTGTCGTCCCATTGGCAATTCTGAGCGTTATTTCTGGTTTTCTGACTTTCTGGCTTTTTGACTTCCTTTTGTCCCTCGTTTACCCTTTTGGATTATCCTCTCTACTACTTCTCTGGTTCTTGACCTCTGCATACTCTCTCCGACTTCTCCTTTCGCCTAACCCTTTCATCTTGGTTGCCCTCGCTGACTGCTCTTCCTGGTTTTGACCCCTGCCTGTCCCTTACTACGTTCCTAAGCCCTACCTCTACTTCTGATTTTGTTGTTTGGATTGTTCGCTATTGTTATTTAATAAAACTACTTTGGCTTTTAGCTCTGCAAGCGTCGCTCCAGAGTCTTTTTGTCCTGACACATGCAAACGTTATGTCCCAAGAAATGTCCAGTAATAAGTGGTAGACACTTGGTTTACAGTCTAATATCAACTATAATTTGTTTTCTTTAACTTATCCATTAGTTTAGTGGGACTTTCTGCCTTTAGTCATGTTTTGCAGTAAACCAAAAACAGACATTTACATTATTGGTTCATCAAATGTCATTTTAGCAATTTTTGGGAGCTGTTATTTAAGGAAATGGGATATCCATCCACTTTACGCTGGGGCTGTGATGGGGATATGTGCCCCCCCAAAGAGTAAAGGAAAATACAGATTTCCCTTTTAAGTAATATAGGTTATGATACAGTAACCACACATCTTTCCCTTCTGTTCATAGCTTGCTTTGACCAGCTTGTATTAGTAATCTATACACTATATCACAAAACATGTTTAATGATGGCCTAATCTGATCACCATTCTACAGCTTACAAGTTCTTGCAGCAGCAATTATAACTGAATCCAATAAAACCTGGAGCATATTTCCCGACTTAAGTCATAAAGCAAGAACAAGCTTGTATAAGCTTGGATTGTATCAGGATAGTAACTAAGCTAGCATATTTATCAATCAATTGCTAATACTAACATCATTTATTTATTTATGGTACATTTGTTAATTTCATAGTTTGTATTGAGTCACATTACACTTACCACAGTTACCAAAAACATTGTTAAATCAACAGAGAGTTGATGCTAGAATTAACAATTGTGTTATCACTTGTAGCTTAGAATTGCTCATGCAAGCATTGGTGAAAACACTTGCCCCCAACCAAAACAAAAAAAAAATAGTAAAGCAAAATACAGGCTAAGAAATCTGTCCAAAGGAAATACACATTCAGGAGCAAAACAACAGCAGAGCCACCAATCTGCTCATTTATCTTCTGACAACACACAACAGATCCCTAAAATGCATCCAGTAAATAATGATGCATTAAAACTCCAACCTTTAATATGGGATGTGCATGGCCTGAGTTAGCAGCACACACAAAGTTTAGTTTCACTTTGATGCCTGTTGCTATAGAGGCATGTACAAAAGATTTAGACTTAGTATGGTATGATGACTAGTTGGCAGAGCCCATTGAAAGACCCCTGAAGTCTGTTTTGATCAGTATTCCAAAACACACATACAAATACACGCAAACCATTTACAGATACTGCGTTTGTGTTCTCACTGCACTGTGGAGCTGTTCACCTGCAAATGCTGCTCTAGTGATTTGGGGACACCGCTATTCCTTCCAGCTTAAAATGCAATCAAACTGATACAAAACTCACATTAATCCAATGCAAATTTGATAATGATGGTTTCAGTTTCAGCCTGAAGAAGACTAGTCTGCTCTAAGCTCAAGATCAGAGCTAGGCTATGTGTCTGTAGATAGGTGTGTATACTTGTCTGTGTGTGTGTATGTAGTCTGGGTGGCGCTTCCTTTGAGGCTGAGTGGAGAAATAAAGAATACATATCATTTAGCAAATCTAAACAAATGTGGCCATTAGCTCCACTACATACACACACACACACTCAGTGAGGACAAATCGTGTCTGTATCCAGCACAGAGCAAAGTGAGTAATTGAAGCTCGTTATAGGAGTGCACCGGCGCAGTTCATTTTCAATCCTAAACTGATTAGAATATTCTGACTTTAACTCATGGATCATGTTTTCTGCTCAGGAATAATGAAGCTGAGAGGTGACAACAGCACTAAACACCAAATAATTTCACCCTGACATCACAATCAGTTAAAGCAGGACACGAACAACAAGGTTTTGTTGTGGGGTTTGTTTTGGGTGCTGAAAGTAAATGCTGTAGAATTCCAGGTAGATACGTTAGATTGCTTTCAGAGTTTTTACCCCTTAACCCCCTTTACCTGTGCAACTAAGGAAAGGTGTTATGATAAAAAACATATGATAATCAGATTCAGATCCGTTTCAACTTTTTTTTTATCACTGCTTAGTACAAGTACAAGGTAGCAAAATGCATTTAGCATGTACTAGAAGTGTAAATAGCAGCACTATGCAAAATGGAAGAAAGTTCAAGTGTAATATTATAAATATGTAAGTAATAGCCATACAATACATAAACTGATAATATAATATACATATACTAGTAATAATAATGTTTTTAACTTGACCTCATGCCTAATTATAGCAGTCATCTGTCAATAAACTATTTCACCTAGTTCCCCCCCTTACCCCAAATATAGCTAATCAGCAAAGATATTTTTTTTGTTTCTGAACTTTGATTCTTCAGTTTCGTACTGGAGTGATACTGATGCAGCTAATAAAATAATGAAAGATTATACCCCACCAATTAGCATGCTGTAAACTCCATACCACATAAGTCATCACACATTTGCCACTATGCTGTTTTGCAGTCAAGTCACAGGTCAGTTCAGGCAAATACTGAGTTGATTCACAGCTTCTCAACCTTGACTGAAAAATTGGTATTGGTAACCTTAGGCTATCTGGGAGTCCATTTATCTGGGAGTCCAGGGAGTCCATTTTGTTGGCAATGCATTTCTATTTAAATTCACTAATTAGAATTGTGGCTATGTTTGAATACAACCAGACGTATAGGGTAGCACATACATGCTCAGTTCAATAAGACTGAAGTGTGCCTGGCTGCACCCAGTAACTCCACACTTGTGAAGCGCAAGGTTTAAAAAAGAGTGAAATAATATAGTCATCAGCAAGCTCGAGACAAAAACAGAAAATAAAAGATCAATGATAAAGAGATAGCAGTGTTAATAAATGAAATTCTTTCCCATCAAAACAATCCACAGAGCTGTTATCTACGGCGTCTCGTGGTTTCTCTCCTCATCTCTCATATCACATGAAAATTTCAGGACTGGATCCACAGTGTTATTCAGTGGGCAAGCATTCTTTTGAGGCTTGTGCCTCCATCACCCCGTCACCGTCTCTGCTGCCGTTGTTAAAAGATGTCCTCTTAATAACGTGTCTTTTGAGGCCCAAATGTACATTCACTTTATTAGGAACACCTGTACACCTACTTATTCATGCAATTATCCAATCAGCCAGGTGTGGGGGAACAGTGCAGTGCATAAAATCATCCTGATATGGGCCACCAACCTAACACAAAGGTAATGTTCATATCAACCATCAGAACAGAGAAAACTGAGGCATGATTTCAGTTTCACCAGTTTCACCAATTTCATACATTTAAGTGACCTTAAACTTGCAAAAGGCTTATTACTGTAGTGTAGCTGTGGCATTACAAGAGGATTCAAGGGCAGAATATCTGAAGCTGAAACCCTCTTGTGGCTTGTGGAATCTTGAGTATTTTCGAGCCATAATAGTTTCAGTGTCTGCAAAAGCAATTCTGATTTTGATTAATTAAAATCTGAAGTCAATGAATTACTAGCCACACCTTTGGTATGCTGGTTTATCCGGTTCCCTGTGTTCTCTCTGGCTTGGCGAATAGAAGCTCCTGTATCTCTGACTGCCCTTGGCCGTATCTGTGTCAGATGTTGCCTGTTGGTTCAGATTAAACGCTTCACTTCCCTCAGAGCACATTTATCTGCTGCTGTAAAACTGCTTCAGTAATGATCCGCTGAAAAAAGAAATCTGCAGATCTCCTCCTGAGCATAAATTAGCCTCTATATGAATCATGACAGAGGTCATGACCTTTAACAAATAGCCAAGATTTCAGACATGGGATTGCAGCGGTACTACCTAATTACAATGAGGGAAACAAGTACACTTCTACTGTGGTTATTTAATATAGATCCAGGGCATATATCCACTTCAAAATTTACATAAACTTTGTGTTTTGACTTGTAACTACATTTTATTTTGAAAATGACTTAGTACTCCATATTAATATTATGTAAAGCATGTATACTTTATAAATGTTGATTTAAATATTCATGAATGATTTATAAAGTGTTTCTGTTAAGATGTTAGGAACGTGTTATGTAGACACCCCTCAAGTAAAGTGTTACCAAAACAATAGAGAAAGCAAAGTTAAAAATATAGACTCATATATAGGTCACACAGAAATAAATGAAGGTCTAGATATTAATGCTGCAAAGATTAATATCTTGCAAACTGCACCTGGTGTTATTATATAAGACATTGGCAATAGTAAGAAGTTTTCACACAGCAAGTAACAATCATGGTGAAGGCCAAGGAGCTTTCTAAAGTTCTCAAGGATGACACTATTAAACAAGACTGAAATAGAAAAGCTACAGAGCCATAGTAAAGACAATCAGCCATCCCTGCCAGTACAATGGGCTTGGTAATAAGCAAGTTGAAAGATCATCAGTGTATGATAGTATTACTGGGGCACTAAACATCATTGAAGGGAACATGAATGGAGTGATGTTGACTTGGTGAAGTGACTTGGGCTGGACTCCCCACCACACCAAAGCAAACCAAAGCAAAATGTAACAAACCCACAGCAAACAAAGTTGAGCTCTGAAGCTGTGATCTGATCGGAAATTTTTTCATCTTTGTCATGCTTATTTAACTGTTAGGAATGATAAGCAAAAATGGGAAATAACCTTTAATCCCTTTAAATCCATTCTTTTTTTTTTTTTAAACAGTCATATCGTTCTAGCACTCTTGAAACTGCTATTTCATGATGCTTTAACTCTGTAAATAGATGATATATTTCAATGTTGTTATTTCTCAGCCAGGGCTGGGCACTAAAGAGATTACAGTAATTATTGCGATATAACTTTTCCTTGACAGGAATATAACAAATGTACAATAACAGGTCCATATAATAGACCATTCTTACACTTCTGCTTTCTAGAGAGCCCTGGTGGAATTTTTACACTGTAAGAAAAGTGACGATACACTTCCGCAATTTTCAACCTGATTTGATGAGAAAGGAAGAGAGTGAGAGCGTGAGGACTAAAATGCAGTTTAAGTGGAGCTGCTGTCAATCTATTCTCCTGCAAACAAACATGAACAACAACACAATAGTGCTCTGTAACTGTAGTGTCTAGAGCGAACTCACTTTTATCCCAACAAATTTTNTAGTATTACTGGGGCACTAAACATCATTGAAGGGAACATGAATGGAGTGATGTTGACTTGGTGAAGTGACTTGGGCTGGACTCCCCACCACACCAAAGCAAACCAAAGCAAAATGTAACAAACCCACAGCAAACAAAGTTGAGCTCTGAAGCTGTGATCTGATCGGAAATTTTTTCATCTTTGTCATGCTTATTTAACTGTTAGGAATGATAAGCAAAAATGGGAAATAACCTTTAATCCCTTTAAATCCATTCTTTTTTTTTTTTTAAACAGTCATATCGTTCTAGCACTCTTGAAACTGCTATTTCATGATGCTTTAACTCTGTAAATAGATGATATATTTCAATGTTGTTATTTCTCAGCCAGGGCTGGGCACTAAAGAGATTACAGTAATTATTGCGATATAACTTTTCCTTGACAGGAATATAACAAATGTACAATAACAGGTCCATATAATAGACCATTCTTACACTTCTGCTTTCTAGAGAGCCCTGGTGGAATTTTTACACTGTAAGAAAAGTGACAATACACTTCCGCAATTTTCAACCTGATTTGATGAGAAAGGAAGAGAGTGAGAGCGTGAGGACTAAAATGCAGTTTAAGTGGAGCTGCTGTCAATCTATTCTCCTGCAAACAAACATGAACAACAACACAATAGTGCTCTGTAACTGTAGTGTCTAGAGCGAACTCACTTTTATCCCAACAAATTTTAGTAGCGTTAAATCACTTCTGCCTTAACACAACTACAGCTACAGTAGTGCTCTGTGCGTTACAGCACTCACACAGTCATGGTTTAGTGTTTCCTATGGTTTAGGCTTCCCAAACAACAACAGTGAAAGGAAGAAGTGGGTCATGCAGTTACAGCACTGATTTAAACTGCAGATGAAACCAGGCAAAAAGCACCAGCCAAACCAGACAAAAAGGAGGATGCTGTATGTCTTGTGCTAGAGAATCAGACTCTAGGTCTTGTAAAGGTCTTTTACACAGGCAGCGTCAGATATATTGCGGTTCTTCCGACCCTAAATCAGAACACAGGAGTTTGAATATCCAAATGTGTTTGAATACTGATATGCTGTGACATAGACATAGGCATGTGAGCCATCACATGATGTACTGAGCCAACTAATGTCTACTGTTTGTGTGAAAGCTGAGGTTGCTGGAAAACTAAACAGTTTAACATGATGGAATAGCACTGCTCACCAGACAGCTACAAACCGGGGAAACTGTCTTTCTCCGATTTTAATGACAAATCTGTGAAACGTTCTGCTGTTTGGTGAGCAGTTATCATGTTCTCACCAGTTAAAGGCATAATTAACCATTTGGTTTATTCAACTTTCACTCAGAAGCAAAAATCAGCTTTTAAACTTGGAAAAACATAACGATTTGACATTTATTGTGATAATTATTGATAACAACTGGTATGAAACTCTGTATCATGATATTTGACCATATCGCCCAGCCCTAATATCAACATTTAGCCCAAGCTACATGCTGTTATTTATTCTGTTAAATGAAGTCATTTAAAGCATTCTGACCCAGAGATATCTATTCGAGTTTGTGTAGCCAGCTAATCTACAGCTGTTGTTAAATGTATTCAAAGGCACATATTAGCTAACAGTACCTGCAGTTTAATATTCCAAAATTTTCTGTATAAACTCTATAGTACTCTCTTAAGAAGGAACAGATGATCTAAGCAGATAAATGGACAGGAAATGTTGTTTATATCAGATGGACGGCATTATTCATTGAAGCATTTTGTTTTGCTAATTTAAACTCTTCAGTTTATATCTTTAAAATATATCTTGATTTCAGTTTGATACCAAACAGTCTTGACGCCATCACATCTTGCTTAGAACCTGAATTCCCATGAGTTCCAAGCGTCACACAACCCTGGAGGTCCTGCACAGTCACAGAACCAGGGTTTCATACTGCATTCTGTTTCCTCGTTTCAGAGAGCTAGGGCCAGTGAAGCACTGGGCTCTTTGGCTATTTTGTGGGGCATAGCTGTCTAGCACTCTTGACAAGCTCATGTGAACCCAATGTGCAACCATCCACTTGTCCATGGTGTGGAGATTTTGCTGCCACATACACTTTTACCATTACCTTGATCCAGCAAGCAAGTGATCCGGAACCGTGGCTAATGGACACTTAGTAGGGTCTAAAGCCTGATCAGAACATCACTGTGAAAATATCAATTTATGGCCTGCGTTGCAGGTGGACAGACATTCAGCAGCATGTGCCTCATGCGTGATGTGCATTCCATGAGCTGTGCTCTGGTCCCAGTTGCCATACCCACCACTGTAGCTGGCTTGGCCGAGGATGTTGCACTCCGCTGCTCATCTGTGATAGAATGTCTGCCCTCTTTGGGAGGGAAAGAGACACCCTTCACAGCATTGTTGTAAGAAGGAGAATCCAACCAGGGTCTTGCAGGTCAATGGCATGCACCCTAAAGTCTTGGAACCTGTGCAGTGTTGGTCAGAGAAGTTGAAGTGGAGGAAATGCATATAACAGACAACTGAGCCAGAGGACAAACCAGAGGATGGTAGGCTTTGCCATATGTGTCCCATATCATCTGAACTACCTCCAAATGTAAGCTCCAGTTTCCCCATGGGTTGAAAATCAGTGTAGCCTAAGGACATGCCTGCTGTGATGTTAAATGTCTTGCCACCAGCCCTTAGTGTTGTGTTTCAGAAATCTGACCGGGTGCCAGAGGCAATGACCTCATGGGTCTGAAGTGGAGTCACACCTTTCTTCGAGTTTGGGCCAGAAGTACAAGAACTCTGCCACAGTCATAGGCAATGAGGCACACCACATGCAGTGAAGCCTCCAGTAGGTCAGTAGCTAGCTGGTCAATATTAAAAGAGAGCATCTGGGTGTTCAGTGCTACCAGCAAGTGAATTAGCCGGTTCCCATGTGATGGGAGGCAGCAGAAAATAGTCTTCTATATGCCTGCACTTCAAGTTGCATGCCAAGTGCCACACCAAGCATCCTGACAGTGCTTCATCTGGAGACAAAATTATGAAGACCACAGTGGGCTCAACAGAAGGCGTGTGGTCAAGCCCCATGCTGTTTTGTGTCTCCATAGCACTCAAGGCACAGGTTAGTTTAGAACTTTGTATTTGTGAGTCAGAAACTGCATAAACCATCACCAGCTATTAACCATAGTCTGGGCAATGTAGGATCACAACTTCTGACTGTCTGGATTAGAGTTTAAAAAAAAAACACCTGTACCCTCTGCATTAGCTGGTGGGGCATCTAGGTGAAGACAGGCAAGCACAGCCTTTAAAGTGCACTGAATTGTGGTCACCGCAGAGGCCTCTAAATCCTCAGAGCCATCATCCCTACATGAGGCTTGGGAGAAGGGCTTAGAAAAAGGGGAAGGCAGTACTGGAACCCAGTGCTTCTCCACCACACCTCTGAAGGAACCACCGAGAGGACATCCGAGTCACAAGAGGGTCCCAACAGCACAGGACATCACAACTCTGGGTCATTTTGTTCGGTATCACGTGAGAAACAGTTGCTCGCTTGGAAGTAGTGACATCCCATGTAAATTAGAATGTAATTTGACTCTTCACTTGGACTTGGTCTTGACTTGGACTCAACAGCCTTTAGACTCGACTATCAAAGTTAGGAGGGTTTCTTTAACAATGCATTCTGCTACAGATTATCTAAACAACCTAATTTTTAACCTAATCCAAAGGAATACTATATTAATGTAATCTGATTGCATTTAATTTTGTAATCTTTTCAAATGTGTAGAGATAAATAAAGGCAAGAGAAAAAGAGTTTAAAATAATTTCAACAAGACATTTTTTTCTGCACCTAAAATTGAACCACACATTGTAACATAGTGCATCACACAGTCACAGATACTTTTAGCAAAATGGCCAAATGTAGGCAGAACAATACACTGAAATATTTAATACATAAAGATGATAAATAAGTAAACAAGTTAAACATAGTAAACAAGTTAAACAAATGATAAACAAGTAATCGCTGTGTAATAATCCAGTTTAAGTTCAACATGCATTTCTATTTATGCCATTTAGCAGGCATTTATGCAGAGCGACTTACAAAAGTGCTTAGTGTCCAGTCAGAGAATGTTTCCTAGCTAGTACAAACAGGTTAGAGTCCAAACATGAGCTCAGACGCTGCCCGAACTACAGCCAGTGCTGATACCTAGAAAGAAGAATGCAGAGTTAAATACAGTTGCACTACCTAGCAACCTCAAGCCAGCGTTCACACGTAGACAGAAGATAAATTAAGCTCAAGCTGAGCAATAGTACATTACAATCCATTTCTGTATATTTGCAACAGTGTATTTCCACAGGACAACCAGTGGAAGTTCATTTTGCTATCTTAGTGCCAGGGCAAAGAAGAGTCTGGACACTTGTCGTTCATGCATCTTGCAGCATGGCGTGTCAAGCCGAGCTGTACTTGAAGCTAGAAGGGTTCAAGGTACAGATCAACTCTTGACCATTGCCGTAAGGTAGATTGGGGTTGGTCCATTCTCGGCTTCGTAGGCAAACATGAGAGTTTTAAATCTGATGCAGGGAGCTACTGGAAGCCAGTGAAAGGAAGACAGCAACGGAGTGTCTGTTCATTGTGGTATTTCATCTGTCTTGATACATGCTTATTAAAACATACTTTTTTTGTTCATGCTAAGTCAAAAGATGCTATGTGTGTAAAGTTGTACATTTGTGTAAATTGTGTAACACGCATAAATGCACCAAGATATATAATAAATAACAGATACAACAGTGTAAATTTGCTTGACGTCACTGTATGTATAGGGCAAAGCTGCAACTGTAGAATATCGGATTTGTTGCAAATTGAATAACTACAGATGATATTACTGCACTGGCTTAATATTTGCTCCAAAACTCCTTCTGCTGCTACTCCTACATACAAGAGACATGCACCGACTGAAACTAAACCTTAACGTGTCATAAAGCATGAAATGTATTCAAATAATTATTTGAGGAGTCCCTCACGATTTGCTGTCCTCAGGATGCTTCCCTCCACCTCTTCTGCCGCCACCTTTTTTCCTTTCACTTCAACTTCCTCTCTAACCTACTCTCCTTCCACTTTGTCCTTCTTTCCCTCTACCGGTTCTCTTCTATCATTTTGGAATTTTCCTTTCTATCCCTTTTTTTATTTTTTATTTTTTTAGAAGAAACTTGAGAGACTTTACCTTTCTTTTCATTTGCTTTGAGCCTTTGACAGAACAGGAATCAACAACAACAACAACAACAACACAAGAATACAAATAAGTGCCCATTACTGAATATAAATGCTGACTTTGAAGGGCATTCAGGCCTAGAATTTCAGTTTTATATGATATTTGTTGCTTTATGCAGGATTCTGTAGTGCAGCATTATATTTGTTAACCTAACCAGTTTTCACAGAGGTCCTTATTTTGTATCAGTTATCCCTGTTCACTTACTTCAATACCCAGCATGCATTATGCAAATCCAACATACAATCACTGGGAAGCCTTGTATTGCTAGCCTATCCACTGATCCGCAGGTTAATAAATCCACCCAGGCTAGCATTAGTGTGACTCTTACCTCGTTCTCCAACCAAAATCACAGCGGTTTGATCTTTATTCTGCACAGAACTGAAGTCACAGGCAAGTTTTTATCCATTTCAACTAGAGAAAAGAAACCCAAGTGAGATATAATATCTACAATTGCCATGGTACTTTTAGTTTGTTGTCCTCCTCATTTGATGAGTCATTCCCATCATTTGAGTAGTCCGTTCTCTTCACCGTAATCATGATTTTAAGAGTTACTACAATCATATGGCTTCATAAGACTTCTTAGCAGAGATGTTAGCTGAGTGGCTCCTTTCACCAGTTCCTCCCCCGTTTCAAGAGGCATCTTTAATTTTGTTGGTGTATAACTCAGAAAATCTCTAGAGACACCTGAAGCAATGCTCTAGGTCAATTAGGCTTAGAACAATTAGGTTGTGTCTAAACTATAGGTTCAAAGAGAAGTTCATATTTCATACGCTATATTGTGTAAATGATCTGGCTGTTTTACATAACAATGGAAAACTCACCAAAACGATATGAAAGTCTAAAATCAGCATAACTCCATCTAGTCACTCCATGATTAGCTGCATGTCTATAAGCCAGCTGGATAAACAAGCACCAGTCAAATCCAGATGCATGCTTGCTGCATATAAAATGAGTCAGCTCTATTTCTAGTTGCCAAAATGTATGTCATTAATCCACAGCATGGTCAGTGTTTTGATTTTATTTATTTAGGTTATTTATCAGAGCAGTTAATTAAGAGGTGGCCAACCTATTTCAAGGGTAGCAGCTTCCACCCATGTAGAAACGCCCCTGCAAATACCTCATTAAGGACAGTGGACTTTTTCCACTGTAATGTTTATTCATGGCACAATGCACCAAAAGATTATACGGTAGGGGTGGAGGTGGAGTGAGTCCAGGCCTTCTGGATGTGTGATGTGTGACAACAAACTGCTTATCTTGTTGCTGACCATGGTGCCTCCGCACACCGATTTGTTGGTCATCTCCACCAAGACAAAAGCAGGACTCATCACTGAAGATGACACCCTGCCATTCTGTGTCACTCCATGACAGTCTGGCACGACATCATTGCAGTCTTTGGTGATGCTGACGGGGTGCTAAGGACAGTTCTCGCATCCATCTGTGTGCATGTAGTCCTGCATCGTCCTGCCGTCTGCCATCCCATGGAGGTCATCACTGCTTGCTGAATGTCCACAAATGTGACTGTTGGGTTACTCCACACATTTTCTCCTTCTGTGGTTCGTGTAGGTCTTGGTAGTATCCGTAAGACCAGTATGGCACGCAATACATCGGTAAGACCATCCTGCTTCCCAGAGCTTTATGATATGACCCCTCTCCAGCTCTTCCAACTGCTTGAATTGCTTTTAAACTCTTCAATTTCTTTCTTCTTTCTCTCTTTCCTTTCACCTCAGTCTCTTTCTTCTCTCTTTCTTTTCTCCCTCCTTCCCTTTTCCTCTCTCTGTCTCCCTCTTGTCCTCTCTCCCCCTCTCTCTTTCTCCCCTCTCTCTTTTCTTATGTTTTTTTCCCCCAATAATTTTCATTTTCCTCTTCTTCTCTTTCCCTTTTTCACTCACTTCTCTCTCTCCTTCTAACTTTCCCTTGGTCTATCTCTCAGTTATGGGACAGAACATGAGAGCTGATGATGCTGAATCTGACCGAATTGCTTTAGGCTAGTGCTAACATTAAAGCTGCCTTGCTCTGTGAATGTTTCTTTGTTCTGTTTGTCTCTGCTCTGTGTTCAGGGAGAGCGATGCTGCGGTGGATGGAATAAACACAGACGTCCTGACTGTACAGGTGTGTGAAGCTGTCTGTGTTGGTGTGCTGTGGTGTTAAAGAGATTGTGAAGACAGTTTCCACTCCCACACTCCTCCTCTCCTTTCTCTGTTCCTTAAGCTCTTTCTAAATCTCATTAGGGCCAACAGCACTTGTTGCTGACAGTTTAGAGAAACACACACATACACACAGACACACACACACAGGGAAAGCTCAGGCTGTGTAATATTGCAGGCAGTCTAATTTAATTAGCTCTCTGTGCACGCGCTGGGGAAAAGCAGCCGATAGTCACTTTATTACTACAGCGCTGTGTTCAGGCCTCAGAGACGAATTAATTGCTGCCTTTCCCTCTTTACCTCACATCCAATGTTTGATTGGAGTTCGGACACTTTAAAGGACCAAGAAATATGGTTTATTTACACTAAAGGGAAAGTGGAAAGTGTGTGTGTGTGTGTACGTGTGTGTGTGTTGTGTGATGCATATAAGTTCAGCAAACATAGCAAAGTTTTAATGGGAAACTTAATTGAATATGAGCTGCAGGAGCTATTGACCCTGAGCTGTTTCTGCTTTGTGTGTATTATTTAAAGGAAGTTGAGCATGGGGAGAAAATGCATTCTTGGCCTCAGACATCTAATAAATATTGAAGAACTATAAGAATGTTTTGCATTACGTGCAGAGTTTGTTCCATGTTGTTGTCGATTTCGGTTTGGAATCAGGTTCCCTGAAAGGACATTCTGTAGTTCTGATGAATCTGTAGCAGATCTGTCACTGCAACTGCATCATGGATTTTCTGTCATAGTACTTTTTGACTCCGTCCTCACTGCGCTAAAGCCTCGTCTGTTTGCAATCATCTGTCTCCATCCATTTCCTGTTTGTAACCTTCTGTCCTTGCTATTTCCATTCTGTAACCCTCCATCTCCACCCATTTCCTGTTTGTAACCATCTGTCTTGTAACCCTCCATCTCCACCCATTTCCTGTTTGTAATTGTCTGTCTTCATTAATTTACTTTTTGTAACCTTCTGCTCTCACTTATTTCCTGTCTGTTACCCTCCATCTCGACCCATTTCTTGTCTGTAATCATCTGTCTTCATTAATTTACTTTTTGTAACCTTCTGCTCTGACTTATTTCCTGTCTGTAACCCTCCATCTCCACCCATTTCCTGTTGTAATTGTCTGTCCCCTCCAGTTTCCTGTTTGTAACCTTATTTCTCCACCCATTTCCTGTTTGTAACCCTCATTATCTGCCTCTTTCCTGCTAATATCCTTCTGTTTCCTGTTTATAATCTTCTGCCCTAAAAGGCACTCCAAGACCAGCTTGGACCAGTCCTTCATTTCCTATTTGAAACCTATTGTCTTCACTTGTTGCTTTTAAATCACCTTAGTCAGTAGATCCTTGTATGTATGTTTAACCTATTTTATGTGTTATTTCTTTGTAAATACTGTTATTTCCTTCTTTATTTTTCTGGGTTTGAAATTTGTGTTCATTTAACATTAGGTCATTTTACAGAGCAGGCATTCTCAAATGGTTGGTGCTGAACATTCCCAGTGGTTGGTGCTAAAACTGTGCTCCGAGCGATAAAAGCTTTTGCCAGTACCTTAACCATTTTCAATGGCGAGTATTATTCTGCACTCTGGTAAAGGCTGAAAAGGCAGGACATTCAAAAGTTTGGGCTCACTTTACTAAATTGATTGTAAATGCAGCAGTAGTTGCGTGTAATGTAGGTACGTGTAAAGTGGCTGCTGCACTTTCAGCCTCCCGCTGTTATGACGAATTGTACCTACATAAATCTCATTGAAAATTAATGAACTCCAGCTGCTTTGTCATGTCGGGTCTCTGCTGGTGTGAATGCAGGATCTGGCATTATAATAATAACCACTGCGCCACTAAGGTGGAGCAGAAAAATTGGAATAAGAAGCTGGAAGATAGGAAGTTGGCTTCAGCCTCCATGTTAAAAGCTAGGTAATGTTACCAGCATTGAAATAATAAATGTGTGTAGGCCTAAATCAGCATATCAGTGGGAAATAATATTAGGCTGAGTCAACTGTGGGGAGATGGCTGCAGCCTTCTCACATCTCTCCACTGTGAATCTTTTTACCTCTTTTCATTGCATGTTCTTGTTTTTTGCACCAAATTATGGAAAGCTGTATTAATAAAGGTACTAATAAAGATCAGCATTGATAAGCATTCATTCATTTATCATCTAAGCCAGGGTTTCTCAACTTGTGGGCAGGGGACCAACAGTGGGCCATGAAGCACCCTCTTGTGGTCCGTGGGCCTGTGTTCAGGTGAAGGCAGTAATTTGTAGTGGGCTGGAAGCGTCATGGAAGCACTGTATTAGTGTTATATTAAGTATATTCATATAAATATATGTATATTAATGAACACACGTACACATAAAAATGTTGCAGTAGCAGGCTAAATAAACATCTCAAGTTTGACATAACATACTTATCAAAGTTCATTTTAGTTTTCTGTTGGCCCGCTATGCTTTGTAGTGATAATCAGGTGGGCCCTAGGGTGGAAAAGGTTGGGAACCCCTGATATAAGCCACTTACCCTCCTGGGTCAGGGAGATGCTGGAGCCTATCCCAGCCTTTACTGGGAGTATCGAGACTAAACAAACAAACAAGTAAAACAAGTACACAAGTAAACTACACACACAAAACTCAAATTGAATAGCATGTCGAATTGAATTATATCCTACTGCATCAAGATCCCATCTGTTATGGAACAGCCAAAATGAGACTTGAAGAAATACAAAGATTACAACACTGAATACACAGTGTTCTGAATTCATCAGTCCGCTATTGAAGCACTTTGTCCAGATGTAAACATTCAGGAATCTAGTTTCTTTGGGAAGTAAAAAGGGACATAATGACTCTCTTTCAGTGAACTAAGCATCTGAATTTGAGCGTCTGTTAATCTCGCCACATGCGCTGCATCATTATTCTTCTGCATTTTGCTGTATTTTGATGCTTTACTAATATCCGCCACACTGCTGCGTCTAAAGCAGGAAATTTACCAGAGCTATATTTACTTCTCCCTCGCCTTCTTTTTCATATATATTAGGGTAGTGGTTGCGATGAAAGCTGTGTTCTTGCACGTGTATGCATATTAGCTCATGTTTACATGTTCATCATCTGTACCAAACAACATGAATCCCAGGCAGGAAAAGCAGAGAAATGATGAAGGGAGGATAAACATGCGTGGAGAGTTGTTCTCCAGGGATTGTTAGCGGGGGGTGTACTGTTTGGGGGGAGGAAAATCATTACCGTTGTGAGTGCTACAGCATTCCAACGTATACTCAGGCACAGACACTGGGCCTGGCCTCTGCCACATGGCGTTAGAGTGATACATAACAGAGCAAGAAAGAGCAATTCATGTCTGCATAATCTGTGCATTCTTTCATTTGCTCCCAGTTGGTGGGGAGAAGAGTTTCCCCTGAAATCAAATCAGCCTGGTCGCTTTTCCTGGAAACACCATCCTTCATATTCCTGCTCGGCTTTGTTTTCTGCCCGACCGCTTCTGCCTTCCTTCACCTGCTAAAGTCTAAAGACAAACAGGGACCACAATAAATCCTCCTTGCACCTTTTAACACATCCTGCTCATATTCCTCTGCTGTTTGAACTGCAGGAACTGATTCATATGAGGTAGGTCCCATATCTGCAAGGAGTCAATAAAGCATGCATCTGTAATATTGCTTTTAAAGAGGTAGTTCAAAACAGCGTACTGCAGAAGTATGTGCCATATACTGCATGCTACTCTATGTGGTAGTATAGAGTACAGTTTTGTGCTGTACTACAGGAAAGGGCACAACTAGCGGAGGGCTGAGGAAAACAGGGTAGGTCTTGAGATGGGTCTAATTGGCTCATTCCCAGGTCAGGGAATGAGCCAATTAGACCCATCTCAAGGCCTACTCTGTTTTCCTCAGCCCTCCAATCACTGCTTAGTAACCAATCCTAGCCGCTTTTCATGTCTTCATCAACATGTGTGGACATACAGTGACCAAGCACTATTGACCACTACTGTGCTACCCAAATACTGGGTAGGGCCTCACTTTCTATGGCATGGATTCCACCAGATGTTGGAAACATTGCTTAAAGATTCTAGTCCATGTTCCTGCAGATTGTCTTAGGTGCACTTTTATGCTATGGATCTCAAGTTCTTCTACATTCCAAAGGTGTTCTATGGGATTCAGATCTGGTGACTAGGGACACCAGTGAAGAACACTGTACTCATTGTCATGTTCATGAGACCAGTTTGAGAAGTATTTTACTTTGTTACATGGTACATTATTATGCTGTAAGTAGTCATTAGAAGATGGTAATGTGTCCATAACCCAGTGGTCAGCAACAGCACTCAATTTAGGCAATTCAAGCAATTATCGATTGGCATTCACAGCCCCAAGAATGCAGAGAAAATCTTAAACCCTACACCATTAAACCACCTACATCTGCCTTTACTGTGGCATCTGTAAGCCTCATTAGTATTTAGTCCAACTTTAATAATTTACTGTTATACCCATGTCATCTATGAAGTAATTTACCTTTATTAAATAGCTTTGTTTAATAAAGTAATCAAACCCACCTCAAGATCAACAAGGAGAATGGATAGAGCTTCAACTTGCAGTGCAGCTAGAAGTAAACCAGGCACTTATGCCAATGACCATGTTGCATTCCAGGATATGAAGATAGTTCTTGCTGCATACTGGAATGTTTTGTCATCCTGGTATCTTTGGCTTGCCAGGGAGTGCAACAACAGTCAAATGGCAAAAGAATAATTATTACGTTGATTATGTTTGTAAAGATAATGAAATTTGATTTGTTGTGTTAGTTCTGCATTATTTTCTCTGCCCTCCAGTCACTGCTCAACAACTGTTGCTCTCTGCCATTACCTCAAGTCTTCAGTTTTCTCATCAACCTGCCAGTTGCGGCTAAACACTATTTTGTGACTGGGGACATTTAAACATGAGATTCAGCTCTTAGAGACTCTTATTGTTTTCTACCCAGTTGAACCATGAAAAAGGTCAACCTCAATTTTTGGTGAAATAACAGTGCGGTTTTACTACAAAGGCTGAAATGGGCTTCGTGAAAACATGTGAAAACATCTAACGTTACTTCAATGCATCACAAGTACGACATGAATTGGCCATAAACATGTTTCATGCCTGTGTGTTTGCTCTCCTTTGTGCATCTCGACTCTCTGATTTTAACCTAAGCGAGCGGACAGATGTATTATAGCCTATGTAATGAACGTTGCTGTTGTGTTTGTGGGTTCAGTATTCTGTTTATGTCGGACTGTGATGACTGCACAGGCTGACAGGAATGAGCTACAGCCTGATACAATGACAGTGAGGGACATTTGGAAATTGTATCTACTGTATTAACCTTGTTATGGACCCGTGTTCAACCAGTTCATAACAAACATTTAAGGAGATGTGGAGTGTAGCAAAAACTCTTCTTTATGTTCACAGTAAGCTATTCAAAAACAGTTGGCAAGCCACAAAGACAGCACTACTGAAGTGAGATGAGTCCCTACAGCATTAACCCCAAGATGACCTGAGATGTCTGCCTGTGAAAGAGAGAAAGAGACAAAAAGGCTCCGGCCATCCAGAAAGGAAAACCTTCTAAGGAGACCAAACACCTGTGTAGCCAATTAGGTCCAAGCTTAGGTCCGTCTCTCAATTTTACTTGCAACATACTCAGGGCAAAACAGACCAAAGGGTCATCACAGCCTACCTGTTTTTTTCACAGGCCTAGCCTAAAGTGTATTTCTGTCTACGCAGAAACATATGCTGGTCACATACAGAACACTACTTTATTTAAAATCAGTACAAAATATAGTGAAAAATGAAATTTACCCTAATTCAAAGATCTGGGAGCTCTGTTCACTGCAGTATGATTTTGGGTATCTTGTCCCAGAATTGTTTAATTAAGCTGTAAAATGTACAGTTTTTATTTATTTTATTTAGTGTAGAGATCTATGGAGATCTATGGAGTGGAGATCTATACTACAACAAAACTGGCTGCTGTTTAGTACAGTTGGTTGTCAACAAAAGAGGAGCGAAAACACTGCTTGTCAAAGACAGAGATTTTTACCAAACATGACTATTCTATTTTTAATTTGTCCATTAGTTAACTGTACATTAAATGCATTATAGACCATTTTTGCTCACCCCCTTCCTTTTTTCTAAGTTGTTAGAAGTGACCTTCAAACGCACAATAAAATTCAATGTTATATCATAATAAATATGATATTTATTAATAAATAAATATCAAATAATAATAATAAAGATAATAAAAATAATAAATTATACCATTTAAAAATTGTAATTGTATTTAATTACTATTTAAATAATACTTTAAAAATAATTGAGAAATAATACATTTAAATAAATACATTTTAATCCATTAACATCAATTGTTTTTCTTATCAAATTATATATATATATATATATATCCAAAATTGTTCCCAATGGATATATAGGGTTTTGCAACTAATCCCTTCCCTTGTGGATAGTCTGATACTGGTCTGGTCCGTTCAGTATGTTACATGTACTCATCAAGACAAATTCCCCATATTTCTACCATACTTGGTGAAATAAAGAGACTTCAATGCTGATGTTTTCTGATACTTTACACCAATGTTTTTTAACCCTGGTCCTGGAGGCACCCTGCCCTGCACATTGTAGTGCTCTCCCTGCTCCCAACACACCTGATTCAACTTATCAGCTCATTAACAAGCCCTTTCAGAGCTGCAGGCTGATGTTAAAGCAGGGAGTCCACTAAAATGTGCAGGGCAGGGTTCAACCAGGACCAGGGTTGAGAAACACTGCTCTACACTATTGAATTGTCATTCATTAAAAGTCTTCTTACAAATAAAAGTCACTTCCATAGCTGATGCTAATATTTACATGTTTGCACACATATGCTTTCCATCAATAAAGCACAGACCAGCACTTTTTGTAACATCAACATAAGAACAGTTTTCAGCCTGCTCCACTGTTTCTCCTGACAGTAGTGAAAGAAAATAGACTCATATGGTTTTTCCTTTCTAATGTTATCCTCTCAAGGTATGCTTTTATCATATGTTTTTGACCATGTTTATTGTTAAGTTTTAGTAAATGGTAAAAGTGTGATGACCTTTTGTTACAGAAAATGTAAATCATCTCCTCACCTATTCAGAGAGTAGTGGCCACCTCACTGCTTCGTTTAAATGGAAATTACCCTTTGTCTCCCACCTTAAGGTGATACAATCACCTCCCATAACCCCTCCTTCTCTTTCTCCACCTTGATCTTCCCTATCTTTGTTGCCCACTTACCCCTCCTTAAACTCCCATTCCTTCTTACTGTATATAAGATTCCCCAAAAACACTTCTTGTTAGACAGGACCATACTGGACGGGACTGACATCCTAAGCCTGGCGCCCGTGCACGATTCTGCATTTACATGAATAAGACTGCTGCAGGCTGGACGAGACTGGACGGGATTGACAACCTAAGCCTAGTGCCTGTGCATGATTCTGCATGCATGTGAATAAGACTGTTGCAGACTAGACTAGACTATGCTGGACTAGACTAGACTGCTGATCGACTGAGCTGTCCCCATACATCTCTGTATGTGCAAATAAACTCAATGCTGAAGCTAACCAGTCTGCTGACATCTGAATCTTCCTGAAGACCCAACTTTCCAAAAGTATGAACTGTCCTGAGCTCTTAGAATAGACTGCTAACACCAAAAATATATGCCAAAAAATGGAGATCCAAGGTTTTGCTCCGAGAGTAATGTTATGTGGTATGTGTGGCACACTGTTACCTATAAAAATGGACAGGTATGTACAAAATTTGGGCTTAAGGATGGAACTGGAACAGCACTTTCTAAGACATTGAGTCCTTGAGGCTGATTTGTTAGATTTCCTATACTTAATGCCCCCATGGAGGATGTTCTGAGCTCCGGCATGTCCTGCTGACATTTGGGGTGCTTTTCTGTTAGATCAGTAAAGACAGCTAACTGTAATTTCCCAACACAAACCGTCTACACTCTAAAGCTCCTAACACACTGACAGACGGCTTCTCCAGCCTAAAGCAGCTCTACCAGCCCACCAGATTAACTGCTATAATGGAAATCACTAATTTTAGCAAAAAAATGGGATCTTTGAGGGCCCTCTGCTTTTTTTCCCCAGCAGATTCTCTCTTTCTTGCCTCCGTGCAAATTTCCCTCTGACACTAAGCCCCCCCAGCTGTGAGATCAGCGCTGTGTTAAATCTGACGGACCCCACGGACCACAGAAAGCAGCGCATAATCGCTACAGCCGTCATATTTGCATCCACAGATGCTGCAGTCAGTAATAATTTAAAGCTCGATTTCAGCCTTCCAGCATAAGAGCAGACTGTACTTCATCAGCACCAGTACTGCTGAGAGAATACACCATTCTACTGTCATTCACCCCTTAAACTGGAATGAATGAGTTTAACCCCTTAACCTGTAATAGACTATAGCAGCCCCTTAAACTGTAAAGATCACAGTCAACCACTTAAAATGAAATAAACAAATGTACTTTCTGCAGGCCCCCTTGTGGCCTATCTGATATTGTGGATATCAGATTCAACTCTGATATCTTTAACTGATAAAACCGTTCTGAAAAAACATCTTTCCAGTAATTCTGTTATTAGAATAAGGACACAGAGGAACTTCAGACTTCTGAAGGACTTCTTAAACTACTGTGCCTCTTTGGGGTGCTTTTTTTTGTTCTGACAGTTCTGAAGGTTTTTTTTTTTAGCATTTAGCCCTTTTTTGCCCTGTCCCAACCTTTTGAAACATGTTGCTGGCATAAAATTCAAAATTCAAAAAACTAGTTTCAACATTTTATATATTGTGTTTATACTATATTAAATAAAAAAAAGGTTTAAATGATCTGCACATCATTATGCTCTGTTTTTATTTATATATTGTTTTTCAGTTTTTCGGAAACTATCAGTCTCTCATAGCCATGATCTTGTAACTTGGGGATTGTTGCTGCCACACACAAGGGTATGCTCCCTTTAACCCCCCCCCCCCCCCCCCCTTAACACAAGATGTGATAGAAGTTTAGTTTACTAAGCATGGCCAGCTGTTGTGATACATGTTCGCAACCCAAAAGCCAGTTGTCTGGTTTATATGTCCATTACTGTCTATCATGGAGGAAAATGGTCAGTTTTTTAATGGAAAGGGAATTCCAGCTGCATACACGGGTCACAGCACAGAAATGGACAAGAACATAGCTTCAGGCAATTTCAGACAGTCAGTAGCTTGTAGGAATAGCTGTTCATACCATCGTTCATTGCTTCATGCATTTTATTTAATGTTGCTGTTTAATCTGAGATCTGGTCTTTGCTTGCTATGTCTTCAGCACAGCTGCCAATTCATTCCACATCACTTTTACTCTGGCTGTAAAGTGGCAACTTAAATGACAGACGCTACATACAGTTGCCAACATTAACTTTTAGTACTTGCCCAATGATATATTCCAAAGCTGATGCATGACAGAAGAACTCATATTTTATTTTTTCCTCATTTTTTTCAGATGACAAGCTTGCTATCTTTTGGTTAAGGTTGGTTCTCTGTTGTCCTCGGCTTCACCAGACACTGGATTGCTTTAGAAATTTCACCTTCAGTTTGTTACCACAGTAATAAGGCATTTTCACACCAGAAGGTCTGAAGCAGGGTCTGAACCAAGGATCATGCTTTTGTTACATTGTATACATTTGATCCGGTTAGTTTTGGTTTCACGCTGCAGTTTAGCGAGCCCACTAAATACTTTCCATGACATACTCATGTCCTGTCATCATCACCTACGTGGGTTGCATCTATCTGTACTTGACATTGATTGGTTTGTAGAGGGTTGGGTGTGTGACGTCAGTGTGGTGTGAATTAGGCAGTGCACTGCTTTTTCTGATGACATCATGCACCAGTGTAGCACACAGACAGTGCACAAACCTAAAGCGTTTCTGTTGTTGCAGTATCTCTGTGCAATATGATAGAGCTCTTATATACTTGCCTGTAAATCCTTTATATACACGCTTGCTCTGCAAATCTCCCTTCAAATTCATTCATTTTGAAGGATTCGCCTCATTTTGGAGGTTCACTTAGGAAAAACCTAGCTTTATGTACTGTATTGGTCTCCCATCCTGTCTTTCTCTTTCTCCCACTCTCTCTTTCTCTCATCCTCTCAGAAATAACTATAAGATTAATCGTTTTTATGTGTTTTTTCAAGCTGACTTTTTGGTCAGACCAAATTACAGTGAAATATTTTGTTTTGTCTTCTCCTCATCCCAGATAGTGAGCATATATCTGCCTGCTGGCTTGACAAAGTCAGCACCTAGCTGACACTGCTGTTTCACCCTTGGACCATGATTACAACAATTAACTGCATACAAAAACTCCTCATACATATTTCAAATGTATGTACACTAAGACAAATATTACAAACTGAGAGACAAAATAATGACTAGGTCTGATATAAAATGATGGAGCTAATAATGTTGTTGCTGACACTAAAATATTTACTGACCTAATTTACAAGAATAATAAAAGTAAGAATATAAGTAAATTAAGGAAGAATAAGTTTATCACACTCTTGAGTGGTGAAAAATGGCATTTCATCTAATACTCTTCTTAACCACCAGCAGGCTGCCCAGAAAACACCAGTGCACTGCCAGCTTTGTCATTAGTGGCCCATGGTGGTTTGCTATCTTCTTCCTGTCAGGGATGTAGCTACTAGCGTGCCTCATTTTTACTTCTCTTCCATTCTTTTTCCTTCTTCTATTGTTTAATGGGTGACAATAGCCTGCCTCAACTTCCTGTAATTGGTCCAAGAGTCCAAACCTTCCAAGAAGGTTTTTTTTAAAACTGTGAACCAACAGAACTATGGTTCAGTTTATTCTAGACCAAGACCACCTCTTTTATTCAGACCAAAATTTAATTATTTGTTTAAACTCTTAAACACTAATAAACAAGTTTAACTCATTAAATTCTAATGGTCTGTATGTGGGTTCACAATTCCTCACTTTGTACAAAACTCTAGTTTTAGAGTAGTTAATAATAGCTACTGAATTACATGCTGTAAGTTTAATGACTGAATGAAAAACATGGGCATGGTTATTTTTAGGCTGGCAGCTTTAGGATCAAACACTTGACAAGGCGTATTTTTGAGTAGTTTTCTTTAGTTACAGTATTTATGTTGGAATTTATAATACTAGTAATGATGGTGTAGTGTATATACAGACTACCATAACCTTTAAGCTTTTAAGGAATCGCTGAAAATAATAAAAACATATGAAAGTATTACATTGAAACACAAACTAATATTAAGTAAACTTCTAAGAACTACATGTTTACATGTTAAGTAAACTTTTACTTAACATTAGTTAACCTTTGTCGATGTATGTTAGGCAAAAAGACTCCAAGACCGACGTGTGCAGAACCAAAAGCCAGAGACGGTTTATTAACAAACAGGCAATCTCAACAGGCAACAGTAAACAGAGCAATAAAGGGAGACGGAAAATCGGAGTCGGGGACAGGCGGAGGTCAGAACCAGATAAAGCAAGCAGCGAGAGCGAACAAGTTTAAAGGGCTAGACAAAAGGGGAAATCCAAAGTGGGAGAAGCAGAGATTCGAACCGGAGAGTAACAGCACGAGCAATAGGGGATAGGCGAAAGAGTAGTCGAGGAACAAAGGAAGTCGGAACCGAAAGTGGATACAGATAGAAGTAAACGCTCAGAATTGCTAAACAGGGTTTGGCAAAGTTTCGCAGAGAACACATGTAAACCACGGCCTTAAATACAAATTAGACACCGCTGAACTAAAACTCAGGCGATCTAGAGCGAATAAGAGACTCCGAACGGGGGCGCATGGACAAGACGTCATCGAGCGTAGCCCTCTGGGAAGTGGAGTCCAGGAGAGAGGGGAAGCCGGGGAGACCCGGAGGCGTGACAATGTATTAATTCATGTTAACCAATGCATTACTTCATGCTTGTTAGTCAACACTTTATGTTGTGTTACCCACAATTTTAGCTTGTTAATCATTTCCTTGAAAAGTGCTGTCAATCTATATCATATGTGATTTTAAATAAAAATATATTAATGGTGTTTTATTACTGATATTTCTAAATAGGTAAAAGGTGTTTGTTGTATGTACAATACTGTTAAGCAGAAAGAAAAATACATTGCTTATATTTTGCCCATGTTTTGTCAATTTTTGAAAACCAAAGTTGAAGAAAGTCAAAAATATAAATTCAAACCTGTACATACATAATGCAAATGTATGCAATTATGCAACAATCATTTACTTATACAGGTACTGCACATCAACTATGTAGATAAAAACAATAAACACTTTAAAGACCCACAGTAGAACACTGATATTCAGGGGGTTTCAACAATCTCAGAAAATAACACAACACAGCTCCATTAACACTTATTGGTCACAGTCATGTAGGACTTTCAATTATATCATTCTCAACTTTGAAAGTCAGGATTAAAATCTTTTATTATTCTTTTCCCACAAAATTGTTACTTTTCACTGGCCTGAAAACTTTTTTTATCCAGCAGAGTTCAAAACAAATTCAGACGCTCTGATAAAACTGTCCAATTTCAGTATTTCTGGTTGATGTGGCCTTGTTATATGTCGGCTGGAATCACACATCAATAACATGAATCGCTCATTCCTTCTGACGGGCAAAGCAAAGCCCACTACTGCAGAAATTGCAGTTTTCAAAAGACTCGCCACATTTTCAGACCCATTTATAACACACTGCCAACACAGAGTCAGAAAGAGAAAGAGAGATAGAGAGAGAAACAAAGAGACATAGAAAAAACAGGTGTTCCAGGAACTATTAGTGATCCTGAACTGCAAATTTTTGATGCTTAGTTTGTTCATGTGAATGATTCATCCTGAGATGGGTTTTTCAGACTGTTGGAACAGAAATATGAATAATACAAGCATAAATGATGAGGTTTAACATTTATAATATGATTATTTTAATCATTAACTGCAGCTCCCAGTAGACTTTGTGAGAAGTTTTTTCAGTGAAGTGAAACTAGAGCAAAGGTCTGAATTAATCTTATTGTTTCTTACTTTTATTGAAGGGAGGCAGGTTGTGGATGGCAGCATGTGGCAGTGTGTTGTGATGTGTCTAGTGCAGTTGTCCAGCAAAAAGACATTTGCGGGAGGGGCGGTGGGGAGGGGTTGTCAGTCCAATCCTGAAGGCAGTATTCAGTGTAGCGACCATGATGCTCCTAACAATATTGTCTGCCCAACAACAACTGTGTTACTAGTGCCACGTATGTTAGCATGATTAAAAATCTATGTATCTATGTGGATGTTTAGGATTGGATTTGATCTAATTGATGTTTAAACCAGTGACATAGGTAGAAATACATTTTTACATTCCATTCCATTACTACATTACATTACATAGGTAGAAATATATTTTTGGATAGGCCTGCGAAAAGTGTGTAGGCAAGTTAGTAGATTGAGTTGAAGTGTTTTAAGTGTGTTATGACTTGCAGTGGATCTATTCCAACACCTCCACCGTATGGTGTTTCAAAACAATAGCAGGACAACGCTTCACTTACCAACAGCACCCGTCACTGTAAAGTATGTGTCCATTTGCAATACAGCATACTGAGGAAATACAACATGACAAAACGCCTTGTTGTTGCCACAATTTATCCATTAGGTTTGTGTGTCATGGTTTTACAGTTAATCACAGTGAATATTTACAACATTACTGGCTTTGTAAAAATGCTGATTAAAATGAATTTCCATTTGCATCTTTTGAGTTGTGATTTAATAAACCATTCTCTGCCTGTTTTTTGTCACTGCTCCCCTCTTCCCAACCCTGAAACACTCGAGAGCAGCCTTCTTCACATTTTAATGCATGCACAGGACGTGGACTAGTGACTGTTGACTGGCTTTGCGGTCAATGTCAGTTGTAAACATGCTGCATTTCTAGTTAGTGATATCACAAGTGATATTTTGGGTAGGGTAAATTACACTGAAAATGTCAAACCATAAAGTAGCAGGTTTGTATTCTCATTATGAAATCCTGTCTAGACCCACAAGACTGCCTGTTTGGTAGCAGTTACAACTTGCTGGCCCTCTGGTGAACTGCCCTGATGATTCAAATATGTCGGCTGATTACACATGAATAAATTGTATTACATCAACTCAGTTCTTGACAAAAATGTTGATGTTTTATTCATGTGAAACTGAAACTGACACTTTTAAAAAATTCAAAGACCTATTAACAATATTATTAGTGTCAGTCATATAAGTCATCATTTGCCTGTACACAACCTCCCCACCAGGACCTCTTAGTGGCCACATACAGAAAGCTGGTACCCTGCGACCCCAGAAAAAATGACAGGGGATCTCACAGATGGAGAGGTTCTCAGAGGTAGTGTGTATCCCACATTATGGATATTCCCTCGTATCAGCCAAATTCCTTAAGGGAAAAATCAGGAGAGCAGGAGGCTAGCAGACTACACCCTGAGAGGAAAGCAACCTGTGACCTTGAGCATTGGGGCTGTGTCCAATAGACTGGATATCCAGCAATCTCCTCCAAATGAAAGTCCTGGCCATGATTACACACATGCCAAAATCTCTTTTGCACCTGAACAGTCAAAAAGTGTCAGGAATAGTGGAAGGTCCTGTTTATGGCCTTTGTGGGCCTTCCTAGAGAAATTGACTGAGTACATCTTCGTTGTAAAAACCTCTTGTGCTATGGCTGTTCTAAGAAGTTGATAGCTGAGGCACATCTCTCCTATACCATGGCAGACAGAGGGGTAACTTTTGAATCTGTGCTAGAGAGAAACCTGTTTAATGTCTGAAAGCTTTAGATCAGTATGAATTCTTGAGCTACATAATGCACTAATCACTCTTGAGGAACACACTCCAGCATCTCCAGAAGGCATGCTTACATCAGAATGGGGCTTTTTGTTAACAATGCCAAACCCGAGTCATTTTCCAGCGATCATCTATTGTCCTACCTAGACATCCAGCCTTATTTGTTTTAGTACTGTGTACCATGTATCAGGTACCATATTTTGGAGCATCCTCTCTAAAGACTATAGCATTAGCCAGAACATCCATAACCAGATCATACGATTTTCATCCTCTATGTAAGGCTTTTCTACCAGACAGTGTGGTTTAGCACACCAACATTACTATGTTACTATCTGAAACCCTGAACCTGTGACCATTCCTGCCCATCAGCTCAGATGGCTGGTCCACACTATAAGGATGCTTGAGTACTGCTTTCCCTGGAAAGTCATCTATGGGCAGCTGAGGCTGGGTCACAGGAAACATCTTCAAGACCACCTGATCTCCCTCAGGACTTGTGGGCTAAACCCTGACTTACTGTGCCTCTATCGCCTCTGACCGAGCCAGCTGACACAGGTCATGTCATGAAGGAGTGCAGATGGCTGAGGGAAAAAAGGCTGAAAACTATCCGGCAAAGAAGCTCAGGAGATTTATATCCACAGTTACACCTGACACAATATGTCAGGCCTTTGTATGTACCGTCTGGGGCAGGCAGTGCACATTCTGCATCAGATTTTACAACCACCCACAGAACTCGTAGCAAAAAGCTGTAGATAAGACTGGACAATGTGGTAAAAATATCATGATATTTGACAGTATTTTTACAATGTATACATTCATCATCAAAGAAACAATTGCACCCTGAAGGAAGTGTTTGACTGCAATGCTATTGGAAAGGAAGATAAAAGTTACATGATGAACAGTTTAGACTGATACAGGAAATCCATCCCATGCAGCTTGAATATTCTCACACAGTTCCTGAGATTTTGCGGTAGGGCTGGAGGTGGAGTGACATGAGGCTTTCTGGACATGACGTGGCAACAACCACTCTGAGCATGCCGGACAAACCGTCAGTTCTCCCTCTTCGTGGTTCGTGTAGGTCTCCCTGATCCGTCATGTTGCTGGTGCATGCCTTCTATCCACTGCTGCCAACACTGTGCTATGGTCATGTCCGTACAAACGGTATGGTACGCAAGATGTCAATAAGACCATCCTGCTTCCCGCAGCCCTATGATGCGACTCCTCTTGAACTCTTCCAACTGCTTGAATTGCTTTTAACGTCTTCTCTAAGACATTAAAACTTGCAAAGGATGCTACCAACACAACAGCATGAGTCAGAATAGAAAGCACACGCAACATAGTAACCTTATATAGTGATAAGGCCAGCCCTACAGTATGTGCAGGCGTGGCCGACCGTGTAACTTGAATCGTTGGCGTGTCTCATGATGTCAAACCTACCCACGAGTTTCATTCATGTTGGTTGATTCAGAGTGTAACTTGTTTTTTGAATGATGAGTGTATATGTATCAGAGACCAAAATACACAAATCTATTTTATGATCCTTTAAAATAGTATTATAAGAGAATTGGTATTTCTTGCTCTTAGGTTCCCCTTACAGTTGAAGAGTCTAGTTTAAGTGGTTGGTGTAGCTCAGTGGATTAACACCACCACATGTGGGAGACTGGGGTTCGAATCCCAGTCTGGGTGACTATGCTGTGCTACACCAATAAGAGTCCTTGGGCAAGACTCCTAACACTACATTGGCCTACTTGTAATATGATTAACCATGTAAGTTGCTCTGGATAAGGGCGTCAGCTAAATGTTTATTTTTACACCACTGTCATAAGCCCCACTCATGGACAGCTGACTTATGAGGCAGAGTTATAATACAGAATTTTATTACTGGAAGTTGCGAACATTCATGGCTTATTTGTTGTGAGATTAACTTCTTTAAGATCTTTGCATGCTAGGCTGAAACATGACTGAAGTTAGATGACTTTCAGCATCCAGAAAAGCTACAAAACGTTGCTGGGTCCACAGTGGCAATAACAGAGACACCATTCTTACTACAAGACAGTGTACCATCCAAATGATGAAGTTGTTATTTTAAGGTAAAATGTAACGTAAAATCATTACATAATGTACAGAATTACATAATTACAGAATAATACACAAGACAGATGATGGCACTTATACAATTCTTTAAAGCTATTATCAGCTAATAGCTTTAAAAAATTAGCTACCCCATTTAGAAGCATACTCAGTTCCACATAGCAAATGTAACACTGCAAAATTGCAACGCACTGCAATCTTGACAAGTAAATTTATCTTATATCTAGCTGATATATCTAGCTGATTCTTCTTCTGGGATTGTTGTAAACTCATTGTAAGATTATACTTATTTCCAGAGATTTTTACTTGTTTTAAGTGATTGTTGTAAGCCAAATTTTCTCATTGTATTGTCAGATAATTTGACCTGTTTAAGCAAATTTCTTAAAATAAGCAAAATTATCTGCCAATACAGTATTACTAAAATCACTTATAACAAGTAAAAAAAACTGGAAATGAGATACAAGATCTCAAAAGAATTTTAAGATATATCACCTAGATATAAGTTCATTGTACATATATAAATTCATTGTACATATAAAAGATATGATTTTTTTTCAGTGATATTGCTACTAACGGTAACCTCCAGCATGCTCACAATGTCCTTATAAAAACTGTTGTGGTTATGGTTTTTCAGCTGGCTTCTTACTCATAAAACCATGGCCGTTATTAAATGACAGCTTAAGGGCTGTCACGCCTCCAGGTTTTCCTGACACCTCCAATCTCCCAGACTCCATTTCCCAGAGTTCACTATCCGATGACGTCACTGCCACATGTCCCGAACTGTCCAATCACACCTCATTCTCTCGCTCCTCGCTCCTCTCTGAGTACTGATTACACACACCTACTTCTCATTTCACCACTGGCATTTAAACCCCTCAGTCACACACTCACACTGCAAAGTATTGCCAAACGTAGTTTGTGTACTGAGCATTCTCTCATGCCTTCTCTGTTTGTATTCTCTGATTTTGACTTCCCTTTGGTTTTTGACTCTCTCTCTCTCTCTCTCGGTTCTCCCCTCTGATCTGGTTGCTGGTTTGCTTTGCCCTTCTGGTTTTTGATTCTCTATTTATTTGTCGGTTTATGCTTTTGTCTTACTCCTTTGGATTTGTTTGCCTGTCTCTCCTACTCTCGGGTCCTTGACCCCTGCCTACCTCTCTGTTTATCCCTCTGCCTTGTTCCCTTGGTAATGTTTGCCTGGTTCATGCTGTTGTGCTTCACTACCAATCTGTTTAATAAATCTCATTTGACTTTAAGCTCTGCGTGCGTCAAACTAAGTTTGTTATTCCTGAGAAGGGCAGGTTGTTGTTGCTATCTTACGGGGCGAATAAGGCAGAGTGATGTGTTCAGAGTGCCATTATTGTTGGGTATTGGCCCTCGTAGAATCCCTCTCAGCCAATCACATAGCGAGGTCGAAACTGACTTTGATGTATTTCATTTTGCCCAGCTGTGGTACTTAAAGGTCATCAATAAGCACAATGGACAGCCCTAGAGAAGTAAGCAGTGCTGGGAGCAGATTAATACAGTTAGGTATTGATGGTCTTAAGGCCTGCAGGCTTTTCATGGGCCAATGGCTGTGATCACCCAGAGCTGGCCAGTGTGTCGGGCTTCATGTGATCGATAGTCACTGTTTCAATAACAACTTCACCAAACTCAATTTATATTGATAGTAGTTAATAGTGAGCCATCTGAGAAGATAACACCAATAACACTGTATCGTGACACACTGTAGTCTGTTTATCTCCCTGTTCTTTAGACCTGCCTTTGTGTGCATGTGTAGGTGTTTATTTATGTATTTGAACAAAGCCTTTGCACTGTTTATATGTTGTAGGCTTTAGCAGGTGCTTTGCAGCCATAATCATTTTCCAAATCAAAGCCATATGGTGTCTCTCTCTTGTTTTCGTCTGTTCTGGTGTGTTAGAGTAAGAGTGGGGGATTAAATGTTATCATCGCTCTCTAAACGCCTCTTGCTGTTCAATCCGTTGCCAGATACAGATAAGCAAAAGGAAGCCAACAGGACAAGGCGAAACTGATTAAAGTGTAGAGTGCTCTGAGTGTCACAATGCTTCAGAGATGCCATGTTTATTACGGCAGAGAGCTAACAAGCACCTTGACCTTTATCAGGCCAGAGGAGAGAACAGCTCTAAAAACAGCTGTTTAGATCTTAACGCGATCCTCCCCTGTTTTATGGAAGAGCCTCAGAGGAATATGGCTGGAGTCGACGTGTCTTTGATGTGTGTGATGTCTGAGTGCAGTGTGTTGCTGTCTGAACCACACTTTCCATTTTGACCTTCATACACTGGCATTCAAAAAGAATTGCTGGGATGTTCTTATGTCATACACTGTTTTTGCTATGCTTTAAGTAGTCATGTCACAATGAATGTGCTGATAATGATAGACAAATTTGGCATTTGGCATGCATTTGGCTAGCTTGACCCTTTGAGCCATCCACAGTAGTGCAGGCTTGCTTGCTGTGTGTTCCTACAAACACAATTCCCAAAAAGTTATGACAATAGATCTGCACAAGTTGGGTTTACTTGTGGATTCTGCATGTTATGCTAAATAATTTGCAGACCGGAGTCAGTTTCATGCTGGTTCTGGAGCCAATTCTGTTCAGGCTTTGTAGAACCTTGGTGCTGTCCAAGTGTTGGTGTTGGTGTGGCACAATGGATAGCACCACTACCTGCCAATAAACTACCACCCCATGTGGGAGACTGGGGATCGATTCCTGGTCTGGGAGACTATACTGTGCTACACCAATAAGAGTCCTTGAGCAAACCTCCTAACACTACCTTGGCTTACCTGTAGTACAATTAACCTTGTAAGTTGCTCTGGATAAGCTAAATCAGCTAAATGCTGTAAATGTACAATGTAAATAAGAAGATGCAGAAGAGTGTCTTCAGCAGACCGCTGGGTGTTGCCATTGTTGCTTTCGATTTCCTCAACAACCACCATGCCCACAGGCTGAAGAACCTACCGTTCTTTGGTTCCAGCTGGAAATGAACCTTTTTGGTTCCAAACCTACTTGTTTTTGCCCTGAATAGTTTAAAATCTGCTGTATTGCGCTGAATAGAAACCCATTCCGTGTTGGTGAAAAAGTCCTGTTGGAGGCACTGCAGCCATTGCAGGTAAACACACAAGGGTTTGCAGGCTTGTGCATATGGGCATTAGGGTTGGCTATGTGGGGTGGGCTTGGACAATTAATATCTGATTGTAGAAGTGAACAGGGAAGACTAATTAGCTGCAAAGTAATATGGCTTAGTTTAGCCTGACAATGCAACAAATTTTTGCAGGCCTTTAGTTGGAAGAGTGTGTGAAATGCTAAAACAACATTAAGTTGCTTTAATGCTGTTCTTTATTGGAGTTTGTAAATATATGCTCATTCCAAATTTGATGCCTGCAACACATTCCAAAAGACTTAGGACAGGAGCATGCCTACCACTGTATTACACCACTGTTCCTTTAAGAGCACCTAAAAATTGTTTGGGGACCAAAGACATAAACTGATTCAGTTTTGAAAGCACAATTTTTCCATTGTTCTGGTAAACAAGTCTTCAGCTGTACAAGCATACAAAGCCTTTGGGAGACAAGTCTGGACTGCAGCCATGAGCTGTAAGTAATACATGTTGAAACAAGCATGATGTCCCTGAAAAAGGACATCAAAACAGTACCAACCAGGATAGCCACTGCACTGTATGTTTTTTCTTGAATTTGTTCTTGAGAAAGATGTTAAGATTCATTCTACATCAGATTCATGATGTGTAATTAAACCGCAAAATTGTTCACGCCTTTATTGTTCACAGCTCTTTAAGTTTAAGTTTAAGTGGGATTCCCAAAAATGAAAACGGTGGTGAATGTCAGAATCTACATGTCTCAACTCATGCTTGCTCATAAAGGACTAAGCCTTTCCTGGACTCTCCTTTTATATCCAAACATAATTACATCACCTTTTTAAAGGGCTTTTTGAACATTTCACAATCTTCTAGTCTTAAATTATCCCTGTCCCAGCTTCTTTGGAACACGTTGCAGGCATCAGATTCAGGATGAATGCATATTTGCAAAAAATATCACATACTGTATTCCGGTTTTGTACTGTATTTATGCTAAGTATTTTTATTTGCATCTTACCTACTGTCCTACCTACTACTTTGGAATATAGTTTTTTTTATTATAGAATTCCCTGACTTATAGTAGCTCACTTATTCAAATACAGCTTTTAAATGATGGGTGTCACTGATAGGTCTCTTGATAAAAATAGTTATTTCCAGCTACTGCAATGCCAGTATTTTATTTCCCACTGAAGTACATTAAGCCTAAAATAGTATTAATACACAAAACACAGCACTGGTGTCAGGAATATCATTATTTCTTGCTTTTTTATGCAGACTTTGCTCAACAGTGCAAGAGGGAAAGAAAATAACACAAGGACAAAAAGCATAAAATGTGGAAAATCACTGCTTTGCTAAATCAGTAAATCAACTTTACACCACATTCACACAATCCTGGTGCATTTTCAAAATTCTTATAATCGCAATGAGGTGACTATTGTGCTTAAGTCCAGGAACTGGGAAAGGTTTCAAATCTAGTGAAGCTGTAACTTATCACAGAAACTATTCAATCACAGAGGCTTCAGAGCACCTGCTGGACAGAGTACACTGTGAAAAGAATTGTGATTGTGCAGTGAGTTAGAGAAAGAACAACTACTGAGGAAGTGCAGTCACAACTGACTCCAGCTTTAGTACAGCTCACATCCTGCTTGCCTGCTTATCTCTATCTGTCTCTCTCTCTTGCGTCCCGCCAGCATTTGCCCTGTCTGTCCACAGGTATGTATAATTGATTGAAGGTATGTTTGGTGTTGAACTCGTGCAGGGATTATGCTGAGGCTGCCTGGTAAGGATGAGAGGGTTTTGTTTTGAGGAGCAAAAGCTGCTCTGTGTTCAGGTTACTGTATTGGTCAGTTCCCAGAGTGCCAGGTCAGTCTGTGCAGGGTCCATGAGAACTTTACTGTACAGAAACAAAACACACACACAAGGATCACAAAAGAGCAAATCCAGCCTTTATACACAACCAAACGTCTTATAGCCCGAGGACGGAGGAGAACAAATCTATGCCGCCCTGCTACAGTCCCTGGGCGCTTCGCTGCCTTCTTCATTTTCACATCGAAAAAAATCACATGCAAAGGTTTTATCAAGCTTTTCTGCAGTTTGTAGTTAGTGCACTATGGGTTTTGTTTTTGTTCCTAATATAAAGACCTTGATATGAAGTGATATAAAATATCTAACACAGTATTCTGACTTAATGTCTTCAAACCCATTTGGCTTTAATATCTGCAATCGGTACATGTGTTATTACACATTTCTCCAGTCATTTCTCTAAATACATTGTGTACATAACATAACACTGTTTTCACTTCTGTACATTGCATCTATCCAGACCTTTTCTCCAAAAAGTAAGAATTCTCATTATCACCACATGATAAAGTTTTAAAGGGGACCTACACAGTATTATGCTGATTTTCACTGTTCAGCATTTTACTACTAGAACAGACTTACAAGCTTTCATTTTCCCAAAACACTTTATTTTTCTCATACTGTATTCATCCTCTGTCTGAAACATTCTGTTTGAGACCCTGTGTCTTTATGTCCCGCCTCCTGATGAGCCCTGTGTGCTCTGTTTGGTCAGCTCACCCATTCTGTTCTGATTAGTTAATCACCTGCTACAAGTCAGCATCCTGCTACCAGTTCTGCCCCCATACCCAGGAGAGAATTTAGTGATTCTGGGGTTCTAGGAAAAAGACAAGAATGGTGCCCCCTTGAGGCGCTTTTTTAATCAGTTGAGTCTCTGTTCTCCCGAGTGTCAGATCTGTTTACAGTGCAGAAATGTAGATCCTGGCAAGTTAACTTATTTAGTTGATCATATCTAATATCTATTATTTTGAGATTGTGGTAAAATAGTACAACAGTTTTTAATCTATGTATAGACATTTTAATTTCATTAAGTGAATTTCATTAAGTATTTTGCTTGTTTTAAGAAGTATGCTTGAAATAAGTTCAATTATCTGCCAGTAAAGTGACACAATTTGTAGATAGTAACATAGAAGTAAAGAAAATAGTATTTTTCTTTTATTAGGAATAATTAATAAGTGTGCAGGGTCCATGATAACTTTACTGTACAGAAACAAAACACACACACACAAGGATCACAAAAGAGCAAATCCAACCTTTATACACGACCAAATGTCTTATAGCCCGAGGACGGAGGAGAACAAAACTACTCCACCCTGCTACAGTCCCTGGAGACTTCGCTGCCTTCTTCATTTTCACATTGAAAAAAATCACATGCAAAGGTTTTATCAAGCTTTTTAATAAGTGATGTGATGTGAATTGAATGCATTACATTTTGAGTAACTACACCAACAATCTATACTAACATTAACACTAGCACTAGCACGTATAGTAGGCTGAATCTGTGCTGCACTGTGTTCTGACTGAAAAACCAGAAGTAGTTTTGGGAGTGTAGTGACAAACTCTTTCCTATCTCTCGGATAACTTTTGTTTTTGTTTTTTTTTTCTCTTTCATCACCCTGAAAATCACCCCAAAGAACCTCTTCTGAAGTATGTCTCCAAACAGTTGTGACTTCTGTGACTCACACCTTATCACATGGAATGATCCATTATAACCACCATCGGGGCCAGTGCTGCACTGAAAGTATGGAAAAGAATACATACCTATTTCAGAATAGATTATTGATTGTCAACATATACAGATTAATCTAAATGGTATTTTCATTGAGCCCTTGACTGAAGGGGGCCCTTGGCACCTGCCAACCTTTGCTTAGTGTAATAAACACCCCTGCCCATGCTTCTGCGGCTATTCTGGGGCAGTTCTGCCCCGTTAGTCTGTGCCAGAGTCTGATTCTGAAAGTTCACCTTCACAGGCTAGACCTTCACAGGATGTGTCAGAGTGGTAAGTCTTTATTGTTTTAGCTTTCTCTGTGTTGTGCGAAGACGTGCCATGCTTAGCAGTAGGTCACCAGGAAGGATTGTGTTCCGATTGTGTCTCAGATGACATCACCCTGTAACAGAGAAAAGGCCTGGAATTCCAATGTGGCATTTCAGGCATCTGAGAGGAGTGGTTTCTGTGGGACAGAGTTTCTCCCTCTGGCATGATTGTTAGGCTTTATAAATCTACAGACCGTTTACATGCACATAAATCTAATACACTAAAGCAAAGGGAAAAACCGGAAAAGCATAACTGACGCCCTATATTATAATATATTCACTAATTTGCAGTATTTAAATGAAATGTAGTTTCCTGGTCATGTCCCTCTGCTTTTTAACATTAAGCAAGAATATTTTGGCCGGTCCAAGAAAGCTTGTTCAAAAAAAAGCAAACCGCTTTTATATAACAGTGGTGTCACACTGCCATTCCAAACACATTGCTAAAACACATTGGACCAGATTCATAAAATGCACTGCAAGATTTACCGTGACGTTAAGAGCAAATGGCATGACGGTAACACGTTTGCTCAGTCATAAACGAGGATTAGCGGTGTATTTTACCGCTTGCACAATGTGAGGCATTGCTGCACTTCTTCATTTACATGGTCTGGTAGTAATTCATGACATGACATAATCCCACAAAAAATAACACCTGAACAGGAAAATCTCCTAACTGCTTTTAAAGGAGAAACAAGGAAAATTAAGACTTGCTTAAGATAGGATTTCAGATTGGCAGATTTAGCTGGCACTATACTCAACTGGCACTGTACTAAAAAAGCGGTCGTACTTCAGATGTTAGTTAGTTTAACAATCCATTGTACCATGTTAGTGCAATGCTAGGCTCAATGATTGTAAGGCAAACGCATCCCAGAGCAGGATGGGTTCCCCTTTTGAGTCTTGGTTCCTCTCAAGGTTTCTCCTTCTTGCTCTGAGGGAGCACTATGAAAGTGCTTGATTTTTTTAACTAGTCTTTCGTGGATGTCTAAATCCCATCTTGATTATTCTCAGTTAGTGAAGAAATAAATAAATAAACAAATAAATAAATAAAATAAATAAATCATCAAATAACAGACAGTAAAAGCAGCTGCTTAAAGTGTGGCCACATTTTTGTCTCATTTGTTTAATTTGGTTCTCTTTAATTGCTTTTTAGTGTGAAAATCTGATGAAGATTTTGCGCATTTATGTAGAAATATAGAAAATATGACAGGTTCACAAACTTTCAAACATCACTGTAAATCACAAAGTATATTATTTTTTGCCTTTTTTTGTCTTTATCTCTTTATTTTTATGACTTTGTAATTACTATGACTTAGACTATGACTATGATTATGTAAATCTGGTTTTAGGTCATGTTTATGTATATATAGAAAATTCTAAAGGGTTCACATACTTTCAAGCAGCCCTGTATATTTGATGACTGTTCTGTTCGGAGTTTGTTTGAGCCACTGATATTGAAAAATAGTGATAGTATGAAGAGTTTAAATTGTAATTACTGTTTACCAAAGGAAATAAACAAATATAAATTAATGACATTCAAATGAATAAGCAGTCACTCCCCATCCACACATATATCTACAAATGGAATGTTTTTTCTATGAATAAATACATTTTGAACAGTTTTGTGTCATGGCATTACTGCTGTCAGAACAAAACCTCGTATTTCCATTTGAGCAGTTGTACACATGATTTACCTGTGGCTTTTTACATTGTGTGGAAAATTCCATGATGAATGGACAAAAAATGGCCCATAACTTCTTCAGAATGTCTGGTTCCATTGACTTACATTGAAAGTAAAGTATGTTATTTTTGTTTATTAGACTAAGGATGGTTAAGAATTAAGGTTCATTATAAATTGTGCAACAATTATTGTTACTTAAGGGCAAGATAAGTTTGGTTAAAAATATTTATTGTTTATTAGTAGAGGTAAGTTGGTTAAGGTAAAGGATAGTTATTGCTAGTCGTGATTGGTTAAAGTTAGTTAGGGTTGAGGATGGTTTGTTTAGGTTCGTTAAAGCTGATGTTAGTTCAAGTTAGTTAAAGTTAGTTAAGAGTAGGCTTAGTTTAAATGTTCTGTAATATTAGTTACAGTTATTTAAGTGGAACACAAAAGTTAGTAAAGTCTGATTTTAAGGAGGTTTTTCTTAAGGAGATTTTTTTTAACTTTAAGAAGTTAAGTTAGTTGAACTTTGATAGTTAAAGTTAGTTACAGTTTTTACACAGGTATTAAAGATAGTTGAAGTTTAAGGTTATGGTTACTCATATTTTAATAAGTTATAGCCATGGTTTGTTAATGTTAGCTAAGGTAAAAGTCAGATGAAGGTTAGGTAAGGTTAATCTAAATTAGTTAATGTTAGACAGTCAAGATTAGGTAAATGTAAAATTAATTAAAGTCAGTTAACCTTATTCTTAACTTTACCTCATCTGGGCTAGAAGCGGGTTTAGCAGTAGCAGCTTTTCTTACCTAAATTGCTTTCACTTGATATATAATATAGAGTTGTGGAATAGCTGAAGTTTGTGGGGAAGTGCAAAGCTTAAACCATTCCTCCTTCCATTCTAGAGCCATATATATTCCCATCCTTACCTTCTGTTTTCCATGACAAAGTTCTCACCATCCCCACCACCACCATCTCCTCCCTATTCCTCAGTCCTATGACAGTCCACAGTTACAAGAGGGGGGGGTCTTGCCCAGAACTCCAACTCAAGTTCTCAGAGTTCTCCCTTGATCAGTATGCCGTCATACAAGCACTACATGTTGAAGGCATGTAACTTATATGGATTGTGCTGTGCAGTGTGTGTGTGTGTGTGTGCGTGTGTGGCTGTGCAAAATTCCATTTGTCTTCTCCTTGTGATTTTCAGCTTAAAACTGAGCTCTATAAAACGCTGCAGCTCGAGCGGCTCTGTGGAGGACTAGCACCTGAACTCAGCGCCATGCTGAGTAATACAGGGGTTTGAGTGGGACAGAGACAAAGAGTATGTGTGTGTGCCCACATGCAATTGAGCTGTCTGCTGAAAATCAAATAAAGCGGTCACCAGCTCAGGTAGAGCGAGCAAGGCAGGCTGAGCTAATTTCACACCAAGGCTATAGATCAGAGAGATGCACACTCACAGGCATGCCTCTACTTAGCTGTTATTACTTTGGCCTTCATAACTGAAACATTGCATTCTCTTGAAGTTGTTATGAACTCACTCTTTTGATTTAGTGCAAGTGTGTGCATGAGGGGAATGTGTATCATTTAGCTCAAGTGTGACTTAGCATGAGTGTTAATGGGATTTAGTGTTAGTGATATAGCATTATGTGAGTGTGCTTTCATGCTAAGTAATTTAGGGTTGGTTAGGGTAACCACATGTCCCTGTTTTAACTGTGAATTAAAAACTCACCATAAAGACCTGGTAGCAGCTCTGTTTCGGCTAACAGAGGGGGCCAGGTCAGCCAGTAAAACCACAATCCAGCAGCTCCAGTGGCTGATTGTAAAAATGTCTTTACATTAGCCAGTGCCTAGAACCTTAAATACACCCATCATCAAAAGAATAGTTGCACCCAGACTGAAGTGGTGAAAACTTCAGACTGATGTGGGCAATATTTATTGAGCTACACATATCAAGGTAGTGTCTCTTAGTATGGCGTCGGGCCGGCATGTTTGCCAATGCAACATGCCAGATGTCTCAGTCTAGAGGTTCCTAATGTTGTCCTGTGATAATCCATCCCATGCAGCTTGAATATTCTCACACAGTTCCTGCAGATTATGCAGTAGGAATGGAAGTGGAGTGACACCAGGCCTTCTGGACATGTGACGTGTGACAACAAACCGCTCATCTTGGCACTGACCATGGTGCTTCCACACATGGATTAGTTGGTCATCTCCACCAAGATAAAGGCGAGACTTGTCACTGAAGATAACCCACTGCTATTCTGCGTCACTCCATGACAGTCCAGCAGGACACCATTGCAGTCTTTGGCGATGTTGGCGTAGGGTTACGGGCAGTCGTCGTAGCAGTCTGCATGCATGTAGTCGTGCAGCTGTCTGCCAAAGGTGCTGGCACTAACAGGATGACTCACTGCTCACTAAATGTCCACAATCGTGGCTACCCACCAAGTTTCATTCCAACTATTTGGGCAACTATTGTTTTGCTGATGAGTGCAGTTAAAAATAAGACACTTTATCATGTCTGTTTTAGGACTTTTTACAACTTTTCAAGGATCCACAGGCACACTGTGTAGGTAGTGTGATTTAGTGCAAGTCTGTGTGATTTATCGTGAAACAGAGTGTGAGTTAGTGCATGTTTTAGCACGAGTGTGAATGATTTAGAGGGAGTTTGAGTGTGATTTAGCATGGATGTGTGTGATTTAGCTCTAGTTACAGAGATAAATAGAGGTACCTGGCCGAGCTCATAACACACCCTGACCTCTCTCTCTGACCAATAGCTCGATCCATTACATGGCAGCTTGACATTCCAGATATTTATCAAGAACCTTGTCAGCTAAAAAATCATCAGGACGTTCAAGCTCCACTCAGAGGCTGTCGTTACACTCTCCCTCTCCCCGTCTGTCTTTCTCTCTCTCTCTCTTTCCATCACACTCCATCCTAGACCTTGATCTTGGCGTGATGTCAGGAGGAGAAATCACTCCGTCCATCTTTCTATCCTCTCCATTCCTCCTCTGACTGTCTGTACGTTAACGAAATGAAGCCTGTGGCCTTTTACTGAACTTGGGAGAATTAGAGCTGTGGGTTTGCTTGTCCAGTTTGGATAAATATACTGAGCCTTTAAAATGATGATTTCACTTTTGATTGGGCTTAGATACACCTTTTTTTTCCTCCTCCACTCTCATATTTGCCCGTTAAAAGAGGCATTTTTGCACCGTACACACACTCCAGCAGCCCACTTCATCACTTCCTGAACATTTTAATGGCAATTTCCTTGAATATGATCATATATCCACATAATGGCTTGTGGAAGTGTCTCTCTGCTCGGCTCTTACGGCGGCCATGATGGATGTTCCCTGGCTGAAATGGACTGATCTCTCACACACACACACGCACACACACATACACACACACACATATCCAATGTTAACCTGCATTTCCCGTACATCTCTATCTTTACACTCCAAGCTGAAGAGTGCATTCTGCTGGTGCTCTGGAAGAATTCTGGATGTCTGTTTGAAGTCTGTTCTCCTACAGGACAGCATTAAAGCACAAACCATCAGATTTAACCACAAGTTTCTGGGGGTGTGGTCAGAGTGCAAAATACCCACTGGTATTCTCAGGGTCCCATGCTGGCTGGCTACTTCAATGTAGGCAGGCTGCGCTGATGCTTGCTTTGAAGGTGCAGTATGCGATTCCCTCAGAACAACTGTCGATATTTGAACTTACAAGCAAAACAAATACACCCCACTTCAGTGGCCAGTTTTCACTTTTGTTTTGAAAAATATCTCTCACTAAAGTGACATAGTACTCCATATTAATGTCTTGTAAAACAGGTACACTTTATGAATGGTGATTTAAACATTCATGAATATGTTATGACGTGTTTATATATGCTGTTATGAATGTGTTATGTAAACACCCTTCAAGTATAAAACATTTTTTTCTGTTTTTATGAAAGATGATTTAATGTGTGTACAACTGTTCAAAACTGTGTTTGCCAGTCATATTTGCTAGAGTTCTGCTCAAAATTAGCTTAAATGTTCAGTACCAAAACACTCACTACTGAACCGTTTGGTAGAGTTTCAGTAATTATATGACTGTTCTAGTAGTAACAAAATGGAATATTCAATTGTTTATTTTCAAGCACTAAACACAGGTCATTTACAGTAAAAGTCCAAGTGAGTTAAAAGTCTGAGGTGTATTTTTATCTCTGAACCGGTAGAATGATCCATATCTGCTGAGATGGACCTATGACATCACCTACTGCAGGACAGTGGAAGCCAGGCAGAAACGCTGTAGTTGGTTTCTAAGGCTGTATTCAGACAGCAAGCCCAAGTCAGGTGTTTTGTATGTCCAGATTGTATTCAGATTGTTTTTTGATAGTCTGGACAGCAGAAAACCACATGAAATCAGATCCAAACCACATTTGAAGGTGGTTTAAAATGCGTTTCCAATCAGATTTTTAGGGATGCATCTCAGTCTGGATGCTCTGGCTGCACAAATGGGATTTCAAAGTGCCTTCTGCGTCACTCACAAAGCACTAAACAACGATGACAATGTCAAATACAGATTGACAGACGTGCTGAGATTCGAGAAGAGTTGTGAACTGTGACTTGACAGAGCAATGAAACTTGCAATGAGAGCGAAAGAGTTTGGAGGGCGAAATGATGCACCCTGTCTCTACTGCTTCCACGTATTATAACAACGTCACCAGCATGGCTACATAGTTACTGACGCCTATGTCATTATTCCAGCAACCTTTGCGAACAGTGTGGGGATGTCTGGACACACAAATCCAATCTACAGTGCTGACAGTCATCTCAGAAGATCTGATCTGAGAAACAAAACCGACTTGCCTGCAGTCTGAACAGAGTCTAAATAATTGGTATTGCTGTTGGTTAAACTTGGTACACTGTTTGCCAGCATGGGGTTACCATACCACAGTAACTGTTTGGTTACATCCGGTAAACTGGAGTAACATGGAACTTGCCTGAGTGTACCGCTTGTGTATATGAGTTCATCAGTCATTTGAGTGCATTCTTCTGGCTATACACCTGGAAATTCATAAAACCACAAAAACTGTCCACACACACATAGGTTAGGGATAACTTTAACATTCGGAGTAGGATTAGTCTTAGAAGTGTAGACAACCTTTACCAAAATCACCACAGAAGCTGGTTTGAGATGTTTGGGTGATTAAGATGTCCAGAAAGATCTCCTCTCACACTCAAGACGACACACCGCAGACAGAAACGCATTATAAAGTAGACGGGTTCATTCAGCTGGCAGAAATGACTTCATAATGAGCAGTGTAATGGTTTATCATTGTGAATTCCCTCCATTTGTGTCCTTGTGTGAGAGAAGAAGAGAAAATGCTAAGAGTCCCTCATTCTGCTGCATGTCTGATGTAGGGCCTGGGCTTTGTGCTGCTTAAATAAGTGCTTCGTCCATAATGCTGAGGATCTTTTGTGTTTATTCCAGCAGCAGCGGCTGAGCTTCACACTGGTACAAATGAACTCGCTCCATCTGCACTCTATAGCTGCATGCTTCTGTCCCAGGCTGGGGAAGCAATGCCGTTTACACCAGATACTCAAATTTCACGGCGTGCATGTTCTTTGTAGTAGTACTAGCAAAAAGTAATAATTCCTAGCTGTACCTAACACTAGATATTGTTCTACGGGTGACCTCTGCACATGGTCCAATTTACTATCAATCTAATTTACCATCAACCTTAGTTAATGAGAATGAGTACTTCACTATAATAAACTGTTCCCAGTATTTGTACTTTGAGAGGGAAACATACACTATATTGCCAAAAGCATTCGCTCATCTGCCTTCACACGGATATGAACTTGACTGACATCCCATTCTTAATCCATAGGGTTTAATATGATGTCAGCCCACCAGTTGCAGCTATAACAGCTTCAACTCTTCTGGGGAGGTTTTCCACAAGGTTTAGGAATGTGTTTACAGGAATTTTTGACCATTCTTCCAGAAGCACATATGTGAGGTCAGATACTGATGTTGGACCAGAAGGCCTGACTCGCAGCCTCTGCCCTAATCATCCAAATGATGTTCTGTCAGGTTGAGGTCAGACAGTTGACTGTGGAATATTTAGTAGTGAGGAAATTTCATGACTGGACTTGTTGCACAGGAGGCATCCTATTACGGTACTATGCTGGAATTCACTAAGCTAATTTTGGCAATATAGTGTATATAAATGCATATGCATATGCATAAATTCAATGAGGCAAAAGTGCAAATGCGCAATTAAGTAACTTAACACCAAAACAGGATTTGCAACAGTGTAACAAGTTAGTAAATCTGCCTCTGAATATATAATAATATGTACAAAATTGATTGATTAATTCACAGAGAGATACAATTAAACAAGGTGAGGACATCACCAATCGGAACAGCAAACAGATGTGCTGTTCAGAAAGCAGATATGCCTCACAGTACATTATGCAAGTAGTCCATAGAACCAAGAACCTGAGTTGCTTTTTAGAATCTGTCCAATTACAAAACAACAGTTTCCCTGGTCAGGCTTCATCCTTTTCAGCTTCTAGCATGTCTTGCCTGCACACACAACTCATCCATGTAGCAAAACACCACATGTACACACACACTTGTGAACACACATACTAAGGGGCAGTGAGAACACTGCTGCTCTGGTGCTGTGGATAAGGCTGCCCACCGCTCTGGGCAGCCCTATCCACAGCACCCGAGGAGCAGTTGGAGGTTAGGTGCATTGCTCAAGGGCACTTCACTCATGTCCTGTCGGTTCAGGGAAACGAACCGGCAACCTTGCAGTCACAAGGCTGGTTCCCTAACCTCCATACGCCCATGATAACATAGCTGCCAAGGTTGCTACTGAGAGAGAGAAATGGAACATTTAGCACATAAATTTGATTATTTTTTTATTATTTTCAGCAAAAAAAAACAGTCTCCCTGTTTTATTTTTAAGATGATGAAGAAAATAAAAAGAAATAAAATCCTTAATCAACAATATATATATACCAGTTGATTAAGGATTTTATTTCCTTATATACAGGTCTTATAAACAGGTTTTGTTCAAGAAATGGTTTCACCGTTTTCTTTGCACTCTCAAAGAATAAAGACTTGTTTGGTAATTAGTCATTATTTTGACCTACTAAGTCAAAATCTTAAGGAAATCAGTCATTATTTCAACCTAATAAGTTACAATTTAACCCATAATCAGAGAAAAAAATGTTTGGGCTGCATTCCACTAGAGATGGAAGGATCAATCGGCTAGGTTCATTTGCGTGGACGTTCTTTGTAGATAACCAGCTAAATTGGCCACACCGACCAGCACAAAGTATTCACTATTGGTAATTCACCCATCAAGTCTGATTCTTAGTGAATCTGCCCCTGCTGATTTTTTGGACATAGTGGGCCCAGCTTTTTATCAATAAACCATTTTAGACTCTGTTTTTGCTTTTTTTGTTGTTTGTTTTTTGTGCCCATTTTCAGAAATTAGAAAAAACATGGTTGAAAAAATGATTTTATATTATTATTTGAAGCTTCATAAGAGCATAGAGACTATTATGGTCAATGTTCGAGTCTATTAAGGCTAAACAGTGTTGGTGTCATTACAGTCTCAGACTGTTATGGTTATCAAGGCACATAAAAACACTGATCAAATTGCTGAATGATTTAGAAGAAAGGAATCATTTCAAGTCAATGGTTCTAGTAGCCGAATCCCTCACTCATCACAGGCCTTAAAGCCAAGATGGCTGCTCTAATTCAGCATTTCTTAATTACGTTAAGCTTCAGTCTGTCCGGTTTTGCAGTCGGCCTGCCAAAATGTGTTTATCTCATTCATTCTTAATTGTCTGATTGTCAAACAGGCGGAAATCTTGATGCAAATTAGATGCATTTCAGATGAAGGCTGCTGAATGCTCTCCGACAGCAGCGAGTGTGTGCGTGTAGATTAAAAGCCGAACTGCAGATTAGAGCCAGAACTCCGAGCCAAGCAGTGACTTGTGCACGTTTAGTGATTGCTGATGCACTTTAACTCCATCGCTGCTTTTGTGAGTATAGTAATGTACATCTGCATCTGTGTGTGTGTGTGTGTGGGTGTGTGTGTGTGAAGGTAATCATAGTTATAATGATAATTACCAGCGAATAACTCTCAGGCACACGCTCATGGATCACTCGTGATCCGCTTATTAGCGTTTATTTGAGCAGCGTGCATTTCTCTACCCACAAGTAGCTCCGCAGTAAACACATCATCAATCTCTTAGCTGTCACTGAAATCACACGCTGCTGCCTTCGCTCGGCTGCGTCTCGCTAACAAGAAGTTCAAAGTCCCTCACTCAAATGCTGATTGCAGCTTTTAGCAAGCATTTACTTTGATGTTTGTGGAGCAAGTGCTTTTTCTTTTGTACGTCAGTAACATTGAGGGAAGCCGCTTATTCCAAAAGAATTCATGTCACATCTCCACACGTCGAGGCCTGGGGATAATTACACACTATCAGTCGAGTAAGAGCGGAAAAATAGCATCAAGTGCTTCAAATCTCCCAAAATAAAGGAGAGCAGAGCAGCTCATGAAGGAAGGTCATGATTTGGTTGTTCCAGGTTAACAAAAACGTAGTAGGGGTTTAAGGGACGCGGTGATAGGGGACGTTTTTGATGTGGAAAACTTTTAATGGAAGAGCTAGCATTAGGGGGCCTGTCTGCGTTTTACCGAGGAGATATAGAGGATGTTTTTGCTGCCATCAGAACAATGTGCATAGAGGAAAAAGGCTTCAAATGTCTCCCTTCCACTAAAGTGACGCAAATAACAAATTCAGGACGAGCACAGAAAGGAAAAGGCAAACAAAACAAGTCTCTGACTGCGGATTACAGTGCATCTTGTACTGATAGGAGGAAGAAGGTATTGCAAGCTGGGAGACATCTACTTGGTATCATGCGTTAAGAACATGTGTTAATATCCATGGGTCATTTCCTGGACATAGATTAACCCTTTTCTGTTGAATTGATTAAGCTATAATTGCAGTTTATGCTGTGAATAGGTGTTAAATCTAGATTTGGGTAAATTCCAGTGCCAATTGAAAAGTCCTTTTAATGCATGCGTAGGCAAAATCTGCGTCTGAAAAACTGACCGCATAAGTTTGAAGACACCTGATTGTCCAATATTTCTTCCAAAATGAAGGGTAATGGTAAAGAGCTCCATCAGACACAGGGAGAACATGCAATCTCTAGACAGAAAGGACTCTGGACACCCCAACCGGGAATCAAACCAAGGCCTTTCCTCTGTGAGGTGACCACTCACGCTGGTGAGTACTACCCAGTCCTGTGACTACTACGCCTACATATTGTTCTGTATTTTTCATGTTATTAGTTAGTATTTAGTTTGTAGTTAGTCAGTAGTTTGTTATAATGTTAGTAGTTAATTGAAAGTGCTTTACTAGTTCATTGTAAGTGCTTTAGTAAGAACAAAGTGGAGTGCTTTAATAATTTATAATTTATTAATTTTATTTATTTGTTTTGCTGAATATGACGAGCTTTCATGTAGTTTTAACTTGGTTTCAGTATTACACTGATTAGTTTTTCATTAACTAGCATTTTCAGAAACTCAGTGTACTTTCAAATTAGGCTCTGTCATGTGAGTTTCACAAGTTAACCAAGTTAGGTTTATTTATGTTGCTTTTTCGTCATTGTTATTTTTGTCACACTTAATGAGTCATTTCTTTCACTAGTATTTTCATGTTCATAACAGTTTTGATAGTGATAATAACCCTGATTGTTTGTAATATGAGATGAGACTTTATGAATGTATGCCTTTGGTCTAGAGCTCAGGGTGCCTTCTATTTCGAGCTAGAAGGCCAGACCCCCCACCCCCTTTGATGAATAGAGGCAGCCCTGAAATAGTGCAGGGAGGAGATGGGGTGCTGGTGGCTTTGTCATGTGAAATGGAAGATGGGGATGTAGCTTTGATAGGCTTTGATTTAGCCCCATGTCGATACTGTGTGGCGAGGCAGCAGCTGATCTCTTTAGTCTGGATGGAAATCCCCCACCCACCCCGTTCCTGCCCAAACTACTCCACACAGCACCCCCTAATCAATGTCCTACTCATTTGCCTGTGTAAGTCAGTAATAGACAGATGGAGCAGTAACCCCACTGTTAACCCACCAGCTGCTTAATCAATGACTTTACAGATTCTCATCAAGCTGCTGTTGCCCACGAGGTGACAGGGCCTTTAGTGGACTGGAAATTTTCCCTTAAGGTGTTGATGAAGGCATCGTTTAATGGATAAAGAGGAAAAGAGAGTGACGTGACCGCCAGGACTACATCCTTGAGTGAGAAAACAGCCCACTGTTAGTCCAGCAATCAGTACACCCACTAACACATACTCAGCTAAGTGGAGCATTAGAGGGTTGTGTAATTGGGCTGATTATAGATAAAGAGACGCTCTCATTCAGAAGTGCCCTCCAGAGGTCAGAGGTCATGTGGTGATTGACTGCAGAGAAGCATATTTGTGTTGAATTCTGTGTCTGATTAGAGTTTTGGCCTGGAACAGTAAAAAGCTTTTTGAACTGTATTGATATTGCCATAAACCGATGGGAGGATGGCTTGGCGCTTCCAAAAAAGGCGTCTTTTTTTTCAGGGTTTTTAGATGTGAGATATGAATCTGGAGGGGAAATATGTCCCTTTAGCCGCTGGATTTAAGAGGTGTTTATGTTCTCCTCCTCTCCCTCCAGGCTTTTTAATCACTCCCTGTTTCAGCCCTTTTTCAGCCCCTAAGGATAAATTCGCAGATTTAGTGACATCTTCCATTTTATCAAAGCACTTAGTCAACATTTCTGTAATGCTGTCAGAGTCTCTCTGTGGAGCTGAAAAACGCTCTCGGTAAGAGCAGAATCAAAGACGCTCTGAAAAACAGACTTCGGCCCAAATCTGCAGGGTGGGGGACATGGAGTGAGTGCTGTTTATAAGCCAGACGAGCCAGACGTGTGGAGAGGACACTTTTAAACTGACATAGAGAAGTATTTAACCTCCCATGACAATCTTTTTTAATGTGTTTGTGTGTTTTTCTATAATGTTAACTTGAGTAATAGGCCATTAGTTTATCAGTGCACTATAAAATCACTTTTTAATGAGGTTCCTGCCCATTTATTTTGCATAAGCTCATGTTTTACTATGATTTCACTACAACTAAGCTCAGCCCTATCATTCATTTCTCCATCACCTCAATCAACCTCATCGTTCCCATTACCTCCATTCCCTCCATCGTACTTTTCACCTTTATTTGGCTCCACCAGACACATAACCATCATCAACTCTTTCAGCCTTATCTACTACCACATTAGCTCCATTAGCCACTTTACCTAGATCAGCTCCATCACTGCCATCATACTCATCAGCTCCATCAGATACATCATCTCCATTAACTTGATCATCTCCTGCAACTCCATCAGTTCCAGTACTTTCATCTGCTTAGTCATTTCCACCTGCTCCATCACTTCCATCACATCATCAGCTCCAACATCTTTGTCATCTCCATCAGTTCCATCATCTTCATTACCTCTATCAGGCCCATGACCACCACCAACTCTATTGCCTCCATCAACCCCATCACCCCTTGGACTCCATCAGATTCATTACCTTAATCAGCCACATGACCCCAATCAGCTCCATCAACTCCACCAACCTCATCAACTCCTTGGCTCAGTCAGCATCGTCATTCATCTCCATGATACTCGTTAGACTTTGCTGGGTCTGTCAGCTCAGTCATCTCTATGAGCCCATCAGCTCTATCAGCTCCAATAAATCTATTTAAATCTAAAGCTTCATTTAAATCTAAAGCTTCATCACCTCCATCAGCCAGATCATTTACCTCACCTTTCTCAGCTCCATCACCCACACATCTCAGTCAGTTCCTAAGCCTCTATTATGCTCATTACTTTCATGATTTCCATCATTTCCAGTAACTCCATCAGTTGCATCATCTTCATCAGTTTAGTCAGCTGTATCACCTCCATAATCTCCACCAACCTCATCAACAAACTGGCTTCAACAGCCCCATCAGACCCAGTACCCCAATCAGCCTTATCAGCTCCATCATCTTATTTAGTTCCATCATCAACTCATCATCTCCATCAGCCCCATTCGTGTCCATCAACCCTGTGCTCTCCATCATCTGTACCATGTTCCTCAGACCCATCAGCTCCATCACCTTCACCAGCTCCAGAAATCCAAGTGCAGATGAAAGTTGGTACAAATTAATCAATGTATTATTGAATCCCTCTGTAATTGAATCCCAGTGTAAATGGCTCCCTGGATAACTGATTCCCAGTGTAAATGACTTCCATGGTAACTGAATCCCATTGTAAAAGACTCCCAGTGTAACTGAATCCCAGTGTAATAAATCCCAGTGTAATTGACTTCCAGTGTCATTGAGTCCCAGTGTAAACAACTCTCAGTGTAATTAAATCTCAATGCAATTGAAAACCAGTGCGAATGAACGTCACTGTAATTGAATCCCAGTGCAGCTGTATATCAGTATAATTGAACTCCAGTGTACGCCTAACCGTTTTTTGCACAGCTGTCCAGCTCAATTTCACTGCAGCCAGAGTCCTGCTGTTTCTGCTGAGGAGTGAGCTGCATGTGGCAGGGCAACAATTAAAGGGCCGGACACGTCAAATTAATTTATTAAATTGCAGTCCAAACACATTAGAGGAGAGCCAGACAATGCAGAGCTAAATGGCATGGATTTCTGCAGCCTAGAGATATAGTCTCATCGATCGCAAAGTCAGCACCATGCCAACTCATTCACTCTCTCTCTCTCTCTCTCTCTCTCTCTCTCTCTCCCCCTGTCTCTCTCTTTGACATGTGCCGACACAAACTCTAACAGTGGGTCAGCTGCCTACTCTTAAATACCTACATTTACATAAGCAAAGCTGGATCTAATGACACAATATGGGAAGAGAACAACTGCATCACATTTACTTTGGAAAGTTTCTGAAGTTTGCGTAATGGTGTGATTTTTGGCCAGAGGGGAATAAGGCCATACAGAAAGGTCCTCCATTGCTTAGAGTTATATGAAGGGCAGCTGTTAGCTGAGCTCAGTGTGTGAGTGTTAAAGATGAATGCTTGGCAGTGTGTGCGCGCGTGCGTCTCTGTGTGTGTGTTAAAGAAGCTGAATGTAATGCTGCAGCCTCAGGGCTTTCATATCACCCAGAATTCCACAGAGACCCCAATTCTGCAATATTCCCACTTTAAGGTCTGGCGAACACCCACCCTGTCGCAGATGCCCAAATGGAATCCAGTCTCCAGGCAATTCACACACACACACATACCAGTCTGGATGACAGGAGGAGTGTGTGAGTGAGGTGCAGCCTGTCTCTCTCTTCCCTAGTGGGCTACACACGCACACCAGGCTAATTTTACCTCCATCAGCCTGGAGGAGTCAGTGGGAGTCTGCTGATGACCAACTGGCCTCCACTCAGTCTTTCTCTCTCTCTCTCTGTCTCCCCCTACTCTGCACGTGTGTGTATGTAGCACTATTCAGACATAATAGGTGTTACATGTGGAGGTGGGATAATGTAGTTTAACCACAGGACACCTGTAATCTTTATGATTGATTCAGACAGAATGAATCTCACTATAAATTATTAAGGCTGTGTTCAAAATATTGATACAACATACTGTGCATAAGCTGGTGGTAAGTAATGGATGTATTGATATCTATCAGGGATGTGCGATACCACTTATTTTCTTCTCTATCCCATACCTACAAATACATGCAAACATAGCAGATACTTTTGAAAAGGGAAAGGGGGAATTGCATTATTGTTAAATAAATTGCCAGCATTTTCTGTGCAGAAAATGATCTGCCAATAAATATCGTTCACTGTGTCTCATGTGGATGCGACTACGAGAGTCCTTATAGGAAAGTCTGTTCACTCAACAGGCACTTTTGCAATGCCGCTAGGCTGTTACACTCATCTTTAAAAAAATGTACCCCTGAAAGGAATCAAGCGACAGGAATGAAATTGGTGGGTAGGTTTCACATTGTGAGACATGCAAATAATTCAAGTTTCATGCTCGGCCCCAACTCTCATGGAGTGACTCAGAATGGCAGCGGGTCATCTTCAGTGATGAGTCCCACTTTTGTCTTGGTGGAGATGACCAACGAATCAGTGTGTGGAGGCTCCATGGTCAGCACCAAGATGATCAGTTTTCTGTCACATGTCATATGTCCAGAAGGCCAGGTGTCACTCCACCTCCACCCCTACTACAAAATCTGCAGGAACTGTGTAAGAATATTCAAGCTGCATGGGATGGATACTACATACTGAGAGACACTGCTTCTGTATGTGTAGCTCAATAAATGAAATTGAAAAAGGGATTGAAAGGGGAGGAGACCAAAATGTTTGAAACTGATAGTCAGATTAGCGTTTTAAAAGATATTTTCAATTACCTGATAAAGTCTGCTAAAAAAAACCTTTATAAATAGTTGGTAGTGTTTGGCTCAGTAATGCACCAAAAAATTTGCTTGTTTTGGCTTGGGCACTTACACAGATCTTCACAACAATGGAGAACTTTCACTGATAGTGCCAGAGTATCATCAACCCTTCCCTACTGGCAGTGTAACCAGCAGACCCTTGTTTCTTGAGCAGGATGCCATGTTACAAGCTTTCCCATTCATATTTCTACTAGTGACCATCTCTACCATCTCCTTTGCAATATATTAATGATCAGAGGGTGAGGGTGGAAAAGTAGTATCTACTAACACGCTTGGCTATATTTTACCTAATCAGCTTACATATATGCTAATTCCAAATACATTCATAAAAAGAAAAAGAAATCTCTGTGCATAAAGAGCAAGGCTGAACTCCAATATTGAATACCTGTCATCTTCGATCCCTTAGACAGCATTGCATTAGAATCTGGCATGCTTCTGTAATGAATATAACCACTCAGGCTCTGGAATGTATCGGAAAACCTTTGTCAGTAAACACGGTTTGCATCTACAAATGCAAGTTAAGACTGTACTACGCAAAGTGGAAGCCGCATATCATAAAATCCACATACAAACGGAGAAACTGTCCAACCCATTCACTGCATGAAACCTTTACTGTGTCATTTTTACTCTACATGTAAAATAGTGGAATACGAGTGAAACACATGAGATAGGACAACAATGGCTTGAATGGGGCCACAGAGAAAAAAATTGAATACTTCTTTGAGTGCCTCAATAAACAAAAAATGCAAAGACTTCTCCTCCATAGAACACGATGGCATTTTTACCAACATGTCCATTTGCACAAGATTAATATTGTTTAACAGTGATTTCTACACTTCACTTTAAAGTGGGCAAAAGGCACTAAGAGGCAGGAGCATCTAGTCCATAAAAATGGCTGACATGGTGAACTTCAGATAGAAGTTAACAGAATTAAACAGTGGTAATAATTACACCCCTCCACCTCCCCATGTAAAGTAATTCTGCCTGAATAGTATGTTTCTCTTTTCACGTCTCTCTTATACCCCTTTACCCACACAGATATACACTATACTGTCCTGTTATTGAGTCTCTTTGCACTTACACTCAGGCTGAGTCAGTCCAGAAAGAGTGGACGCAGGGCATTGGGGAATTTAATGGTCAGTACAGTTCTGATTCTGCTATAGATCAGAACTCTATTGATTGCAGTTCTTAAAGCAATAGTTCAGCAACCTGGAATGTAGTTCATCAGCTGAGACATTTGGTGCCTGAAGTTTACTTCTCAAATTTTAAACTAGAGCTACATGGCTAATGTAGCTGTGTGAAGCAATGTGGCTAACCTGAGCTACGTAGTTTATAGCTCACCATTTGAGATGAAATGAAGAGAAAAAGACATATTTTTCCACAGCTTTACTTCTCTTATGGTGCTTCAGACTGAAGGAGCTATAGAACTTACTAGTTAGGTATGTTAAAACTAGATCTAGAAATAGGTTCTAACTAGAAGCATTCATTTTGCTATATATACATGTTGTTGAAGGCTTTTTATTAAGTATGAGTGACTACAATTTAACATAACAGTGGCTCACACCTTTTCTAAGTGGAAGGCCTACAACACACCCAGCATGGTCATGGAGAGATACCTTCCTGCAGAGTCTAGTTACAACCACAGACACACCTTCTCTGAGTAGCTTATTTCTTCATAAGTCCTTGAAATGCAATATGTTGGGTATGGGGCATGCATCATGTTAAATGCAGGTTGGAACTAAACTCTCCAGGAAAGTAGATCTCCAGCAGAAGGCATCGTGACTACTGACCTACAACAATTGACACTGTACTGTTTGCAGTATTGGTTCCACCTTTTCAGAATCATAATTCCACGTTTGCCCCCACATGGAGGATCTTTATGACATTTTATTTGCTCTTCAGTACTCACTGCATGACAGATAGATCCTACCAAAGCCTACCCAGATTTATCACAGACTTATGCAATCAAATGGGGAAAGAATATTTTAAGAAGCTGATTTTTAAAGTGAAATATCACATGCTTACTGTGAGTGCTCTCACTGTATTATGGACAGTTAAGTCATACCCACTTGACCGAACTCTGCCTCCTTTTGTCAGCTCTCTAACCACTACACAGCCACTGTTGTTATCCTGTACATCTTTGGTTTGCTATCAGTGTACCAGTGTTTGAATCTGAAGTTTCAGCTGCTGTTAAAATAAACAAATAATTTGGACAAGGAAGATTGCCTTTTCTATCCATATAAATCATCCATCCATCCCTTCATATAAACATACACCTTCTTGGATTGCTTAATCCAGCTAGGGTCACAGTTGCAGTAAGGAAAGCAGTGAGGACCAGATGGATCCCATGCCTCCCACAAAAAATCACAGGGAACATGGAACATGAGCCTTCTCCAAGGCTTCTACCTTGGAGCCTTCTACAAAACACATGTAGACTGGGTTGGCAAACTCCCATGTCCCCGCAACAGTTCACACAGGTGAAAGGCTTGTGCATTGCTCCATGACTGGAATCTGCCTTGTTCCTACTGAATCCAAGGTTCAACTATCGGTCAGAGTGTCCTTTCCAGCACCATGGCATAAAGTTTCCCAGGGAGGCTGAGCAGTGTGATAACCCGGTAGTTGGCACACACTATTCAGACTTTCTTAAATATAGGGACCACCTTCCTGGTCTGCCAGTCCAAGGGTACTGTTCCTGAGGTTCATGCGACGTCACATGTATCAGTCATGACAGTATCAGTATTTCCAGGTGATTCTCATCAACCCCTAGCGGCTTGTCACAGAGGAGCTTGCCAACTATCTCAGCAACCTCCACCAGGGTAATGGAGTTTGACACACCAGAAGCCTCTGGCCCTGACTCCCATGAAGTAAGCATGTTTCTCGGGTTAGGAGTTCCTCAAAGTGCTCCTTCCACCGACCAGGTCAGAGTTTTTCCACCTTTGTGAGCAACTCAGAGTTACCGGACGATTGTCCAGAACCCAAAACCTCTTTGAAGACAACAGAAATAAAAATAATAATAATAATTTAGCAATCAGGTTTAGACCAGGCAGGCTGTTCTTTCCAGTCACTCACCTCCAGGTTATCCAGTCATTGCCAATGTGAGCATTGAAGTCTTCCAGCAAGACTATGGTGTCTATATATGTGGCCCACTTGCTCCAAAAAGGCTGAAAACTCCGAACTCTAGCAAACTTCAGATGCCATCAACTACATTTGGCGTAATGATTTAAGCCATTTGCTGGGTGAAATCCAGAATTCAATATACAGTTTCTGAACAACAGAAGATAACAGTAGAGAATAAATGGATAAACCAGATGTCTTGTTACTGCTAAATTCTGTCTGTGTAAAATGATTAGCATAAGGTCCATGCAAACAGATGTGTGACTTTTTTTTATATGATTATCCCTACGGTGAAGCTCTCCAATGTTGAAGTCCATTAAAAAAATGACTTTTCTGTTTTCTGCCAGCAGTCTGTGACATTTTGCTTAAAAAGCAGGGCAGGAGGTCCGCGCGGGCCTCATTTAGAGATGAACCAGTCAACAACAAATGAGGAAAAAGAGAAGTGAGTGGTAAGGGGCGCAGAGTATGGACGTGTCCCAAAGTGACGCGTCCATTAGCCTGTGAAGGTTAAATATGTGTGATGTGTTGTGTGGTGGCAAACAGTGTTGAGGGCAGTAAGCTGGACCGACCATGCGGTTTACTGGCCTCAACCTGGCTCTCTAGTATGGTAAACTATTTTGGCTTTTAATCACAGATTCTTGATATGAGAAATTTAGTTTTAAAAAAAATTATAATGTTAATTTTAATGCAGTCCACTCTACTAAACTGGTTCAGGGTCAAACTAAAATATATATTTTTAACCATCCTATACTTTAAATATGTCACAATTCCTGCCCAAAATGCAGGAGTCAGTTTTTAAAACTCAATAAATGCTTGTTTATGATGGTCAGTTATTAATGTAAGTATTACTGAGCTCTACTAAAGCCTGAGCAGATTGATAAATCAATGTGATGATTAGTGATTAATCTCAGTGTTACTGAGCTCTGCTAAAGTAGACTGACCAGTGTGAATGTATTATAAGTAAAAATTATAATGAATTAATTAAGTGTTGGTGCCTTGGTAAGTAGATCATAACATTATTCTTGTAAATATCTTCATCTGAATACTTCATTTAGCAGAAGGCAGAAAACACCCTGGACAGGTGATGTCAATGTTAACATGTGGTAATATGATTACAGTTATTAATGTAAGTATTACTGAGCTCCATTAAAGTCTGAGTAGGTTGATTAATTAGTGTGATGATCAGTTATTTATGTCAGTGTTACTGAGCTCTGCTAAGGTCTGAGTAGACTGATAAATTAATGTGATGATCAGTTATTAATCTCAGTTTTACTGAGCTCTGCTAAAGTCTGAGTAGACTGATAAATCAATGTTAAAGTATCATTATTCATAAGTATTAATTATAAGGAAGTCATTAAGTGTTGGTGCCTTGGGTTTAAGTAGATCATAACATAATCCTTGTAAATATCACCGTCTGAATACTTCATTTTAGCAGAAGGCAGAAAACACCATTGACAGGTGATGTCAATGTTAAAATGTGGTAATATGATTTGACATATTGACATTAAAATGATAACATGTATTACAATGAGATATACCAGATGTGATTTGGATTTGAGTCTAAACAGAACAAATTGATCTCTTCAGTGTTCACAAGTAAGAACTGAATTACAGTGTAATGATTACAATTTCAACATGCTGGAATGTAATTTTTCTTGTTTAACTGATGTTCTGATATCAAAAAACTGCAGATGAAAAGCTAAAATGGTTTGCCCATATCTCCCCTGCGAATGCACACACACAGACACAGTCATGCTGAACACATAGTTCAGCGTTAATGCTGAAGGGAATAATTGGCTGTGTATGGATTCCACCGCTGCAGTCTGTGCTTACACTCAAATAAGCTAATATGTGCCTAGCATGCCTTCTGATATAGCAAGGGTGAGAGATTGATGTGTGTGTTTAAAATATTTACTGTGTGTGTATGTGTGAGTGTGTGAGAGTGAGTAAGTGAAATCACATATGTTGCAGATCTGAAAGTTTATGCTTGTCTGAATTCATTAGCAAGTTAACATTTACCCAAAAACACACACAAATATCCACACAGTTTTAAAAAAATGATAATGTAATTTAAAATGTGCAATGTGAGATCCCATGTTTGAGTTATGGTTTGAGTTATTTAGCTCTAAAGATCTGTAAATAGCAGTTACTCAGTCATATAAGAGTACTGTTATTGTAGTGAGGATTCACCCGAATAAAAGAAAAATAAGTAATAAATAAAAGTTCACAGTAATTATTTACTTGGCTAAAATTACTTGGCCAATAAGTGAATTGCTTCTTTCAGTGTCTTTAGCAGTTATTAAAGCACTTTGAGGAAGCAATAGCGCCAGACTCAAAAACTACACAGAGTAACACCATAGTGTGCTCTGAATTGGATTCTGTGGTGGCTAAAACATGTATGGCTGTACAAATTCAATAAAGCTGCTAGATAGACAGTCCATTTTTCAGATCATAGTGGTATTTGACGCTTGAAAGAGGCCGCACCTTTCCCATGATGAGGTCATGGTTTCAGCACCATCAGTGGACATGCCCCCAGTATTTCCGAGCAGAGAATGCTGCTTATTATTTCCTGCTTTTGGAGCCTAATTTTATATACTAAGTCAACATATTAGGTTAGCTATTGATATTAAGTCAGTTGAATGTTAGCTTGCATTAGCTAAATTAGCTAGCTATCAGAGACTCACAGTATAACATAAGCAGCAATTTAAGTTTAATAAGAGGTAGAGAATGCTATTGGTTAGCATTAGTAGTAAAAACATATTAAAAGTACACAGTAATTATTTACTTGCCTAAAATTACATGACCAACAAGTGAATTGCTTCTCTTAGTGTTTTTATCTCTTTAACAGTTATTAAAATCTGAGTAAAGTAAATTTAGCTAGGCTATCAGCTATGCGGTACTTCAAGCAATCGAGAGCAAGCAAGCCTACCAGAATCAAAGCTCAGGCAAAGTAAGCACTTGGATTCTAAATTGGATTCTCTGATGGCTAAAACACCCATGGCGATACAAGTCCAACAAAGCTGTTTGACAGTGGTATTGGACGCTTGAGAGGGGCTGCACCTTGCTGCGATTGGATGTGGTTTCAGCACCATCAGAGAACTCGCCCCCTGAGTTTCAGAACAGAGAATACTGCCTTTTTTTCCTGCTTCTGGAACCTAATTTAATATACGAGGCAATTTTTTTAATCATTCAAATTTAGCTTTGTGGTTAATAACACATTAATCTTAGGTGTGACAAACTTACTGCTGTACATGGACTTTAAAGACTACAATAGTGGGGTATATTGGAAACAGTAATATATATGGGCTAACTACAGTACACTACAGTTACATTGGAAACATGACTGATCCACTGTTCTGGTAGTTACTGCAGTTTAAGGGGTAACCCTGCAGTTTAAGGGGTAAATGTGTGTTGTAGTATTTTGTTTATCGCTGAGTGTTGTTGTATCCCAGTAGTTGAGTTGAAGTGGGCCTGAGGCTGCAGGGGGCCAAGTTGAAGCCCTAAGGCTGAGACAAGAGGAATCTTCAGAGAAAAGCTCATGGCTGCAGGACCCTCAGGCACCAGACCTATCTATCCATGCTGAAATGTTTTAAAATATGATGCATGTTAGGTTGTTTTGCGTATTACTGAATATTAGATAACAAATTACTTTGAGAGGGATTTTATGTTTTTTAAACTTCACATAAACATTCAAAGATACACATTAAAGAGTACAGCTAATATCCACCCCAGTAAATTGAGCTGTTATTTATACTTACAGCGCTGCTATGGCAGTGGAAAGGAACGGAAAATGTGTTTTATTGAATTTGGCTGCTGACCTGATTTGAGTGGCAGACTCCACTGCACTCAGGGTTTACTGCAAAACACACACTTGCAGGGATCTCTACAATATGACCATCCACAGAGGGGGTTCAGGGTTTATAGAGAGATTTTATCTTTACTTAGTGGACAACAGATCTACAGATCTGGCACATTTAACTTGATGTTATAATTCTAATCTAACTAGAATGCACTATTAGAGGTGATTCAGTTCACTCTGCCAGAAAATGACCAAAAAGTAGCTCTAATTTCTGCTGGTCCCTATGTGATTTCTGTCCGTCCCTATGGGATTTCTGCTAGCCCCTATTAGGTTTCTGCAAGTCTCCTTGGGATTGCTAATAGTATCTTACTGCTCAGTGGTAATATTAGACTTGAGCCCTATTCGGACAGGATTAGTTTTACATTGGGAGGCGAGATAATGTAATTATTACCAGCGTTTCTCAGTGATTTTAGTTCCGTCGGAATGCGCCATATTAGTCATTTTTACCGATGAGCCACAAACAAGCCACAAAAGTAACCTCAGGTTACATTAAAATCCTGTGCAAATCGACATGTAGGTAAATATTCCATCATATCCTCTGAGAAAGAAGTTTTGCATGTTTTTCTGATGTATGGAGGTACTCGAGAAGGTATTTAGATTTGTTGTGCATAGCACAGATACCTTGGGTTATTCAAATAACAGCACTCACAGCCAGAAGGCAACCCTTCTGGCAGCTTTAAGTAAGTCGTTGTGTAGTGTAGCCTATAGCCTGTATATGCATTATAAACATGCATTATGAGTTAGCTTCTAATTTTCAAACTAAAATTTCGTTATTAATATAAGTAGATTATAAGATGGTTACCATCCTTGACTTCAGTGGTCACAGGACACTGCCCACAGGTTAGCTGAATTGTTTTGGTTGGTGGACTGGTTTGGTTGGCGAAGAAACATTTCTTTGGAGGTGAAAGCAGTGTGTACATCGAGTAGCCTCCACCATCTCAGTCATTTATGCCGTCCTGGAGTAAAGACTGACTCAAGTTTCATTTCACTAGCCACACCCAGGCATAATTACTGCCAGGGCTCACTGGGCGGAAGGCAGGAAACACTCTGGACAGGTCGCCAATCCATCACAGGGCACACACACAGACACTCACACCTAGGGGCAATGTAGAATCTCCAACTCACCCAACTGCATGTCTTTGGACTGCAGGAGAAAACCGGAGCCTAAGAATAGTCCACCAACTCAAAATCCAGTCGGCAGTGTCCTGTGGGTAGTATCGTGTGACCAGTGATGGAGGACTAGGGAAACTGTGCAGCAGTGGAGAGATGGCTGTCCACTTACTGTCCACTCTATTAGAGAGTTCTTGTTTACAGCTCAGCATTGCTGCATCATTGCTGGCTGGATGTTTTTGGTTGGTAAACTATTCTCAGTCCAGCAGTGACAATGAGGTGACCTGAAGGCAAGGCAAGGCAAGGCGAGGCAAGTTTATTTGTATAGCACCTTTCATACACAAGGGCAATTCAAAGTGCTTTACATAAAAGAAAATGCAAAGACATTAAAAGAAAATAAAAAGCAAAATAAATCATTTAAAACTCATTAAAATATCATTAATCATTAAAATCATTCAATAAAATATAATAAAATGAAAAAGCAAGAATAAGAATGAGAAAAGTGCCGTTACAGGAAAATAACAGTCATTTGAAGGTGGAATGACCGCTCATAACAGCCAACACTAACACAGGTTTTACAAAATCTTCATCTGCATCAGTTAAAGCTGGTAATAATGACAATAATGCACATATCCCTGCCTGTTTGGTGTGACCTCAGCATTTCAGTACATCATCCCTATGGTGCTTCAGTGTAGGCATGGCTATGGAGCTCCTGACTGATGTAGAAGCAGTAGTATATATATGTGTGTTTGTGTGTGTGTGTGTGTGTGTGTGTGTGTGTGTGTGTGTGTGCGCGGGCACGCCAGACCTCCTTTAGGTTCTTATTGACACACTGAACCCTGAGCTGGAGTTAAAAAGCTCAGAGGAATCAGAGCTGCTCCACCCTCGGAGGAAATGGCCAAAGGGTCAAACTTCTACGCCCACCAAAACACAATACACTCTTATAGACACTCACCCTGTCTTTTTCTTTCCCCCGCTATCTAGCTTAGACCTTACAGAGGCTACACTGACTTTACCAGGCTGACGTGCAAAAAATCAGATTTTTTGTTCTGTGACACAGAACAATTTTTTTCAGAGCAGTGTGGAAACTGCTTTTACATGTGGTCCCAAATTGGACACATACCCAGTTTGTTGCCTTGGGACCTTAATGAGAGGGGAAAGGTTGAATTTCATTTATTCATTTTCTTTTTTTTTATAGCCCATTTTTTACACAGTGGTTTGTGGAAAGTGACTAGACTTTCTGGAGGTCATTTAGATGTTTGTTTAGATGTATGTATTAGCATAAGCTACTGTTTTATGAAATTGCAACCCAAATGGTTACACTGGATCAGAATTAGGAAAGGAGGTTTTATACTCATCTGATTCAGATGTATAAAAAATGTAGGACAAGCATAATAAGACATTTAGAAATAAACCACTGCCACTCTTCTGCGACTGATAAACGGTCCTCTCTGACCGATAAACAGACTGACAGCAGAGGCTAAAATGTTTCACTCTCACATTTCAATATTTCTCATGAAGAGTAAGCATGAGATTTTGACACATTGTTTGTACAGAGCAGGAGTCGCACAGTTTCAGAAGTCTGCAGTTATGTGATGAATGTCGAGTCGTAGTCGACTAATCGCTGATGACATCATGAATAACACCACAGGAGAACAGGAGAAGGGAATGGCTTGCAACAAACAACTTTGAAAAGTCCAACTTAAACTCCACAGGTCAATAGAGCATGGTGTTCCCTTTTCAACAAGCCCTGAATCACATCGCTAGGATTCAGAAAACCACAGATACAGACCCAGGAATCTCTTAAATTTGTAGACAGCTTGGGCAGGCTTGCTCACCTGTGCCGGAGGTCTGATAAATGTAGAGCATTATATCTTCAGTAAGTTTTTGCCACCTTTTCAATGAGTCCTGGATCACAGCCCTGCTTCATCTTGAAATGTATTTTTTGACTTTAGATTTATTTATTTATTTATTTATTTACTTATTTATTTGTTTAAAGAAAGAAAGAAAGAAAGAAATGTGATGGCCAGTAAAATATAGAAGAAATATTTAAGATTCTGCACCATTTCAAGGTCACCATTTAAATTTAATCACATTTGTGACACTAACCATGTTAAGTACATGCCTTATACAAACTGAAGCTTGTGTTCGGGTGATTCTCAGGTGGATCTGATCTACTCATCAAAGTCTTTCGGAGCAACAGTAACACACTTTAACACAAACTAACATGCCACAGCCACATCAGTGACACTGCAGTGCTGAGAATGATCCACCACACAAATAACATCTGCTCTGCAGTGTAACAAGTGGAAGCAATTGCATACATTTTACTCAACTCTGTTATTTCAGTACTTTGATTGAAACAATCATTTGTTCAAAGTGCTTTTTTTAGGTTGAATAAACCTAATTCATTTGCTTGTAACAAACTGAAGTTGGACCAATGAAATACTTTTTACAGTGTGCTGTGGTCCTCTGGGGGTCCTGACCATTGAAGAATAAGGAGGTCTAACAAAGTATGCAGAGAAACAGAGGAACTACATTCTGTAATTATAGAACTACAAAGTGTTATTACATTGTAAGTGGATCTGATATATGGACACAGTGTGGTCAGAAGGTAGGAGTATATTTTATTTCTTATCAGAGCTGTGTGTTAGCTGCTTTTCAAGCTTTTCATCTGCAGATTAGCATTAGTGTGTGTGAGCATGTTATATAGTGAGTGTGTAGTAATGTGTGCGTGTGTATGTATGTTTGTGTGTGTATGGAGTTGATTGCAGTATATGGAGTCTTTTTCTCGGTGTTGTAATGGATTTCACACTATTTCTCATCTGCTCCTCTTAAGCATACACATGAAACACTTTTAAAATTATTGGCATGCACGCCTTGCCAGCTTAAATAATGTGACAGCACGGATTTGTTTAATTCTTTAGGTATTTTAAACAGACTGCATACAAATGGAATAAAAATTGAAGGATGCTTTGAGAAAGGAAACTCTAGAGACATTAAAATGAATTTAAAATAGAGAACAAGATAAAATATGTGCTGGATAAAAGGGAGAAATCTGTGAAACAGTACCAAATACTGTGTTTGATATTGCAACATTTAAATAGTTTATTATCTGAGCCCCTGTTTGAATTTAGCACTGGTACTTATAAATATACAGACCAAACACCATCAAAACAATGAAATATATTCAACTTTTACTCAAACAGTGAAATATGAAAAATACCCCCCAGCTAGGCCTCAGATGTAACAAGTGCAATGGCTGTGACCATGACAAGATAGATCACCATCATGTTTAGCATGTTAAATTGCAGTACAGTTATTCTGGTACTAATCCAAACATTACATTAGAATTCTACAACGAATTATTCAGCAGCTACAATGAATTCTAACTATTATACATTTCTAAGCAACAACTATTAAACTAATTAGTACGTTTGTAAATCTGTTATGTGTGAGGTATTGAAGTGTGGAGCCACATACACATACAGACCTTTAAACGGGTCATAGAATGGAAAACTCTATTTACATTGTCATGGTTGAATAAGGAGAGCTTGGTACATAGAGCTCACATACCGTGTCCCTCAAACACTGTTGTCTCCTCTTTCAAATACAAATCCCTCATGTACAAAAGCAGGCAGTAAAACAGGCCAATTTTAAAGTCCTAGACTGTAACATAACAGTCTTGATTTGTTAATATTTATGTCCCCAAATTTTACGTACAGCAGCAGACATTCCATTAATATATCGTCGCTGTCCAATGAAAAACATGTATCTCCACTTTTGTCCATTTTTACTTCTAAGCATCATTTGAACACATCACCTGCTGTTTACATTGAGTGAGAATCTCATGATGAGTGGACCAACAGAAATGGCCCAAAACTGTTTGGAAAGATGTCTGGTTCCATTGACTTACATTAAAGTTAAATGAGGTTTTTGGGCTCTCCTATAAAGTTGCCATTTTGGAGATACTTGTTTTTCTTTGGACAGCAACGATATATATATAACATGGAATGGAAAAACTGCGAAACAAGGTGGTAAATAGGAAGCCGAAGAGAGGTGCAGCATGACAACCGTAACCTGGAAGTAGCAGGCATGCCGTGAGATTTTACCCCCTTTTTGACGGTTGAAGTCAAATCGTCCTAAATGAAATGTTTCATAGTATGTTCATAACTTCAATTTAATGTTGTTGAAGTTTTATATTTTATATTGCTTCTGTGTGAGCCATTGTGTAAACCAGCAAACCAGAGTGGAGCTCATTAAAACTGTGTTGAGTCTTTACCCCGACTAAAGTCACGCACCTTGTAAACACATATATGTAGACATTAGAGAAAAATTTAACATACTGAAACAAAAATGCATTTAATGTCACCTTTAAATTTACATTGTTAAAGTTTGATTGCAAGAATTAAAGGTAGAGCGTGACAGGTTAAATGTAGCGTTTAAAGGGTTAATGTTAGAAATTAATGTGGTGCATGTCAAAATGTAAAGGGCTAAATTTAGATTTTAATTGGCTAAAGGTTAAAAGTTTGTGATTAATGAGGTATATGTTAGAATTTAAAGGGTTAAAGTTGAAGTTAATGGGGTAAATGTTAGAATTTAAAGGGTTACAGTTTAGGGGCTAAGTTAAAGCGTAAGGGGTTAACGTTACTGTTTAATGTGGTAAATGATATAATTTAAAGGGTTAAGGTTAGAGTTTACTGGGGTAAATGTTTGAATTTGAAGGGTTAAAGTTAGAGTTTAATGGGGTTGAAATTAAAGTGTACTGGGTTAAAGTTACAGTTTTAGTTACAGTTAAAGCTTAAAGTTAGATTTTTGCGGATTAATGTCACTTAATCTTAAAGGATTAAAGTTATGGTCGAAAGGGTTAAAATTAGAGTGTAAGGGTTTAATGTTATATCGTAAGGGATTAAAGTTAGAATTTAGGGGTTTAAATTTACAGTTAAAAGGGTCATAGTTTGGGTTAGAGTTTAAAGAGTGTAAAGTGTGAGGTTTTAGGGGTTAATGTTAGAATTAAAAGGGTTATAGTTGGACTTTAAAGGGAAAGTTGTAGTTAGAGTAATAAGCACCTTTTTAAGCATGATTTCTGTAGTACAAAATACTAGAAAATAAAAACATCTTTAATAAAACATGTTATAGACTCACGTTTAGCTGACTAATGCCTCATAAAACAGTGAGGATTTAGAACGTGAATCAGCATTTCCTATCTTCTGCAGAATATATGAACTCTGGCACTTGTTTTAACTGTTATTAGATTGTTACGCTCTTCTACAAAGTTAAGATTAATGTTTTCTCCAAGTGTTCCCTGTACGTGTGTGCCCTTCTCTCACATGCTTTATTTATGCCCTCAGTTCCTGCAGCACAGTTTCCAACCTCTGAATCTTTTTCTCTGTTTAAAGACTCTGTGCTGGCCCTGAGCAATAGACAACAATTTGCTGACCACAGAGAAACTCTGACAGGGCCATGAGGGACCCACAGCACATCTGTGGTGTGTGTGTATTTTTACATACATATTATCTTGGAGATAGAAAATAGAAAAAAGTCTAGCACTACAGAGTCTACTGCTAAGTTGCTACTAATTGCTGTCCATGTCCTTCAGCTCTGGGGACTTCCAGGAAACCATATACACACACATGCTGTGTGTAGCCTTGCTGCTTTATCATACACACGCTCAGTGTATATTTGCAATCCATTAGCTAGCATCCATATTACTGACACATCCCTATTAATCCAGCAACACTGATAAAATGGTATACCTTCTATAATATTGTTATGGTAATATAAGTTATGTTTGCAAGTTCAGGCCATGTCTTCAACCAGTGGTAGTGGTATGAGAGAAGACTGATTGAAGGAGGGGAGAGACCTCAGAGAACTTGGGCTGATGTTCTGGGCAGCTTCTGCCGATAACTGGAAAGTCAATACCCCCTCCCTTCAAAATTTAGGACTGAGGAACAGGGAGGAGCACAAAAACTAGATTGGAAGGAGGAGGGGTTTCAGGCATGGCCCTCCTCCCAAACTTCAGTTATTCCATAACTCCATTTTGCATGCCATGTGATGGTAGTAGGAGAAAAGAGGCCAGTGAGGGAAGAGAATTCTGAGAACTCTTAAAACATGGGCTGGAGTTCCGGGTGGCTTGTGTCTGAGGCTGGAGAGCAAAAACCTCAGAAGAACTCCAGGATTAATTCAGAACTGTTCAGGTGTAGGACTGAATGGGGTGTATGAAGAGCATGCTTGGTGGACCTTCAAAAGATGAGAAAGACAGCTGTGCAGGAATTTCTGTTCTGCAAGAACTGATTCTGTGTTGTGTTGGAACTTGATCCGAGATGGAGCTGAGCCGAGCGGAGTCAGAAATTAGTTACAGAGCTGAGTTGCATTGGAGCTGATCTGAAATTGGTCTGGACAGGGAGTGTATGCTTTGCCAGAGAATTTGGCCAGTTGGGTGTATCCTATCGAGGCTGCACTAGCCAGGGCAGCAGGTACAACAAAAGTGGATTTTAGCTGGGGATTTTAGACTGCATCAGTGGATGGAGCAGAAAGACGACCACAGGGAAGTCAGGAGAGAGTCAAGGTCTGTGGTAGTGCAGCTTTTAGATGAACTGGCATCTCATACCTGATTGCAGGAACTTTGTCATGGGAAATGGAGGTGAGGAAGTGAATTTATAGGCAGTGAGATTGAAAGAAAGAGGGGTTTCGGGTACGGTTCTCCTCCCAAACTTCAGTTATTCTATAATTCCATTTATATATATTATTATTTAGCTATATTAAGATTGCAATCTTGCGTTTCCCATCAGACAGATACAATAAATGCCTGAAAATCTGGGTGCTATGGACCAAAAATGATATCTTGGTATTTCTAGACTGGGTGGCAATGCACAATATACAGTATATATCTCTGAATCTCTGTTCTGCAAGAGCTGATTCTGTGGTGATAAGAACTGTAGCAGCTTGGGTAGTGGACTTGGTATGAGTGTGCACCAGCAGAATATGGAGAAACTGCATTCAGAGTAAGTGACTGATCAATTTAAGCATTTCAGCTAAAGCGTTTGGATTAGGTGTAGTGTGTTAGGCTTCAAATTGTTTGGTGGAGGAGTTTGTCTTAGGCAGAAAAGTGATCTACTTAAGTTGGCCATTTCTATGGTGCTGATAGTAGGCAGTGTTGCTGTTAAGCTTGTAAGATTAGAAGAAAGATGGAGCATTTTCATTGATTGTGGTGTAGTATTTTGATATTTGATAGCTGCAAGCTGCTTAATGGACATCTGGGTCTGAACTCCTGATGAGCAATCTGATGGCGACAGCTCTCCCAGTGACATGAGGAAGGAACCAGGACTCAGGAGGGGAGCCCATCCTCCTCTGGTCAACACGGTATTGCTAAGACTGTGTTACACATGGCAAGGGAAAGGACGTCCTGAATGGAATGAACACAGATAAGGACAGCTGCTGCATATGGGAGTTGGTGGGCATGATTATAGCAATGGAACCTGGGAGTATCGTGAAGTGTCAGATGTGAGAGGCAGTGGTAAAATACAAAGGGTTTGGCTGATCAGGTTGAAGCCTATCACATGGGGATATTGAGATGAATAGTGAAAGGCCTCAGACATGTGAACTGATCTGAGTGCAAATAGCAAAGTAAAGACAGAGCTGAGTTTAAATGGGGAAAGAGTTAAGATGGAGCTGAGTTGCAGAGCAAAGATCAATTTTAGGCAAGCTTAATTGCATTGTAGCTGATCCAAGATGGAGCATATCTGAGATAGGGCCAATCTGTAATCAAGGTGATTTAAGATCCAGCTGAATGGAGACAGAAATAAGTTGCAGAACTAAGCTGCATTGAAGCTGATTGAGTTGCGATGGAGAGTTAAGTCAGAAATTAGTTGCAGAACTGATCCAAGATCAAAGATTACTAGCAGAGTCGAGTAAGAAATGAGTTGAACAGCTGAGATGTGCTAGTGTGGGTCCAAGATGGAGCCAGTCTGAGATGGAGCCAATCCAAAATGGAACAGAGCTGAGTCAGAGATGAGTTGGACAGCTGACTGTACCAGGGCTGTTCCAAGATTAAAGCATTAATTGAGTTAGTAATAAGTTGCATTGGAAGCAATCTGAGGTGGAGATGATCCGAAGTGGAGCTTATCCAAGATGCAGCCACAACTAAGCTGTAGAGCTGAGTTGCATTGGAACTGATCTGAGACGGCGTTGATCTGAGATGGAGCAGGAATTAATCAGAAATGAGTTGCAGAGCTGAGTTGTGTTGGAACTTGATCCGAGATGGAGCTGAGCCAAGAAGAGTCAGAAATGAGTTACAGAGCTGAGTTGCATTGGAGCTGATCTGAAATTGGTCTGGACAGAGAGTGTATGCATTGCCAGATACAGGCAGATACAATAAATGCCTGAAAGTCGGGGTGCTATGGACCAAAAATGATATCTTGGTATTTCTAGGCTGGGTGGCAATGCACAATATACGGTATAGATATTAGTATTTTCTATGAAATGAGCCGAGTGGTGTAAACCATGCACTGTCCAACACTGGACTCTGGAGCAGTGGAAATGTGCTATCTGGCTTGTTGAATCATGCCAGTTGACAAGCATTGTAAATAGAAATTGCAACTGAGGAAATGTGGCTGATAAACAATAGGATGCCAGATCATAATATTCCTAATTCTTGTTTATCTCACTTTAGTTTTGTTTTGACCTTTTTATGTAGTTTAGGATTTTCTAATTGCATATAAGATGCGGTAAGATAAATGAAGGCAGGATTTGCTTCTGTAAGACATATTTGTAAAAAAACGTCACTTCATTTAGGGTTAATGGTGAACTTGTGAGTGCACATGGGGAGGATGAGAATGACCTTTTAATGGAAGGGTAATGTTCAATGGGAGCTGAGCCGAACACCCTAAAAAACAGCTCCAGAACATTATCCCTCCTCCACCAAACTTTTCTGTTGGCACTATGTATTTCAGTAGGTAGGGTTCTACTGGCTTCCCTCAAGCCCAGATTTGTCTATCAGACTGCCAGGTAGTAGGCATGATTCAACAAGCCAGATAGCACATTTCCACTGCTCCAGAGTCCAGTGTTGGACAGTGCATGGTTTACACCACTCGGCAGTCCACACTCGGCATTGCACATAATGATCTAAGGCTTGTGTGCAGCTGCTCAGCTAAGAAAATTTCATAAAGCTTGCAGCTATATAGCTGAACAAAGTTTAGTTGAGCTGTTATTTGAGTAATAGGTCTGATTATTTGATCTGATTGGGAAAAGCTTGATAGCAACATGAAATAGACACCAGTGTTAATGAAGTGCATTTGATTTACAGTACAGAACTATTATAATGGGTGAATTTATAGCTGATGTTTTTAGTCCCGCTATTACAAACCAAATGGAGTTACAAGGGATCATGTTTTCAGCAAAAATACTGATCCAGAAAAACCAATTGACCCATTAGAAACACGTAAAAACTCATGTTCATCAGTAGACGGTGTTCTTTAACCCTGATAAAGATCATTACCAGCTGCATCTCTTCTTTCTTGTTTGTGTGTTCATGACTCCTAACGCAGCACAAAGGCTAATGAAGCCACGTAGGCAGAGTAATGAAATCCAATATAAGAGACACTAAAGGAGAGGATAGTGGTGAAGGTTACATTTAAACAATTTAGCCAACATAGCCAGTAGAGCAGACAACAGAACCCACATCTCACCCAACCACACACAGTTTTTACACACAGGAGCAGATGTAAACATAAGTGAGTTTGTTAAAGGAAAGGGTTTGTAATAAGCAGCAGTGAAGGAGCTAAAGCTTAGCAGTAAATAGACAAGAACAAAACTGCTTCACTTCAACAGTAAAGGTGCCAGAAGGGGTTCCCTGGAGAGATTCCAAAAAAGAACAACTTATAGAACCTTTCCACTTTCATGCAGCACACACAATTCCCGGTAGGTCTGCCATGCTTAAAACTATTGCCCAATCACAAGTCAGAAAGGTGTTGAAGGTACACAGATCTAGCATGTTCTTTTACAAATTCTGTTCTCATTGAGACAAGTGACTGGCTTGACTGTTTATCCATTTGGAAAAAGGATGTAGAACGTGCTTGCTGTACTGTTTCACTGTGGTATCACCGTTGTATGTGCGAAGGGTCAAGGCGTGCAAGCTATAGCAATCGCTCTTTTGCAATTTATGTCACCCAGAGGTGGTATGCATGAAACAGGCCTCAGGATGCCCTAAGCTAACTACTTGCCTGATGATGACATGTGAGAATGTCCTGAAGGAATCTTTGTAGCACTGAACCATGTACTAGATAGGCTAACCCAAGATAGTGATATGTGTGCACAGTACAATTTAAAAATGTGCTGCAAAACCATAAACAGATATAAATGTATTTTTTCCTTCAGCTAATTCTTATTATAATACCGCAATATTATTAATCTGTTCAAATAAATGTTAAAACTTACATCTACCAGTGAATGTTTAAACATTTCTGTTATATTGTGATTGACTTTGTAGCATTTATGAATTGGCATGTTTTCCAGATTTACAGTGCATCTGTGAAGTGTACCTTTGGTGTTAGCTACCTAAACTAGCTGCCTAGCTATTGGTAAAAAATAAAAATTCTGCTACAGCATTTATGCTTTTAATCCAGGGAAGTAAGTGTCTGGCAGTGTCTGACAGTCTTGAACATTAGAAAAGTGAAGCTCAAGATACTGACTGTATACACACTGCAATTCACATGGGTCTGTGTGCAGGAACATAAAGCTGTGATGGTAATATTATAAAATGTGTTATAAAATAAAATAAAATAAAATGACATTTGATCTTATTTAACTAAAAAGGTAAACACAACACACAGAACTGTATGAATGTGTTGAAAACTTTTACTGGGAAGTGTCAGAGCTACCGGAACCATGGGAACGAGCAAGCATTTCACACTTTTTAGAGCATGTCAAACCTCTGGGTTTACCTGACACCTCCGATCTCCCAAACTCCATGTCCAAGAGTTCATTACCCGATGATGCCACTGTCACATGTCCCGAACTGTCCAATCACACCTCATTCTCTCGCCCCCCCCCCCACCTGAGTATTGATTATCACACACCTGCATCTCACCTCACCACTAGCATTTAAACCCCTCAGACACACATACACTGTGAAGTATTGCCAAACTCAGTTTGCATACTGAGCTTTCTGTCTTGCCTTCCCTGTTTATCTTCTCTGGTTCTGACTTCTCTTTGGTTCTGACTCTCTCTCTCTCTCTCGGTTCTCCCCTTTGATCTGGTTGCTGGTAATCCCCATTTGTTTACTGGTTTACCCTTTTGTCTTACTCCTTTAGATTTGTCTGCCTGTATCTCCTGCTCTCTGGTTTTCGACCCCAACCTGCCTCTCTGGTTATTCTCTCTGCTTTGTCCCCTCGGTAATGTTTGCCTAGTTCATGCTGTTGTGCTTTATTACCAATCTGTCTAATAAATCTCAATTGACTTTTAGCTTGGCGTGTGTCAATCTAAGTTTGTTAATCCTGACAGAGCACTGTGTTCAGTATTGGGAGGGTTACTTAAAAATGTATTTTGTTATAGATTGCTGATTACCTGTTACACAAAAGTAGTTGTAACTTAATCCGAAGGATTACTACATTAAAGTAGCATGATCTGATTACTGTCTGTTATTTTAATTACTTGTCTTTGTCTTAAGTTGTATGAATAAATAAAGACTCAACAAATAACAGATAAAAATCATTTCAAAAAGAATTTAACACAAGGAAAACACACAAAAACTGCACTGCTTTTATGCTAAGGATAGCAATATATATAGAAATTATTTTAATTTGTGTTAGTTTAGACATGTACACTCGAGCAGTGAAAAAGGTGACAGGTTCAGGAATCAATGCATATCTCCCCAAGGAACAAAAAATAGTTATTTATAAATATTAAATGCATTATTATAAATATTAGATATAATTTATTTAAACAGTAAAATGACAAATTGTGGTTCACTGAGACTAAAAGCTCTAAAACTAAAGCATAGAGAAACAGGTAAGCGCTGTGGTGTCATCCAGCATTCAACATGCAAATGCAATATAGTTCAATAATACTACACTTCTGTGATCAAACCAGTAGAAATATTTTGAGACCCCTCTTTAACAATCAATCTAAAAACTGCTGACTAGTCATCATGCAAGCTTTATCTGCTAAAAGACTGTACTGGTTCGAAAGGTGTCATACATGCGTCTTGTGTTTGCCTTTGCCTTTGATGATAGTAATTTATAGATGTTCTGGGAAGATGAAACATTAATTCGTATTCAGGGTAATCACTCTTTTTGTAATGTACTTGCAGTACTGTTAATTGTCTTTTTTCCTTTAATTGTAAGTTACTTTTTAACATATGTATGATTACATAACTTGCCCATGTGTTAGTTTGCTACTGGTGAGAATGTTTCTTTACCATGATCCACACCAAATGAGAGAGTACAACGACGTTGTACTGTCCGCCTGTTTAACATTTTACTCTTTACAGACTGTCATGTAGTTCCTGCAGCATGAGCTGCAAATTACACAATAAAATAATAGCAAAGATGTGCTTTTAATATTGGCACATGGACTGCAGAACATATTTTTGGCCAAGCGTCAAGAACCCAGTTGGTGAAATGTAATTATGAAGCAGAAATCAAGAAAAGTCTGTTATTATTGTTTTGTTTTTTTGATACAAATACATGATACGCATCTCTATTTTATACTTTCTGTTCATATTTTCATGTTGTCATTATGGTGAGTATGACAGTAACAGGGTAATTCCATCTCTGCAAACTTCCCAACAATCCAATTGTCACACTACTGGGTTTTCCCGGCTCCTCCGCTCCCCCGGACTCAACTTCCCAGAGGGCAACGCTCAATGACGTCACACCCACATGTCCCCAGTCATCCAATCAGCCCAGCTCTAGCGCTCCTGAGTTTTAGCCCAGCTGTATCCAATTTGGCCCCAGTATATATGCCTCTCACAACCACTTCCTCACTGCTCAGTTTTGCCAAACCTAGTTTGTGATTCTGAGCGTGTCTCCTCTGTATATTCTGATTCTGGCTTTTTGACTTTGATTTTGACTCCCTTTGGTTTTTGACTTCCTCTTTTGCTTATCCCTTGTCGGCTTTCTCTTTTACCTACTCTCTGGCTATCGACCTCTCTCTCGTTTCTTTGCATTCTTTTGCCTAGCCCTTCCACTTCCGTTACCTCGCTGCCTGTCTACCCTGGTTTTGACCTCTGCCTGTCCTTTGACTTCGATCTTGCCTTCTCCCTCTATGTTTGTTCATGTATTGTTTTTTATTGGTTTTTTTATTGTAGAATTTTATTTTTTTTTTTTATTGTATTTTTATTGGTTCTGTCATCATGAAATTTTGACACGATATAAAGGATAGCTGCTGTGGTCAAATGATGCAGAAAAATTCAAACTGATTTTGGACAGCAATGACAGAATAGAATTAGAATAGAATTATACTTTGATTAACAAATCATTAATTAATCATTTTCATTCTTCATGATGATTATTATTGTTATTATTATTATTAATTTTTTGTTTGTTTGTTTGTTTGTCTGCTTGAGATTGTAAAGCGTCCTTGGGTATGTGAAAGGCGCTATAGAAGTTGAACCTATTATTATTATTATTATTTATTATTATTAACAATGTAAAACCTTGATGACAAATTGATGTAAATAGGAGACTAGTGGGGCGATCACCCCTTGTTATAATAGCCCCATTTTAAAATAAAACTGTCTCCTGTTCCAGTTTATTTCCCCTGACAGTGAGTAGCTTTATGCATCCCCATCAACCCATGCACTGAGTTTATGAACTTTATTTGTTTTCACACCTAGTTTGTTTTCTGAACCAGACTTTGGGTTTTTGTTACATTGTTTATTTTTCATTTGTTTCACTTTGTTTACCTTGTAGCAGCTAAAATGTGTCAAATTATACACATCAGAGTTTGAAAGTGCTATGCTACTTTCATATTAGAGCCAAGAAGTGACCTTCTAGCCATATATATAATATATATATAATCCAGATATCCCCTTTGCATATATTGCTAGGATAAATATGTTATCCTGCCCCTGCTTGTATTAAAATAGAAGCACTTAATTAGGAGCGCCTACTCATTCTTTCAATTATTCAATCAGCCAGTCAGGTGGGAGCACTGCAGTGCATAAAGTCATGCAAATATGGCCAGCAACTGATGACCACTATCAGAATAGGGAAAGATGTACTAACGCTACTCCGTACTAGTTGAAGTAATAAAAAATGTTGTCTTCATGAGTGACTGGTTTGTGAGTTTGAGTTGAACCTATCAGGTCTCTGATGGTTGGCCAAAATACTATGTAGATTGTGTATTGTAAATGTCTGTATTTATTATGTATATGTAGAGTCATTGGACTGTCAGTCAGTTATGTGTATATTGGTACAGTACTAGAGAGACACAAACTGAAGAGTGTAAATTCCTTGTGTGTGTCAACATAATTGGCCAATAAACCTGATTCTGATTCTGAAAAGTACATTTTGCAATATATGTGCCATATATATACAGTCAAAAGAATCATTACACCCAGTTAAACTATTACCCAGTGATAGTTGCAAATAATTGCACCCAGAAGGAACCAACTGACAGGAATGAAACTTGGTTGGTAGGTCTGACATTGTGAGACATGCAAATGACTCAAGTTTCACACTCAGCCATGTATGCAAGCACTGGCCTTATCACTGATTGACCCAACCGCCACAATTGCAGACAAAGACTGCATTGGTGTCATGCCAGACTGTCACTGAGTGACTCAGAATGCCATGCCAATGACCATGTTCAGTGATGAGTCTCTTTTGTCTTGGTGGAGACAACCAGCGAATCCATGTGTGGAGGCAATGTGGTCAGCGCCAAGATAAACGGTTTGCTGTCATGCGTCACACGTCCAGAGGGCCTGGTGTGCGTCACGCGTCCAGAGGGCCTGGTGTCACTTCACCTCCACCCCTACTTCACAATCTGCAGGAACTGTGAGAGAATATTCAAGCTGCATGGGATTATCACAGGACAGCATTAGGAACTTCTACAACTCCATGCCGAGACATATGCATGTTGCATTAGCAAACATGGCAGCCCGACACCATACTGAAAGACACTACTTCTGTATGTGTAGCTCAATAAATATTGCCCATATCTAAATTTATCATCATTTATTGTTACTGGTAACCTTTATCTTCCTTCCCAATAGCATTGCAGTCTTCCTTCTGGGTGCAACTATTCTTTAACAATGAGTGTAGTATGAAGCCAGTGTTATTCTGTTGGTTTTTGACTTTATTGTAGATTTTCTTAGATTGTGATTCATTTAAGAGCTGCTGGAAGTGCCCAGCTCCTTAAGAATGGACACATGGGTCAACCTAAAGCTTCTGAAGAACAATGCTCAAATTAATTGTTCACAGACCATACCTGCAGCGATCTATGACCTTAAAGCCCCAGGAACACATTAATTTAATTTCTGCATCATATTTTAAAGGTCGTTATGATTTTAATTCCTGTTCACTTTCACCCCCGTGCTCTGTGTAGGTGCAGTGTATGTGCGTGTCAGCTTGTGGGAGGAAATTATGTTTTTGCTTTTGGGTTTTTTTGGTTTTCTTCAGTAGAGAGCCCATTGAGGTAAGTGAATTGGGTTTCAGTTCAGCCTTATGCTTGTGTATCAAACGTTTCTTGTCAGTAATTCTTGCCTCAGTGACCAAACACACTCTCTTTGCTGTGGAACAGTTAAGAACACAAAATACTGCCGCAGGAGACCACTGTGTGGGCTTATTGACCAAAAAGATCAAGCCTTCAGGGTCACATTCCGAGCTATAGAATACAAATCAGCACACACTAAACTCCAAAAACATGTCAGAGATTCCAGGTTCACCCGAACATGTGCACCCAAGGTGTCCGAGTGAATAAAGGCCCGGGGCGAGGCCCAGTGGCTGTTGGGATTTCCCCACAGCTGTGGATTTGAATTCATTAGGAGGAAAGAGCAGCACCTTTTGCTCTAACGGCAGGTCAGGCTCTCTCTGGCAAAACACGCCACTATGCAAATGCTCCACACACTTTGAATATGTAATTAATGGAAACTGGTTAATATGCGGAGCATCAAACATTAGCGAAATAGCATTGCATGCTAATCGGCAGCACAACAAAAGTGATGGAGCAGATCGTGGTTTTCTCTGGGATTTAGACTTCATTTCTGTAGAATATAAAGTAGAGGTTGGTCATGTTGAAACGAAACAGTTGTTCAGCCGGCATGATAAACACTAGAGGAACGAAAGGAGAATAAAAATGGTATTATGATAAAGAAGTGCTAGTTCCCTGGAACAGAATTTCACACCTCTGGGGTGTGTACATTGTCAAACACCAAATCTTTTAAATCTCACACATGACAAAACAATTTTGACTAGAAACTAATTGTATAAATGTACATATAATGTAGAGTTGGCCACTGTATGCTATGCAATGAGAGATACACCATATGGCCAAAAGTATGTGGACGCCATCACCGACCATCACTGTACACCATTCAAACGTTAGGGGTCACTTGTCATAATAATAATTGTTGTTCAGTTATAACTATTACAGTAAATATCTAATAGAGTGTAAATTAAAATGCAGTAAACTAGACACCAAAACTTAAACCAAAACTTTATTCATATTTTACAGTATTTTGGGAACAACATACATTTAGGACATGGTAAAAAAATATATATATATTGGTTTACAAATATGAGGTATTATGGATATCAGGTTCTTTATAAGTTCATTCTCAATGCTGTACAAATTTCTCTCACAAATCACCTACAGCTCTTTTTCTCAACAAAGTTGTCCGAATTTTAACAGCAAGCTATTTAAAATGTAAGGAGTTAGTTTTTTGTGGAACCATTTTATGCATGCATCCTCAAAGAAATTGGTTTTATGGTATATGGTAGGGTATATGAGCTTGTTGGACAGCCCATTTCATTATGGCATTAATAAGTTGTTGGCACCAACTTTTTGGCTACAACTGCCTCCCCTCTCCATTGAGAAGGCTTTTTCTACGACAGGGTATCTGTGGAAATTTATGTCCATTCATTCAAAAGAGCATTTGTGATGTCAGGCACCAAAGTTTGTTGAGTCCCTGCTCATAATCAGTGTTTCAGTTCATCCCAAAGGTTTTCAGTGGAGAATAGGTCCCTATTAGGTATGTTTCAGTCACAGGTGTCTGTCCAATGAGCTTATATTGCATTTAGCAGTCTTTATTGCATTAGTAGACTATGTCTGCTAAATAAAATGTCTCATACCTAAACATTCTACCTTTCACTAAGGAGACTATAAAATTTCACACATTGGAATTAATTGAACTGGAAAGGTACACTTCTGATATCTCATATGAGGAGCTTTTGCAAGGCATGAATTTTTGCCAAAGCATGGATTTTTCTTGCTTCTGCAAAGGAACCCTAAAATAATATAGGGAAGAGTTACCTTCCTCATTATAGAACTGGCACATGCAAAAATAAATTAACCAGAGCTGCTATTAAAGGCTAAGCTAAAAGTAATGGGAAATAAATGAGCTCACTACTACGATGCTGCACCTGCCACTGTATCCTAAGCATATACAAAAGTGTACATGCAATAAGACTTCAGCATGTGAGGGGTAAGAAGTAAAGGATATCAGCTAAGGCAGCTTTTCCCTGTAATAAAACTGAAGTCCTGCCATTTTCAATGCTCCATAAAGCAGCAGTGCTGTAGGACGCTGAGTGACCAGCAGAAAGCTAATGGACTTGTAGCTCGGGAGTGTTTGTTGACTCCAGAAAGCAGCAGAAGGTAATAACGCTGGCTCTTACTTTCAAAGACGTTTGTTCATTTGAGCCGGCTCAAGCGGTGCAGCACCTCCTGACCTCACTTCCACTCAGGGCTATCTCCACTGTCCAGCACTGTGTTTGGGTTAAACCTTAACAAGCCCTATGACCTTCAGTGTGGGCCGCGGACACAGGAGGAGAATATCTCACTCGGCTGCTCTCTTCCAATAATGCACAATCACACACTATGTGTGTAACACAGCTCAAGCCTTATCTTCTACCCTTCTCCACAGAACATTTTGCATCTCTTTGCTTACCAGCTTCCATTGTTTATTCTGTTTCTCTCTTTCTTCTGGTGCTCCCAGGGGAACAGAAGTATATGCCTGCATTTGCATTGCATTATTTCAGACTTTCACAAACACACACTTATTTGTGCACACAGTGAACACATGTTAGTGTAAGCATGTAATAAAGGGAATCCAAAGGGAAGCTTCGGGCTGAACTGGAAGAAGTGAAATCCCAGAGCTAATTAACATTGTGCTACTCTAACTTCTACCGGCAACCACTCACACTTCCAAACACCTGCGCAGGGGCAATTATCAGACACCATTTACATGTATTAACCGCACAAGACTGGACTTCTTTTCTTTTAAAGCTGACCCCTGCTCTCTCTAGCTGTGTTCATCACCGTCCCTATTAGGGCACGTCCTTTAGATGCTGCTATGGTTGGGGATTTAGGAGAGTAATCTGTCACGAAGTTGAGAAGAGATGAATCTACTGGTATCCAATAACGCAGTGTAAAGGATGAAAGAAAGACCCAGCTAAGCCTAATTACAGTATAAGTTGTCCTTCTAAACGCCCTGCTAATTAAACCTACTAATTGACTTGGGTGAGCATATACGGCCTAAAATTCCTGGCTCAGGCCTCAGGAAGCTGTCTGTATGGGTTGATGTCTGCATCAGTGGGCAGCTCACAATCTTGAGCAAGCATATTCTCAGTATTCTAAGCAATTTATGAATGTTCATACTGTCTAATTTTACTTGGAGCCAGCTTGGAGCTCCAGTTTATAGCCTGCATCTACACCAAAGTGGATCTACGCAGCACAAACAGCCTCTTTCATATTGATGTTGGAACATAAGTCTTTAGTTATGCCATATGAACTAGACCAAGGGTGCCCTATCCTAGTGCTGGAGATCTACCAAACTGTACAGTTTTGCCCCAGCCCTAATCTAACACAGCTGATCCAGGCAATCAAGGCATCCAGGGATTTCTGAAGGTTACAAACAGGTGTGTTGGGTCTGAACCTCTCAGGGTGGTAAATCTCCAGTACCAGGATTGAGCCTCTCTAGAGTACTAGAGGATACTCCTGTATTTGAGTTCATTGTTGATGAGCTTCTCTGGTCTAGATCACAGGTATGGTTTACATCAACAACATGATCTATTCATTCTGCCTTGAGGAGCACATAGGTCATGTGAGGGCCAGGCTACATAAGAGCTTCTGCCAACTGTTACCACATAATCAGAAACTTTGTCGTCTCATTTGACTACAGTCCACAAAGGTCCTGCATGCACACTGTTCAGGTCATCATTTGCAAATGAGGCATTCATCTCCCTTAAATGGTGGTTTAGCACTGCCTCCATCTTGCACCATCTTGTTCCATTTGAGTTTTTAATGAAGATGCCACCAAGGAGCAATGAATGCTCTTGTATTGGCTCCAGTCAAACTTTACCTGGCACCTGGATCTGGATGGCACTGGCTAGAGGGGGACTCCATCCATTTGTGGTGCACTCAGACCAGCTCAAACATCAGAAAGGCCCAACATGGTGCTCCTCACCAGGCCAGGTGGGCTCTTCACTCATTCACAGTTTACCATTTCCTGTTAATTTGTCAACAAAGCTAATGTCTCTGTTTATGATATCGGTGATTCTACCTATGGTTCATAGCCCATAGACTCTACAACAACACCTGCTCATCTGATGACCTGAGATTACATCTACATGGGTCCAATGGGAGACAGAAGGTAAGTAAGAAGACACTGTAAGAAGACACGTCCTGCAGCTTGTTTTTGCTTTGTTACCTGGACTATTGAAGCCATATCCCAACCTCAGCCTTTTGTGAAGCCTTACACTAATCCCATGTTCTTGTTCCTTGTGTCAGTGTTGGTTTTTTGCTTTGTAATAAACCTCTCACACATGTTCAAACTGGAGTTCAGGGTGTTCAGTTACAATTTGAGTGTCTTCTTTGCCTTTGACTTGCATCCTGGATCATTGTGAGCTGGATAGCTGTACTTTTTTGTGTCTGCTATATGAGTAGAGAAAAAGGCAATTTAGTGCTGAAGCGAGAAGCAAATGGGAGCTTCTGTACTGAAGCCAAAAGCATATTAAGAGTTTTGTGTGTTTCTGAGAAGCTTGTCTTCTTTTTTTTCTGAGAAGTGAACCTGATGAAAGCACATGCGATTGCACCTGTTCATTAATCAGTTTGCTTGTGCAGATGGCAGCCGCTGACAGAGAACGCAGCAAACTATCAACCGCTCTCCGCTAATTAATCCGCTGCTTTGAATAAGATGGGAAAATAAATAAATATATACATAATTTTAATAAATAATAAACATAAATTAACCTGCATTAAAAACGAAAGAAACTCAAAGACTGTTTTTGTTTGTCCTTCCCCGGAACTGTTTATTTGCTCATTGTTAAGCAATTAGCAGCTTGAATTTTTCTCACCTTAATGAAATTCCTTTGCGTTCTTCTTTTGGTGTGACTTTCAGAAGTGGAGTCCACTATGCTGTTTCTCTTTAATGAGATCAGGGCATATTTACAGCAGGGTGAGCTGGACCATGACAAGGCTGGCCATGGAAGATCACCCAGCTGGATGTCAGAAAGCGGACAGAGATAGAATATGTTTGTTATTAAAGTGAAATATGAAAAACACATGCCCAGCATAGTCACCCTGACAGTGAACGCACACCTCCTGCAAACCAACACACACTGACAAACCTTTACAATCTGCTGCTATGATCTCCTATATCACTAAAATCCAGTAGTTTATACACATATCATCATTGAAAAACAAGTTGCACCCAGAAGGAATCAACCAACAGGAGTGAATCTTGGTGTGTAGGTTTGAAATCGTGAGAAATGTGAATGATTTAAGTTTCATGCTCGGCCGCACATGTGACGTAAACAAGAATGAGCCTTGTCGCTGTACCTGCTGACTATGTAAGGTCATCCTGTTGTGCGTGTGGTCTCATGATGTTGTGCTGGTAGCATCCTTTGCACGTGAAGTATGCCTCAGAGAAGAGTTTGAAAGTTAGAGAGGGGTCGCATCATAGGGGTCAGGGAAGCGGGATGGTCTTATTGCCACAGAGAGACAGGGCGGACGAAAGCCCAACATGCACAGAGTGATCCCAACAACCACGATTACGAACATTCAGTGCCAGCACCATTGGCAGACAACTGCATAACGCAGGACTACATGCACGCAGACCAAACTGACTGTCATGGAGTGACTCAGAATGGCCCGCTTTTGTCTTAATGGAGACGACCAACGAATCTGTGTGTGGGGGCACCATGGTCAGCACCAAGATGAATGTTTGGTTGTCATGTGTCACACATCCAGAAGACCTGGTGTCACTCCACCGCAAAATCTGCAGGAACTGTGTGAGAATATTCAAGCTGCATGGGATGGATTATCACAGGACACCATTAGGAACCTCTACAACTCCTTGCCAAGACGTCTGGCATATTGTGTTAGCAAACATGGTGGCCTGATGCCATACTGAGAGACACTACTTCTGTATGTGTAGCTCAATAAATATTGCCCATATCAGTCTAAATTTATCATCATTTATCTTCCTTCCCAATAGCACTGCAATCCAACATGTCCTTCTGGGTGCAACTATTCTTTTGATGATGAGTGTAATATCCATAAGATCTAAAACCTGACCAACTCAATGTTTTTTTTACCATTTAAACCCCACATTAAAAGGAGAATAACTACCTGAAAGATAGATTTAGAAATAGATATGTTGCATATTAAAAAAAAAACACTTTTTGTTTTGTAATAAATAGTTTTACACGGTTATCCTTTTATGAAGGATGCAAAAAACAGTTTAACACTTTTAGATGTGATATAACATGATGTCAAGACTTTGTAGTCAAGACAAATCTTTGTTTATAGTTAATTCGGCAGGTTTTTTTTTATTTACTGAATGCATAATTCATATTCCATTACTATCTTACAGTAGGCAAGTTCATGTTCTATTATTATTCAGTGAATTAACTTCAGCAGGCTGACACAGTCATTGTTCAGCACTTGGCGAGTTATTTTAATGTGTTCTACTCATAATTATGGATTTTTAAGGGTGGCAGTTCATAGTCTACAGGAATGCCGTAAATTGTTCTCCACTGTTTTTCGTGTGATCTCTGAGGACGTGTTCAGCTTCATCACATGAAAGTCGATTAGCAAACAAAAATACAGTCAAATGAATATGCCAACTTATTCTGATTAACTTGCAAAAACTTAGGGGTGTTAGCAGCCTTTAGCCAATGTTAATTTGTATAACATCATTTTTTTACCTAGCATAACGTTTATCTTCTTGAACTTTGTTCAGTTCCCACTATTCCACAGTCCCTGTTTATTAGCTTTCAAGAATATTCATTATCCAGGAATATTCATCAGTTTATACAGCATAACAATTATGTTACCCGTTGCATGTTTGGAGACCTTTCCCCTCAGTTCTGGTCAGACAGCTCTGTGTTGATTTTATCTATATTGCTGGATAAATGGACAACAAAATAAAACAGAAGATAGTTCACCGGCTTCCCAAACAGAATAAACGAGACAGATAGGCTGTAAACCTAATGGCTACTTCAACATTCATTTTAAAAGCCTCAACATAAACCAACAAATCAACAACTCACCTATAAATTCACCTAGATACTAAAGAATCCCAGATATACATGTTAGATAGAGTACCAATTAAAAGTTTAGACACACCCAACTAAAAGGATGGTTTTGGTCTTAAAGACTCTACAGGCTTACACTTAACAGTTCCAGCTGGTGAGAAATCTGAATAATAAATTGTGATATACCACATATACTCTGGACAATATTATGTTTTCCGTATCACGACCCCTAATATATATTTTGTTGCGCAAGAAATGTTTATGTATTTAAACTTTAGTTCGCCTTTCAATCTAGTGAATATTCATGATGGACAGACCAATAGAATTTGTCCAAAATTGCTTAGAAAAAAATCTTGTTATATCAGTCTCCATTGCAGGTTTTATCCTCCTGTAAAGTTCCATTTGGGAGGTTTTTAAGGTGGACTGCATAATTCCATTTGTGCCATTTTATAGTTTGATATTTTTTGTCTTGTTTTCTGAAATAAAACATTAAGGAGAACCTTCTAGGAGTAGCCGTGACTTTTGATTGGTACTGATATTTAGGGTATATTAAAAAACGAGCTGCTAATTTGGCTAAGTAGTGAAAAACCTGAAGGTGATGCATGCGATTTTGATTGCTTTTGCTTTGCATAACTGTCAAGTTATTGGCAAAAGGGTCATGTGCATGTTTTAAATGATAGTAAAAGTATGCAAACAATAACCCACATTGCCCAACCACAAGATCACCAGGTATTTATTCATTATTCATTCTGTGTTCTATGTTTCATTCACCATATTGTTCTTGTTTACCTGCATTAAACTAAATGTGAATGCTTTGGTTTGAAGTTTTGTCTTCAACACTTTGTAACATATTACACACATGTCTATGCACTGTGTGTGTAAGTATGTGTACTGAGGGTAAATATGTATTTGTTCATTAGGTTTGTATAATGTGAGTGTTTTGCTGCTATGAGCATCCAGACTTCCCTTCAGGGATCATTGAAGAATTTCTGTATAGCCGTCTTTCTATACATCTATATCTCGGTTCATAATGCCATTCTCTGTGGCCTTATTCCACCATTACGCTGGACACTAATAGCAGGGGACAAGAGGGAAGCGTTCAAACTGAATTTCATCAAAGTCGCTACCCAGTGCTTGGCCCCTGACAAACACAATATAAGACCATTTAATCAAAGGCTGCTGAACCCCCGATGGAGGAAACATTCCCCATAACAGCCAAAGGAAACTACAGGTGCTGCTGATAAAGAGCAGTAGAGCAGTCATCTGGTCAGGCTTTAGCTGTGCTGTACTTCTTCAGCCGTGTGCAGTCATGGTGGACGCTGTGGATCTGGACACCAGCGTTAGTAATTAATTAACAGTTTGCTGCTGAATCTGTTGTTTGTTTGTCCGTGATCGTGGATACTGCAGTGTCCATTCAAGGCTTTACTTTCCTTGAGTAAATACACACTCGTCCACCTTCTAATGCACGGTGCTGGTCACACAATCTGCTGCTCTCTCCAGTCGTAATCCCTGAACGCAGCTGGGTAAATAACGTCACCGCTTCATTCCAGCATGGGCAGTTTGTTCTGAGCCTTAAAAACTCTGAACAAACCCGCTGATCCCGAATTAGAAGAATTATCACTCGCTAGAGCTTTACCAGAACTCATTATAGCTGAAATGTGTGTGTGTGCCTGTTAATCTGGCTGATCGAGAGTAAAACACTCCTCTGCCTGAGTGTTTAACCATCCGTCTGTCCCAGATTTCACAACCATGACCTGTCAATCAACTCAAATGATGAGAAAATCAAGCAACTCGGAGTAGCAAGGTTTACCACAGCTTTTGATTACACTTATATGATTCGGGTTCACTTAGAACGTCAGTACACTACAGGTCATGTTTGCGTTAACAGGCCATGCATGTGGCATAAACAAGGACGGGCCTTATCGCTGTACCTGACTGACCCAACAGCCACAATTTTGGACATTCAGCGAGCAGTGATGCCCTTCATGAGTCATCCTGTTTATCATGACTCATCAGATTATTATAACTCAGATTCTGATACTATTCATGTTTGTGATCCTGATTCTAGTTCTGATTCTGTTTCACATCCCAGTTTTTGATTCTCACTCAGACATTGATTCTGACTCTGATTACAGATACAATACTGCCCCATATAGTGATCCTTATTTACAGTAGATTCTTATCCTGACTCAGATTCTGATCCTAATCCTGATTGTGATCCTGATCCTAGTTCTGATTCAGATTCCTTTCCCGATTCTGGATCAGGAACTGATTCTGCTCCTGATTCTGATTCTAATCCTGATTCTGATTCTGGTTGTGGTATGAAACATAATGGCTTTAAGAGAAAATGTTTTGTCCTCTTCACAAAACCCCGTCTGCTTTTTTTGTCTTCTTATCTTTCTTTTATTATTTGTGTTTAGTCTCTTATCAGCAGAACAAGCTTCTTTCTTAGCTAATTACACAACCTCGTCTCTAATCATGCACTGTCCGGACTCTGTTCTCAGTAGCTCCCAGTGGGCCATATCAGTCTGAAAGAGACGTGTGTGTGTAACACTGGCCAGTGTGCAGTTCCTTATCATCCGTCCACTGTAGCCGCAGGCTCAGTGTATGTGTGTGTGTGTGTGTCTGTCTTCAGTCTCAGTAATGAAGCACAGGGAGAGTAGAGCTTGGTGTCGTTTAAATCTTCCCGTTGGGAAATCTGCTCTTCACTCTGATCCGAAACTCTTCCTGCCTGAAATACTGTGGAGTCCCGCCACCCACGATAAATTAAAGCTGTAGTAAAATGAGGGTGTGTGCGAGGGAGTGAGGGAATTAGAGGAGGAAAGGGAGGCAGTGAGGTGAAAATCAGCAGGGAGGGTGGTTCCCCATCACTACAAATCACCACATTCACACTGAAGTGAATTAAAGCGACAGGGGCAGTGCGAGAAACCCTAAAGGGAGAAGTGTAAAACTGAGGAATTTTCCCTCCGCTTTGCGGAGGAAGCTCGTATCCGCTCCGTTTGGCCTTTAAGACAACGAGCCTCCACTGAAAGACACATGAACCATAAAGACTTTTCATTAGAAAGACAAAGATGTGTCTGCGGCAGGGTCCCCTGGGCAGGAAAAGAAAAAAGGCATCTCGGATAAAGCTCCTTATTGCTGCTTTTGGTGAATAATTCCAACAGACATTTCAGAACGGACATTCAAATAAAGTCCATTTATTCTGAGCCCAGCAGTGCAACAGAAACATGATAAAAGATAAAAGATAAAAGAGATACTGCGCACTGTTATAACCCAGTAGTCATTACTCTGCAACTACTTTTTCTTCTGTATGTGGGTGGATGGTTGTTTCAGGTGTCGCCTGTCATCACATTTATCTCCCATTTCTGACTGATTCATTCCACCTCCTATTTCTGAGTCAAAGGGTCCCATCAACAGCTTACTTGATGTTGTTCTGTTCATCAACCCAGGTACCCTCTAAATCTCTGGTCTCTAGACATGTGGGCTTCGGTCTCATGGACTTATGTTTCGTTACCTTCACTGAAGTGCTTGGCATCATCACAATGAATCTGTGAAGCCACCCAGCTTCAAGGGGACAGTTTTAGGGGGGCAGCTTCAAGGGGACAGCTCAGCTCACATTCATGGATACTGAAACCAAAATCTAAATATTTGCACATGTTGCACATTGTGTATTATTTACATTTCTTACTGTTTCACTGTGCAATTTGAGTAGTTCCACAAGCACAAGTCTACTGAAGCCTCCATTCCAAGATCCTCCTCTAGAAGATCATTCCCTGTATGGCCTAGATCAATGGCAGAAACCGTTTTTCACACCTAGTTTGTTTGCTGGAGTTAAGCTCTATTCAGAGGGGATTAGTGTTACATGGGAAGGTGGAGTAATCTAATTTTACTCCAGGACATCTGTAAACTTGATGACAGACTGGCACGGGATAAGAAATTATAGAAGGGAGTGTCTACTCGATTTACACATTACCATCACCTCCAAGAGTTTGAAAATTAGCAGGCTACATCTTCATAACATGTATGTAGGATATACGCTACGCTACAGAATTACTTACCTAAAGCTTTTAGAAGCATGGCAGGTCAAGGGAGGAGTTTGGCTCATCTTTTCGATTTGAGTGTCATAAAACTCCTGAGGATTGCCACAGACTTGAAGGATCCAAGGTATCTGTGCCATGCACAACACAACCAAATGCCTCCTCGAGCACCTCAGTAAAAACGTGAAAAAACTCTTTTTCACAGGATATGGAGGAATATTTACACGTCAATTCGCATGGGATTAAAGTAAAAAGGTAAAAAAATATTTTTAAAAAATAAGTGAAAGTAAAAAAGTTATTTTTGTGGCTTGTTTTACAGAAGGTAAAAGGCCAAAGAATCTTTACTGATAAACGGACCACACAGTCAGTAAAAATGACCTACAAGGCGCATTTGGATGAGAACTCCAGCAATAATTACATTACCCCACCTTCCCATGGAAAACTAATCCTCCCCAAATAGGGCTTTAGGGTTTGTTTTTTGTGACATTGTTTTTATGTGGTTCAGTTGGTTTCACAATGTATATCCAAAGTATACACAAGAGTATTTGTTTTTGGGTCAAAAATTTTGAAGGGGTACAAAATCTATTACTCTCACATTTGTCATCAATGGAAAAATCCTACTTTGCATTGAAAACAGAGTTTTGACGATTTGAATGTAGCCTGATCAGGTCAGATGCAATACATCCCACGCGCCATGTGCCAAAATCTTGTATTGGGGATATGAGCATCTTTGCATAGTTAAATGTTGAAACGGGCAGCTTATACAAACAGTACAGAACTAATGTTTGGTAGAAGAACCATAAAACCACATTGAATACCAGCATGGTTTGGTGTGGATCATCTCAAAAAATGTGTTCTGACCAGGCAACAAACAAAGCCAGGGTTCATTTGAAAGCCAACCAAGACCTAGTTTGTTTTACCTGTCTAGAAATCAAGGATGAGATGCAAGGATGGAGAAAATTACTTCACCTGTCCCTGTCATCACCTGTTGAAGGATCTGCCAAGTCAAACATTTATATCACTAAAACCTACTATAATGAAACTCAAATAACAATTTAACCATTTAATGTAATGTCACACATAGCTAATGTTGGAAACCCTGAATGGTATATTATATGATAGAGTTAAATGCGATACTTAGTTCACTGTTTCTCATTCAGTGGACAAGAGAGCGAGAGAGAGCAAATATTTGATGCAGCAATAAAAATGGCAATATATTAAATAATAAATCAAGTATTTTGCTTTGTTCATATGTGAATGGTATTGGATATGCACACCATATTCCTTGCATTTACAGACTGGGACCAAACAGAGCAGATGGATTTGTTTACAACTGCCTGACCAGCAGAAAATAAAGGTGAGTTAAATACCTCAGTATTCAGTAATTTGTCTTGTCATGAGCCTGCAATATACTCAGAATCGGGGTTGCGCGGTTGCTGATAACCAAATTAGCTAATTAAAAAAAGGCACAATTGATGACATGCATTTGCCAAGCATTGTACATTCATAGCCTGTATGTTGCATGAATATGGCACAAATGCACGCTTTTGTGCACTCTGAGGTCTCTAGCCTTGTATGTTAGTTTGTTGATGTTACCAAAGTGTTGACTGGAGGTGAACAGCAGGGCGTAGGACTCCATCTGGGACAGGCCAAATGAAAACAAGCTACCCAGTCATGAGCAACACCCAGAACCCCCTCTCTCTGCTTAACGTAATTCAGCCAAAATACATGGCCATTACAGCGGCACGACTGCCCCATAACTGATCATCTCAATACACACACACTGTTGTGACAGCCTTGATGCACACATAAATTACTGAAAAGATTATGTGCTGTTACTTAATAGGCACAATTAGGAATAATGCATCTCACAGGCTGCTGCTACTCACTCATTTTCTTTATAATTATCTAATTTTGTAAATCAGCAGGTGTCCCTGGCAGAAACACATCAGCAGAGTCTATCTGTGTATGATTTGTGAAAGACAGAAGCACAGAAAGGTGGTGGAGGTGTGTGTGTGTGTGTGTGTGTGTGTGTGTGTGTGTGTGTGTGTGTGTTCCAGCCTCATTACTGTGCCCCCTCACTGTTGCATATCAGGCTGCTGGAGGCAGACAGTGTTGACAGTTGTAATGTTTCTGATCTTCTGATCTGCCATTACTGGACCATCCTCATCCTCAGAGCCAGAATGACAGAGTGTGAGAGAGAGAGAGAGAGAGAGAGAGAGAGAGAGACTGTTTCCCAGAAGATATTATGTAATGTTTGGAATCTGATTGGCTGATTGGTTCAGGATAAAATGTCTGTTTAAATTCATGCTGAAATCACTCCTCCAGTATTACAGTCAAGCTGTAAAAACTACCCACATTACACATTCAGACTGGATTAAAATCACTCCCCATTTGTTACTGCCTTGCTGTAAAATCTACCCAAACTGCAGATTCTTACACAATTAAGGTCTATCCACAATCACTACTGTAAAAACATAGATTCATACTAAGTTTAAAATCACTCCACAGTTCTCGCCATCATACTGTAAACTCTGCTCACCCTACAGGTTCATACTGGATTAAAAACACTCTACAATTTTCGCCATCATACTGTATCATATAGTAATTACATTAAGTATTAATTATTATTACTAATTATTAATTACACTATTTTAACAGAGCATGCAGTACTGCCAAAAAACTTGAACACTGGAAATGCTTTTTGAGGATGGAATTATTAAATGTGAAGAGGACTAAGGGGATCAGTCCTATTAAAGACGGATTGTGTTTACCAGAAAAGGTAACGTCATGTCATTTGTGCATGGTTTGACTGGCAGATTCATATCGGATAAAGGATCTGTTAAATTTCCCCAAACTTCACCAAATAGCCCGGATCAAAACATAATTGTGTGGATGTTTATGTCAGTGTTTTGCAACAGGTTCCATATTTCCAAACAATAACAACACATCAAGTGACTAAATGTTAAATATAGCGCCAAACAAAAAGACACTGGATAAGAGGAGGCTTTTCGTTACATTTCCATGTGGGGTGATGCGAAATATCAATTGCAAATATGGACGCCATATACACTGAACTGTTGTCAGTAGCTTTGTCAGTAGAACCTGAGAATTATTTAACTTTGTTAAAATCAAGCTTCATTTAGCTGTTAGTCTTGTCTTCAGGTCACAAAACCTGTGAAGAAAATGGAAGTGCCTCAGAGAGCCAGGTAAAGCAAAGCTTTGGATGAAGCAGCTTCAGAATTATGTAATACTAGTTGACTGGATAAAACTCCTGTGGTGGTAACAAAGCTAACTACATGTGGCTAAAGGCTTCTTATTCAAACTTTCTGTTCCTGACCATTCCCTATCCTCCCAGACAAAAGAGACAAGGGTTTTAAAGAGTTTGAAGCTCACTTTGACAAACTCTGGTGCCATATACACTCATTGTTAAAAGAACAGTTACACCCAGAAGGAAGTGTCGGATTGCCATTGAGAAGGAAGATAAAGGTTACCAGGAACAATAAATGATGATACATTTAGACTGATATGGGCAAAATTTATTGAGCTGCACCTCCAGAAGTGTCTCTCAGTATGGCGTCAGGCCGCCATGTTTGCTAATGCAACCTGCTAGATGTCTCAGCATGGAGTTGAGTTCCTAATGGTAGAGGTTCCTAATGGTGTCCTGCAATAATAAATTTTCTGGGTGCAACTATTTGAGAAACTCTTTTCATGACGATGAATGTAGAAGTGTTTAGAGAGTACTTGGGTAGCATGATTACATGGAAAGTCTCCCTGAATAGGTCTACATCTTGTGTAATTATTGTTTCAGCCATAAAAAGGGCTACATTGCATTTTATTAAGATGTAGCTTGTACTACCCTCCCCTTTAAGCAACTTCAGAATAATGCTATATATTTACCATCTATAGTATTTCTAATTAATGAAGAAACTATCACTGCTGATTCTATGGATGTGCTTTGTGTTGATGGGCAGGAATGGGCGTCGGATCCAAAACGTGAAAAAAACATTCCCGTGTTTAATGGCTAGAAGTTTGCATATCCTCAATTGTAAATCACGCACCCCTAAAAATCACTCCACAAGTATTACTGTCAGGCTGTAAAACCATACACTACACCTTCTACTGTGTTAAAGTCACTCTGCAGTTCTTGTTTAAATTAGTAAATTAGCTTAATTAGTTCTAATGTTTCTAAATATGCTAGCAGGTCTCCATATTAATGAGCTACAGGTTATAGAAATCCTTATCCTGCTTATGCTGACATATCCAACAAGACATGTCGAGAAACCCACATTTTCACCCCAGAGAAGGAGATAGATTGACTATCAATGTTTCTTCATTTCACTCACAAGACAATGCCAGTCCTGACACACTAATTACCCAAGCTGAGACATGAGTTGATAGAAAAAATCTCAGGATGTTTCTTTTTTTGTTTCGATAAATTAAGCTCTGATCTTGGTTAGCAAACAGCCAGAACATGAGTACAATGAGTCTGGCAGAAGAGACAGCAGATCAATCCACCAGCCACAGGTGAGGAATTAGCAAACAGCTGTGGAGAGAGAAAGAGACAGCGAGCGAGAGAGCATTGCACAATGAGGCCTACATCGAACTCCACGATTTATAACCTTTTGTGTGTGTACTCCAATGGGTAAAATGCACAGCCAGTTGTGCTGTCCCATTGGGTAGGCCTTTATGAGATGGACAGTCAGATTAACCACCAACATATCATAGAAGTGACAGAGATATCAGCCAATCACATTTTGATTTGCAATAGGTGAAGCCAATTTGGTGACAGAAAAAAAAACTCTTCTGGAAAACCCAGATAAATCACTAATGAACTAATTTCAGTCTATTTTAGTGAGCAGCAGCTTTATGTCAGGGCTCTTTATTGAAAGAGCTAGTGCAAAACTGCCACATACAAGGTTAAACATTAGTTAATGACTGTTACAAGCTTTAAATAAGTCTTGTGCAAGTTTCTGGGAATGTCTGTGTTTACTCTATAACAGACAAAAAGCAACGTTCATGTGCACCACTGTTTTGACTAAGCTTTGACATTTATGGCCCAGTCTGAGGGCCTGGCTCTAATAGTCACGGTTCACCACTGCTTAAATGTCAACTAATTAATTAAGGCTTGATAGGTGTTTTGACTCTATTAATCTAATTATGGAAATTGCCATATAGTTAGATTTAGCAAGGCAAGTAAATGCAGGAAATGTTGAATGATTTCGATTAGTATGTGTGATGAAATCATAAGGAATCTTTCACATACAACGTAGTTGATTTATACTATAGGCAAATAGAGTCTTGAATCGTTTTATTGTCAGTGATGCTTAAAGCTTTGTTCTAATAAACAGAGTTTCAGTGCTTCGGGATCTTTTATACTATGTACCATGTTGTTAAATATCTAACGGCATATACAATACATCAATCCTCTGAAAAGACAAAGTTACATAAATAACATGCAATGTATTTTCTCATATACACTCATTCTCAAAAGAACAGTTGCACAAATAGTTGCACGCAGAAGGAATATACCAAAACTTGGTGTGTAGGTTTGACATGTCATTGTTTGACATGGAGTGACTCAGAATGGCAGCGGGTCATTTTCAGTCACGAGTCCCGTTTTTGTCTTGGTGGACACCACCAACAAATCTGTGTGTGGAGGCACCATGGTGGACACCAAGATGAACGGTTTGTTTTCATGCGTCACACAAGGCCTGGTGTCACTCCATCTCCTACCCTAACGCACAATCTGCAGGAACTGCGTGAGAATATTCAAGCTGCATAGGATGGATTATCGCAGGACATCATCAGGAACTTCTACTCCACGCAAAGACTTCTGGCATATTGCATTAGCAAACATGGTGACTTGACACCATACTGAGAGACACTACTTCTGTATGTGTAGCTCAATAAATATTGCCCATATCAGTCTAAATTTACCATCATTTGTTGTTCATGGCAACTTTTATCTTCATTCTGAATAGCATTGCAATCCTACACTTCCTTCTGGGGGCAGCATTCTTTTGAGGATGAGTGTTTATTCAATATATCAGTTATTGACCCAGTGGCCGGCTTTGCTTTAGTTTGTCACCAAAATACAATGAGATGAACTACTTGTCTGATCTGCATGTTGTAATATACCAGGAGTTCTGGACTGGTGACCCCACATTATGCACATTTTTTGCTTCATTTGGGCAGATTATTCAACTCATTAACCAATTAATAAGATCCTTGTGGTCTGGATTAGGTGTGTAAAGTAAGAATGACAAAATGTGCAGAGCACAGATTCTTGGGACGGTGATTGGGAAACTCTGTCATATTGTTGAAAAATTGTGATGGTGATTAATGTGGCAAGACGAAAAATGAAATAGAAAAGAGTGTTCAATTATAAATTGATTTTATAACTATGGATCACAACACAGGTGCTTAGAACATACAGTCATGCTAAATATTAAAACACCAGATGTTACACAGTTCTCAGCCCTACCTCCTATAGTAGTTTAGGGTTTGCGGCCCCTTGACTCCCTCAGACAAAAATATTACACACAACAAAACACACAGAAGACATCGGCGACTATAATGAAGGAAAACAACAACTGTATGTGCTTGTTTGGCTGCGTTTAGAGTTTTAAAGGGGGAACATTAAAACAACTGACTGCCATTTCACAATGGTGTTCTGAATGAAGTGATATGTCTGTATGCTGAATACAGGCAAATTTAGGCAGAAATAATGTCTGTTGTCATGTAAGGTAAATGGCTGTCAGTTTTACATAATCACGTAATGCTGGTAGAAGTAAAAGGTAGTGTGGGTGGTTTGCATCTGTTAGTCTGTCACATATACAGCGATACACCAAACATGTCATATACACATCTATATTCCAAATGGATGAATAACCAAAACAGTCACTTCACTTTATAAAACTTCTTTCTACCTGTCTGTCTGTCTATCTGGATGTCTGTCTCTATCTCTCATATCTCATATCTATCTCTCTATCTGTCTCTCTGTCTATCTATTTCTCTATCACTTCTCTCTGAATGACTCATCACTTGTCCAGGTCATCTATACAGCTCTGGAAATAAATAAGAGAGCACTCCAGTTTCTTCTTAAATCAGTATCTCCACATGTACAGCAGCTTCTTAGTGAGGAACAGAAGGTTTGGTTCTAGCTTTACTGGCATATACAGTGAGCGTCTGGTTCATAAGAACAAGGTCAAGCAGCAAACACGCATGACAACACAGCTACAGACAGGCAGAAGGCGAAAACCACTCTCTACTGACCGTGATGAGCTCCACCTCATTTGAATGTCACTTAACCACCGTAAGATGACCTCAAGTGACCTACAGAAAGACTGGCGATCGGTGGCTGGGGTAAAATGCACAGCGAGCATGGTTCAAAAAACAGGCTTCTGGAGGTGTCATTTTCTAAATAAACAGATCTAAAATACAATATTTGATCTGGAATTTGGGAGACATGTTTCCAGTAGTGTATAGAATAAAACAGAACTGCTCATTCTGGTAATACACAAACCCATAAACTGTAAAACTAGAGAAACTGATCATTTTGAGGTGGTCTTTTAAATTTTTCTATCTATCTATCTATCTATCTATCTATCTATCTATCTATCTATCTATCTATCTATCTATCACTTCTCTCTGTATGACTCATCCCTTGCCCAGGTTTTCTTGTCCATTGGCTAAACCAGTCTGATCTGTCTGTCTGTCTATATGTCTACCTATCTGTGTCTCTGTCTGTCTATCTATCTGTTTGTCTATCTATCACTTATCTCTGTATGACTCATCCCCTGTCCAGGTTTTCTTGTCCCCTGGCTAAACCAATCTGGTTAAATTTCATCCATCTCTAGTTGCCTCTCCAGGTGGAAGATGAATCCACCAAACTTCTATGCAGCACCCACAGCCTCTGATCTGGCATGTCATCCTGCATTGGGCCGCTGGAGGAAAACAAATTCCACCCCCTCACTCCGTGCCCCCGTACCCTGTTAATGACACTGTCTTTTTTCAGAGGAAAAGTTTGTTACCCATTCTTTTCACTGAGAGTCACCTTGCAGGTAGAATCATCAAACACACTTCCCCCAAAGAACGCAAAAAACCTCAGTTCTTCATCATCCGCAAAGTCAATGGACTCACACCCTCCAAATAAATGCTCTGAAAAAACCACACAGCTTCTGCTGGAGTCTCATATCGTAATTACTCAGGATTCTCTGCGCAGGGCCTTTGGGGGGAAATGCCATAAAAACAGAGTTTTAGCTGAGTAAATGAGTGTTAGATTGTTAGAGTCCATGCTACTGTGGAATCTGTACTCTGTAAAATGTGAGAGAAGCAGATATAAATAATTCCAACATGAGTTATGCTTGCAGATTAGAATATTCCTTCTCTGAAGGATAAATCTGAGGAACTTAAGCATTATTACTTGTCTTTATCATGCTGTTGGCAGCAGCAGCGACTGTCTGAGGTTTCTGCGCTGACTGATGACCTCGTCATCTGGCTTGTACAATGGGGAGAAATTAAATTAGCTGCGGTAATGAATCCTGCCCCGTTTCCACAAGAAAAGTCTCACACTGACTGCTCCTGGAGTCGTTTAGAAAACTAATCTCTCAAATAAAGCCTCTCGGTCTCCGCTGCAGAGAGGAGAGGCAGAAGAGCAAAAACAGAGGAGCTGCAGTCAGCAGCTCCAAACGTAGTGGAGATCTTGGTGACACCCGGAACAGCTTGGTGTCTCTTTCTCCACTTATCATCTGTTATCATCTTATTCTCCTTCTCCCTCTCTCACTTTTTCTCCCTGTCCTCTTCCTCACCTCCTGCTTCCCTGCTTCTCTCCTCAAGGAACGACTCGCAGCAGTAAATTCTGGAGCTATAAAGTGCCTGACTGATGTTTGAAGGAGTAGAAAGTGTCTGAGATGTGAGAGGATCCACTCCGGCTAACAGCTCCTGGAGGTAATGAATGGCGGAGCTTCGGCTAATTAAAAGCTCTCAGCTTTCCGGCTGCAGGGCTGCAGCAGCTGTTTGGCTCGGCCGCTGGCTGAAGAATAAATCGTGCGACGGTTTGGAGAACAGCACCTGTGATCTCCCTCCACCTGTCACCATCTCTCATCCTGTCACCACATTAACATTCCTCATGGTAGAAAAAAAGAAAAATGGCAGACTTCAGATTTCTCATCCGACAAAGCTCTTCCCCATGGGAGCAAGAACTGGAGGGGATGTGAGGAAGGTAGGAGAATGGAGGGGACAGAATGGAGAGGACAGAACTGGGGACAAATAAAAAGGACAGAATGGAAATGACAGATAGGAAATGAACAGTGAACAGTGTGCAGAACACACTATGGAGAAGACAGAATGAAGGGGACAATACGGAGAGGGCAGTACAGGGATGGTGGTCCTGGCAGACAGAATGGAGAGGACAGTGTAAGCAGAACAGTAAATGGGGATAAAACACGTATGGAGAGGACAGAATGGAGGAGACAATATGTAGCTGATATTTTAGCAGAACAGAGGTTAGAGGACTGTACAGGAATGATGGGTTAGGGAGACAGAATGAAGACAACAGTGTGGACAGAAAAGTAAATGGGGACAAAACATAGGACACAGTTCGGAGGGGATAGCATAGAGAGGGGAGTCTGGGGGAGCCGAAAACAGAAAAGGCAATACAGGGATGATGGTACAGAAGGAAACAGAAGTGAGATGACAGTAAGGGGATTCAGAATGGAAAGGGCTGAACAGGAGACCAGAACAAAGAGGACAGTACAGGGAACATGACCCTGGCAGAAAGAAAGAAAGAAGAGGACAGTGTGGACAGAACAGTAAAGGGTGAGAGAAGACAAGACATACAGAGAGGACAGAACAGAGGAGACAGACAGGACAGTACAGAGAGGACAGAATGGAGAAGACAGAACAGGGGAACAGTACAGAGAGGGCAGACACTCTCTCTACACTCTATCAGAAGATCTCGTCCATCTGATCCATTCTGTCCTCTCTGTCTGCTCTCTCTGTACTATTCCCCTGTTCTGTCTTTTTATTCTGTCCTCTCTGTACTGTACTCACCACACAGTACCCCCATTCTGGCCTCTCCATACTGTCCTGCCTGGACAGAATGGACAGAATGGAGAAGACAGAAGAAATGATGGAATGGAGAAGACAGAACAGGGGAATAGTACAGACAGGGCAATCAGGCAGGACAGTACAGAGAGAAGAGAATGAGGGTACTGTGTGGTGAGTACAGTACAGAGAGGACAGAATGAAAAGACAGAACAGGGAAAGAATACAGAGAGGCCAGACAGAACAGAACAGAATGGAGAGGACATAACTGTGGTACAGTGTGGTGAGGACAGTATGGAGAGGACAGAACTGTGGTTCAGTGCAATGAGGACAATACAGAGAGGACAGAATAGAGAAGACAGAACATGGGAAGAGTACAGAGAGGCCAGACAGACAGAACAGAATGGAGAGGACATAACAGTGGTACAGTGTGGTGAGGACAGTACGGAGAGGACAGAACTGTGATACTGTGTTGTGAGGACAGTACGGAGAGGACAGAACTGTGATACTGTGTGGTGAGGACAGTACGGAGAGGACAGAACTGTGATACTGTGTGGTGAGGACAGTACGGTGAGGACAGAATGAGTGTACTGTGTGGTGAGGACAGTGCGGACAGAACAGAATGAAGAAGACAGAACAGGGAACAGTACAGAGAGGGCAGACAGACAGGACAGTACAGAGAGGGCAGAACTGTGATACTGTGTGGTAAGGACAGTGCAGAAAGGACAGAACTATGGTACAGTGTGGTGAGGACAGTACAGAGAGGACATCACAGAGAAGACAGAGTGATAGAGTACAGAGAGGACAGAACAGAGAGGAGCGTGTCTTGTACTATATATAAAACGCTGTTGTTGTGTTCAGTGATGGAGCCGTCTCTCAGCAGCGAGGTAGCAACTCCAGTACTGAGCAGATTTCCCCTGGGCTCTTCATTGGAGTATTGACTTGTAACTATAACTTAATATCATGTCAGGATCTCCGGAGGATGATCCAGCTTGTCAAGACGAGCCGCGGCTGAGGAGGAAAGAGAAAAGGCAGAGAGCGAAGTGAGAGAGCGAGGGAGTGTGACAGGAGGGAGAAAAGCCGAGGCTTCGTCCTTGGAGTGCATGAAGAACAAGACGGGGAAATAAAAGGCTATCAAGTCATTTGTAAAGATAATAACTAACTGCATGAATTTCCATTTGCCATAAAAAATTCATAAGAGTTCAGTGCTTTCTGGGCTGTTTTGGAATGGATGCCTTTTACCTCCTGCGCGTCTAAACTGGAACAGCACCGCTTGGCTTTCTCTTTATTCTTTCACTCCCACCCTCCTCTCTTCTTTCTGTTGCTCTATCTCTCTCGCACTGTCACGCTCTCTCCCTCTTTCTGTCACTCTCTCTCCTTTTTTTCTGTCACTGTGTCTCCTCTTAACCTTCACTTTCTCCTTAAACTGTATTTTCCTTATGACACACACACACACAGCCCATCCTCTCCCTGCCCTTTTTTCTTTTCATCCCCTTTCCTCTGGACGTCTCTGTCTCTCTCTCTCTCTCTCTGTCTCTCTCTGTCTCTCTCTGTCCTCGCTTTCTTTCTCTTTTCTCCTTTCCTGGGCAATAACTCCAGCGTGCCACAGTCTGGGAGATAAATGTGGGGTAATTGCTGCAGCCTGTAGCATGGTAACAGGCCCTGTTGCCGCGGGTGAAGCTGTTGACCACTAATTACGGCTGGACACTGCATCTATTATTCATGTTAGCCATTCCACTGCCAGTGATGTCATTTTAATTTGGAGTCCAGCACATCTCAGGCAGAAATAGCCGTCTTTAGTACATGAATAACTGCTGTAGAGAAGAATAAGTTAGCACGAACAAGTAGAGGCCGGGCCTGCTTAGTGTGCATGTGTGTGTGTGTGTGCACATGTATGTGTGTGTGTTGACAGTTGGTTGCAACTACTGGTTTTCTTTGGAGATGTGTGCACCACATTGTTGAGTGAGGAACAAAATGTGGTTACTTGAGGACGTGGTCTACAATTAACACAGCAGAGCAGCAGACAACAATGCAAAGACATTAAATACAACTAGAAACAGAGTGATTGTACAGCTTAAGCTTGTTGCTAGTCATTTGTTAGGGTGCTGCCAGAACCAAATGGGTGTCTAAGGGAGGGACAAGGAATGAGTAAATGTCACATAGAGGAGTGTGGGTCAGTTTGGATATGGATTAGAGTTTGGGGATCTGCCAGTGAGTCTGTAGGTTAAAAGAAACAATAGTGTTTGAATGGGGGTGAAAATGAGTAGGACAACATTGCAACTTGTGCTTGGGGGTCTGTGAAATGGTGTCTGTATGTCGAGCAGAAATAGAGTAGATGGTCGTGTTTTCCGAAATCAATAAGTCAGTTTAACAAGCTGTATACAAGCACACCCGATCAGAGTGAACAATCCAGAGTTAGAATGGTGTTGTTATCTCGAAAACTGAGGGATTCTTTAGTGAACAAAACAATTAGCACTGAGAAGAAGAAGAAGAAGAAGACGGATAACGGTAGTGTTGCGCATTGTGCCATAACTAATAAATGTAGACAATAAACTATAAAGACACTATTGGTTAAAAAACCCAACTTCTACACAACTAACAGTCATTAAGCAGAGGACAGCAGAGATAAGACTGTGTGCAATGGGGAAAGAAAGAGACCAACTGTTGGTCCACAGCAGCAATGACAGTGTGTATTATTATGAGTGCACTGACAATTAGTAATATTTCTTAGTAGCATAAACAGAAGCATCATTAAGAGTGCAGATACTGGCCTTTATTGATATGTGATGTTAGTTCCAAGTTAAATTATATAGACGCTTGCATCTTTAGCCCTAGTTGAGTGAGATCAGTATTTCCTGGGGACAGGGTAGTAATTTGAATGACTACCAACAAGCTCCATGATTGAATCCAGTGTGAATCTGCTATGTCCGTAGTTTTTACAAATCTGATCAGTAATAACTCTGGAATTAATTAGCTTCTATAGCCCTATTCAAGCTGGCTTCGTTTAACCAGAGGATGTCCAATAATGTAATACGTTAGCATTATGCGATATGCACCGCAATTCCAAACAATAACAGCACAGAAAAACAGGAAAGCACTTCCTTGTGGGAGGTGCTGTTGAGTTCATTTTCCATCTCCTTTTCCTTTGCCCGTCACCAAAAATGTTGTGGATCTCAGTAGACTAGTCACAAACTTGGGGATCAAGAACTTGGGGTTCAATTTAACTGTCATCTTTTTGTCACAAAAATCAGTATCAAATCTTAAGCCAGGTTTGTTTTTGTCAGTTTTTTCAACTGCTGCACCTTTCAAAGACGAAAGGGATAATTTGAACAAAAAGCTGTCAAATAGGGAGCTGACTTCAGCCTCATCCGTTTTCAATTACCCCATTTTGATATTACATTACTGAGATATTGATTCGAACAGGAGTATTATTACCGATGAGCTACGTGTTCGGCGAAATTACAGAAGGTAATTGACTGCAGTAGCGTGACTTAGCAGGCTTGTAAAAGCTATGGACATGGCAGATTTGTATTGGATTACATCACAGAGTTCGTCTGTAATCACTCAAATTACATCATGTCCCTATGCAATACTGATAACACTCGAATAGGGCTTGTAATCTGCCAAACTCAGAGCTCCATCAGTAATGGTAATCCTGCTTTAAAAGTCATCTCAGTATAGCAAAACCGCAGAAAGCAGGCAACACTGAAGTCAGCTTCGTGTTCACCAATTTCCCAAATTTTCCCATTCCACTTTAAATGGTGCAACAGTTACAAGGCACATAAGGCGTTCTAATAACTGCTGAACCATTTAAGGTGTAACAAGACATATTGAACAAGAATCTGGCAAATAAAGAGTTCAGCTTTGTAGAAAACGGATGCCTTTTTTTTCTTTTATGTTCAACATCAAACTCTGCCTACGAGCGTAGCCATTGGCACACTATGCTACTATTTTTTGTCTTCGTATTGAAACATCCTCATGAATTAGAAGTCTGCACTTGATTTCACACATTAAAACAGATTTATTATTAGTTACCATATCTCAACTATGATATTTTAGATTAAGTCATTTTTCTTTACACAACTTTAATGAATAACAGCCGATATGTGCAGATTAAAGTGACTGTACATATAAAGAGAGTAAAGTAATATGTTTCACATGTAAAGTGACAGAGTGTAGTAATCTGCATAATCTGCATTAACTGCCTGAGAATATTCAAGATGCATTGTATATTTACTTTTAGGAATGCCATACAGAAAGACACTACTCCTGTATGTATAGCTCGATAAATATTGCCCATATGAGTAAAAAAATAAAATAAAACAAGGCAGAAATGATAGAAAGTTAAGTGGCTCTCATATATCAGGTAGTTTAAAAATAAACTGCAATTGCAACTGCAGTATCTTGGTGACTTGGAGTGGATTCATCTATCATGCAATTGTTATAAGCTTTTTAACTTATTCCTAGATTCCTTCTTGTTTTAGGCTTTGTTTATACAACAAACACAATTATCTGCCAATATGGTAGATAATGTGACTTACTAAAATTATAATTGTATAAATTTCATTTTGATATACACTCATTGTCAAAAAACNGATCAGTATTTCCTGGGGACAGGGTAGTAATTTGAGTGACTACCAACAAGCTCCATGATTGAATCCAGTGTGAATCTGCTATGTCCATAGTTTTTACAAATCTGATCAGTAATAACTCTGGAATTAATTAGCTTCTATAGCCCTATTCAAGCTGGCTTCGTTTAACCAGAGGATGTCCAATAATGTAATACGTTAGCATTATGCGATATGCACCGCAATTCCAAACAATAACAGCACAGAAAAACAGGAAAGCACTTCCTTGTGGGAGGTGCTGTTGAGTTCATTTTCCATCTCCTTTTCCTTTGCCCGTCACCAAAAATGTTGTGGATCTCAGTAGACTAGTCACAAACTTGGGGATCAAGAACTTGAGGTTCAATTTAACTGTCATCTTCAGGTCACAAAAATCAGTATCAAATCTTAAGCCAGGTTTGTTTTTGTCAGTTTTTTCAACTGCTGCACCTTTCAAAGACGAAAGGGATAATTTGAACAAAAAGCTGTCAAATAGGGAGCTGACTTCAGCCTCATCCGTTTTCAATTACCCCATTTTGATATTACATTACTGAGATATTGATTCGAACAGGAGTATTATTACCGATGAGCTACGTGTTCGGCGAAATTACAGAAGGTAATTGACTGCAGTAGCGTGACTTAGCAGGCTTGTAAAAGCTATGGACATGGCAGATTTGTATTGGATTACATCACAGAGTTCGTCTGTAATCACTCAAATTACATCATGTCCCCATGCAATACTGATAACACTCGAATAGGGCTTGTAATCTGCCAAACTCAGAGCTCCATCAGTAATGGTAATCCTGCTTTAAAAGTCATCTCAGTAATCTAATAGCAAAACCGCAGAAAGCAGGCAACACTGAAGTCAGCTTCGTGTTCACCAATTTCCCAAATTTTCCCATTCCACTTTAAATGGTGCAACAGTTACAAGGCACATAAGGCGTTCTAATAACTGCTGAACCATTTAAGGTGTAACAAGACATATTGAACAAGAATCTGGCAAATAAAGAGTTCAGCTTTGTAGAAAACGGATGCCTTTTTTTTCTTTTATGTTCAACATCAAACTCTGCCTACGAGCGTAGCCATTGGCACACTATGCTACTATTTTTTGTCTTCGTATTGAAACATCCTCATGAATTAGAAGTCTGCACTTGATTTCACACACTAAAACTGATTTATTATTAGTTCCCATATCTCAACTATGATATTTTAGATTAAGTCATTTTTCTTTACACAACTTTAATGAATAACAGCCGATATGTGCAGATTAAAGTGACTGTACATATAAAGAGAGTAAAGTAATATGTTTCACATGTAAAGTGACAGAGTGTAGTAATCTGCATAATCTGCATTAACTGCCTGAGAATATTCAAGATGCATTGTATATTTACTTTTAGGAATGCCATACAGAAAGACACTACTCCTGTATGTATAGCTCGATAAATATTGCCCATATGAGTAAAAAAATAAAATAAAACAAGGCAGAAATGATAGAAAGTTAAGTGGCTCTCATATATCAGGTAGTTTAAAAATAAACTGCAATTGCAACTGCAGTATCTTGGTGACTTGGAGTGGATTCATCTATCATGCAATTGTTATAAGCTTTTTAACTTATTCCTAGATTCCTTCTTGTTTTAGGCTTTGTTTATACAACAAACACAATTATCTGCCAATATGGTAGATAATGTGACTTACTAAAATTATAATTGTATAAATTTCATTTTGATATACACTCATTGTCAAAAAACAGTTGTACAAATAGTTGCACCAAGAAGGACATCGTGAGACATGCGAATAAGTTTCATGCTTGGCTGCATATGTGACGTAAGCAAGGATGGGCCTTTCACTGTATCTGACTGGCTCAATAGCAATGATTGCAGACATTCAGCGAGCAGTGACGCCCTCTATGAGTTGCCAGCAGCATTGGAAGACCCCTGCACGATGCAGGACTACATGCACACAGACCATTACAACGACTGCTCTTAACACTACGTCAAAGTTACCAAAGACTGCAACAGTGTCGTGCCAGACTGTCATGGAGTGATTCAGAATAGCAGCAGGTCATCTTCAGTGACGAGTCCCGCTTTTGTCCCGCTTTCTCTGGAGACAATTAACAAATCCATTAGTTGTAACCTTTATCTTTCTTCTGAATTGCATTGCAATCTGCCACTTCCTTCTGGGAGCAGCTATTCTTTTGATGTTGAGTGTATATTAGTTATACTGACTAGATTTAGGATAGCTTTACATGAGAAGATTTTTAGCAGTGTATTGCTGCTGTCAGAACAAAACCTAATATCTGCATTTCATGAAGAATAGACCAAAAGCCAAGTCAAGACCCAAAATGACTTAGAAGAAGTCTGTTTCCATTGACTTATATTAAAAGTGAAGTATGTTTCTTCACTTCTTCTGTAAAGTAAGCTGCTGTCAGAACAAGACCTCCTACAAAATGCTAACTAAAAGATGACATGTCAGTCGGAAGTGCTCTAAATATTTCAAGCTTGAACCCAAATAACCTCATTCAAATATATACCATCACACGCAATGCTGTAATTCAGCAACTGTGTCCTGTTTGACCTTCTCTGCTGGAAACACTGCACTGATAGCAGGAGTGCGTTTACTTCTTGCTGAGGGGCTGAGACTACACACCAGCGTAGGACAGTCTAGAACACACCCACACACACACACGCACACACACACACACACACACACACACACATATAGACACACTGTCTGTCAGACCACCAGCAGACATCAGGACTAAATGTATTTGAAAGTGTGTTTGAATCACGTGTGTGTGTGTGTGTGTGTGTGTGGCTGTCTGGCTGCCAACCAAAAGATATAAGTGTCAAATCCAGACATAGAGAAAAGATTTAGATTGAGGGTGACCTAGAGAAAGAGAGAGAGACAGAGAGAGAGAAGAGGGAGGGTTAGAGAGAGAAGAAAAAAAGAGAGAGATAGAGAGAGAGACAGAACACACACCTCACACGTCTCTCGCTCTTTATTGTCGTTGTTGTGGCCATAGTGTGTTTTTGCAGTTTGAAAATTATCCGACTGGATTTAACAGCGTGTCAGCTGTGAGCTGAGGATGAGGATGATGGATCGTCACCTTGGAAACCTTCATCATCAGCTCCATCTCACACTGGATCACTGTCACCGCCTCCGGAGACCCGACACAGAAAAGAGAGAGGAGGAAAAACAGAGAGAGAGAGCGTGAGTGAGGGACAGAGGAGAAAAACAGCAGAGAAAGAGAGAGAGAGAGAGAGAGAGAGAGAGAAAGAGAGAGAGACAGAGATAGAGGGACAGAGGGGAAAACCAAAGAGAGAGAGAGACAGAGAAGTGGGAACATCTCGTAAAGGACACGTGGATGAAGCACATCCTGGAGAGAAACAGCAGAAAATCACAAGGTCACACAAACGTGAGGAGCAATGGTAAAGAACTCTGCACTCTTTTGTTAAGGCCTAATTCACTGAGAGCAGCCTCCTGAAGTTCTGCGGTGTTCCAGAGAATACTATTTAAATTAGAAACCTGGTCTGATGTCTAGCTGATGTCTAGAGTGATGCTGTAAATTGGCCACCTGTTGCAGAGTCCGAATCTCAGTCATTTTGGGATCACAGTGACTGTGTCATACAAGATAACTCCGACAGGACAGAGGATCTGTGCTGAGGCACCTGGGAGTCTCTAATTCCCCTCGAAAAAAAAAGCAGGCGGGATGCTTTGTGTGCTGCTGGCGGGCGCTCCTCGCTGTGGGAACGGACCGCTCTTTCTCTGGCTGCTTTTTTGGCTCCAGAGCTCAGCCAGATGTTCCAGACCCAGGAGAGCCGGATCCTAACAAGCTTAGAGTAAACACTGCTAATCTCTGCTATCCTCCTGCAGGGAGCGCCACCATACAACCACACCACTCACATACCGGCTCTGGGATCGTAGTTGCAGGGGATAGAAAGAGCAGGGCTACACTGATGTACTTGCACTGACACAATTCTTCTGCATTTGTTTGCTTTTCAAGCTTAAGCTTCCACTTTTGGTACAGCTTTTGTATTTAGTGTTTGACATTGTGCTGAGCTATGCTAAACTAGTTCTAATCTAAAACATGAGTGCTTAAGCCTGGTTCCAGAGAGCTAGCACCCTGCAGAGTTTAGATCCAGCCCTGATCTAACACACTTGAACTAGGTGTAAAAAGGCCTTAGGGGACATCTAAATATTAGAGCCTGGATCTGAACTCTCCAGGGTGCTAGATGTCCAGGTCCAGGATTGGGCAGCCCTGATCTAAAGGTACACACACACATTGTCAAAAAATTTGTAACACCCAGAAGGAAGTGTCAGATTGCAATGCTATTGGGCAGGAAGATAAAGGTTACCAGGTTTACCAAAAATAAATGATGATAGATTTAGACTGATATGGGTATTTACTGTATTTACTGAGGTACAGATCATACAGTAGCAGTGTCTCTCAGTATGGCGTCGGGCCACCATGTTTGGTTACGCAACATGCATACGTCTCGGCATGGAGTTGTAGAGGTTCCTACTGCTGTCCTGAAATAATCAATTCCATGCACACCAGACCTTCTGGACATGTGAAAGTCTGGACGTTCATCTTGGTGTTGACCACAGTGCCTCCACACATTGTTCAGCTGTCTCCACCAAGACAAAAGCGGGACTCATCACTGAAGATGACCCACTGCCATTCTGAGTTACTCCACGGCAGTCTGCCATGACACCATTGTAGTGTTTAGCAAAGTTGACATGGTGTTAAAGGCAGTCGTTGTAATGGTCTGTGTGCAGCTGTCTGTCAATGGTGCTGGTACAGGATGACTCATGGAGGGCATCGCTGCTTGCTGAATGTCTGCAATCGTGGCTGTTGGGTTCAGGTACAGCAATGACTTGAATCATTTGCATGTCTCACGATGTCAAACCTACAGACGTGGCCACAGGTGAATGAGAAAGCAGTGTCAGGAAAGGGTACCACTTTAAAATCTGGCTATCCTTATAGTTCATGAATAGTTTGAGAATGGCGAGTTAATGCTAACCCAGTGGTACTCAAAAGCTAGGAGGCATGGCCATCTCTCTGTAGCTGCTTGCTGCCTGTTCATTTGCTTATCCTTACACCAGCATTGTTAGTTTGTTTCATTATTCACATGTTGCTACATCCGTCCATCTCCTTATCACCCTTTGTTTCTTTACCAGTTCATCTGTCTGCACGTCCGTTCGTCCATTCCTTTGCGCATTGCTTCATCTGTCCATCCATCCGTGTATTTGTTTGTTCGTCCGTGACTTTTTTCATCCAGTTATTGTCACATGAAACCTGGATAATGATTTTAGTTCTGTATGAGAGGCACAGCAGGCTAGGAGTGCTGGACAGAGAGCTGTCAATCAAGCTGTTCATTAGATATGCCTACACAGTTCTCAGATATGGCTGATCAGTGGTTTTTCAAGGCATAGTTTGTCATATTTATACATTATATTTTGCACTCAGGCTTTGCTGGATGTTGAATATGACACTCAAGTTTAGCATTATAGAAACATTTAATATTTTATTCTGTTCTCCCTGGGGCTTTAAATGTTTATTTTGGAGCTGACAGAAGAGAAGGATGAGCCCTGAATAGGGTTTATTTGACAGCATGATTTGTTCCCTTGTGCTGTTGCTCACTAGTGGCTGATTTAGTGACTTTGAGGCCAAGGCTGTGCTAGCGTCCAAGATTTTGGAGCAAAATCTTTGAACGTGAGATTCCACCAATGGGCAAAAACCCAACAATAGGAGAATCCTCATGGAATAAAGTACACTTCATGGCAACTACAAGTTGCAAGAATCATAAACTGATGATCAGGGAATATGGCATGTTCCAGCATGTAGCACATGGCAGCATAAATGATATCATGCAGAATCCACCCAAGATTTGGAGGAACACTGTTATTGTGAAATTTGCAGTGGAAATTATAAAGGAGCCGCTATGGCTGACTTAAGGTGAGGATGGATGGATGGATGGAGGATGATAACAATATCAGTGACAGTGGTCCAACTCCACCAACTTCAGCTGTTGTGTAGATCTGCTGATCAGTAGAGGAACAGGACATCCTCAAGCCTGGTCACCTAAACCATTCTGCTGTCAGCATGCGCATGTGGGTGTTTAACATAATCAATTAACGCCACGCCATTTGCTCAGACATGTCCTCTCAGACAAGGGTGGCCGTCTGGTCATAAGAGCTCGTCAAAGAAAAGGTCAGAAACTGCTGGGCAGCGGCTCCGTGGAGGATTGGGACGAGTGCAGTAGAGCCGGAACACTCTCCTGTCCATCTTTAATTCATAACAGTCAAGAAGACTAAAAAATAGGCTTTTGTGGAAAAGTTAAACCAATTAGCTGGATGAAAAGGAGGAAAGAAAAAGGAAAAATCAGGATAGAGTTGCATTTTCAAGACATGTGTATCACCACTGACTGCCTTTCAATCAGTACATAAAAGCTGCAGAGCAGCAGCAGGTAAAATCACAACCTATCCAGGTGCAGTCCAATCAGACAGGTAGCATTACACTTAATATGATGTAATAGGATTTAATAGGATTGTTTGGAAATGAAGCATAAATGTGGATTAGTGTTGGAAAAGCCGCATAAATCTTTCAAAATCAATAAATCTTGGAAAGGAGCCTTAAAGCAAAAACAGCAACCGAAACGGTAGAACGGTTGGAGATGGAGGAGGACAGGGAGAAGGAAGAAGTAGAGCAGGGAAGGAGAAAGAGAGAGAGAGAAACAATGAGAGACAGATAGTGTCACACCGCGTGGGACTGAAGCTCAGCAGTGACAGAATACCTTTATGCATATTGATGACACCCGTCATGGCAAACCTTCTGATTGAACAGTTGCACAATGGAGAGAGGCAGGCAACTCCTCATGTTGCTCCATCAATCAATGGCCAACACACACAGCAAGGCCGCTTTTCAACTGTCAATTAGCGGACGTGGTCAGAAAGGCAAAATGGCTTTACGAGAAGTTGTTGTTGGAGACCAGAAAGCTGCTTAAAAACTTCACTAATTCACTTTGTTCACATAGCGGCCGCTGTGCATTTTCCATCACACAGTGGCTTTAAACATGGTAATTAGTCAGTCAGTAGGGATGGACAACTGGAGAAAGAGACACAAAGAAAGGGACACAGTGACTGGACTGAAGGTTACATCTACAATGTGGAAGGTAAGACCTGGAGTAGTTATGGGTAAACACGCCACAAAGCATATGCTGTACATAAGAAATCATGCCTGGATTTCAGTTCATGGATTTTTATTTCCGGAGACAATAACAACTTCTCTTTAGTTCCATTCCTTTTTCTAACACAGCAAACAGCAGAAGAGCCGGACGCAATGCTGGAATCACAAATTCCTTTTTGTTAAACGCAACCCACAAGATTAATCCTTTTTGTGAGATGATCTATACCCATTTTGTTTGTGATGCTCCAATGGACTGGATAATATTTTCTAAAAACTGGACATAAAAGCATTATCTATAGACCATTTAATCTCTCCTGGACTTGGAAGGTCATTTTTATTTATTTATTTATTTATTCTTTTGAAGGTCAGACTGGAAATGCGCAACATCATTAGAACTTTACCTTTACATCCAAGCCTGTAGGAAAAAAAAAAATCCTGAAAGCAGATAAACAACATACACAGGCAGATCGTTGCTAGCTACAGAGTTAACACACTAATTAATACAAACACAGTACACGCCATTTACTCCTGTACTGTAATTATACTCCTGAAAGAATTCAACTGAGTACTGATAGGAACAGCAGTGATAGAGTGGGGGCAACCCTTCTCTCCCTGGCTATGCATGTAAGCTATGTGCACAGATAGACTGCAGGGGGTGCTTGAGCTCCTGCCTCTTTACCCTCAGACTGTACAAGTGCCTTTTAGGTGGCTGTATATACATAGCAACTGTATTTTATAGAGCTTGTGGGTTGGCCTGAGTTCTGTGCAACTGATTGCTCTTGAGTGACCCCTGTAGTTCAGTATTGACCACCTGTGGTCCTACTCAGTAATGCCATACACACATGTTTGTATTGAAAAAAAAGTGATTTTTCCACACTTCATAGTGGTATCTGGCCATCGAGTCAAGCAAACGCTGGCATAGTGACAGCACAGCAGATGAAAAATGGATGCATTCATTGGCAAAACATGGGAAAAAAGAACTCTGGACGGAACTGCGGTCTGCAAAATATTGCTGCTTGCAGTGGCTCCATTCAGTTTTTTGGACCACGTTGTATGTTGTTACATATTACCACCACAAGCATAGACTCAAAAAGAAGGTCTGGCTTGTTGGATGTTTAGGTCTAATACAAATTCAACATTATACTGATGAAGTCGGGATGACAGCAGTAGATAATACACTCATTCTTGGAAGACATGTCCTTCACCAAGGTTTTCTTTTAATACTTCTTGAACTGACTCACAATCATCAGCTGTATCTGCTAAGGGGATCCAAAGTACAACCCACAGTATGCAATGTTCTGCATGCTGTATACAATTACACATTCCCACCAGAGAGGTCTCCGAATCGCCATATCTCACATAGTGTAGCTTTAATAAGTACATAGTGATTGAAAAGTACTGTATAGCGAGTTATGTCATGCCTGCATGCGGAGAGGACTTCAAATCCATGCATGGATAGTAATATTAGCATTGTGTCTGCCTTTGGTAAAACTCTTAACAGTACTTGGGCTATAACCATCAGAATTACAATCTAAAACATGATTACACTATTCTTTCTTGCAATATACAGCAAATAAAATTTTAATTTACAATGTTACATTTCCGTTTAAGTTGCACTTTCCCTCTTTGAGCCACCCAAAATGTCTTTTCATGACTGAGTGTGTTGATTCCAGAAACAGTCCATACTTCTGAGCTGTATATTTATTTATCTATATTCTATTTATCTGTATACTGTACATCTGTACTGTAAGCAGTTTTAGCTGTTCACCTGAACATTTAGCTGCTGTTCTCACTACCTGCACGGTACACTTTATATATTCTTCTTCTGTTTACAACCACATACTTAGCTGTACACCTGGCTTCCTCAGCACACTGTACTCTCCTACATGTACACTTACACTAAGCTGTATTTCACTCTACTGCATATGCTAACTGCTGTTTGCACCTCAATTCTAGTATTCACATTCTGACAAACAGATACTGCTCTTGCACATTTTGCACATCTTACTGTTTATGCACGTATGGTCTATTAGTCTTTGCACTGTACTACTATTTATGTATGTATTTTAAATGCTGCGCTGGAGAAGGAGCCTGACTGTGTTTCATTATACTGTACAATCCTGTATTGGTACGATGACAATAAAGCTGAATTGAATTGAATTCAAAGCTTTGGATTTGATTGGGCATAGATTGGACAACATTATCCATTTGCGTCTGTATGGAATATCAGATATTCTGTTGTTACTACACATCCAGCTTGGAAAATCCTGCTTCCACTCCCATGAACAAACAGATTGGCTGCATTTTACTTCAGATTAAAGCTGGTTGTACATTTTAACACATTTTTGGAATTCAAAATGGTACAGTGAGAGGGGGAACTAGTCAAACTTTAGCACTCCACTGGAGCTCTGGAGTGATCAGAGGCCCTGCGATATGTTCAAACATGTTTGATTTTTTCAGAGTCAAACTCTTCACAAGTCCCGCAGAGTGAGATGTTCAGCCATGTACTTGAGTGATTTGAGCAAAAGCTAATGAGAGCTAGAGGAACAGGGAAAAAAACATGTTTTAGTTTGTAGTGAAAGATTCTCTGGCTCTCACTGTGTTGTCAGCGTTTTCTTGAACCACAAATTTATCCTCCGTTTATGATTTCCCTGCACAAAGACGTCTGGTCCAGTTTGGCTCTGTCTGTGTGTCGCATGATAGCAGGGAAGCTACTCCCTGTGGGAGTTTGAGTTCTTATTTGGAGCCGTAATTTGTTATGTGTCTTGTACTCTCTCTTTGCCTTATTGACCTGCACATGTTAGTGCTTTCACTGCTTTAACACAGCCTCTTTGACTCATAAAGGGCTGTTAATGAGCTGATTAGTTGGACCAGGTGCAGTGGGAGCAGGGAAAGCACTAAAGAGTCAAGGGTAGTGGGCCTGAAGGATGAGGGCTGAGAAACAGTCTAGCCTATTTGCTGTCATGACACTAAGACAAGAAATTCTGTGAATTACTGACATTACGTTTGTGATGCTCTCCAATTCAGTAAACTGCTAGGATTTTAAAAGTCATGTAAGTATATAACAGTGATGCTCTCCTATTTAGAAATTTATCAGGATTTTAAAAAGTTTAGCAAGCCCCCAGTAGTCAGCTAAGTCAGCATTTATTTAGATTTCAGGTCCTCCTCAAAAAAGAGATTTTAATCTTAGGGGACCTTCTGGTTAAATGAAGGTTTAAATAGAAAGAATTAACTCCCCAGACTGATGTGCTAAGGTCCACAGAAATTGGAAACAATTTATAGAGTTACAGGTCCTAATTACAAAGGATCTTAATCATTCTCAATCTTCTAATGGCTATTAAAATGTTTATAAAAGTTAGGAATTAATATGTGGTACGATTTGAATTATTGACTTAAACAGTGTCCTATAAATAATCAGTGATTAGTTTGATTTACAAGAGTCTAATTTTGTTGTTTGATACTCATAACTCAAATCATATGACTTAATACATTACAGAAGCAATGTGTAAAACTGTCGAATGTATACCCAAACAATAGGGAGCAACATATCACCAAAAAACGTAGAGTCCCTCTACCAGTCTAGAAGAAAGAATGCGAGTTCAGCAATAAAAGCATGCAGCAGTGGAAAGCAGCAACAATGTTAACTCTTCTTCTGCTTCTATTGATACTACTTCTTTTGTTTGCTGCTGAATGTGGGTTTTTGTCTAGAGTGGTTTGTGGCACTCATTATAATTGCTTGCAAAGAGCTTCAGCCATCATTAGTGAACACTATTATTATTCAGTTTTTGAGATATCGACACTGTTCCAACTCCAGAATGTTCAGTCTGATTGGAAATGGTGTGCTTGTGTACAGCTTTTTGATCTGACGTACCTGTCCAGTTTTTGTTAAAACTTGTTAAACTGTGATTTTTTTCTCATTAAGAATCAATGGGGTAGAAAAGTGTACACCCATCTACCGTACTTCTGCTCGACCGTCAGACACCATTTCACATACGTTATGTAGCTATTTGTGCATGTAAACAGTCTGCTAAGTTATAAAGCCTAAAGTAAACCACTTTCTCAGCTACCTGAAACACCTCATTGGAATTCAAGCCCTTTTCTTCGTTACAAAGTGACATAATACAATCATAATACAATCCTTATTGCCCGCCTACCAGCAAGCTTGGAACGCCCTCACACGACACAGAGAGATCTGAAAACAGTAAAGAAACCTTTGTCTGTGCAGCTAAATGTTATGTAGCTAGTTACCTGCAGCAAGCACTCTGTGCATACTGTGACAACCGTGAGCCCTTGTGAACTGTGTACAGTTTTTGGATTGAAATAACTGAGACATGAGAAATTCCAGCATTCTTGCTGATATGTACTTTGTTTCTTGTAGGTCTCTTTTTACAAATTGCTTCAAACAATGTGTGGTTGGTTGGTCAGTTTGCATGTCCTGTGAAATAGCCTCCTCTCCTCAAAGTAGGCCATTCTTGGTCTTGATTAGTAATGAATCCCAAAAGACTCTTAGGCAACATTCTGGCTTGCAAGACTAGATGCAGATAAACACGGAGCAATATCCAGTGAGAGGGAGAATAACTCTATCACAGTGCAGCCGTGATATATTAAAACATAATAAACAAACGAAAAGGCACATGAGTGTAAAACTGATTTTACACCAGAGGCAATGCAGCCGGAACTCAGTGCTGCTTTTCCTATACACAAACTATGAGCCTCCACCTACCTAGCGCCCCCCACTGTATCCATTATGCGTTTATTTGAAAGACATATTATATATTTCAGTAGAGCTCAATGTACACCAATAGACCTAAACAATTTCATAACAATTCACCTGGGCCGGTCTTTGCACTACATAAAGGTAGGCTGCCGCCTATGGCTTCCATGAGCCAGGGGCTACATGAAAATACAAATTAGACACTCCGTATGTATTGATGTTCAGTAATGTATTCTGAAATATATAGATGCATTTTAAAAATAGATGTTATTTCCAACTGTAGCAGTTATTTTCAGCAACTTCAAAGCAGTGCCGGCACTCTGATCAAGATTATGATGGGCTATTCCATCTTGTTACACAAAGATCTAGCAGATGAGGTTCTGCAGTATGATTTTCTAGGCGTTTTGAGGGACATTCAAATAAAAGTTGTTGAAGTGGAGCAGGAAAATGCAAAAATGACTTCAAGCGAGTGTTAAAATGTGGAATCACAAAACCTTCAGCATGTCTGCACTGGAAATGGCAGATGCACAACTATTCGAAACGTAAAGGAACCTCAGGCTTGTCAGAGAAGAGCTCCAGACACCAGCTAAAACAGGGGAGTTTCAATGCTATATCATCCAGTTTGAGGTGGAATGACCAGGAGATGCTAGGCGTCAATAGAACTATTTTAGTCTGGCAAAAATTGTGCGTTTTTAGCTGGTACAGCTTCTGCTTTGTCATTGTTGTTCAGGCTACTTGCTGTTAGGACTTGGTAAAAGAGAGAGGAAAGAAAATAGTTTGTTGCTATACTCCCAAAAATATCAGCAGTCAGCCCAGAGTACTGCACAGACTTAGCTGCACAGATATAGTGCTAGTATTATGGTTAATATAGAAAACTCCAGTGTTGGTAAAGTTGGTGCAATGCTGCTGAAAAAGGTACTGCATTTCTGGATAACAAATGAAAATAAAAGGAATGTTCTTTTATTTATATCTGTAGGAGGAGGGCCTGGCCACATGCTGAGCAGTTAGATCCCATTGTTTTGTGTCCCCCTTGTTTTTGTGTCCTAAATGTTCCAAAGTCTGTATGTAACCTTAAGAACTGCCACTACCAAATCACACTTTCTGCAATTAAGTAAACTTAACTGTTCAGTAAACACTACTGAAACATTTGGTAGATGTTATGTTTGTGTTGATAGTGACAAAAAATGTTACAGTATCATACAGTATCTCATTCAGTATCTCATAATAATGACTTACTATCTCATAATTATGACTTACTACATTGCCTTTTTTTCTTTAAGTGGTGAAATGGGTTTTCATAATATATTATTTTTAGACAGCATATTCATTCAAAGCAAAAGTTCTGAAATGTAATTTGAGTTTGAACAAGTTTGGTAGAATGATACAGAATGCCTTTTATATTTGTTTGTTTGTTTGTTTGTTTGTTTGTTTACCATTTGAAGTAATATATAGATGATATTTGTGATGATGTTTTTCCTCATCGGCCCATCAGACTTTAGAATCTTGCTAAAGTTGTACTTGTGCAATGCTGCTGCTGCTGCTGTAACTTCTAGCGGTCTCACTTTTGTACCATTTCTAGCTAGAAGCAAGCATAGCAAGAGTCAAAATAGGCACAAAATGTATTGCATGCATCTACTGCAAAATATGATCAAATGATGATATATTTGGAAGAGTAGGATCTAGAGAAGCATGTTCAAAGTTGCAGATTGCCTGGTTCAGGTAGGAGGTAACCTGGTTCAAGTCTTTTTGATCATTTTGAACACAGGTCACTGCATTTTAGGAAAGATCCTCTGAGAAATGAATGGCTGCCTGGAAAGGAATTATTACAAACTGATTAAAAATTAATAAAGACTTAATAGGTGAAGTTAGAGGTAGAGCAGTGAAGCTGCATGGTCTTCACCATCCTGTTGGAAGATTCTAATGAGGCTCAGTCTGTAGCTGTTTAAAACTACTGCAGTCTTTCTTCTGAGCTTTTCCTGATGTTCTAGACGTTTGGTTTAATTAGGCTTTTCTGTTTGTTAATGCTGAAGCTCAGTGTCCATGTTTTTCCTGCTTTAGCATTATTCTGGAATCAAATGGAATATGATCCTGCACGCTCTCCTAACACACAGCTGAAAGTTTCCTGCACTGCACATACACGCACACTGCTGACTCTCCGCAGGCTGCAGTGTTTTCCTCTTCATCCTCCAAAATCATCCCTCACTTCCAATTTACACAGAAGTCATTAAACAAAAGATCAAGCAGTGGAGGAGCAGAAAGGGGGGAAAAGAGGAGAAGAGGAAATCATGATCACACCAGACTCTCTCTCTCTCTCTCTCTCTCTCTCACTCACTCTCTAAATTGTGTAAATTATGAAAAGTGTCTTTCTGCATGTGGAATGTCAGGTATAGGGGGGGTTCATTAATATGTATAATTTGTGCGCAGCGACGACAGCCGGTTCAGAGAGAAATCTTTCAGCTCTTCATGACGACTGTCAGAGTCGTTTATTCTGATGGACAGAGACAGACGCACTCGTTTACACTTTCAGAGTCCCAGCTATTCATTCGAGCCCCTCTGACCTGCTTCCGTACATTAGCTTTGATGCTCAGAAAGCTAATGTAACCACCTCAGAAAAGAGGCCACCTCAGAAAGAGAGCAAGTGGAAGTGAAGGACTGATCTTTTAATGTGCATTTCACAGCAAAACAGTCGGGACTGAAGATAAGCAAGCACTTCAGCCGCAAATCCAGGTGATATGTCCTGGATTCAAACAGCTACTGCTGCAGGATCAGCTTTCCTTCTAGAGGGATGTCTGTCGAAGCTTAGATCCCTGTGGATGGTCGTACAAAGGTGGGAATTCTGAGGTCTTCAAAGGGGGATCTGATTGGAACAGATGGGAGCCTTTGATTCAGATACAAGATAGAATTTTTTAAAAAGCCAAAATAGAATTTTCCTTTCATCCAGTCAGATAGGATTCTGTTTAGTTCCAAAGTTAAAATGACCTCTTACCCAATCACAGACATTGCACTGGGTTGCCAAGTTATAATTTCCTCTCACCAAACATCCTTGGATAACTCAAGGTATCTGGTCCTGAGACGATGAATGCAACACATATTTGCTAATAAAAAAACAACCTTGCTCATTATTATGGCACTGTCCTCCAGTGGTGGACAGTAACTCAGTAAATGTAATTGGTTTCTGTACTGTAAGTAGTGTGTTGGTGTATCTGTACTGAAGTGTTTCCATTCTGAGGGACTTTTTACTTTAGCTCCACTACATTTCAAAGTCAAAAATTTCACTTTGTACTCCACTACATTATGCCAAATCTGTCATTTCTTTTGGCCTCTACACTAGAGTCTCTTAACCTAAAATGAGTTGATTAAGCAAGATATACTACATGCCACATTCACACAGAAGGTAAAAGTGGCACAAATTCAGTCTAACTGTGTTATCTGTGTAGCTGCGTAAACAGCAAAAATACACACTAAATCTGACATTTAGTAAAATCTGATACGCATCCAATATGTGACAATGTGACGCAACCAAATTGGAATTCAGACATGCCGTGCCGAGACCTAACATTTGGGATGATGTTTCTGTATTGCAGTTACTCCATGATTGAAGAGACTTTAAAACTGTCTGAACACAGCCATAGGACAATGAGGCTCCAGTGTCAACAAAGTTAAAAGCCTGAAGGCAAAGTCTAAAGAAACCAAGGACACAAACCAAAGAAGTTGCCATGACTGAATAACATGCTCTTTTTTCAGTGAGCTTGAACACATTCTAGGTGATAAGCTGTCAGCTGTCAGCGTGAAGCATTGCATGAATGCTCCTGCAATGCTGGAAAGATGAGCCTAAAAACCTCCCACAGGGGACCTGCATCCGCTGGCAGTCATGATTGTTTCATCCACTGGATGAGCATGCCACGTGAAGCATTGTTCTTTTGCATGCCGGTCAGCCTAGGATATCTGTCCAGACAGAGATAGATTTGAGACACTTGTATCTGTTGTGTAAATGCAGCCCAAATATCCAAAGGTTTCAGGGCACTATTGCTGTGAGGATTCAGTAGCATTCAGCTACAAGTGAGGTCAGGCAGTAATGTTGGATGATTAGTTCTGGATGACAAACGTCACTCCAACTCATTCCAAAGGTATTAGTGGTGCTCCATCACTGTAGGGAGCATGGAGCAGAAACCCTAAATGCTGCTTCACAGCCCAATGCTGGAGAAATGTCTATTCCTCTTGCTGGCGTTTAGCACTGGGTATATTGTGTAGTGTCCCATTCTATTGCCAGTGCTATTCTGTGTAGATTATGCAAGTCGCAATTATACAGGTTGCAATTATTTCTAATATGTTTTACTGCCAAAGTTGACATTTATGGTCACCTGATCCTTCATCCCTTCAAGAGACAATATAGCAATAGGACAGGCTTTAAGATAGCATCGAGGGTTACCCTAAAGGAAAATGGCATGGCAAAGCTGATGAGAACTATGACCCAGCTTTATTTTTTTTATCTTGACCATGTACCTACCTATCTGTGTGCTGACCTCTGCCTGCTTTGACCACAAGTATTAGAAGACTCTGTCTCAATGCCCCATTCATTCCTGAAGACTTCACCTACCAAAGATGGATGGATCTTCCCTGAATGGGAACCCTGAGAGGAGCCATGCAGGTGAAGCCCAGATGATGTTTGCAGTGCCCCTGCTACAAGAACTCACCCCACCCTTCTCCCTTCCCCTGACCTGGAGTCTGTTCCTGGCCTTTGTCCTGACCTGGAGTTTGTCCCTGTCCCTCACCTGACCCATCCTTGGCCTTCTTCCTGCTCCTTGTCCAGCCCCTGTCCCCATGACTCATCCGGCCCCTGCACTCACCAGCATGTTTTTGCTGTCCTGGACTTCTCACTGGACATCCTACGCATTTTGATATTATCTTCCCATGCTGGTTCGGATCTGCTACCTGTTTCACACTTCAGGAGCTACATGTTAAGTCAAGGGGGGCTATCACAGTGTCCCCTCTGTGGAGATGGCAATTGGATATGCCCAATATGGATTCACTCCAGTTTCATCTCCAGCTTTGAAATTAACCACATTATATAATGCCTTTACATATATGCACCATACAGTATTTTATCATTACTCTTTGTCTAAAGTCATTTATTCACTGTGCATTTTTAAGGTGTCTCTGTATGTTCACTTGATCCTTCATCCCTGTTTGTGTGTTGACTTTTGACTTGGAGCATTAGAAGTCCTTAACAAAACTACTTTGTATGTGTGCCTCGAAGCCCCTTCTGCCAAAGAAACAATATACTTATTACTACAGTATACAAAATGCATATTAATACAAGGTCCTAGAGGTCAGAGGAATGCAGACATTCAATCCCAGTCCTGGGGGCCTTATCTTTTAACACACCTGGTTAATGAAACAGGTGTTCAAAACCCTTGGTGCAATATGCCACATGCCTTGTAGTACTTACTACAGCATTTTACTAGCTGACTCTGTTGAATCCATGAACTACATTTCCCAGGATCCTACAGGAAATCACATGACTCCCACACATGCCATCTCAACCAATCACAATCCACTTCTCCCTTCTAAGTGACCTGAACACTACCTTGCTTTCTCTGTGTATCTACCTGCTTTGTTTTGACTCTGTCATACATACCGTCATACAGGTCTACCAGCAGTGGCAAAAATCCCAGTCTACGTGAATGTCTCCTCAGCATTGTTCCAGGGAAGACATTCATGAAATCTATATGAACTGCGTAGCTGTTGGATTCAAGAATGGCTGAACATTGATGTCGCCTACATCCAGAAACTTGTCCAGTCCATGTCAAATTCATTTGTACACTATTAGGTACATTTCAGTCACAGACAAGTAGTTTTTTGGTCTGGTTAGCTTATTTCCAAAATGGAAAATGGCAAAATGAAGACCATCAGCTTAACTGGTCTACTAGGCTTGAGCTTGATCAGGTAATTTACTTCAGATACTTAATGGAATAACTGCATGGACAGCATTGTAAAAGTTATTAATATGTTAGACTGATAACCATTTCACATGAAGAACAATTGGGATGGTTTAGTGAAGACAAACTTTTTTAGCATATCACCTAAAATTACACAGGGATGCAAAATCTGTGACAGGCTTTTGAATAGAGTGTTTTCATAGACATGGTTTATTATTCAATCAAACTAGCTCATATTATCAAATAACCAGAAAATGAAATGACTCATCTTTGAACAGACAGTGTCACTGATACGCAAGTTCGAAAGATGCTGATGCTAACCACACAGATTAGTCCAAAAATGTTTTTTATTACTGTTTTCAATTTGGAAATGAGTAGAAAACAACATCCATTAGTCTGTCAGCAGGCAACCTGGTACAAGCATACCTTATTGCTGTATTTGGAGGTCTACATTCAAATCTGCCATGCTAGCAGAGTAAAACTGCCCTAAACAGTCACATATGCAGCTTAATAAGCAGAGTCTATTGTTTTAGCAATCCTTGTTGTTTTACCAATCCTGGTCTCAGCCTTGACTCAGATTCAACTCCTACAAAGTCTCAGTCTCGACTTTGACTCACCTATAATGGCCTTGATGACAACACTAGGATACATGGTGTATTCCTAAATATCCCACCCACACTACACCACTGATATTGCCTGCATCATGCAAGGTCACCCTTACTCTCTCACTAGTGTCTATCCAGCTACTGAAAGAGCGCTACAATAAACTGACCTTTGACCTTAGGAGAAAATGACTTCTTTACTCTCTCCGTAACTGTAAGTGTTGATTAGCCTGCTGGGAGAAAATAGCCAGGCCAGACTCTCTGTGTGAAATAAACCTCATCCTGAGGTGTGTTTACGATGGCCTTTCCACAGTGACACGGCTACAGACAGCGTCTGACCCAACCTATACACACCCATCTGACCTGACCTACACACAGACACACCTATGCACACTCGCACTGCCCACCTGCTTCAGGTGGCATTTGGCTTCCTTTCTTTTGTCCACAGCTTAATTTATCTGAGGACTCAGACTGAGGGCCAGGTGCAGTGCAAAATGTGCCTTAAGGCTGAAGCAATGCGTCTGAAATTAATATTCAGTTTAATAAGATTGTAGCTAATCATGCAGACGACAAGCTCCACCCTCTTACTGCACTGTGCAAATGAGACACCGGGTTTAAAAGGTGCAGGGAAACAGTGGTGCTATCAACAAGCTGCGGACAAGTTCAGTGATGAAGCGATAGCAATATTAATAAACTGTTAATACACCGTAAATAAACTGTTATTTTACATTTTCTACAGGGCTATCATTTTACTCTGGCTCAAAAGTTAAAAATTGGGAAACAATGATGCAGGTTGTGAACGCATATTGAATCCACATGAAAACAGATTTTGCACTGTGCCTTCTCACATACATACATCAAAGAGACAAAGAGCTCTTCTGTAACTATTTTAAGGTCAAAATACCGGTAACATTTCTCTCAACGAGCATTTCTTAACTTGTATTTCATCATCTTGTTCTAGAATCAGAATGGGTTGTATGTAATATAGAACATGTTATCAAAGCATTAGAATTGTTAGTCGATACAAAAAAACAAGCTTAAAACGAGTTGGTTTTGTCTCATGCAACAAAACAAGCATATTGCCCCTTTGTACATGAGGTCACATGTTCAGAGAATTCACAAACTATCATGTGACTTCATCCAGGGTGTTCAGTATATGTCACTTAGGGACTCCCTGAGTTTAGGTGAAGGATAAAGCTGTATAAGGAACTTTCAAGACTTCTTAAGGCCTTGGGACACATACATGGGCTGTTATGGGTTAAGTCTCCCAACAAACCTCCTGCTACTGTACATTACCTTTACATTCATGGCATTTAACAGATGATCTGATGCAGAGCGACTGTGTTACAAAAGGAGGGGAGTGTAGTATTAAGAGTCTTGCTCAGGGACTGTTATTGGTAAACTGTTGTGTGCATCCCTGTCAAAGAACACAGAGGTCTGTGGTGTCTCTGCCTTATCATTCAATGTGTTGCCCTCTGTCCATCTCTTTATCATTCATTGGCCTTCTCCAACCTGCTATTGTTCAGTGTGCTGCTCTCTCTCCCTTTATCAGTCCGTGCTGCTCTCTTTCTCTCTCTCTCCTTTGTATAATTCAGTGTACTGCTCTCTTTCGCCCTTTATCTTTCACTGCACTGCTGTTTTTGTCCCTCTGTTGTTCAGTGGGCTGCTATCTTTCTCCCCCAGTCTTTCAGTGTACGCCCCTCTTTCACCCTTAATCTTTCACTGTGCTGCTGTCTTTGTCCCTCTGTTGTTCACTGGGACACTGCCTTTCTCCTCCAGGCTATCAGTGTGCTGCTCTCTTTTTTTCTCTGTTGTTGTGGGTGTCTCTCTCTGTTGCTCTGTGTGCTGCTCTCTCTCCCTCTGTTGCTCAGTTTGCTTGTCTCTCTCTCTTTTGTTTGCTGCTGTCTTTCCCCTTCTGTTGTACAGTATGCTGCTCTCTCCCTATATTATTCAGTATGCTGCTCTTTCTCTTTATCATTCACTGTACTTCCCTCTTTGTCTCCCTTTTGTCCAGCATGCTGCTCTCTCCCTCTTTTGTTCAGTGTGGTGCTCTCTCTACTGCTGTGTGCTGCTCTCTCTCTCTCTCTCTCTCTCTCTCTCTCTCTCTGCCTCTATTGTTCAGTGTGCTGCTCTCTTTACCACAGTCTGCTGCTCTCTCCTTCCACTGTTCAATGTGCTGCTCTCTATATTGTTTTGTGTTGCTCTTTCTCTCTCTGTTGTTCAGTGCAGTGCTAGCCAATTGTAGTCCAAGTGTGTACAGTGATGGTTTGTTAGCAGTATCTGGTACAAATATGGGGGCTGGTGTTATTGCATCTCTTGGGGGCTGACAGTTGTTGCATCGTGTTACAGAAGAGCGATCCAGCTACATGGTAGAACTGGCAATTGCCAAATTCGGTGAAAACTTGGTTTAGCCCAGGTGCTTGGACAGAATAAACTTAGCTACATATAAAATAAGTCCCAGGCTAAATATAATCCATCCTCCATCCAGACCTTACTTTCACACAGCTGTTCTTAAATGATTTTTAAACACCAATATTTTACCCAGACACACACTCATACCTGGGTGGAGTCATCATTCACTCACTCACTCACTCATCTTTTAAACCGCTTAATCCTTTTGGGACACAGGGGGTGCTGGAGCCTATCCCAGGGTTCAATGGGTAGAAGGCAGACAAAAACAGACAACCTGGAGGAAACCCACACAGATGGGTGGTAGAACATGTAAACTCCACACAGAAAGGACCCTGGACACTCCAGCTGGGAATCAAACCCAAGCCTGTCTTGCTGTGAGGCAACAGTGCTACCCACTGTGCCACCCTATGGAGTCATCACCTAACACTATAATGATAGTTTAGGCAAAACCATTGAAGCAAAGAGAATTTCAATGGAGAGTTTTAACAGCACTAGAACATTCTTAATTCTAACATTCTTAATAAGTCATTGTTGGATCATCTATCATTCATTCTTAACCTCATTCTTAATCAATGTTCACACCTGCTTCGTTTTAAATGACTAAACTGTATATACATTAACACCTGCATATGTGATCAGAGCGATACATGTGTGTCACGTGTGCAGTGCGTGTGTGTGTGTGTGTAAAGCTGCAGCAGATGTCACTGTCTCTGCTCCCGTTCGTTTTCAGTGTGCGGCCCCGTGGCTGAAATGACAGAATTAATAATCGCTGTGAAGGGATCATAAAACATGTTGGTGCAGAATGAGCGCTGTAAGTGCCCTAGAAAAGATTGCTAATGAATTTTTAAATGTTAATCTTTAAAATAAGCAGCATGGTTCCAGTGTGCTGGAGAAGCAGGACGGCAGAGGGAGGTAATTAATTGTTGAGAGAATTTGAGAGAATTTCACTGGACGGATTGGTCTTCTGAGGCTCATCCCACAGATTATGCAGCTGTTAACTTTTGAGTTAATTCAATACATTTCCTGTAATTTTAACAGCTACCTCCTCTAAAAGCTCTTTTACCTGTGTGTTTAAGTGCCCTCTCTGGACATGGAGGGGAAAATGACCAGATGTTACTGGGATCCACAAAACATCATTACACTCGCTGTCTGACTCCTCATATGCTCTAACTGGCTCCTTCTTTCATACCACCTGCAGAGGGACTGAAGCTTCAGTTCTTTATTGTGGCTTATGAATTGTCGTTCATAGATCGTCAGGGAGCAGAAGGGTTCAAGAAACTACACACGCACTGCGCATGTAACGTCAGCAAGGACGAGCGTTATTGCTGTACCTGACTGACCCAACAACCATGATTGCGGACTTCCAGTAAGCAGTGATGGCATCCATGAGTTGTCCTGTTAGTGCCAGCACCATTGGTGGACAGCTGCACAACGCAGGACTACATGCATGCAGACTGTTATGACGACTGCCCTTAACACAACATCAATGTCGCCAAAGCCTGCAATGGTGTCATGCCAGGCTGTCATGGAGTGACTCATCTACAGTGACGAGTCCCGCCTTTGTCTTGGTTAAGGCGACCAACGAATCCATGTGTGAAGGCACCGTGGTCAGTGCCAAGAAGAAAGGTTTGCCTGAACTCCACCTCCAACCCTACCACAAAATCTGCAGGAACTGTGTGAGAATATTCAAGCTGCATGGGATGGATTATCACAGGACACCATTAGGAACCTCTACAACTCCATCCCAGGTTGCGTTATTAAACATGGCGCCCCGACGCCATGCTGAGAGACACTACTCCTGTATGTATAGCTCAATAATCATATCAGTCTAAATTTATCATCATTTATTGTTCCTGGTAACCTTTATCTTCCTTCCCAATAGCACTGCAATCTTCCTTCTGGGTGCAACTATTCTTTTGATGATGATTGTGTTTTCTGCATATCAGAACACGTAAACATGACTGAATTTTTGAACACTGGGTGACATGATATACCACATCTATTGTACCTAACACCTAACAGATGGCACTGGTCTAGAGCCGCTGCCATGTTGGTTGGATCTTCAATTCAGGCTTGACACTGGAAGTTTGTTGGCTATGACAAAATCAGGCCACAGTGCTCAATAGCATTGACTCCTTATGAGTTTTTGGTATTGGATGATTCGTCTAACTGATTGATTGAATGAATTGCAGTATGCTTCCTCAACATTTTTGGCTAAGGTAGCCCGACTCAGACTCTATCTAGAAGCACAGAGGTAATTCCTAATATGCTGTGTTTTGTGTTGGGTTCATGAGGTTAAAACCTGAAAGATGATTCTAATATTTTTATCATGGAAGTGTATTGTGCAAAGATGCCACACATTTGTTTGATTCAGCTTGACTTCTGAATTGGCTTGACCATTTCATTGAATAGAGCTCATGAATCTGACGTCACTATTTAAGAATCGTCTGCAGCTGGTATAATCTTGAGCCCAGACTAATGCAGATTCGAAACCCCATTTGGAGTTCCTCAGTGCCGTTGTTGAGGAACTCTTTAAGTGAAAATGGTATAGCCCTGCGTCCTCCCCCACTTTCATAATTAACCTCAGACGAGGCAGAGCCGCACAAGTTAATGAAGTCGAGCTCTGTGTTTTTTCGATTAATTAGAGCTCAGATAGATCTGAAGAGGGTGGAGATGGTAAACAGCGAATGTAACAAATGGTGCGGCACACGGTTTTTAATGCACAATTAAACGGGGGGACTATGGGGGGGAAGGGGAAACACACAGAAGTTGCTCTCCGAAGGCGACTCCATACATCATCCTTTCAGCGCTAATGGTTTGTAGGCAGCCTGGAGAGCGCCTCTCAGAAACACGGGTAAACAAGCCAACCAAACCAGGAACTACTCGTTAGCTGCGAGTCCGAGAAACGTCCGCCTGAGCCGTGATGTATATTATGGAATGTCATAAAACATCAGGCCGAGCGTGCGGGGCCACAGGCCCGAGATTTCACATGACATATCTCGTTAGGGCGAGTAATTGCTGGCTTTACTCTGAGCCTTGCAAACTCTGACAGGCTGAAAGTGCACAGCGAAGTGCTGTAACCCAAAACACTGACTTACATCACTGAAGCATTTCAGCAGGAACACAGCGAGGAGCAGACAGCGAGAGGAAGCCGCTCTGAAAGCTTGTCTTACACATGCTGCAGATGCATTATTTGAGCGCCAGCACAATTTGTGCCCAATAGCATTAAATTAACATCTAAAGCAGGCGGTGGATGTGGAGGCTGTTCAGCTGCTGCAGTCTCCACTCAGTGTGTGATTTGGCATATTGTGTATTTTATGGTTGAATGCACCAGAAAATTTGGAGGAGTAGAGCCCTGGCAGCCTTATTACATTAATTCACTCTCGCTCTCTCTCTCTCTCTCTCTCTCTCTCTCTCTCTTCCTCTCTCTCTCTCTCTCACTATCCCTTGCTTGTGCTTTCTCTTTCTCTCTCTCTTTCTCTCTCTTTCTTCCTCTTTCACTTTCTCTGTCATTCTCTTTCTTTCTCTCCCTATCCTTCTTTTGCTGACTCTCTTTCATTTCCCCATTTCTCTGATTCTCTCTCTTCCTCCCCTCACTTCCCCTCCCCTCTCTATTTCTCTCCTTACTCTCTTTCCTTCTCTCAAAATCTCTCTCACTTTTTTTTCTCTCCCTCGTCTTTCTCCCTGTCTCCCTCTCTCAGTTAACTGGAGGCATGTAAACATACTAAAAGAAAGATGCAGATTACAATGGAAGTTATTTACTGACTATTCCTCCTCTTTCTCTTATCTCCTTTTCTCCCTAACTCTCTATCATCTCCATGTTGGTCTCTCCATGTTGTTCTCTCTATCCTTCTTTTGCTGACTCTCTCCTGCTTTATCACCCCATTACCCTGATTCTCTTTCTTATCCTCTCCCTGCTTCCCCGTGACTCTCTCCTCACTCTTTCTATCAAAGTCCCTCTCACTTATCCTTTTTTCTCTCCCTCCTTGTGTTTCTTTATTTCTGTCTCCCTCTCTCAGTTAAGTGCAGACATGTAAACATACTAAAAGAAAGATACAAATAACTTACAAAAAAATTACTGACTTTCTTCCTTTATTTCTCCTTTCTCTTTATCTCTTTTTCTCCCTTTGTTTCAACTTTTCTCTCTCTCTCTCTCCTCTTTCTCTTATCTCATTTTCTCTCTAAGTTAGGGATCTCTCTCTCCTCTTTCTCTTAATATCTCTCTTGCTTGCTTTTTCTAACTCCCTCCAAACTCTCTCTCTTTCCATGTGTCTTTCTCTTTTCTGTCTTTCATTTACTCTTTCTCTGCTTCTCTTGCTGACTGTCTTCCTTCATCTCATCTCCTTCACTGATTCTCTCTTTCTCCCAATCTCTTTCTCTGTTTCACTCTCTCTCCCCTCTTTCTTTCAGTATCCCTCTCACTTGCTCTGCTCTCTCTCGCTGACTCTCTGTCTCTCCTTTTGTCTCTCTCTATTCCTTCTCTCTGCCCAGTGCTTTTCTTTGTATCTCTGGCTCCTGCTTACTTTATCTCTATCTTCCCTCTCTCTGCAGTATATGTCTCTTTTTAATGGTTAAAAACAGTCATTTAAACCTGAGTCTCTCTGTGTTCATGCTGTCATGACAGTATGATGACAGTGGTTGTAGAATTGTGTTCAGTATAGTAATTTCTATTTGAGTCCATAAAACAGGTAAAATTCTCCCTTCAAGTGTGAACCTGTCACCATAAAAAAGCCCACATAGCCAGCTTTCAAGAGTTTGCCAGGGTTTGCCATGTTTGCCATGTTTGTATGCCCTGTACAAAATTATGAACTACTTCAACAGAGGAACACAGTTTTGGTTCCCAGAGTGCTGGGACGGTTTGCACACCTCACATATGTTCATCTGGTCCTCAGTGCTCAACATTTTGTCGGAAAAAACATTACAAATCATCTGCAATTTGTTTCCCTTTTCTGAACTAGAGCTAGAGGGAGGAATAAACAAATGTTTCAGCAGAGCATTTAACCTTTGAATGCATTTATTCCTGGTTACAGACTCCTACATAAAAAGAATGGCTGTTTAGCACCTTTTACAAATAATTTTACTACAAACGCCAGACAGGCTAATGGCCCATCAGTCTCACCCGGATGATGAAGGGCCGATATTCGTTAATGCTGTGTGTGTGTGTGCCCGTGTATGGGTGACGCTGTGTGTATCACAGTAGATTCACAACTCAGGACAGCCAAGCTGAGGTAATAACTGACAAAATGTCAAACTTTCCCCTGCGTTCCAGAACAGATGACTCGGGGCAGAAGAGCAATCGATACTTTGGAGGCTGAAGTCAAATGTTGGAGCGCCGTTCCTGTCGTGTTTGGCCCAGTGCCGAACACTGATCAACTCAAGCATGGTAATAAGCATATATCTACTGGAACACTGTAATAAACTCTTAGAGCCAGAGGCTCTGCACAGGCTCTACAGAAGAATACTTATTTATTTATTAATTTATTTATTTATTCTTATTTTGCACATGAAAAACAAAAATGGCTAAGATATGATAACATATCTTCGCTTATATAATATTATAATATTTTCATTTGGTAACAGAAGGGTGCTGGCAGAGCACATGTTGATTTCACTGTGATAAACAAAAGACACAAGATAAGCAGGAAATGGAATAAAAACAAATTATAGGCATGAGCTTGGTGAAACCCGCTATACACTAGTGCTAAGAAGCAGAAACAAAAGAACATAAATATGTAGGACCTGGGGTGGGGTTCTGGTAAACGGAAGCAGCTTTGAAAACAGAAGAGAAGAAGATGAATTTGTGCAAATCCAAAACAAGACAAAAACACAGGAACGCAAGACATATTTATACCAATAGGTTAACAAAGCACAGATGGTAATTAATTAGGGACTAGGCTAAAGACTGGACAGAAAGGAGTGACCCTGGATTAGGAGAATAGAGTGATCTGGGATAAGAGATTAGGCAGATACTGGGACAGGAGAGGAGTCCAATACTGGGACAGGAGGAGAGACTGATACTGGGACAGGAAATCAGACAAACAGTGTGAAAGGACACAGAACTGACACTGGAAGAGGAGATGGGGCAAACACTGGAGCACCTGGTGGGATAGACACTGGAACAGAAGACAGAAGTGTTACTGAGACAGGAGATGAGACAACCTTTGGGACAGGAGGCATGACAGATACTGGGTCAGGAGACGGTACAGACATGGAACAGAAGATTGGGCTGGCAGTAGGACCAGTGATGAAACAGAAGGTGGGGCAGTAAATGGTATTGTGGAATGAAATATACTGGGACAAGAGACTGGAGTGATACTGGGACAGAAGGCTTGATGGTATTGGGACAAGAGACTGGAAAGATACAGGGGCATATGAGAGGACAGACTTTGAGACAGGAGAGAGGACATACATTGGAGTAGAAGATGGGAAAGACTTTGGTGCAGGAGATTGTACTGGCTAAAAAAAAATTGAATTTTGGGACAAGAAATAATTGAACACGGGACTGGAATGATACTGGGAAGGAATACTGGGAGAATAATAGGAGACTGGAGCAAGACAGGGTACTGACACTGGCCCTAAATATTGGACAGACACTGGACCAGAAGCTTGGAATGGTACTTGAACAGTAGTCTGGACAGACATGTGCAAGCACTGGGACTGACACTGTAGAAGGAAAGTAGACAGATACTGGGAAGGAAGGCTGGACTGATACTGGGACAGAGGACTGGAGTGGTACTGGGGCAGGAGACTGGACAGACAGGACAGCAGAAGACCGCAGAAGCTTGACAGTCTCTACTTGCTAGTACTCTATTATTTATATGTAAATTACTCTGCATAATATGCCTAACAATCCGTTTTCCTCCTTCCTCCTTCCTATCTTAGTTTGATGATCATCAATCTCACATGAACTCGTTTAGATGCTTCAGAGAGTTCCTACAAGCCTCATGAACTCCTGAAACATTAAGTTATGTAGTCGTATATTACTCATAATTTCTCCAACATTCTGTGTGCCCCAGTAGATCTTCCAGATCTTTACAGTCTTTTCCATCTCAACTGTATGATTCAAGTGCCTTTGTTTAATCTTCCTTATAATCCTGTTGTAATCGTGTCCTAATTGTGTTATGCAGTACGGCCCAGAGGAGAATGAGTTCCTCTCTTTGTCCTTTCCTCAAGCCCTTAGGTAGTATGACCTTGCTTATGTGCCCTAGATTTCTGAAGTAGTGCGGGTGGGGGGGGGTGTTATTGTTAAAAACGTTATACAAGTTTAATCAATAACATCTGAAATCCAGGGAAAAAAAACATAATTCATGAAAAGCCTTTCAAAGTTTTAAAAGTTTCCCCAACACTTTGATCCTCAGCAATCAGCTAAGTTGGTTGTTTTACCTGAAAACAACAACCAAAAGTCCATAAAAATGAATATAAACAATCTTAAATTCTCCAACAGAAAACAAAAAGCCTATTTAAAATGACTTGCTTCTCATGGTAGAAAAAAGTTTGCAGTTAAATGTAAGATGAAGAGACAGAAGGGAGCAAAAAAAAAGATGAGATTTAGAAAGATGGGGGGGGTGTTTGTGGCCGCTGAGCTGCGGCTCCCTGAGCGATGCCAAGGCCGTGTCGGGTAACGCCTTCATTTGTCCATATTTCTCTCTCCTGTCCCTCAGGACTCCCCATCCTTCTGTTGCTTTATTTTTGTAATATTTTCTGTTTTTCTCCCACGAGATCTTTATCATAGAGAAATCTGTCCAACAGTTCACTTGGCACACTTTAAAAGACTATCAGAAAGAAAGAAAGGAAGGAAGGAAGGAAGGAAGAAAGAAAGAAAGAAAGAAAGAAAGAAAGAAAGAAAGAAAGAAAGAGTGAGGCCGGATGGAAGGTAGGCACACTGGTAGGTGGGCATGTAGGAAGTGTAGGAAGATAGGAAAAGAGGGAGAATAGAAAAGGGTAGCAAAGATAGTAGGTAAGCAGGAAAGTTTAAAGGTTGATAGATAGGTGGGTACATAGATAGGTAGAAAGGTACAGAGGTTGCTAGGTAGGAAGGTGGGAATATAGGAAGGTTGGTAGGTAGGTTGGTAGATAGGAAGGTATGTAGGTAAGTAGGAAGGTAGGAAGTTAGGTATGTAGGTAGGTAGGAAGTTAAATGTGTAGGTAGGTAAGAAGGTAGGGAGGTTGAAAGGTAGGTTGGAAGGTTAGTAGGTAGGTAGGTAGGTAATATGTTTGGTATGTAAGTAGGTGGGTAGGTAAGAAGGTAGAAAGGCTGAAAGCTTGGTAGGTGGGTAGGTAAGAAGGTAGGAAGGTTGGTAGGTGGGTAGGTAAGAAGGTAGGAAGGCTGAAAGCTTGGTAGGTGGGTAGGTAAGAAGGTAGGAAGGCTGAAAGCTTGGTAGGTTGGTAGGTAAGAAGGTAGGAAGGCTGAAAGCTTGGTAGGTGGGTAGGTAAGAAGGTAGGAAGGCTGAAAGCTTGGTAGGTTGGTAGGTAAGAAGGTAGGAAGGTTGGTAGGTGGGTAGGTAAGAAGGTAGGAAGGTTGGTAGGTGGGTAGGTAAGAAGGTAGGAAGGTTGGTAGGTGGGTAGGTGAGAAGGTAGGAAGGTAGGTAAGTAAGAAGGTAGACATTTCTTAGCTTTATTTCCTGCAAATGTCTTCTGAGGCATTTCAGTATTAAACCTTTATTTATTCAACAAACACCAAGATTACATCACATTCAAATAAAGAAAAGAACAATACATTGTGATTTTATATGCATCATTTCCAAAGCAATATCGCTCTCTGCAATGGCTAGATTTCACCAAGAGGTCAGTAACCAAACTGGTATTCAGTAGGTCCCATGTTAGCTGGCTCTTAACATTCAGTGGGAGCAAAACGTTTGGTATTGTGGTCGTCCACCCATTCACTGAGATCTTACATATAACTGAGATCTTACTCATCTCCTCTTTCGGGTTTGAGAAATGAGCAACAAGTCTCTCTTTCCACTGTTCTTACAGGATGTTGTATAGTATGCTGCAACATACTGTAAAGAGGCATCTTAGTTTTAGTTTATAGCCTATAAAGGACCTGGGAGAACAAGTTTGCTACATAGCAAGTTTGCTACTGAATCTATGTTTATCTCCAAGATATACTCTGTCATAATAGCAATCAAGTGGTAAAATCCAGTCCCACATCACATCTTGTCACATCACAAACCCTTCTGGATGTCTACACTGGAAATGTGTCAAGTATTAATTAACAAGATAATTAACCACAGACCCATAAGGAAAAACCTCAAGCCTTACTAAAATGGGTGACAAGCCAGGTAATCTACTGTCAACAGACAAACTCACACCTTGTCTAGATACAAATGTGCTTTTATCTCTGCATAAAGAGAAAATACTCTTCAGACTAGACATTTTTGAAAACTCCAATTTCAAAGTTTTTGTGAGGACAGGCAAAATGTTTGTCTTCACATTATTAACCTGCGCATGCCTGTAGCTGCTTTCATATATTGAGATATAGTAGAACTCTGTCTCAACAGCTACTAAACACCTAGAAAAACTCTCCAGCTTCTCCACCTGAACAGGACAGAGTGGACTTTTCAGAGGCAATGTAGTAACCTTGACAGGGTAAACAACCCCACACTATTCTTTCACTTCTTAAAGCTTTTATTTTCAAACTAAACCTTGAATTTGAGTAGAATACATCGAATTAAGAAGGGGTGATGGCCTGCCGGTCCGTCATCTACTGTGTTTGTAACATGGCACCATAACGTTAGTAGAAGATCCCTGCTTTAGCTTTCTTTAGCGCGCTCCGTGTTTGTTTGAGCAATACAAATGTACTTTTTGACCTGCATCAGTTGTTTATTGGGTATTATGGCTCTCTGCCTGGCTGACATGCTCATGTAAGTGTTTCGAGTTGTTTTTGGGTTTGTGTGGATCCAGAGATCTTTGAAAACGCTTCTGGTGTGGATGAATTTTTTGAGGAAAAAACATTGTTTTTACAGGTCTCGGAGAGGCATCCTTTCTTCCACTTAGTAAATGAGTTTGCTCATCCGATTTAAGGTGGAATGCAGTGTAATGCAACACAAAGAGAGAAAACGGTATGTTGTACCACACTACAACAGCTTCCTGCACCTGATGTAGACAGCCTCAGAGATAATAATGGGATTATAATGGAAGTGAGTGCATGGTTTGAGTGTACTGTGTTGGGTTATGGATGAGTTGGTGAGCATTTGTTTTGCCTGAGCAGCTTGTAACGAATATGGGTGATGGCGAATACTCCCATGGAGAGAGATGCAATCAGTGAATAGCTACTTGCCCTGTCCTCTGCAGGGAAACATGCAGGAGACAGCAAATGTGGTTGTTGGAGGCCATTTATTGGGCACAGGAGCACCCACACTCCACTCACGGAATCCAGGATAGCAACTGCGGGTAGAACATACAGGCTACAACCCAGAGCTAACCACCATGCGTACTTGTTCATGTCTCAGTTCTCTCTCTCCTGTACACTGTAGTGCGGATGCACCTAACCCAAGGCACTTAAAGTGGCCAGTACAAGCTGAATAGCAAGGAACACTTTTTTTAATACCAGGAATACCTGTTTAAAATCAGCTCACCAGTCGCTAAATGGCCAGTGTGGTTGGGCACTATGGAAAAAGTCTTTTATACACACAGCCTGGATGTCTAAAGCAGGCCATAATGATTTCCACCTAGGAACCTTCAGTCTATCCCTCAGTAGGCCAGGAAGAGGGGTCATTTCAGCATGAGTGTGTGAACTGTACCTGTATGTGTGGGCAGTGTGTGTGTTTGAGAGCAGTGGGGTGTAAGGGGGGGGGGGTCTAATAACTATTCTTTCATATACCAGAACGAGGTGTTAGGTAATATTGTATTATGTATTCACAAGAAAGGATAATGCTTTAATGCTCAGCCCATTTCATCTTTGTATCATTTGACAATTCGCTTTCAGCCTTGCATTCTTCATCCTCTGACAGCAAAAAAAAAAAAAAAAAAAAAGCAAACAAACTGAAATATGCTGTTGCCAAGGCACCAAAACATGCTTCATATAAAATAGGTATATTTCATTGTGTAAGGGTAACGGGCGAAAAAAAAGAACACTGAAGAACACTGAGTCCTGGGCAGAGCAGTATTATTCCTCTTTTAATACCACAGTAACCTTGAGCTCATCTATTGGCTAGAATATTCTCTCTCTGAATGCGTTCCTCACCAAGTGAAAAGAACTGATCAGAACTGCATGGATAGATGATAGATTTATTGCACGTGTTAACTGCCACACACAGTTTATTGCCCAGATATGTTGCCCAGATATGTTTAATGTATTCTGTGCAGTCATTGTGATATTTACCTGCTATGGTGATAAGAAATAAATAGGTTTAAGCATCAAAATAAACGTAACATCTAATAATATAAAATCAAAGTCAGGGGTGCACAACTCCAGTCCTGGAGAGCCAGTGTCCAGCACAGTTAGTAGTAGTAGGGTAGTTCCTCTACTCAAACACACCCACAAAACCTGGCAATTAACAGATCAGTCATATTAGTTGTGCTTGAGAAGCAAACTATCACACTGTGCTGGACACTAGCCCTCCAGGACTGGAGTTGTATATACCTGATCTTAATCATTATCTAAATTGCTTTGTTAATGATTGTTAATACGTATGTAATACTTTTCTTATCAATGACTAACATGACGAATATAGAGAGGAGGGCAAAGACTTTACAAATATAAATTAATGTTAAGAGAGTTAATTCCAGGTCATTTTGGAGCGTTTCTATTGGTCCATTCCTGATGAAGTTCCTGATGTAGACACAATGTAAAGGCTTTGTTCAAAATTAAGAACAAGAAAAAATGCAATTGCAGAAATGAAATCGTTAATACTGCACTCTGTAAGGTTAGTTTGTTAAAACTGAAATAATTCACATTACTTTGTCAAGAGGTAAAAACCTGCTAAAATATGGTGAGTGTGCGCTACTGCCAGTCTCTCTCTGTAAACCCTGAAGTGTTCATTCAAAAGTCAGAACGGGTTGAATATGGTGGACGTTTTTCAAGACGTTTCAAGATCTTTACATATTAGCGTCACACGTATAGACTTAAAAAGAAGGTCCGCCTTGATCTGCTGATTACCTGAGCAATGTTCAGATGAGACTGAAGTCACTGTTCTTTTTTCAGCTTCTTCAAGGTTTCCTGTTCCATTCAAATGGTGCCTGAGGCATGAGAGTACCCCAGAGCCGCCACCCACAACATCAGCATCGCTTGGTGCTCCGCAGAGAACCTCAGAGCCTCAGCCCCACAATGTCAGCACAGAGGCATGAGAGTACCCCAGAGCTGCCGCCCACATTATCAGCACCGCCTGGTGCTCTGGAGAGCACCCTAGAGCTGCCGCCCACATTATCAGCACCGCCTGGTACTCTGGAGAGCACCCCAGAGCTGCCGCCCCCAATGTCAGCCCTGCCTGGTGCTCCAGAGGGCATGGTGGTTGTGCTCTAAGCAGGGGGATGTAGTGGTGGAGAGGTGGAGTCACCATTTATCCCTCCAACGTGCAGATGCTTCCAATAAAACTAGTTATCTCTCAAGTGTGAGACAGGTGGATGTTAGCCTGCATGCCACATGTTGGAGAGACAGTGAGGAACAAAAGAGGATGGAGGACTCTTTAAAAAGGCTCGAGTAAGCCTCAGTTGTGCTGGTTTTGGCTTGGTTTCCCACTTGAATGTGTGAATAAAGCAACTTTGGTTCACTTGTGCTTGGTGTTTGTGTGCATGCCTTTGAGCCCTGTCCAGGGAAACTCCTCAGGTGTGCAGACTGGCATCCTCCTTCTGATTGGTCATCTGCCAGAGCGGCATCTTGCTACACTGCCATACCTATTCTTACAGTGGTGTTGGTTATGCTGTATCAGGTTGAGCCAGAGTAGGAGACTGAGAGTCGCTGGTAGGTCTGATCCACCTTTGCCAGCTAGAGTGGAGCAGTATGTTTCAGAGTGGTACGTTTTGTCCTATTTTAGCTCTATCTGTGAATTGTGTAGGGACGTAACAAGCTTGTTGGTAGGTGGGCAATAAGGACTGTGTTAGGAGATGACATCACCTTGTAACAGAGAAAAGGGCTGGAATTCCAATGAGGTGTTTCAGGCAGATGAGAAATGCGGTTTCGGTGGAAGAGTGTTTCTACCTCAGGTGTGTACTTTTGACTATATATAACAATACTACATAACTTGACTATAACCTTGCGGCCTGTGTACATGACAAAAAGCAACATAACACACTAAAGGAAGAGGAAAAAACGTAATAGCATAATAAGTCCTGTTTAAATATGAGCTGAGCAATGTTTTGTCTTAATAGCATTTTTTTTCCTCTCTGGTTAATGATGGTTTAATGAAGTATGATTCATTGGCTTATTGATGGCTGTCAGCATCACTGTTACAGTGCCTCTGGCGTGCAATGTTTCCTCGCCTGCACCCTTAGTCTGTAACCCAGCCCCACTAAAAAGAAATTCGGGCTATGTTGCAGGTATGACCAGAAAAGCAGAGTTAGTGTGTGTGTCTGTGTGTGTGTGTGTGTGTGTGTGTGTGTGTGTGTGTGTGTGTGCAGAAAAAAAACTGTCCATTTAACTTGAGTTGTTATATTAGTGAAAGGCTTAAACTCGTTTGTGGAGCCACTCCTCACTCTTCAGAGAAAATAAGCAGCGAAGGCTTAAATTCAGAGTCATCTCGAAGAGGGAGAATATGCACACCATTATACAAAACAGACACAGGATTGTTAAGAAAATGTGCTTGAAAAAGGGAAAAACAGAAAACGGCACACCTGAGTTTGCTTTGTAGAAGCATGATCTGTAGCGGTTAGCAGGAGGCTGAGTGCATCTTTCAGAGGATGAAGCAAGATTTCAGGCTGGGATTAAATCTGAATGTTCTACTTTGAAGCAAACCTTTTACGAAAAGAAACTGAACATGCTGCACGTTTTCTTTTTCCCAAACAGAAACATTTCAAGTCCAATCATAAGGTGCCTGTACCTGGTGAGTCATAATATTTGCTATATTTGTATGTTATGTCTTCACACTTTTACTGTATAGTAACAAGTGCTTAATGATAAGGCAATATAATGTTAACAGGTTGTTAAGGCTGCAGCTATCATTTATGTTAGTAATCGGGTATTCTATTGATTATTCTATTGACTCTATTGATAGGAAATACTTTTGCATTATTGAAGAACAACAGTGAATAGACACAGTAATATGAACAGCTCTCTTGAAATGTTATCTGTCAAAACTAAACCCATTTAAGTGCCATATTACATTCAGAGTTATGTACATTTATGTACTATGTTGAAGAGCTGCCTTACGTTTGCTGACCCTGCTTATTGCAATGGAACCACAATGACTACTGTACTGGATTGAAGTAATTTAGATTTTAATTGTTGATTGCACCACCTGATATTTTGCTTTCTTGGGGATTTTATCCATCACTGTGATTGAAGTAGATGTGTGCAAAGTTCAGTTAACTTTGAGACATCATAACTAATTACCATATTGAATTATATTCTTTACCAGCCATTGCTTATAGCTATAATTAACACATAATTTGCTAACCTTCATCCCAACTAGCAATCATGTTACATAATTATATTACTTTAAGTGCTAACTGTTATGTGGACTATGTTTCAGTACTAGATGTTTTCTGGTGAGTTGCTGAAGTATTAACACTATACTATGATATTGTGGTAGGTTAGTTTGGTTAGTTACAATAGGCACACTGTATTTTCATCTTAAAAAGATCTCAAACTTTGGTCTCTTTCTGTTGCTTTCTGTGGTCTATCTCCTTTGTTCTCTATATGCTGTATATAGTTAAGTAGATTGAATAAAGTGTCAAAGCAAATAAACTGCATCAATGATTTTTAGTAATCGAGTTATTTAGTTTCCAGCTCCTCCCTATTTTCTAGTTGCCCATAAATAAGTTAGTCATTGTAGTAGAAATTAATTTGTAGCAAAATGGAAAAATAACACAAGCAAACTGTCACGTCCTTGGGTCTTCCTGACACTGCTAATCTCCCGGACTCCATTTCCCAGAGTGCACTACCCGATGACGTCACACCCACATGTCCGCAGTCTACCAATCACTCCCGCTCTAGGTCTCCAGAATACTGATTGGATTCAGCTGTACTTCCTGTTTATAAACCCCACACGCCCCTTCACTCTACGCAAAGTTTTGCCAACCACGGTTGCATTTCTAGCTTTCTATCGTCGCTTACTGGTTTTGACCTCGTTTCGTTCCCGACTCCTCTTTTCGACTTCTCCCTTTGTTTTGATAGCTTGTTGTTGACCTCGCTGGTTTTTGACTCTGTTTCCATTCCTCTGACTACGCTTTGCTACTTCCCTCTGGTTCTGTCTGCCGTTCTACCTGTCTCCCTGGCTCTCGACCTCCGCCTGTCTGTACTACTCATGACCAAGTATTACCCCTTTGCATTGCTGGCTCGCCCTTTGTTGTGGTGTAAAGCTTCCGGTCTGTTTACTAAAGCTCCTTTGACTTTTAGCTCTGCTAGCGTTGAGCCCAGTTCTTTGCGCCTGACACAAACATATTATTATTTCTTTTTTTTCACATTTATATGAATAATTCATCCAGCTCATACCATATAAGTCCTACTTAATTAACATGAAATTACAATAGTTTGAATCATTTCTAGGGTTTAGTAAAATCGGGGTTATTCTGCTGAAATTATATGATAGGAGTGCTATGAATTACTATTTTACTTCTTTCTACGTATTATATATTGTAATGGTCAGATGCAGTGTGATGTACAGACAGTTTTAGGCTGTAGTTGCAGGTGGTGTAGTAAATAATAAAAGTTATTGGAGCTATAGAATGCACACCTCCTTCTTGCTATCTTGTTCCTCAATTACTCAGTATCTCACATCTGGCATCATCAGTTCATTAATGTGGCTAATTTCACTGAAATTATAACTGAATTGTGATGGTTATTACATTCAACATGGCTATATGTTGTTACATACTTTCATGGTTGTTCTACTACTTTTATATGTAGGCCTACCTGCAAGTGTTGTTTCCCAGGAATAGATGAGGTAAATATACTCACTGCACAGAATCAGGGGTGAAAAATGCAGCATTACATGTTTCTTTGAATGAACAAAACACAATTATAAATCTATGATTTCTCAAAGGTTCAGTATTGGTAGAAACTCACCACAAATCACAGCAAAAGCAAGAGGAATAGACTTCAGGATAAAATATATCAGACTCATGTATGAGCGTAATTACCTAACGTATGAGCTAAAGATGGACCTGTGTGTTTTTGCATGTCACTCCATCATCAACTGACCCCCTCACAGCCTCTCAGCCTCACTACTGTACTGCCAGATTTCTGAACTACCTCATACCTGTTAACATGAACACGTGTTCATGAACAAGTTCAGCCATAAGCAAAGCTGATGACAGGTGTTCTTGCTGATGATTGGTCAGGTTGGTGAAGGGTGGGGTGGGCGGGCATGCCAATTTATTATTGGTTAGTATGATACTTTGGCGCACAGTGGAGCAACCAAATGTCTTACAGGTAGGCAGAAATGACCATCCCTCAATAAAGGATTATGCAGAAATAAGACTTTTGTCTTTTGAATATGACACAATTGGTTGTGACCAAGGACATGAACTAACAAGGTAAAAAGGTCCATTTTGATTTTGGTTTGACTTTAATTGAAATATCAGTTGTCTTTTTAATCCCTCAGACTGCAAAAAAAAATTCTAGAGCGCTCCTGTAGATTTGTAGGCTTTTTGATCACTGTTTTAAACAACACATTATATCATAAAACCCAGTTAAAGATGAGTTTGTTTTGAATTTGTATCCTACCTCTTTCATCTCAGAAAAGGGATACAAATTAACACAGAGCTGTCATTTCAGGACTGAAGGGCACTTCAATTGCAATAGGCATTGGAAGTGTAATATTGAAAATAGATTAAAAATTTAATTCCTAAAAAAATTAAGAACAGGGATACGAAATGAACTTGCTACACAGCTAATTAAGTTTTTCATCATTATTTCTTAATGATAAAAAAAAGATCAAAAACACCACATTACACTCATATAGCTAAAGGCTGCACACTGAGCTCAAGAACTCCCTCCAGCTACAATTTCACGAAACCTCTTCATTTCTTTGAACTGGATTAACCAAAGACTGCAGTAAGAGATAACCAACACTTAGACAAAGAGAAAGGAACGGCTGCTGAAAGACACCTGAGCATCCTCATGTCCTTTTGAAGACAAAAACAGATTGGTTTATTCTAAGGTACAAAGACAAATTGAAAAATCACCATGCAAAAATAAATTCCAGCTCAATTATCGCCTCTTAGAGTCCAGCTCTCCTTAACATTCACTACAGTAACCCTGCCTCAAACACACAGACTGTCAAGACAGATTGCAGTGAAGTGTTTCAGTTATTTATAAAAAAATCCTACCTACACAATTTTATATATATATGTATATATATATTTTTTTGTCTTTCCCACATCTACCATAAATATAACAGCAATAGTTCCTTTTCTTGTTCTTCATAAAACTTTCTCTTCCCCAATACTGCTTCATTAAACTAATGAACAGGCCTGAAAAGCACTCTCAAATTGTCCTAAAGTTTACCCTGCAGCAGAATATTTTTAATGTTTAATTAGCTTGTAGCTAATCGAAAAAGAAAAATCTGCTGCAGATTAAAATTCCTGTACAAATCTCTGATCCAGTATTCTAACTGGGTACATTCCTATTGTCAGGAGACACAGTGTGGGTTATTTATATCAGCAGCATCAGTGTAGTAATCATCCAGGAATCTAGGAATCTTATCAGAACCTCTGTAGAATGTAGCGGGATCCTAATAGTAGGCTTTCAGCAGAATCTAGTAGAATCTCAGTAGTAGAATTTCTGTGGAATCTTTTTTTGAAAATATTCAATAGAGCTCTTTCAATCATAGAACTTCAGTAGAAATTCAGTAATATCTAAATAACTTCTGTAGAATTTTAGTAGAATGTCAGTAGAATGTAGTAGAATGTCAATAGACTGTTGAATATTAGTACATTTTAATAGACTCTTTAGAAGTATAGCAAAACTTCAGTAGCATGTAGTACAATTGAAATACATTGTAAAATTTGAGTAGAATTTCAGCTGAGTTTAGTATATATTTTAGTAAATCAGTGGACTGTAGAATTTTAGAAGCAATTTAATAGAATCTAGTAGAATTTCAGTAGATTGTAGAGTTTCTGCTAAATATCAGTAGAACCTAGTGGAATTTTAATAGAATCTCTATAGAATATGTACAATTTTAGTAGCATTTCAATGGAATCTACTATAAATTCAGTGTAATCACAAAAAAAAAAAAAAACCTTTCTAGTACAATTTCAATATAATCTTAACTTCTCTGTCAAATCTGTAGTTTAATAGTAGAATCTAAATAAAGGTGAATCTCAGTAGAATTGTGGTCAGTGTTAAGCTGTAACTGCATCTAGTTAATTGCAAACTATTTTGTTAAAGGTCAAATTTCCTCAGCCACATTCAAATATTAATAAAATATGTGTGTGTGAGGTGCCAGGTGCAGTATAATATCACACTGCAGAAACATTCAGAGACATTTCCCTGTCTTCTGTTGAAATGCACAGTCATTAAATGAGTAACGGTTTCTGTGTTTCACAGCTCATTAGCACAAAATAGCAGAAATCAGGAGCAGAAAGGCTTTGACTGCTGCATCTGTGTGGAATAGCAGGAAATTAAACCAGAACTGCTTATAACTGCTTATTGACAAATTGATTAGAGATGACCTTCAGAGGGGCTTTAGTTTTATTAAAGAAGACAAACGCAGATATATATAACCCATGTTTATATCCCCCGGCTGTCCATGACTCTGGGAAGAAAAGATTCAGAGCTCATTTAGAAAGCAAATATAAATACTCACTACAATGAATCTTAAACATTATAATTAAGCTGGATCTATTAAGGTGCGAGTTTAAAAGCCAAGCATCATTATGGCTTATATCAAAATCCATCAGCAGACGTAAGGTTTAATAATTGCAGTCATGATTATGGATTATGGAGGATGCCTGAGGGTTGATGACCCAGATGTGTGCATGGTAGCAGGAGAGCGTTTGAAAGGCTAGTCAGCTGTTTGCTGGTTGATCGACTGTGGATTGTCCAGCAGCACAATCACTGTGTGGGGGGTTTCTACACAAAGGCAATTAGTTAAATCCAAACTTCATATCACACATAATACAAAGCTGTGCCCATTTCACAAACAGTATTAACCTCCTCATTCTGAACATCCAGTATACTGGATTGTTTTTCCCAGGTATTCCAGCTGTACAAAAGATAGAATACTTGGATTAGCCAAGTAGACAAAATGCCAATTTTGAAAAGTTTATTTTTTAATAGTATAATCTTTGTTTATTTAGTTATGTCTAATAATCTTATGAGCATAAATAGATGATGTTCTGGTTTTTTTTGCTTGTTTATTTGTTTTTTTTTTGGAATTAGGCACATTTTGGATATAGGCACACTTTTTGGAATTCTGCAAGGCTTTGAAAATTGAACATATTTTTTAACATCAGGATAACAGACTCAGTAACAGAATGCTATTTATACCAGCATGAAGAGAATTTTAATGTAGGCACCATCCTCTGAGCAGGTCTTGAAGCTTCGAGGCCCTTGCCCATCCTTCTGGATTGAGACTGTAGGGCCAGAACCTACCACCCAGACATGGACTAGACTGGTGGTAGCAGGGAAGGAAGAAAGGAGGTGGACATCAAAACATGAGCACCTGAAAGCAGCAGAATAAGTCGAGTCATTTTAAAGACAGGTGTAGGCCAGCAATTGGTCAGGAGTAATAAATGATGAGCAACACAGCATTAGAGTCTTCCAGGAAGAACTTTCACTAAAGCGTCTGTGCTTGTGCATAAAATATTTTTGGTTCTGATATAGCCTATGTAATATATAATACATTTTAAAATGATAGTTCTTTAGTAAAGGTAATGGTTTTATGTTTATGATTTCTGTATTAAACCCTGTCATGTGTAAATGGTTCTTTGCATGCTGAAGTGGTTCTTCAGATTGGCAGAGAATATGTCGTTTTGGAAAATGGTTCTATGTAGCACTAAGAGGGTTCTTCTGTTGTTGGAAGCCTGACATTTTAGTTTTTAAAGTATTGAGGAGGTTACTTCCATCAGCCTTACATTCACTGGAAAAAGGAAAAAATGTCCTGAATTAATGTGGAATGCGGCTGACAATATTGGTTGACATTTTGTGGGTACCTAAAACTTAGCCATTCTTCCCTCTCAATACAGTCTTCACTAAAGTGCACTCAAGCATGTAAGTTTTTGTTCCCTGACATTGCATAATGCCTGTTCTAATATTAGGGACAATTTACTGGTCAAGTTCAAGTTTCCTGAAAGAAACTCTGCAAAAGAAAGTTTCAAGAACCATGAACTGTAAATTGCAACGATGAAAAACAAACTTTTACAAGCTCTTAGTGGCAGCCATGAAGACTTTGAGAATTGTGTTTGTCTTTCTTTCTTTCTTTTTTTTTTTTTAGACAACAATGGCAGGAACATTGAATACAAACCTCTTCATGTGAGAAGGATAAGCAAGCTCAGAGAGTAAGAGTAAGCTGGAAAAATAGAAAACAGAAAGAAACAGAAAGAAAGTTCTTGAGGGCTTTTAGAAATATTTCTGCTGTTCCAATAAGTAGGCCATCAATGAGGCCTTTGGAAAAATAACCCGCGGCAGTAAGGCAGATTGCAGTCGGGCATAACTGAGGGCAGTCCTGCGGTCAGTTGTATCCTCAGGGGGCCTCAGGGGTAAAGGTCCTGTAGGCTTTAATGAAGAGCTCCCAATTAAATCCTCATTGATCGCCTACTGGATGCTGGGAGGGATTTCAGTTTCACTTCCAGCACTCCTGCTTGGACCTGCTGAACCATCCTGGAGGGTCATGGATACTGGCAGTTGATGCTAAGAGTAGACACTGGGGGTGAAATTCAAGAGTGAGCATAGAGCATTGATGATCAGACTGAGCAGCAAGGTTAACATAGAGAGCTGCCATTCAGAGTGGAATTAGAGTGTAGGCACTGAGAGTGGACACTAAGAAATAACACTGGGATATTAAGAGTAAACATAGATAATGGACATATAAAGTTGACCTTGAGTCTAGGCATTGAGGGTGGATGCTGAGAATGGGCAATGGGGAGAATGGGGACTGGGAGTGAAAGCTGCAGAGTGAGCACAGAGGGCAGACTTTGAGAGTAGAATGGCCATTGAGAATGGACACTTAGAATGGAGAGTGGGAGTGGATGCTGAGATTAAGGACGGAAAGTGGACACTGAGAGTGAGCATAGAGAGTGCACTATGATAGTGAATACTCTGAGTGAGCATAGAGAGTGGATGCTAAGAGTGAACACTGAAGGCTGGCATTCCGAATGGCCATTGAGAATGGACACTGGGAGAGGGCACTGAGAGTGGATATAGCAAGTGGGCACCAGCACTTGAGACAGAAATTGAGAGTAGATGCTGACAGTGGACCATGTACTGTAGTTATTTGGTTATCTGGTTTTAGGCAAATCATCTTTTTCATGAATATCCAAAGAATATTGATGAAATGACTCTTTAAAACTCAACCAGGCTACAATTCGGCATTTCAGTTATCATTTTTATTTATTCATTTTTTTTTCTTTATGAATATTATTCCCTGTGATGCAACTATAAGAAAATAACCCCAAGATATCAATGATACAATATGCTTTGTTGTAGGTAACAGTTTTTCTTCTTCTTCTTCTTCTTCTTCTTATTATTATTATTATTATTATAATTATTATTGTT